>CM053769.1:282122384-282241102 GCA_028658325.1 Potorous gilbertii | reverse complement strand
GATGGTGTATATGAAATCTGGATATGATCTATTGTTTTAAGTCTGGATGGGGAGGGGGGAGATGGTATACATGAAATCTGGATATGATCTATCATTTTAACTTTGGGTGGGGAGGGGGGAAAGCATGTACATGAAATCTGGATATGATCTATTGTTCTACGTCTGGATGGGGTGAGGGGGAGGGAGAAGGATATTTTCTGTCCAGAGAAAGAAATTCCAAAGACTGCATTTTCTTTGGAAAGCTGATCATGGAGTGTGGATTTTACTCCAGTTGCATTTCAAACACCACAATCTGCCTTGATGGCCAAGTCACGGAGAATGAACACCAAATAAAGAAAACAGAAGACATGCCCAATCACTCCAGCCTGAAGCAGTTTTTTTTTTAAGAAAGAGAAACTGTTCCATTTCAGTGCCAGTACAGTGGCACACACCATATATTTTTGACCAAGGAAGGAGGGACAAAGGTCCCACCTTTAATGGCCACAATAAAGTGTGAGAGATCTCGAAAGTGAAGCTGACCAAAGAGAAATAAGTAAGGACCAAAGATTCATCAGTTAATGACTTGGGACTTCAAAACCAATCCCCACCTTTGGGTGCTGTGCAGTATTATTTACTCCTGGAAAGAGATCCATTGATTTTTTTGATGCTTTGACTATGGACCAGAAGCCATTGAGGACAACTGTACATATACTTCACCCTAATGGAAAGTGCCTGGAAAGGAGAGTCAAGAGACATTACGTGTCTCTACCACTAACTCACTATGTAACATTAAGCAAGTCACTGCTCCTTTCTGGGTCTTAGTTTCCTCTCCTATAAAATAGGGGATTAAATTAGCTTGCAGCATCATAACTTTAGAGCTATAAGGGACCTCAGAAGCCATCTAGTACAGCTCCCCATTTGACAGATAAGGGAGTGAAGGCTCAGAGAGAAAGGTGATTTGCACAAGTTCATAAATAAAAGAGTCAGAAATAAGATTTGAACCTCCATCCTCTGTCTCTAGAGATGATATTTTTTCCACTATAAGATTCTCAAGGGTCCCTTCCTCAGGATCTCCATATCCAAAATGAGGATATTAGATTAGATGATGTCTGAGTTCCTCTGCAGTTCTGACATTCTCTGTTCTAAGGATCTTTCCAGAATTGAATAATGGATAAGGCATCAGCCCCAGTCAGGAAGACCTAGAGGCAAGTCTTGGTCTTGAATGGACAGTCAGGCACATGCTGGCTGTGTTAACCTAGACAAGTCACTTCCTATGTCAGTGTCTCAGGAGCCTCTGTAAGACTATAAGGTGATGAGGCAAGCCTATCTATTCGACATCAGAAGAGGGAGCTTTTTTCTCCTGAAAGTAACAAAGAACTCAGGGTCTAGTACTTCTTCACACACACACACACACACACACACACACACACACACACACACACACACACGGGACCTCTCTAATTCTAACATTCAGTGCCCCTTGTCCTTAGGTCTCTTCCAGTTCTAACATTCCAGTAAAGAAATGATAGCATAAGTTGCTATACAGAACACCTCCTGCTATAAAAAAAAATCAAGTCCTCTCTAGAACCACTCAGTAAATAAAGGGAGCAAAACCAGTCTAGCGCACGTACAAAGAAGCTGAGGCTTCCTCCTCTGTGACTTCTGCAGAAATTGTAGGTGTGGGGCCCATCCCTGGAAGCTCTTCTCTAGTAATAATAGGGGCAGATCTAAACCGACCATGAAGTCAACAGAGCCCAGAAGCACTCCTCGGACAAAAAGAACCTTTATGCTCAGAATGCTGGAGCATTTACCTTTAAATCTTCATTCTAAAGGACAGTACTTACCCAGGCAACTGACAACAAGCCCTCCCCACTGAATTCCTTGAAGATGTAGCATTAAGTATTTTTTTCTATTCATCTTTTCCCTGGGAGGAAAGAGAACAGGTCTGAAATAAGAACATGGAAATGAACAAGAGTCCTTGGAATCCTAAGGGTTCTGGGCACCAGGACCCAAAAGCATGGTCCAAGTTAGGTACAAAGATGAGCCGGATGTCTTCAAGGTTAAAACTTTAATTCTTTGTATCTCTTACTCCCTCCCTGGCTATCCTAGGACGAGGCTTCCCTTTCTTTTGCTTCTGCTTAGTATCAAGTATTAAAAGGAAAAGAATTTAGGCCTCAAAGACATCCCAAGAAAGGCAGATCAGGGATCTCTGTAGTCACAGAGTAGATGGGTATGGTCTTTGGATTGAATTCTCATTTCTCTGGCCTCAGACATTTCCTATCTGTGGGACCCTGGGCAAGTCACTTAACCTCAGTTTGCCAGTTTCCTTACTAGTTAAAATGGTATAATAAAAAAAATAATAGCACCTGCCTCCCTGGGTTGTTGTGATGACCAAATGAAATTATCATTGTAAAGTGCTTTACCACCATGCCTGGCAGGTGTAGGTGCTTAATAAATGTTTAATGAATGATTAAATGTAGTTTATGCTTATTTCTCTTCTTTTAGCAGTTGCTGTGGGACAGCATTCAGAGGGTTGAGTTTAGGTCTCCTTATTTGGGGACACAGGACACAGAATATAAGTACTTAGAACTGGTCTAATCTGAACCCCCTTCATTTTCTCAAGGAAACTGAAACCAAAACAGGAAAGACTTAGATCATAGAACAGGGGAAAAGAGACAAAGGCAATTACAATTCTTTTACTGTTTAGCTGCAACTGTATGTTATATACTTATATAGTTATAGAATTAAACTATGATTAACTATAAATGTTTTCTAACCTTTAAATATTATTATTTTTTGTTTATATCACCTACATTTTTCAATATATCCCTTTCTCCTCTCCTTCAAAGAAGCCATCCCTTTACAACAAAAAATAAAAGAGAAACTTCAGAAAAACTCATCCAAAAAATCTGACGTTAAGAGGAAAAAATACAAATCAAAACAACCTTGAGGTTTTATCTCATTCTTAACAAATTGGTGAAAATGACCAAAAAATGGCCATAGTCAATGTTGGAAGGGTTGTGGAAAAACGGGCATATCATTATATTGTTGGTGGAATTGTGAATTCCTACAACCATTTTGGAAAGCAATTTGGTATTATGTGAGGAAAAATAAATAACCAAAATATTCATACCCTTTGAAACAGAGAAATCCATTACTGGATTTATCTCCCAAAGAAGTCATCATTAGGGGAGTAGGGAAGTATCTATATGAAGAAGAATGGAAAGAAGCAGGGTCACACATACATATAGTAACTATAATAACTGACAGAAACAACACACCAAAAAGTAAATGTAACAAAAGTATAAAGGACTCAAGTAGGGACTACTAGGTGGTGCAATGGATAGTGCACTGGACCTGGATTCAGAAAGTCCTCAGTTCAAATCTGACCTCAGATGCTTAACTAGCAGTACGACCCTAGGTAAGTCACTTCACCTGACTGTTTCACCAAAAGAATAAAATAAAGAATTCAAGTAAGGAAATGTCCCCAACTTCCATCTTCATGGAAGTGGGAGGTCCACCTATATTGTACATGATTTTGAACTTTCTCAATGTATTGATCAGTTGTGCTGGATTTTATTCCTCTCAAAAAAATACTATTTGTCATATGGCATGACTCTCTCGGAGTTGGGGGAGGAGTACAAGAGGGAGGTATAAATGGATACCACAATGATGTAACACAGAAAATATTAATAAGAGGGGGGAGTCTTGTTATTTTTACTATTACCTACTCATAGCCCTATTGTGTTATTATTTCTATTGTCAAAAATTATCTTGTAGGTGGTTTCAAGGTCCTGCTCACTTCACTTTGTATCATTTAATGCAAGTTTTCCCAAGCTTTTCTGTTTTCATAATATTCATCATTTCTTATAGTATATATGGTACATGAATGCAATTTGTTATCCAATGACATGTATCTACTTTGTTTCCAGTTCTTTGCTTCTACAAAAGAAAAGTGTCATTACACATATTTTTAACATATGTGGGCCCTTTCTTTTTATTATTGACCTCTTTGAAGAACATGGCCAACCATGGAGTTTCTGGGTGAGAGTATGGACACTTTAGTCACTTTTTTTTTTAATAATTCCAAATTACTTTCCAGAATGGCTGGATGCATTCACAGTGCCACCAAAGAGCACTTTGATGCCTATCTTTCCACAACCTTTCCAACATTAACTATACTCCTCCTTTGTCAGGTATGCCAATTTTCTAGGTATAAGGTCAAAGCTCAGAGCTGTTTTGACTTGTAATTCTCTCATTATTAATATGACTCATTCTTTAATATAGTTGTTAGTTAATTGCAACTTTTGAGAATTGTTTGTCATATCCTTGGACCACATATTGGCAAATAACTTTTGTTATATATTTCTCTAAGTTGCCTATATATCTTGGGTATCAGACCCTTATCTGAGACATTGGATATATTTTCCCAACTCACAACTTCCTTTCTTATTCTAGTTGCATCAATTTTGTTCATGCAAAATCTTTTGAATATACTTTATTTGAAATTATTTTGTGTTCTTTGATCACTTCTATCCCTTATTTGGTTAAAAATTCATACCCTAGGCTTAGGTGTCAGTAGTATCTGATCTGGATCTCTACTAACTTTTTCTGGTATGATCTTTACTATTCAGGTTATATAAGTTGAGCATGTTCTAGCTGAAAGGGGCCTCAGTCCAGCGCCTTCGTTTTTCAGGATTACTATTTTCATCTGGAGTTGGTAATTAGACTGAATTCAAATAAACAAATGGCTAGAAACCAAAGCAAATTTTACTTCAGGGCTTTCGTGCTCTTATTATAGTTTAATGTATGTTTCATTTCCCTCTTTTCAAAGTAGTGGTCCTCATCCATGTCATATAGTAAAAAAAAAAAACTCCTTTCCGGGGAACCAAGGGGACTTGGAATGCAGGGGGACACAGACTCAGGGGGGTCCCTCCGATGCTATTTTTGTTACTCTATTTATGGGACTTCCAAAATATAGACGAGGACGAAAGCTGAATTTTGAAGGAGAGAGAAAAGATAGCGTGAGGAAGCTGGAGGTTGGGGTCGGGGCGGCGGCCGGGGAGCGGGGGGCAGTGTCCAGGAATCTTTTAATTTCCACAGATTCTACTTCTTTCCCCTCCTCTTCTCCCCCTCCCCACTTTGCGTGCCCTCCTCCACTGGAAGTCAAGGGTGAAATTCACCGATCTGCGGAGCTCTTCAGCGCTGGGGAGGGCGATGGGGAAGAAGCTTCTTTCTGTAGGACCGCTGCTTGCCGCCCAACTTTTCTTTTCCTCCTTCATCACCCTCTTCTTCTTTTTTTCCTGAAGAAATGTTGTCCCAGGGAGTGTCTGACTAGTTCTGCAGCTTGGCAAAAAAGCCAGACGTTACCTCATAGCTGTGGCCAGACAGCCTATTTCTATGCCAAGCAGCCGATGCACCAGCGCAGCGCAGCGCCTGCCTGATTAGCCCTTCTGCCGCTTTCTAGAGCCCGCAGGGTTTTGTTCAAGGTGGGCTGCTGAGTGGGTACTCGGAGCCGGGGCTGCAGGGGGAATGCAGGGGGAGCGGGGACCCCGGAGAGGGCCAGGCCGGGGGCTGGCCGCGGGCAACAATAGAGGAAGGGTACATTAAAACCCGACACTCATGGGATTGTTGGAAAACAGTATCCGTTTGAGCGGAGCTGTTCGAAACCACACTGGGGGCTCCCAGTCCTCAAGGGAATGGGGAGGAGGGGCGGGGGCGGAGGGTCAGGACAGGCACGGGGGAGAAACACAAGGACCCTGATGCTGGAGAGGGCCAGGCCAAATTAAATGCCTAATTGTTCCCCTTTCTTTAAGACCAGGGCACCTTTGATTTCAATTCAGAATCATCAATTCATCAGCATCTTGGGGGGGCGCGTTGCAGGGAGTGGGTAGGAGGAGGGGGAGAACGGGTTGGGAAGGGGAGGAGTGTTTGCCAACACAGAGAGAGACCACGTCCCATTTTCTTTTTTTCTTTTCCCCTGTAATTGATTTACTCGCTTTTATCTGGAGCTCTGTTCATTTCCTCTAGGGTGGAGTGTTTTTGATTTTTTTTCCTCTCCAAATAGGGTCTTGGGATTTAGAGGTGGAAGGGTCCCTGAAGATTACAGTAATCCTCCTCCTCCTCCTCATCATACCATAAGCTTGGGGCAGCCTACCCATTATACAGTTGTCTCATATGACCTTCACAATAACCTTGTGAAACAAGAACAGTCTAGATAGCCACTTTATAGCTAAGGAAACCGAGTCATTCAAGATTTTAAGTGATTTGTCAGACAGCTATTAAGAGGGAGGATTTGGACTCCTATTTTCCTGACTTCCAAGTCCAGCACTCTCCATTCCCCAGAATTTAAAGAAGAGGAAAGTGGGATCCATATATTTAATAAGTAGAAGAGCTGGAGAATGTAAACCCAGATCTGTTTCATGTGCCCTTCCGCTTTAGGGTTTTAGGATCATAGACTTCGAAATGGAAGGGCAAACCACAAAAACTACAATAATAGCCAGCATTTGTCTAGCCCATAAAAGTTTATCATATATTTTACATATATGGTATTTCACTTAAGCCTCACAACAACCCTGAAAAGTAGGTGCTATCATTAATTCCCATTTGGATGAGAGAAATCGAAGGGAACAGCAATGGACTTGTCCAAAACCATAAAGCCTGTTATGTATAAATCTGAGGCATTATTTGAATTCAGGTCTTCCTGACTCTTAAGTCTAATACTCTGTCCAATGCCCGATCTAATTCAATTGACTCATTTTACAGATCAGAAAATGGAGGGACAGAAAGTATAAATAGTTCACATGAGGTCACAAAAGTAACAAGTGGCAGAGCTGGCATTTGAACCTAGATCACCTCACTCTAAGTTCAGTGCAATTCCTCTTCTGAGGTCACGTGCAAAAGCCATTCAGTGTGTACAAGTTGGCTGTATAGGCAGAGGTTATACAAACATCCATCACCTCAACTCTGACCTTTAACCTATAATCCTCCAAACTGACCTAACCCATTGGATAAATTAATCAGCCCTCAGGGAAAGTGCCAGATGCATGGGAAGATTTTTTTTTTAAGAATAACACCCAATTTGTAGTCCTTTCCTACCTCAGGGGCTTCTAGGCCCTTCATAACTAGACTGACTTTCAAATTCATC
The DNA here is from genome assembly GCA_028658325.1 of Potorous gilbertii. NCBI lineage: Eukaryota > Metazoa > Chordata > Mammalia > Diprotodontia > Potoroidae > Potorous > Potorous gilbertii. Next base: position 282,233,976 of record CM053769.1, on the reverse strand, counting down.
TTAGGATCTTGGCAAGTATTGCTAATAGTGTTGGACATGTGAGAACTTTGGCCTCAGAGGAAGTGATTTAGAACACAGAATCCTAGAATGTTAGAGCTGGAAGAAGCCCTAGAACGTAAAATGTTTTAATTGGAAGGGACTTTAGAGCTCATCCAGACAAACCTTTTCATTTTACAGATGGGAAAATTGAGGCTAGCCACAGAATGGCAGTCACATGACCCATAACAAAAACCCAAGACTATCTACTTGAAACCAAGGCTTTTCTCATAGGACAACATCATCCCTCACTTTACTCCTTAGAAAAAACAACTACCTAAGTCATGCCTATTTTTATTCTGATGAGTGATGGAAATAACTTAGGCACATATGTTGAGGCAATACTAAGAGTACTTGGTACCTCTAACTTAAATTTCTTATGAAACATACTTTCCCCTATCCCACACCCTACATTTAGACTGCTCCCAGTACAGAACTATGCACCTATTAAACATTGAACAATAAATGAATGAATGAATGACTTAGGGGCAAGAAATATGTTCAGACAAATCACAATGATCTAGAAAAGTTAAACCCAGACTTCCTTCCAATGAACATCAATCATTTAATAAACAATTTATTTCTTGAGCATCTCTGTTATACAGTAGTAGTAATATTATGATGGAGCAAGTATTCCCATTTTGCAGATGAAAAACCAAAAGTCAAAGTGGCCAAGTGACTTGCCCAACCTAGTTAGTAGCCGACCTGTGATTAGAACCCAGGTGTCCTGATTCTTTGTCCTAGATTTATATTTCATCTGAACCTGAATCTGTCTAGCTTATACTTGAGGGTTCACTGGCAGTCATCATCATTTAGTGTATCACTCTTAGAGGTCTTATTAAAATTGCTCTACAAAAGTTTTCAATTTGGGGATGTTACTAAGCTCCCATAGATTTGTGGAATGGAAACTAATATACTAGGTTACCAAGGTTATAGGATTCATAGGGTCATAGATTTCAAACTGGCCAGAGCTGCAGAGGATATTTCTTCTCTCTATCCTCATCCCACTTTCACAGATAAGGAGACTGAGGCCCCAAAATGTTAGGTGATTTACCCAACATCACACAGGTAGTTAGTGACAGAGCTGAGATTGGAACTCAAGTCAAGTTGTTCCAAATTCAGCACCATGTCTATTATCCTTCATTGCTTGGCAGGATTACAGATTTATTCTAGAAGAGACTTCAGAAGCATTTAATCAACCATCTCCATTTTCACAGATGAAGAAACTAAGCAGGGCTGTCCTGGGAAATGTTTAGCAGTTGATTCACTGGGGGAAAAATAATGCTTCATGTACTTTCAAGATTAATATGTGTTACTAACATTTTCTCCATCACTTTCTTAAGTCTAAAAATCCACAAAATAATAAATTAAGCCCCGATTTACAGCTTTTGCTGATTTCTTAGGTGCAGATGCTCATATTGAAAATGTGATGATTAGAACTTGCAAGCCAATTGGAGGTGACTCAAGCATAACACCTGAAGCTAAGCCCAAGAGGTTTACATGACTTGTCCAAGGTCACAGAAATATTAGGAAACAGAATTGAGATTGATACCAGGTCCTCTGACCCCTTCAAATCCATTGTTCTTTTTCCTGTGCCAAGGAACTTCCTCCATAACTCAACGACACACAGCAAAAATATATGAAGCAACATCTGTCTGTACAGGGTTGGCGATAAAGTGGATGGCTGAAGAAGGATGTTAGATATAAAAGTGAATGTAACAGTCCCTACCTTGTCAAAATTAGTAGTAGTGGTGCGGATGGTGGTATTTTTGATAAAGCAAAAGTAGACATACAATAAAGATATGGCGTGATGGATGGAGCATTGCATTGGGAGTCAGAAGACCTGGGTTGGGGTCTGAGATCAACCAATGATTTGCCATGTGACCTAGTACAAGTCATGTTCCTCCCCTTGCCTCAATTTTTCCATCCGTAAAATGAAGGGTTTGGAGTAGTTGATCTCTAAGCTCCCTCCAGTTCTGATACTCTGTGATCTGTGTTTTACATACATTAGAAAGAAAAAAAGATAAAAGCAGTCAGCACACTGAGCTTTCTTTGCCACCAGCTCTTACTCTAGGAGATATCATATAACACAGTAAATTAATTTTGACCTAAAATCATTCTTTGCTTCAAGCAATAGACAGCTGACTCTTGGTTACCTTTGTGCCATTAGGGCTCCATAAATACCATCTTGCTTCATGTCACCCAATGAGGTCATTCCTTAGGGGGCCCTCTTAAATCCAGGAGACTAAAGGTAACAAATGCTCCTCTAGGCAAACAATTAATCAATCAACGAGTAGTTATTAATAAGCTTCTGTGTGACAGGCACTATACTGGGCACTGGGGAGACAAAAACTAAAATAACTCTTGCCCTCAAGGAGTTTACATGCTGTGGGGAGACACACACACACACACATACACACATACACATACACATACACATACATGCAAGCATGCACTTGTGTGTCTATCATATATTACTGTATATATGCAGACCTATAGTATATATGATATATAATATACACATGAATACAATATATATGAACAAATGAAAAATTAGGTGTCTACCATGTAAAAATTTCTGGGCTAAGAGCTAGGGATACAAATATCAAATTAAAACATCCTTCCCAAGTAACTCCCATTCTACTGGGGGAGACAATACATATGGGGGTTTTAGCTGTCATCTGGAAAGGTGCCATGGTCCTTAGGGTGCAGGGTCACAGTAAATGCTAATGCCTCTTCTTTAATGTCATTTCTACTGATAAAATGATACCAGTTTCTAATGTTGAAACACTTGGCAGTGCCAAGGACTTTGGTGACAAGAATTCTCTTTTCCAGGTCTTTAGTAGTTATGACCCTAGCATCTTCAGGAGCTATTATTGCCAGGTAGAATCTCTACAGAGCTTGCCTCTTAGGCTGTCAACTATCAAAAGTGCCCAACTGCTGCATCCAGGTTAACTTACCTGCTTCATGGGCAGCAGTTGATTGACAGTTCAGGATGGCTGGCTTCCTCTCCAGAGGAACTGCTTCCTCAGATGATGATGATGAGTATAAGAGCTGGGCTTGAAGTAAGACTAGTGTTTCAGGGGTACTGCCTTTCCTAGGGATCGGGTCTGTGTACACATATGCATATATAAGTGTGTATACATACATGTGTGTATATATGCATGTAAACATATAAAATGAATATAAGGTAATTTGGGCTATACAGCTCTTCCCTACTCTTACCTGTCAATCAAAGAAGTCACGTAGTACTGAAAAGAGTGCTGGATTCAGAGGCCCAGGTTCAGAATTCTTGCTAGCTGGCTGACCTTGGGCAATATATTCACTCTCCCTGGGCATGTTTCCTTCTCTATAAATTGAGAGAGTTAAACTAGATAATCTCTAAGCTCCCTCCCAATTCTAGACACCTACAATCTTCAGTTTCTATAATCTATCATGGGGAGACAAAGAGCTCTGAGTTTTTCTATGAATAAATAATAAGTTCTTTGGGGCAGGGGGTATATGAAAAATGAGAAAGCATAACTATGTCATTGAGTGAACAAAGGCTTTGCTGTGGTCCACATTTTGCCCTGATTATAGACCCCACCTGAAAGTCTTGGGTGCCTTAGGCCTTTGTTAGCTAGAGAAATACATGCTGAAATAACAAAGGATGCTAACCATAGGGTCCCAGAGTGTCTCAGCTCTACCACAGGACTCAAGCAAAATAGCACTTAGCCTAGTCTCTGGATCTCACGCAATGCTAGGAATGAGGCCCAAAAGGGGAACTCATGGAGTTCTCCTTCCTCCAGGCAAAAATGAAAAATTGAGGCAGCCCCCAGGACCATTAGAGGAAAGCAAGAGATCTGCCTGCATCATGCTGAAAACTCCATCAACATGCCTTGTGTTTTTCTGCCTCACTTCCTTTGAAGAAATAGTTTCTCTGGCCAAGGATTAAATTTCTGCTTTCTTCATGCCAACTTGTCTTTCTCTACCTATTCTGCAAGGACTACCCCAAAAGTTTCAACATGAAGACTTCCTGTATTACTGCAGTCCAAGGTATCTTAGACTGGAGGCAGGTGTTCTTACCTTTTTGTGTGAATCATAGACCCCTTTGGTAGGCTGGTGAAGCCTAGGGATGCCTTCTTGAGATAATGTTTTTAAATGAGTAAAACAAAATACATAGGATTAAAAGAAATCATTTATATTAAAATATAGTTACCAAAATATGTTAAGTTCACATACCCCAGATTAAGAAGACTGCAGAGTTAAAAGATCACTGGAGAATAATTTGGCTCATATCTCAGCTCTGTCACCTACCAACCTCTCAGAACCGGAGTTTCCTTATCTGTAACCAAAAAAAAAAAAAAAAGTGGGTGGGGTGGTGTCGGTGGTGAGGATTAAACCAGTATATTTCTACTAAACAGACTTGTGGCTAGGTAACACAATGGGCAAGTCCTGAACTGGGAATCAGGAAGTACTGAGTTTAAGTTCTGCCTCAAACACTTACTAGCTCTGTGACCCCAGGTAAGTCATGTAAGCTCTCTGTGCCTCAGTTTCCTCCTCAATAAAATGTAGTGTTGTCTTCAATGTCCTGCAAGATCCCTCCCAGTTCTAAATTTGATGGCTTCCTACTATGAAATTCCATGATCAGCCTGGTTCTATGAAAAGAGCACTGGATTTGGAGTCAGAAGACCTCAGTTTGAATCCTGATTCGACTTTGCTAGCTTTGTGACCTAGAGCTCTCTAGGCTTTAATTTCTTCATCTGTAAAATGAAGGGATTGGCCAGGGCTCCCTGAGGTGTCCTCCAGGCCTAGAGTTGTCCTTCTGTCTTCCATCTCCTCTTCTGCTGACCTTACAGCACTTATTGTCAGCACCTCTAATTTGGTGATTAGAGCCTTATGTCAGCTCCTGCATTATGTGGGCATTGAAGACTTGTCTTATTATTCACATTTTTATGTATACGTGCCCTGTCTCCCCAATCAAAGTGTAAGCACATCTCAGATTCATGATAACATGACTTGCCCTTGACTTTGTTTTGAGTGAGGGAGGACTGTGCAGGTCACCAGCCTCACTTCTCCTCCAGAGCCATCTGAATCCAGTGACCTGACATTCATCAGGATGACGGGAGATGAAGTACAAGTCACGTCATCATTTCTCTGACGGTATGGTCTTCTTCAGCAATAAAGAACAAACACAATCCTGGTGAGAAGACACAGCTGGCTGAATGGGGACCCACTGGTAACTCAGCTCCTCCTCTCCTCTCTGCCTCCCCCTCCCCTTCCTTCTCCTCTCCAAAAGAAGGTAAATTTGGATGGCCAAAAGATACCCAGTTGACTTGGGTTTTACTGGCCATTTCCTTTCCCTCCTCTCCCCTTGCCTCCCCTCCCTTCCTTTCCCTTCTAGTTCCAAAATCTACAACAAACCGAAACTGAGACACCAATGGGCCCCAGCTTTAGAGTGATTATCAGTAGTAACTGTTGCTATTTCCCTCCCAGCCCCAAGTCTTTCTTTTTCTGGGCCTCATTAACGGGGCCATTCAATGAATGGGCGTTGTCTCACAAGCTACAAAAGGTTGACCAACAGGCAGATGGCAGAACCTCTCACAGCTTTGGTCTTTTCATCTATAAAATGAGACCAATAATATATTCACCCCCTACCTTGAAGAGGCATTGTGAAAGAAGTCCTTTGGAGACCTTAAAGCAATATGAGATTATAGAAGTTGATTAACACCTTCTACTTATCTTGTTGAATGGAGTCACTAGCCTTGCGTTCCATCAGTGTTAAGGTGCAAGGGGCAGTAAGAGAAGACCTGGGAAGTGCCTGGCTAGTAGTGGTTCTGGGCCAGCTGGGCAGGGGGCAAGAGTGGGTACTGTGGAGAAACTAAGTCTCCAACCAAGCAATCTCCAAAGTTATTTGTTCTCAAAAAAAATTGTTTGTGCTCAAAACAAAATAAAACAAACATGTATTAATCACTCACTATGTGCCAAGCACTGTGCTAAACTGAATATAGGTAGGGTGGGGTGTAACTCTCTCTGTGTATGTATGTGTGTGAGTGTATGCATGTGCAACTATGGGCCTCTTTTCAGTTACATTAGAGAATATCAGAGCTTGAAGGGACCTCAGTGCATAGAATGTTAAAACTGAAGGGAGCCCAAGGACACAGGATATCCAAGCCAGGAGGAACCTTCAAAGATATAATGTTAGAAAAGGAAGAGCCCTCACAGGTCATCTAAATCCATCTCCTCATTTTACAGATGAGGAAACTGAGGCCTAGAGAGGTTGCACCAGTTCTATTCTCATTTGGAGTGATGAGATTTAGGGGAGATGTGTAACTTGGAGTTATGTCTATGGATAACAAAGAAGACCAGTATCTTCCATCTTCTAGCTTTACGTTAAAGTAGAGTTAAAGGAGAAGGTAATGAATGACTCCCTATCAAAGGGCTAGCATAAAACAATTGTGTGGCTCCTAAGTCAGTTCCTCTTGACAGGGTACCAAGGAAGAGGCTTGAAATAGAGACCTGTGACTGAGGCCTCAGCCCTGTCAACCTCATTAGACCAGAAGTTAACTCAGGCTTCCTCAGTACCCCTCCAGGCCTCATCACACCCTCCCTCAGCACTCCTCCCTCCTCTCCACCGCCTATCATCTCGTAAGGAAGGGTGGTAGCTGTCCTAAACTTAAGAAAATATCATATTCTTGTTTGGGAAGATGCTAGGAAAAGAATTATGGGTCTGAGAGGATAGGGGAGCTCCAGTAAGTAGTGCCATGTCATTACGGTCTGAGGTGAGGGAGGTAAAAAAGAAATGGAAAGATTTGACAGGCCACCCGGGCAGAAAACTCACAGCTGGACTGAAAAGTAACTGCAAATCATACAACCACCTACAGCAAAAGAAAGGAAGAAAGGATACCAAATGTTTGATGATGGTAATGGTGGTGAAGCCTGAAACTAGCAGGTCTGGCTTTGTATTCTTTCATGCAGAAAAGCCTAAGTTGGGAGTTATTTTTCAGATCTACTTTGAAAAAAAAAATTTATTGATTTCTTTTCAGAGTATCTAGTGGATAAGAGAGCTGGCCTCAAAACCAGAAAACCCTGAGTCTTCATCCTACCTTTGACACACACTGACTGTGTGACCCAGAGCAAGTCACTTAACCCTTCAGTGCTCTAGGCCAGAGGTGTTATAGCCCAAGCAAATTAAAGTGTATTTGGGAATGTTTAACAAAATAAAAACATAATGGAACATAGATAATATTAACAATGTTGTTCTCTGAGTCAATATGCAAGCCGTAGGAATCTTTATATATGGTTTAGTGAATCCACTTTTACTTGAATTTGACACTACTTCTTGTGTGGATCAGAAACCCGCAACTCAAATAAAAATCAGAGACTTCTCAAGGTAGAAGCAAAGCAGCAAGATTTTATTATGATCTCGCGAGAAAGGGGAATCTCCTCTCTGATAAGTAATTAGGAGAGCGAGGCAATTACAGAAGGCAAATATAGAGATTATACAGCCTTAACGCAGATCCCACCCCCTCTGCTGACCTTTTACTCCCATTGGTTGGGAGGCAGGCTCACAATCTAAACTCGACAGTCTACCCTGTGAATAGGGGACAAGGTAACAGTGGAATAACCAATGGGCATTATGTTGATGTGGCAACCCAAGGGGGGGGTTGTACTGTGCTGATATGGCAACCCAACTAGGGTTGTGTTGTGGCAACCCAAGGAGGGGTTTAAGTTTCATATTCCCAAAAGACACATGATTTCCAGGAAACCAAAACTTAGGCCTGACAATCTACTAAAAGCCTTTGGTTAAGCACTGGGAAGTCTTCACTGACTTCATTCCATTCATTCTCTAGGCAATTCTTTCAAACCATAAGTTATAGAGAAGGTACTGACTTGCATTGGTAGTTTGGATTGAGTTTTGAATTGAATTGAGTGTCCTCACCTAGGAGTTAACTCTCCTAACATAATATAATATTATATATTATATAAAGTATAATATTATATATAATAAAAAATATACTATATAATAATAATATACATAATATATAATATCACATATTTTTTTTACATCACCTACATTTCCCACTACATCCCTCCTTCACCCCCTCCCTCCCAGAGAGCCATCCCTTGTAACAAAGAACAAAAATTTAAAATAAAAGAGGGTGACAAAGTTCAACAATATTGGTAAAGTCTGAAGTTACATCCAGTACTCCACACCTATGCCCACTCCCACCTTGGCGAAGGAGCAGGGGGTAGAGAAGAAAGTATTTTCTCATAACTCTTTTTTGGGGTCAGGCTTGCAGTTGAGCTTGAATGAGGAGCATCTACTGCCCAGAAAAATTGACACCTTAACTTGTTAGCATCTCACAGTGTTAGAGGAACAGGGAAACGTCAAGAAATGGAAGCAGATTGAGGAAGCCACATGCCTAGAATTCAAGATGAAAATGCAAATCAACCTTCAAAGTCAGCATGATATAGCATGGAGAGCACTGGGATATGCAGTCAGAGGATTTATATCCAGGCTCTGTTATTAGCTAACTGTGTGGTCTTAGGCAAGTTCTGTCACTTCTCTGGGCCTCAGTTTCTTCAAATGTAAAAAATACACATGAACCACCTACCTCACCGGGCTGTCATGGGGCAAATACTTTGTAAACTTCAAAGTCCTAGATAAATTTAAAGTTTGTGTGTATCGCTGTTGATATACCCCACAGAATCACCAATAGGCCCCAGTAAATGTCATGGTCCTTTTCCTGACTTCTGTCTTCTGTCCCAAGGCAGTGTTAGTCTGAAAGAGGATGAGGATGTGGGTGATCCTCAGAGGTCAGCCAAGTGATAGGATATGGGAGCAGGACTCAGGAAGGTATCAGAAGGTTGTGAATGAAGGTTACAGATACGCCAGGTAGGAGAAGACCTAATTAATTCTCCAATTTTGACCCATCCTCTTCCTAGAATTCCACTATGCTCTCCTCTTGAAAGTGCTTCATATTTTCCTAAAACTTAGAATCAGTTGGCATGCCAAAGAGGACAGAACTTGGATATTATAGAATCAAAGATGTTATAGAATCTCAGAGCTAGAGACCATCTAAGCTACTCCTTTTTTGTGTCCCTTGGTCATATGATGAAGTCTATGGATGCCCTCTCAATATAATATTTTTTAATGCATAAAATACATAGGACTACATGGGAAACCAAATATATTGAAATGCTTTGATAATTTTTTTTTCTAAATCATGGACCCCATTTTAAGAGCATCTGACCTAGATCAATTAATCATTTTACATATTGAGGAAACTGAGGAACACTGAAGGGAAGGTCCTTCTAAGGTCACACCGGTAAAGAGGAACAAAGGTCAAAGTTTAAACCTAGGTCCTCTGGGTTCTGACTCCAAGTTCAATGTTCTTCTCACTGCATCAGGCTCAGATGAATGAATTCCAGATGCACAGGAAAGGAGGAAGGGGGAAGATTGAGAGATTATGGGCCATTCAAAGGACAATAGATGTGTCCAAGTCCTGAAAAGTATAGTCTCTGCCCAGCTGGTCCAAATTAAAACCCAGAGAGCCCTGGCACCTGCCTTTAATTTAGACCTTTCCAAATTGAAGGATAACGGAAGGATAAAGATGATCCATAACGTCAAACACGCAAGAATAGACATAAAAAAAAACTACTATGTGAATTGGCTTTCTCCACCAAAATCCTCCTATTTCAAAGTGATGTGGAGGTGATACTGCTTTCTTAAAGATTCTGCCTGGGGGTAGCAATCATAATCTCAGACAAAGCAAAAGCAAAAATAGGCCTAATTAAAAGAATTAATCAGGAAAATACATTTTGCTAAACGATATCATAGACAATGAAGTAATATCAAAAATTTTATAGCAAATTTCTCTAAGATCTCGTTTCTCAAATATGTAGGGAACTGAGTCAAATTTATAAAAATAAAAGCCATTCCCCAATTGATAATGGTCAAAGGATATGAACAGTCAGTTTTCAGAGGAAGAAATCAAAGCTATCTATAGTCATGAAAAAATGCTCTAAATCAAGTCTATTAGAGCAAGGCAAATTTAAAACAACTCTAAGTACTACCTTACACCTATCAGAAATGACATATGCTGGAGGGAGTGAGAGAAAAATAGACTAATGAATTGTTGGTGAAATTGGGAACTGATCCAACCATTCTGGAGAACAATTTGGAACCATGCCCAAAGGGCTATAACATGTGTAAAACCTTTGACCCAGTCTGTACTCCAAAGATATCAAAGGAAAAGGGGCTATATGGACAAAATATTTATAGCAATTCTTCTTGTGGTGGCAAGAAATTGGAAATTGAGGGGATGCTCATCAAATGGGCAATGGCTGAACAAGTTGTGGCATATGATTGTGAAGGAGTACTACTATGCTATAAGAAATAACAACGGAGATGGTTTGAGGGGAAAAAATGGCAAGATCCATATGAACTGATCCAAAGTGAAGTGAGAAGAACCAGGAGATCATTGTACACAATAGCAGAAATGTTATGATAATACTCAACTGCAAAAGACTTGGCTATTATGATCAATACGGTGATCCAAGACAATTCCAAAAAATTCATGATGAAAAAATGCTGTCCATTTCCAGAGAGAACTGATGAATTCTGATTGCAAATAGAGTATAATTTTCTCACTTTCTTTTTTTGTTTTAATTTTTTGCAATATGACTAATATAGAAGTGTTTTTATATGATTTCACATATATGATTGATAACATTTTGCTTGCCTTCTCAGTGAGTGAGGGAGGGATGGATGGTAGGGAGAGAATTTGCAACTCAAAATGTTGATAAATAAATTACTTTTTAAAAATTAAAGACTCTGCCAGGAGAACACAAGCTCTGGCAAATATAAAGTTTTCTACCAAGGGATAACCCTGCCTAGTCTGTCATCTGAAGAACAGCCTAGCTATTTTCAAGAAGACTCATCACCCAACTGGGCACAGAATGATATATTTTTTAGCCACAGAAAACCTCAGAGTCAGTCCACAACACAGAGGAGTTGGAATCTGCGCAGGTGGAGGAAGGATTCCTCCTGTCCTAGTTGTAGGAGACCATTCCTCAAAGCAAGGAGCGGCTCTGCCCCTGGGACAACTTGCCAGCTAACTGCTCCCTGGACCTAGAAGAGGGTGATGGGAAGAGTTCTAACTGATGTTGGTCACTTCAGAGGATGGAAACTGACTGGGTGTGGTTCTGGAAGTATAGCTCCCAACCTCTTGTGTTTGCCTCAAGTGCACAAGAGTTAGTGAAGCAGAGGGAGAAAGGGGAAGGACTCAGTGACTCTGTAGGAAGCAGGAGTTCACATGTCCTTCAGGGAGAGATCTGACCTTGGGAGAGTCAGGAACTTTGCAGCACAAGAAGGCCAGTCAGTTAATGCTGGAAGAAATAGACCCTTTTATTTGGGGAAAGCCCAAAAAGAGAAAGTCTCAATGTTTAAAAGAGAACCCATGTCAGGGAGGCAGCATGACATAGTTAAGAAAAAAAAAGACAATGCATTTAGAGTCAAATGACCTGAGTTCAAATGCCAACTGTGACCCTGGGCAAATCATTTAGACTCTTTGGATTTCAGTTTTCTTATCTATAAAATGAGAGACTGGACTTAATGATCTCAAAGGTCGCTCCCACCCCAAACCTGTAATTCTAGGACAACAAAGAAAGGGTGTTAGGATAGCTCGCTGATGCCAGCTTTTGACAATGGAGCCAAAACTACCTCCAAATTTAGTTAGCCTGCCACCTGACTCCCTAGTCTGGGATGGACATCTCCAAAGTGGAGCTGGAAAGATAAAGGGAAGAGATACAACCAGGCATGTCCTCAAGAAGCCCCTAGCACGATAGTCTTCATTACACAGCAAGAAGACTTGGATCTAAGGAGGATCTGCTCCCAAGACTTGGCCTGCATCTATACTAACCCCTCAGAAGGACTTGGGTCTGTGTTTCAGGGAAGTTCCTGGGTTGGAGTAGCTTACTTTGAGGTTGTGGAAGCTCCTGAATCAGACATTCTCCAATGTTTTGCAGAAAAAGAAGGATTTCTCTCAAGTGGATATATTCAGTTTAAAACAGAGAAAACAGCATTAGGATGCCATGGATAGAGTGCTGAGCTTGGAGTTAGGAAGGCCTGGGTTCAAATCCCACTGAAGACACTTATTAGTTTTGTGACCTTGGACAAATCCACTTACCTCCCTGGGACTCATTTGTTAAATGAGAGAGTTGGATGTCATAACCTCTAAAGTCCTTTCCAGCTCAAATCATGAATTTGTGAACCCTGAAGCCTCCAGAAATTAAAGATCCAGAAATGGGGTTGGTGAAAATGGAGTGGGGGAGACAAGAGAGGCTGTTGAAAAAAGGAAAAGAAAAAGAAAAAGAAAAAAGAAGCAGTATAGGAGAAAGGAGAATCAGGCAGGAAGAGAGGACATGGTTAGGGAATAGCCAGTTAGACAGAAAAAGACTAGATAAGAAAAACAAATTCCAGCAGAGGTTCTTCCGTACTATGCCAGGGAGTTTGGAAAAAAGAAATTCAGAATCAATGGGTTAAGAAAGGATTTAAAGCAGAAGAGAAAGAAATTGATGGTGAATCATAGTGCACGGTGATCTTGAGCCCTGGTTGTGAAAGTGACCTGGGGCCTCGTGCCCTGGCTCCTCAGCCATTAGAATAGCAGGAGAGACCAGGGGTTGAGAGGCTGTTAATCTAGTCGGCATCACTTATGTAAATTATGGAGCTGAGCTCCTCCTAGTCTGGTTTGGGTACAGTGTGACCCAGGGCACAGGGTGTGTGCGGCTGGGACAGTTGCATGATGCAAGCACAGATGAAATCACTGCTCCTTGAAGCATTCAAGCAGCGCCTGGTCTTGGATTGCTCAAATCGATGAGCAGACAGTACACAGGTGGGCAGCCCAGAGCAAGTTATTACATTATCAACTCAACAAACATTTCTTAAGTGCTTCCTCTCTGCAGGCCACTATACTACGCAATGGGGTGTGGGGAAGATACAAAAACAAAAAATGAAACAGACCCTGCCCTCAAGGACATTACTTTCTGGAAAATGATAAAGGTTAGGGGTGGGGGTGGGATATAACATGTACAAGAATGTAAATGCAAAGTTTATGATAATTTCAAGAGGGAGGAAATAGTAATAGGGAAGAAGGGGAAAGGAAATCATTAGAAAAAGTTTCCTGTAAGAGATAGCACCTGAACTACTGATTCCATAAGGCAGAGAAGAGAATGGAGTGCATCCCACAAATGGGAAAGTCTACAAAGACCCAGGGATGGGAGATGGAAGTGATGTATTCAGAAAACATCTGGAAGGCTGGTTTGACTAGAATGGAGAGTATGTGAGGAAAAGTAGTGTGAAATAAGACCAAATGCTCCAGAGTTATGGATCCCACCGGAGACACCAACTTTATTGAACCAATGGGGAAATCTTCAACTGAGGGAGAGGAGAAAGAACCATTTAAGTCAATCTCTGTCTTGTTTGTTTTTATTTTCCCCAACTCCTCAGAGCTACATCATTTAGCCTTGAGGGAATACTTCTTTAACTGAGGACCCACTTGATACTGACCAAATATTTGAGGAGGAGGGAAATAAACCCAGATTAACAGAAGTAACCATCTTTCTATTTAATCTGATCATCTTGGTCCACAAGAAATCTAAAAAATGGAGCAAACCAAAAGAACAGATGGTAATGCCTTGCAAACTCTCTCTGTCAATACACATTTTTGAGAAACACCAGCTTTTCCTTAAATTTGAAGAATGCTCCATTTTCTTGTAGGACAAAAATGCTACCCTGATGGCCTCTGTTTGTCCCAAGAGGAGTCCAACAGGAGTTGAAGAGTTCACAAAGAACCTGGTGGACAAGAAGACTCGTGAGTGTCTGTCTTGAAACCCTTATGATCGTTCGTGTCTGAAGTGAGTGAGCTGGATATTTATGGGCCTTTCCAGCTGATAAGAAATCAATGAAATGCTTTATGGACCCTCTTCTACTTCCTTATTATTCTTTTGTTTTGTCTTCAATTGGGATTATTTTATTTCAACCTATTGGTTCATAGTACAAGCTATCATGACCTTTGACTTGGAAAGGGTAACATGTGGAGCAAATATCCTCTGCTAAGCCCAGGAGCTCCCACAAACTCACTGTTTAATCATCTCCGACTGCTAACTAGCCCATGTTGCATCCCCTTCCTGAATGGATCCTGTAATCATTTCCTTTTACTGGATGTCAGTAATGTTTTCTGGAAAATATATACCCAGTTGTAAAGGAGAAAGGTTAAAGAGAGTCGTTTGCATCATGGTTTAGAAGGTAGCTTTCTATGAGCCTTGGCCTCTCTTAGAAAATACATTCCCCATCTTGGTGTCAGTGCAGTATTGATGATGAGTAAAGGAGAGAGGGGATTGCAAGTCAAAGGTCATGAAACTATGAATGCCTTCTAAAGCCAGATGGAGCAAAGATGGCACTCAATTGGAATAGAGAAATTGTTTTCCCAAAGGGAAAAGGGTTTGTAAGGTTATAGATTCAAAGCTGGAAGCATCATTGGGGGAAATCTAATCCCTTCATTTTATAGATGAAAAAACTGAGACCCAAAGAGGATAAATGACTTGCCCAAGGTCACATAGGAAATATAAGACACTTAGGATTTGAACCCAGATCCTCTGACTCCACTTCAAGCAAAATTTAGAAATGGTCCCATTCAATCAATAAACATGTATTTATTGAGCATCTACTATGAACCCAGCACTGTGCTACAGGATACAGGGAAGTAAATATAAGATAGAGTCTATGGTCTAACTCAAACTTTGATTTAGAGGAAGTTAGTTAATATATGTGAAAGAATAAAGACTGGATCTTGGTGGCACAGTGGATGGAGCACTAGACCTGCAGTCAAGAAGGCCTGGATATTATCCCTATATTAATAAGAGCATCTATCTCCTGGGTTTGTTGTGAGGATCAAATGAGATAACATTTGTAAATTGCTTTGGAAATCTTAAAGATTAAAAATGTTAAATTTTTAATTAAATTACATAAACAATATAAATTAAATAAATAATATAAATTATTATATAACATATAATAATATGTAAAATGTATAATAATTTAATATAATAAATAGTATTATTGTTGTTGTTAATTTTGTAGTATTTCAGAAGGGGAAGGGACTTCAGTGGTTATCTAGTCTAACCTGAAATAGGTATCACTTCTACTACATACTCAAAACATGCCTGAAAGTCTTCTAGTAAAGGGATTATTTACAGCTAGATGGTGCAGTGGATAGAGCACCATTGCAGGAGTCAGGAGGACCTGATCTAACCTCAGACACTTGACACTCACTGTGTGACCTTGGGCAAGTCACTTAACCCTAATTGCCTCATCTTGGGTCATCTCCAGTCATCTTGATGAATATCTGGTCATTGGATTCAGATTGCTCTGGAGAAGAAATGAGGCTGGTGAACTGCACTACCCTTCCTCACTCAAACTCAAGTGCAAGTCATGTCATCATTTCTCTGATGGCAAGGTCTTCAGCAATGAAGGACACACACACACACACCTATTTATAACCTCCACAGGCAACTCCTTCTGCTTTTGGAAAGCTCTAATTTGTTAGAAAGTTTTTTCTTAAGTCAAGCTCCTTGCCTCCATGTAACTTCTACCCATTGTTCCTGGTTTTGCCATCTGGGCCAAGCAGAGCAGATCTAACACCTCTTTCCTGTCTATCTCTCATCCTGGAATTCTCTTCCATCCTCACCTCCAAATCTTAGAATTGCCTAGTTCCTTTAAGACACAGTTGGAGTACTAGCTTCCTGAGCTCCTAGCAGTTAATGCTCCCGCCCAAATACTTTGGATTTATTTTTCATATACTTGTATACATATATCTCTCCTTGAGGGCAGTACTTTATCCATTGCACCAGCAAAGTCCTGTCTTTACTGCTTCACATACAAGAAGTTATTTCAACTGCATAATAACCTTGCAAGGTAGCTACTACAAGTAATTTTATTCTCCTTCTACAGATGAGGAAATGGCAGGTCAGGGACCAGTCCAGGGTCACTCAGATGGTAAGGGTCAGAGAGGCAGGATTCAAACACAGGTTGCTCTGACGCTGGGTCCAGTCCCCTAGCTCCTGAAACTTAACCTACAAGTCTGGCAGGTGGCCATTTCTTTTGACCCATTTCCAGCTCTCTCCTTGTGTGCCGGTTCCAGCCTGTCCCCTTTATATCTAACAGAAACCTGAATTGTTGTCGCTTATTCTCTGGCTAGTGGATTTCCCATATAAACAGTCATGCATGCACAGAAACAGGAAAGAAAAACACTCAGGTCCACGACATCTCTTGAATGATTCATTCACTTGGAGAATCCTGAAGAGTGGTGTCAATTCCAGACATTAGTATGCAAATTTTAGTCTCCGAGTTCCCAACTCATGAATGGAAACTAGAGAGTGATTTGGCAAGAATTACTGTGTTTGCAGCATGTAGGGCTCCCCCTGCCCCAATTTAATGAGAGTAGTTTCACTATAGATTAGACTCATTAGTCTTCTACCAACATTATACCCTTTGAATCAACTGATTAATAGAGGCGGATTAACAGAGCAATTAGATGGTGACGTGTATGAAGTGTGAGACTCAAGAGTCAGGAAGACTTGAGTGCAAATCTTGCCTCTGAAGCTTATATACCCATGGGCAAATCAGTCAACTTCTCTGGGCCTCGGCTTCCCCTTAGGTAAGAGGAAGAGAGTAACAGTACCTCCCTTAGTGGTATGGTGAGAATCAAAAAAGTTAACCCATGGAAAGCACTTTGCAAAAGTATGTAAACACTAATTCTCATTATTATTCAAAACACTGGGCTGGAAGGGACCTTAAAGATTATTTAATCTAACCTCCCCATTTTGTAAATGGGGAAACAGAAGCCCAGAGAGGGAAAGGGTCTTGCCCAAAGTCATAGAACCAGTTGGTAACCAACCCCAGCCAACCACCCTAATTGTGACCAACATTACGCTTTACCAGGACGATTGTCTCTCAAGTCTCTCCTCACTCCAATCCATTCTCCATGTAGGTGCCAAGGTGATTTTTTTCTAAGGCATGGGGTCTGACTGTGCCACACATTAGGACCTTCTCATTTCAGCCAATTCCTGTGGCTCCCTGTTACCTCTGGAATCAAATATAAACTTGTTTGTTTGGCATTTAAAACCCTTTTCTACTTTTCGAGCCTTCTTAATAGCTTCCCTTCCTCTCTGCAGTACATGTTCCAGAAACGCTGACCTACTTGTGGTTCTTCAAAGATCTTCCATCTCCATTCCTGCCTTTGAACCAATACCCCCCAGCATGCTCAGACTCCTCACATCCACCTCTGAATTCCTTCAAGACTCAGCTCAAAACTTCAAGTCTGAGTGACCTTTGCTGGTTCCGCCTCTCACAATGCCTCCTCCTCTCTGATTGCCTTCACTAAACCTCATATAACTTTTATGTACATGTTGTCTCCCCCATTAAAATATAAGCTCCTTGAAGACAGGAACTCACTTTTTGCCTTTCTTTGCATCCCCATCACTTAGTACAGTACCTAATAAATGTTTCTAAAGCTACGTTGATTGGAATTGATCTTTTCATTACTGTCACACCACTGAAGAGGTTGCAATCATAGGCACAAGCTCTGAGAAGCCATACTCTTGAGAAGGAACTGGCCGCAATAAGCTCTGACTAATCAAAAGAGAAGACGGGACCAACTGATCTCGAGGGTCTCTTTCTAGCTTTAACATCCTATGTTATTGTGGCCCAAGGCCTCTTCCAGCTCTGGTATCCTGTGGTTCTATGATCCTATAGGGAAAATTTCCAATGCCACAGACATACACACACATCTTGAGGCATTGTTTGCTTGTAAAGCTTTTATAATTTCTACCCCATTAAACATTTTTTTGCTGATGGATTGTTCAAGTTGGCTTCCGCAAAGGGACCTAGACAGATAAATACAGGCAGACAAAGGAAGAGAGGAGAGACAGAGAAAAAGAGACAAAGACAGAGGGAAGGAAAGGGAGAGAGATTAAGAAAGAGAAAACAGAGGGAGAGAGAGACAGGGAAGGCAGGAGGAGAGAAGAGGAGAGAGACAGAGACAAGAATTTATCAAGCATTTCCTTATTATGTGCCAGATATTGTGATAAGTGCTTGAGGACACAGATACAAACAAGTACAGCTGCATGCTTTGGAGCTGGCCAGCAAGTCACTGTGGAGACCTGATTCCAGGCAAGAAAAGATGAAAGCAATCCTTTCAGACCCAGGTACCCCAGGGTCCAAGTCCAAGGTTCTAGTGGGAGAGGATGAGGATGGTAGCTGCAATGAAAAGGTGGAGAAGATGGCCTAGAATAAAGAATGAAGATGTCCCCGCCTCATCACCTCCTCTTGACCCCTAGGATAGCACAGGACAGGAGGGGTTTCTGAAGTCTTGGTGATCAGCCTTCTTTTTTCATATCACTCCTTCCTGTTCCCTGCCACACTGTACAACAGCAGACAAATGGTGTCACTGTTCTCTCTGGAGTTGGAGTTGATAACTGTCCTCCAACAGAGCCAGAGCGCTGATTTAATACGTGAACCAAGCCCCACACATGGTCTCCATTCTCAGGGACGCAAAAGCTCAGAGCCAGAGTCGACAATTGCAGCAGGACTGAGCTGAAGGGTTTGGCCCATTGTCTGTGGGGCTGGGGGTGGGGACTTGTTAGTATTTTTATTTAAAGGAGCTGGGAAAAGGTGGGGTGAAAGAGAAGGAAAAAATAGGAAAAAAGCAAGGAAGATTAGACTTTTTGTACATGCAGTTACAGAATTACTCCCTGACTTGTCCTCCCTGCTGACAGCATCAATCAATAGAGCAGAGTCTGCCCACTAAATAAAGATACTGGCTTTGTGTAAAATTGGACCAGACGAACAGACAGCATATTGTAAGGGCACTGCCACCTCGGAGGAAGAGAGTGAGACGTCTGGAGAGAGAAAAAGTTCTTGGCCCCCGTCATTGTGTTGTCTGCATTATAGCAAGCGCTGGGGCAACAGGAAACCAGACTGGCCCAGGCTTAATCCCAGCCCCCAGGGTCTGAATTCCTTAGAACACCCGGACTGAGCCCCACAGTCCTCGGTTTCTGGAGCCAGGTAAGTGGGTTGAGATAGAAAGGGTGCTTATTATATTGGATCTGGCAAATGTTTGCCTAACAAAATGCTGGGTGGGCGTTGTAGGTGAAGTGAGGCCTTGAGGTTTGAAAAGCCCATGGAGGGCGAAAGACATGGATTGCGGCTTAGCTCCTGGAGGGCATGGACATTTTTAGCAAGGGTCCAATTGCTCCCAAACCATTTTTTCTTTAAAAAGAGTTTTATCAATTCTTTTTTGTGCTTTTAAAAAAATATAACATTTCCCAATAATCAACCCAAAGCCAAACCCTCCTTTGTAACAAAAGAGGAGAATTAAGCAAACCGAATTGTCTCAGGGACAGTGCCTGACCACATATGGCCCATTCTGAGCCTGTGGTCTACCATCTTTCTGCCCAGAAGAGGAATATATCTTTCGTCACCAGTCCTCTGGAGTCAAAGGCAATCATCACCTTGATCTGTATTGGGGTGTCATTTAATGTTTTCTTTTCTACTGTTGGGGTGATTTCATGTCTTATTCTCTTGATTCGGTTTGCTTCCCTCTTCACTGATTCATAAAAATCTTGCCATGTTTCTCCAAATACTTCATATTCATCATTTTTTATGGCACAATAATATTATATTACATACGTATATCACAGTATGATAAACTATTCCCCAAGAGATGGTTCACCCTTGTTGAAAATGAACTGTTTGCCCTATTTATATTTTTTCTTTGCCTATTAGAATATTTTTGTTTGTTGATGTTCATTAAGTTCATAGTACAAAAAAATTAAAAGAATCATGTCTGACCATTCCTCTAAAAAGGGTGGGAGGGGGAGTGGCTATGAAAATCTCATTGGGAAACAGATCTTCTGATTGAATCTTACTCTGGCCAAGGCAAACCAAACATAGAGATGATAATTAAATTCATAAAAATCAATAGATTCAGAGCTAGCAGAGATCTTAGAGATAATTCAGCCTAATTCTCTTTTCAAAAAAAATGTTAACAGAGGACATACAGAGAAATGACCAAGACTTGGACCTAGGTCATTTGTTTCAGGAGCCGTACTCTATATTCCATTGTGGATAAATCTGTGTGCTGTGAGTTTTAGAGAACCATTTTCTCCCTAGAAAAGGTAACCTTAGAAATCAAAGAAAGGGAGCAACAGGGTTGTAAGAATAGACCCTTAGTGGGTATTTTATTCACCAATGTGTATAAACTGATTCTACCTTGAAGGAGATCTCTGTTATCTTGAAGACCTCCAGTCCCAAGGTGCTCTGATCAGATTAACTACAGGGAAACATCTCCAACAATCAATCAGTAAATGTATATTAACTGCTAGTTGGGACAGCTAGATGTCCTAGTGAATTAGAGCACTGGACTTGGAGTCAGGAAAATTAATCTCCATGAGTTCAAATCTGACCTCAGACACTTAGCACTTGTGTGACCTTGAGCAAGTCACTTAACTCTGTTTGCCTCAGTTACTCATCTGTAAAATGATCTGGAAAAGGAAATGGCAAATCATTCCAGCATTTTTGCCAAGAAAGCCCAAATGGTGTCATGGAGAGTCTGAAATGACTCGACAAGAATAACAAAAATTGCTAGGCACTATGCTAAGCACTGGAGATGTAAAAAGAGGCAAAAGACAGCTCCTGCCCTCCAAGAGCTTATGATCCAGCAGGAGAGACAATATGCAGACAGATACATACAAACAAGCTATATACAGGATAAATATGTGTGTTTGTCCTTCATTGCTGAAGAAGATCATGCTATCAGAAAAATGATGACATGACTTTGTTTTGAGTGAGGGAGGACTGTGCAGATCACTAGTCTCACTTCTCCTCCAGAGCCATCTGAATCCAGTGACCAGATACTCATCAAGATGACTGGAGATGACCCAGGATGAGGCAATTAGAGTTAAGTGACTAGCCCAGGGTCACACAGTTAGTGAGTGTCAAGTGTCTGAGGTGATATTTGAACTCAGGTCCTCCTGACTTCTGCAATGGTGTGCTATCCACAGCACCACCTAGCTGCCGCTACGCAGGATATATAGAAAATAATTAAAGGAAGGAAAGTACTGATATATATATAGGGGTTAGGGAAGGATTCCTGTAGAATTTGGGGTTTTAGCTGGGATTTAAAGGAAGTCAGGAAGGTCAATAGAACAGTGTTCTAGCTACAGAGGGCAGCCAGAGAAAGTACCCAAAGTTGAGAGGTGAAGTGACTTTTGGGGGAAACATTTAAGAGGCCAGTATCACTGGATCAGAGAGTATGTAGTAAGGAGTAAGGTGTAAGATAGGGAAAGGAGTTAGGCTATGAAGGTATTTGCCAAATAGAGCATTTTTGTATTGGTTCTTGGTTGCAAAAGGAGTTTATTGAGTTGGGATAGGGTTGGGAATAAGGAAGGGTGATATGATTGGACCTGAGTTTTAGGAAAAATCAGTCTAATGGCTGAATAGAGAATGTGTAGGGAGAGACTTGAGGCAGGCAGTCCCGCTAACAGGCTATTGCAGTAATCAAGGTGTGAGGCAATGAGGGTCTACATTAGAGTGGTAGCAGTGTCAGAGATCAGGAGGCCTATTTGAGAAATATTTAGAAGGTGAAATCAACAGGTCTTGACAACAACTTGGATATAGGGGGTGAGGGATAATGAGGAATTCAGCATGACTCCTAGATTGTAAGCCTGAGGAACTGGTAGGATGGTGTTGCCCTCCACAATAATAAGGTAGATAGATGGGGAGTTAGAAGAAAAGATAATGAGTTCTATTTTGGACATCTATTTTTGAGTTTAAGATGTCTTCTGGACATCTAGTTCAAGGTCTGAAAAGCAATTGGCTATGTAAGACTGAAGGTCAGCCGAGAGACTGGGGGAGAAAAGGGAGATTTGAGAATCTTTAGCATGAAGATGGTAACTAAATTCGTGGGAGCTTATGAATTCACCAAGTGAAGTAGTATAGAGGGAGAAGAGAACAGGACCCAGGACAGAACCCTGAGGATACCTCTGGTTGCAGAGCATGATCTTGGTGAGGATCCAGCAAAGACTGAGGAGAGATGAGATAGGTAGGAGGAAATTCAGGAGAGAGTGGTGTCTTGAAAACCCATAGAAAAGGGAATATCAGAGAGGAAAGAGTGATCAACAGTGTCTAAGGCTGCAGACAGGTCAAGGAGAATGAACATTGAGAAAAGACCATAGGATTTGGCAACTATGGGTCATTAGTGACTTTTGAGAGAGAAGTTTCAGTGGAATGATAATGGGACAGGGTGGGGGGGAGCGCCATACTTTAAGGGATTGAGAAGGAAAGGAAAGAAAGTGGAGACATCTATTGTAGACAGCCTTTTCAAGTAGTTTAGCTATGAAGGGCTATAGGATGGTAGTTAGCAGGAATGAAGGATTAAGTGAGAGGTTTTGTCATAGGCAAGTTTCTAGGCAGTAGGAAATGAGCCAATAGACAGGGAGAGACTGAAAATAAGTGATAGAATGGGGTGACAGAGGGGGGCAATCTGTTGGAGGGGATGAGATGAAATGGGATCATTTGAACAAATGGAGGAGTTAGCATCGGTAAGGAGTAGGGCTACTTCATCATGTGAAGTAGGGATAAAAGAGGAGAAAGTGTCAGAAGATACCTGAATGATGGGAGATCAGCAAGAGCAGGGAAAAGGAAGCTCACAGCAAATGGCCTCACTTTTTTCTGTAAAATATGAGTCAGGGTACTCAGTCAAATGTGGGGAGGGGGAGCCATAGGAGGTTGGAGGAGGGATGAAAAGGTTTAGAAGAGCTGCTGTGGAGAGTGATATAGTAGATCATAAGAGGGGTTTAAGAATTGCCTAACAGCAGCGAGGGCTCAGCTGAGGTTATGTACAGTAAGTCTGAAGTGGAGTCGGTCAGATGGCTGTATGATTTTCTCCATTTTGATTCAGTAACATGTGTATAGGTGGGAAGGCAAGGAATGAATGGTGGGAGCCTCTGAGGCTGGGCATAACTGTCAAAATGATAAAGAGAGTAAGGGGTCAAGAAAAAACAATCTTTGGCAACTCCTTGAGCCAAAAGGTTAATAAGTTATAATGTCAAGCTTAAGACATTCTCATCTCATTCCTATCATTCAACCTCTCAAATAAGGAGAGTGATTAGGTTCCTTTTACTTCTTTAAAGATGCCCTATGGCTATGTAAAACACTACATACAAATATACCTATATATTTACATATGTATGTATCTCATTTTATTCTTTGCAGTTGCTATCTACCTGGCAAAGCTCATCAGTTGACACTAATTAAACTTCTGTCATCTAGTCCAGTCTCTTGATTTATTGACCTCCAGTCAAATGGACTCCAGTGGGAGGAATTACTTATTCTCCATGAGGACTCTGGACTTCTAGGTTGAGGAATTCCCCAATGCCATCATGCTGCCATCTCTTATCTGACTCTGCTTCTTTATAGGTAAAGAAACTGAGGCCCAAAAGAGGGAGAAATGGCTTGTCCACGGTCATGTAACTAGTAGCAGAGCTGAGATTACAACCTTAGTCCACCAACTCCAAATCCACTGAGTCCTCTTTCTACTCAAACACTGTGTCCTATCTTCATTTCACTGCTTTGACTTGACTTTAACGGTTTCCTGAATTATGGAGAGCTTCATCTTGGCTTCTCTGTCACCCCCTTATTATATTAATATATTATATTATATGTGCTCAGTCTGGCAGTGAAGATCTCAAGGGACCAGACAGTCAAACATCTAATGGGGAGAAGGGTGCGGAAGCTGGGTTAATTCACTGGATGCCAGTCACTGAGCTGCTGTCCCTACTGAGGATTCCTAGAGCATATGCCAAAAATCCTGGCATGGCCCTCTGCCCAATATTTTGGGTGCATTGATGCCCTCCAGGCTAAGAAACTATCATTTCCCGTCATCTGCCACCATTATTGGCATCAGATCTCCTGCTTGGTTGTAGTTTGTTAAGGATAGAACCAGGAATTACTTTTCTTTACACCTACCCCAGAATGGATCCCAAGACCTAGCACAAGCACAGTAGGGAGGTAATATTAAAAAAAAATGTCCCCAAAAATCTTTTTTTCAGTTTTAAGCTTTAAGAACTTCACACCCCTTTATGGTGGGGAAGTGTGCTTGACTTGGAGTCAGGGAACCTGGATCTCACACATATCACTCAATCTAGGAGATAGAGACAGACCAAGAGACATAAAGAGACCAAAGTGAATGATTTTTTTGAACCAGACCTATAATTTCACTGTCATGGGGTACTCCCTCTAGGAATGACAATCAGCACTTGTTATCAATCAATTAATCAACCAATCAATGCATTTATTAAGTGCCTACTATGTCATAGGCACTGTGCTAAGTCCTGAGGATAGAAATAGGGTCAAAAGACAATCTCTGCCTCAGATGAACTTACAATCTAATGGGGATGTGGGAGGTGGGGTGACACAACATAAAAACATATATACAAAGCAAGTTATTTACAGGATAAATAAGAAATAATTAACAGAGGGAAGGAAATGGTATTAAAAGATGATGGAGAAGCCAGGGAAGTCTGTAGTCCAAGCAGAAGAGGATGAATTTTCCAGGCACCGGGGACAATCTGAGAAAAGGCCCAGAGCTAAGAGATGAATTGTCCTGTTCATGGAACAACCAGGAGGCTTTACTAGTTGTATGTAACTAGTTGTTGTTCTTTCTCTAAGCCTCACTTTTTTAACCTGCAAAATGGGAACAATACTAACCTTCATTGTCTATCCCACCAAGTTGTTTTGGAGAAAACAGTTTGGAAACCTCAAAGTACTAAATAAATATGAGGGTTTCATGTTTTGTTTTTAATCACTAGTAACAAAAAAGAGCTATATTTGGGAGACTGAAGAACTAGGTTCAGATTCCAACTCTGACACCTACAATTTGTGAAACCCTGGAGCAAGTCACTTAAATTGTCTAGACCTCAGTAGCCACATATATAGAATGATGAGGGTTTACATACATACATATATATATATATATATATATATATATATATATATATATATATATATATTTATATATACACACACATATAGAGAGAGAGAAACATGAATATAATATATAAATGTATAAAAATATAAATATGTATACATATATACACATATGTATGTACATATACACACACACACTTCAGAAGTCCCTGGTACCGCTAAAGCTATGAACCTATGAAATGTTATTAGTTAATGTTTGTTGAACAAAAGGTGTTACCAGCTATGTGGTTGTGAGACCTCAGATTTCCCCCGGCTGCTTATTGGGAATGATAATACTTCCACTCCCTCTTTCAAACGGGGATATTGCCAAGAAAGTGCTTTGTAAACCTTAAGACCTTGGGAAATGTGAGCTAGTGTTATGTAACTCATTCACGTTTGTCTGGTCCTGCACTGAACACCGTACAAATTGGGGCAAGAGGGATAAATCCCTGCCATGAAGGGATTTATAACCTGGCTGCTTGTAGACAGAGTTTATCATTCTCACAGGCAACACAGTTAGGGTTTCCTGTGTGCGACAGGCCCATCTCTCTGGCTCCCAAACTGAGATCACTGACTGTAGTTCTTCTATCCTGTCTGGGGTTTTTGTGTTCATCCGATGTCAAAGAAGACCATGCCATCACAGAAATGATGACATGACTTGCACTTGACTTGTTTTGAGGGAGGGAGGAGTGTGCAAGGTCACCAGCCTCACTTTCTCCTCCTGAGCCATCTGAATCCAGTGACCAGATACTCATCAGAAAGACTAGAGATGGCTCAGGATGCAATGGGAGACCTTGTAGATGAAGAATAAACGAAGGCCTGAGGTGAGGGAAGGATTTCACTGAGGAACCACTATTTAGTATGCAATTTTGTAACGCACAATGAAACCAGTCAGGGAAGATGCTCCTTTTAACCCTTAATTCTCACTGACTGTACATCTACTAAATCAACTTATGATTAAGCTTAATGAGCATTTACTGATTGTCCCCTAGGTTCCAACCTTATGGAAATCACAAAGAAGTGTGAGACACAGTTCTTGCCCTCAAGAAGCTGTCTGGTTGAGGTGACACAAGTGGGTGGGATAAGGGGGCAGTGTTAGTAAATATTTAACAAAAAGCTCTCAGAAAAAAAATGTAGGCAGGTCAAATTTTTTAGTTTAATCTGCACTGTTAACATTTCCTTCATCACTTGATTAAGTCTAGACAATTAACAAAACAACAAATTAAGCCCTGATTTGTAGCCTTTGCTGACTTCCAAGGTATAAATGCTCACTTTGAAAATTTGACAATCAGTTCTCAAGCACCAAGGAGAAATGACTCCAGCATACATACCCCTACATAGCCTTCAAATTCCTTTCAGTAAACATTTATTTTTATTAAGTGCCCACTGTTTGCCCACTGATTCTCGTGCTAGGCTCTGGAAGAAATGGGAAGTTTAGAAAATACCCAGTCCTCAATTTCATGGAATTTACAGTCTGATAAAGAGACGTGACTCCTGCACAGATGCACAGATCCAAAATAATGGTTCATAGATCTGAGAGCTGTCTGGACTTCAGATAACAACTGTCATTTTACAGATGAGCAGACAAACCCAGAGAGGTGACTTGCCCAAGCTCACCTGGTTAGAAAGTACATAGCAATATTATATACAGAATATGGGTCATGGCAGAGAGACAGAGACAGAAAAACAGAGAAAGAGAGACAGAGAGAGAGAGAGACAGATAGACAGACAGAGACAGATAGACAGACAGAGACAGAGAGAGACAGAGAAGCAGAGAGACAGAGAGAGGAACTTGGATAGGCAAGGGCATAGTGGGACCAGGGACCAGATATACTCTGTGTACTAATTTTGCAGCCCTGGATTGCTCTCAGGCTTGCTCCAGGCTGTGCTCTTGAGTCTCCAGATCTCTTTCTCCAGTACTCCAGAAATTTCTTCACCCAAGAAGCTCACTCCACTCCCAGACTTGACACATTGGAAGTACTTTTTGCCCCTAAAGACTCTCCCTCTAACTGCTTCTTCCCAGGACTCCATCGTAAGGAAGCCCTGGCCAGTCATGTCTTTATTCATCTCTAGGTCATACCCTTGACTATCTCAGACTCTCTCTATGATGGCCCCACCTGGGTACCTTTATCTCTTTATCCCCCTTCCCCCTCTAATTTTCAGCTCCCTTTTCTGTGCTGTCTTTCCCCATTAGAACTCTAAGGATGGACTGTTTTGCTTTGTGCTTATATTTCTGCTTAGCATGATGCCTGGTACATGGTAAGGACCTAATAAATGTTAGTTGACTTGCAACTAGGAAAAGGTCATTTAATACCACAATTTCTTTTACTCTGACCATGGATCATATTTAGATTGGTTGAGGGTTAGGATTAACTTGTTAGTACTTGCTATAAAAACATCTCTTGGAGTGCCATTCAGGGGCAAGAGCTCTGGACCTTCAGTTAGGAGACTCATGTTCAGATTTTACACTAACTAGCTGCTTGACCATGGACAAATCATTTCCCTCTGGGTTTTGTTTTCTTTATTTGTGAAATGGTAATAAAATATACACTGTCTGCCTCCCAGAACTGTTGTAAGGGAGAAAAATATTTTGTAAACCTTAAAGCATTGTGTATATGTATGGAGTTTTTATTTTTGCTTCCTTCTTAACGGTTTTAAACTCAAATGCTTTTTTTATCTCAGCTAACTCAAAAAGAGTACTACCAATTCAACACAGGTCCCTTAGTTCAGCCCTTGGCTTTGTGACATGACTGTGCCCCAGAGCCATCAAGGACTGATGGCTGCATAATAGGATAAACAGGAATTTGATAATGAACTGCAGACTGTGGCTTCCTCTCTCCCCCACCTCTCATTGTGTGTGCCTAGAATGAGGGAAATTAGCATTGACTGAGAGTCAGGACATTGAAGTTTCTGAGTCTTGACTGTATAATCTAACTGGCCATGTGACCTTGGGCAGATAATCAGGAAACATTTGTTAAGTATCTATGGCTGGCAGTCCCCAGTGCTAGATGCTAGGGGATGTGCTAGCTTATCTAAGACAAGGTCTTCATTCACCCTCGTGGGTTAACAGACAAGTGGGTGGGGGGAAGATACCAACGCAGATAGCTGTAATACACAATATTATACTGACTGACAGGTCAGGAGTCCTAGCATTCTCCTCATGATTACTAGGTGATTCAGCTAGTTATCGCATATCACTTTCAAAGACTGAATTAGTCTCATTTCATCACCTGAAACTCCAAAAGCCAACCTAGGCAGAGCCAATTAACATCCCCTGATTTACAGGAAAACAACAAGATTTGAGATCTATTTCCTCAAATTTCTAAAATACCTCATCTACCCCATGGCCACTTCATCACTCGTTCAACCACATACCTCTCACATAAGGCCTGTTAAAATGTAATCTCCTGGAAGGGATGATGCTGAGTTTGTTTTAGTTTTGGTATTTTGTAAAATTACTAAACTAACTCACTCACGGTCAAAGGGATTAAGTAGCAAAAAAGAGCCAGGATTGAGTCCTGCTCCTCTGACATGTCAAACATCCTTTATTCCTTCAAACTCAACTGAATCTGCACCTACGCTGCCATCATTCTTCAATCACAAGGGTTTCTGCCCAAAAAGAAGCTGGAGAAAGAGCATCAGAGGCATGAGAAGCTCCACTCACTGAACCCTCAGTGCTGTGTGTGGGGCAGCTCCTGGAAAATGGATTGAGTCCTACTGCAAGGACCAGAAGGTCCCTGAGTCCATGACCCAGAAAGAACAGGGAACTGACCCAGCCTAGAATCAATGAGGACTTATTATAGCCAACAGGAGCCTAGGCACTAAGAACACCAAGACAAAACTCTAGCAGTCCCTGCCATCAGAGGGTTTATATCCCAAGGAATAAGGATATGTACACCTTCAGAAAATATGAGAGTCATACATAGTAATCCCCCCAAAAAAGCACAAAGGAAGGCCTCTTGTAGAAGCGGACCCTGGCCTACCTATTGAGGGATAAGGGAAAAAGGTAGAAAGCCAGCTCCCCCAAGGAGGAATGTTATCCCATCTCCAAAGCCTCAGTGGCTGACCCCAGGCTACTTGCTTCCTGAAGAAACATTTATTATGAAAAACTTACCACCCTCTACTTTTGGATAATTTCAATTAATAGGCAGTTTTTCTTCATATCAAGCAGAAATATCCCTCTCCTTAATTTTCACCCATTGGCCCTAGTTCTATTCCCTGGGACCAACTAAAACAAATCTCTTACATATTTTTTAAATAAGTTAAATGGATTGGAAATAGGCAAGATTCACATAAGTGAAAGTCCATAGTGGAATACGTTTATTTGTATCTTTTAGGTTTGTCTAAAACATATCATTTGGTAGTATGGAGTTGAAGTTTGATAATAAGAAAATTTTACTTCTCATACTTATGTCCAATTTTGCATTATAGTTAATATTGTTGTATTATAATTAACTATATAGTTACATTATAGTTAGATGTAACTGACTCAGTCATAAACTCCACGAAAGCAGTGACAGGAGTCTCCTTCAGATGCTTATGAGGCACAATCCTCAGGCATGTTGATTAGCATTAAAGCCTCATTCACTGTCTTGCCCACAAGAAAACTTTACATTCTGACCTTTTTAAAACCATTTTCTTAGCTTTTCTGACATGTTTCTTTTGGTTTTTAAGGTTACTGTTAACTTAGAATTTGTATCTTGGCAAGGTTAATAATTATTGGCAATTTGGATGGCCCCCAAAGATGCTTTGACCAAAAATTGTTGGCAGGTAGGGATTTTTTGGTGGGCACCTGCCTGTATTTAAAAAGTTAATCATTTCAATGTTCAGAAACTATCTCTTTAGTACTAGAATATAATTCTAAATTTATTTGCTTATATCCCATTTGCTCACAATATAAAAGTGACTATGATGTTTTGGCATTATTTTATATCCCAGGTGTGGCAGTGTCAGAATTACTGGGGGCCATCACCAGTGGTCCTGATCTGCATCTTGCACTGGACCCAGATGGCTCTGGAGGAGAGAGTAAGGCTGATGACCTTGCACCAGCCTTCTCTCACTCAAATCCAATTCACTTGCAAGTCATGATAGAGACCACCTTCCTGGTGTCATGGTCCTCTTCAAGAGCAAAGGAGAAACAGCAAATGAACAATTTTATACCTCATAAATACAGTATAAGATTTTTAAAACAGAGTGTTTCATAAGGTTTGGGTGGGGGGAGGTGATTACCCAACTGAGAGGATCAAGGAAGGCTTGATGAAGGACATTGTACATTGAAATCATAGACCGATAGAATTTCAGGGTTAAAAGGGAACTTAGAGATCAGATAGCCACAACCACAACTGTATCAACAACAAGGTTTGCAAAGCACTTTCCATATGTTAACTCACTTGATCCTCACAACAGCCCTATAAGACAAATGCTATCATTATCCCCCATTTTACAGATAAGGAAACTGAGAAGTTAAGTGACTTGACTAGGGTCTCATAGCTAGTAAGTATGATTGGTAGGATTTGTACTCAGGTCTTCTTTTTTAAGTTCTGTACTCTATCTACTAGACCACTTAACTGCCTTGGTCCTGAGTCCAGGGGTTCTTAACTGGAGAGGGGAGAGAGGCGAGACTCTGTGAACTTGTTTCTTACATATTTGGATAGCTATATCTGAATATAGTTGCTTTCCCTTGTAATGCTATTTATTTTATTTTATGCATTTAAAAGCATTTTTCTGAGTAGTTCTACCAGACTGCCCAAGGAGTCTATGAAAAAAAAAAGGTTAAGAATACCTGATTCAATCCAACCCTATCATTTTACAGTGAACTGAGGTCCAAAGACCTGAAGGATGTATCAAGGAGGTAGGAATTCAATAAGTGAGAAATGAAAATCCAAGTATAGGAAGCAGGGTGAATAAGAACACAGGGGCATAAGAAGTCAGGATATGCCTGTGTATATGTTTTTGTGGGGTGGGATTGTGAAGGAAGTTGGAGCATAGAAAGAAGGGAGCAATATGAGACAGAGACTTTGAATGCCATTAGAGAAGCTTGTACTTTACTGGTTAGGCAATAGAAAGCCAACAAAAGCCAGCAAAGCACAGTAGTAACATGTCCAAATCTATAGAACCAGCATTCCAAATGTCTCTGTGCAATTTTAAGCTATGAAGGTTATGTGACCTTGAGCAATCAGGCATCAGTCAACATTTATTAAGTGCCGATTGCTGGCTTACCCCCGCCACCTCCCTACCCCCGTGCTAGGTGCTAGGGGATGTTTAAAGCTTATCTAACACATGGTCTTCACTCTTACTGAGTCTACAGATGCTATGAAAGCTTAAAAAGACTCTAAGACTTTTGAGATACCCTGTATAAGAATGATCATTTTGGTGTGATGCTTGAATTGGAATGTGGGGGAGAGAGTGGCAATCAGCTGTAAAGGAATAGTGGTGGGCAATAGTCCAGAGGATTGGTAAGAAGAACCTTATAAAAAAGCCAGCTCAGGGGAAAATGCTAGGGATTAAAATTTTGTTGTCGATTAGTCATATCAGACTCTTCATGACCCCATTTGGGGTTTTCTTTGCAGAGATACTGTAGTGGTTTACCATTTTTTTCTTCAGCTCCTTTTACAAGGAAGGAACTGAGGCAGCAAACAGAGTTAATTGACTTTTCCAAGGTCATGCAACTAGTAAGTTTCTGAGGTCAAATATGAACTCAAGTCCTCCTGACTCCAGGGTCAGCATTCTATCTACTTCATCATTTAGCTGCCTTCCAAAATGCCAGAGACGTTTCCAATCAGTTCTGTTCCCTGGACCTTGGGTTTCCCCTCTGAAAAAATGAAGGGCAAAGCCCTTTCTAGATCTTTAAGAAAAAGAAAAAAATCTAAGGCATGGTTGTACTCCACTGTCCATGGGAATGATTGAGGCCAAAAGGAATGTCTGCATTATTCTGATAACCTCCTCCCCTGTGCACTTCTCTTCCACCCTACGGGACCCTTTTAACAGTGAGGCTGCAGGTTACTGGGAAGTAGAAGGCTTTCCAAGGACTCTGAGCTACTGAAAGGCATCCTTTGACAATCTCAGGACTAATGCCTCCCCTGGGAGGGTACTAGGTTCAAGAACTTGTGAGAAAGCACATTCTGTTCTCAGACTGTCAACAATCCCATTTTTAATGACAAAGGCTCAGGTGAACTGTTCCGGAGACAACTCAGACCTCGAAAAGGAAATCTTTCTGAAGAACAATGTCTAAGCCAAGGAGGCATGGTATCTTCCATTTCCCTTAAAATCCACCCAGACAGAAATGCAAGGATTTGTGTACACACACACACACACACACACACACACACATGCACACATACACGCACACACTCGCATGCACACACGCGCACACACACACACATACACATGCACTGTGGACAAATTTGCACAGAGACAATGAATGAATGCTCTGTCCTCTACTCACTCACTCCCCTTGAGATTTCCTGGTACTCTCTCCCTAAGGTGTCATCCAAAAAAAAAAGTTAAATGCAAAACTTGCTAAAAGCCCCATAAAAGGTCTGTCTCCTCTCCATTCATGAATTATAGATACAAGGGAAATATTTTGCTTAACAATACCGATCCCTTACCCCTGCAGTGCCTGTCTCTCAAAACAGACTATTTTGTCATTTTTCTCAGCAAGGATTGTGTGCTGGGCCTTGGAGATGGCTTTCAAGGATAACTCCACCTGTGCTAAGATCTCCCAGGAAGTCCATCTGCAACTGTCCAGACTACATAAGAGTCCAATTGGATAGAAAGACTGCAAGCAAAGAGCAATACTCACACCCAAAACCTCAGGGAGACTGCCTGATCTCCCAAGCATATTAGCAGTGGCAAGGTGGGAAGATGTATAGGGCAGTAGAAGCTGGATTCAAATACTACCCTCGGAAACTTGCTAATGAGTATGTCTCTCTGGGTCTCGGTTTTCTCATCTGTAAAATGAGTGGGTTGCACTTTAAGCTGCCTTATTGTTCTGAATCTATAATCCTATGAGTCAGGAAAACCTTTCCAAGGAAGGATCTAGGGCTCAGCTGAAGGAACTTAGGGTGCTATTCCCAAAACAAAAATTAAAACTGGGCAGGGAGAAGCCTGTCCAACTTGTAACAGAGGACAATGAAACAATTCTCTCATTTCTAAGGGAAAGGTGGCAAGGCTGGCAATTCTTAGCAGATGGAAAGGTTGTTTGGGGGGGTGGGAGGGTACACTGCAACCAGAACCAGTTTGCCCGAGAACCAGGACTTCACCAGCTCAGCCAACCAGAGAGTGGGTGGGGATCTTGGCCGCAGAAGTCAGAAAAATTCCAAGCAAACCTTTGCTAGAGGTGTTTTGTTTTGTTTTAAGGCTTATCAGATAGATTAACCACCCCGCACCCCTCCATGCAACAGATCTTCAATCTGATGGAACTTTATTGAATATCTAGTATGGCATAATTTAAAGATTGAAGGATGTGGAGTCACAGAACCTGGCTTCAGTATCAGCTCTGCTTCCCCCACTACATATGAGACCTTGGGCAAATCATTTTACTTTTCTGAGATTCATTTTCCTTATCTATAAAAATGAGTGGTTTGGATTTGTCCTTCCAAGCTTTAAATCAATGATCTTTGGACCTCTGAAGTTTACAAGCAGGTATTAAGCATAGCCCCTCCTCTCAGGAAACTGGCGGTTTACTATACGTCAAATGACTATTTCTCAATAGGAGCCAGTTCTAATTAGAAGCGAATGTGGGAATTCAAACGTCATTGCAGGTTATTAGGATCGTACAATGTAATCTCAAGGATTAGGAGATGGAGCAGTGAGTATAGATCCCCGTTAGTACTCTTTCCTACATAGGCAAGTCACCTTGGGGAAGTCACCTCCCTCTGATGAGCCTCCATTTCCTACTCTGTAAAATATGGAGAGGGGCTAGATTTCCAAGGTCTGATCTCTTTACAAAAACAATATTTATTAAGAGCCTGCTGCATGCAGGGTAAACACTAGAGAAGTTGGAAAGACTTCTCAGAAAAGGTGGGCCTCATTATTCAGTATTCACTCCCTATATTCTGTGAGCCAGCCAGCCAGGCCTTCTTTCTCTGTTCCTCACATGCTACCTTCCATTTTCCCATCTCCAGGCTTTTGCCCTGGCTGATTCCCATGCCTAGAATCCACTCCCTATTTGCCTCCAACTCCCAGAATCCCTCTCTTCTTTCAAGACACAGATCAAGAAGCACTTTCCAAGTGAAACCTCCTGTCCTGCCCCCTCAACTCCTTGGGTCCTCCCTCTTTCTCTCCCAAACTGCCCTTCATTTAAATGCTTTGTATTTTTTCTCTTTAAATTTATTCTGTATCTATGGAAGTAAGCCCTTTGGGAGTAGGGGATTTATCCTGTTTATGTCACTAACATAGTGTCTGGCACATAGTAGGTACTTAATGCCTGCTTGTGGATTGGTGGATTGACTAGGGCCAGACCTTGAAAGACAGGCAGCGTAGCAGAGTTAAAAGAGCCTCAGTCTTGGCTTGCTAAATGAAGCCAGAGCTTAGATTCTGGCTCAGATCTCCAACGGCCTTGTAGTCATAGGTAAGTCACTCACTCTTTTGGGGCCCAGTTCCTTCACCTGTAAAATCAGGACAATAATCCCCTCACAGGTTTGTTATGACGAAGGTGTCCCATAAAACATAAGGTGCTCTAGACACATGAGCTATTCATCTACTTGGCTTGTGTGTTATCTATAGATATGGAACAATAATACGTCCTGTCTAAAGGTAAATGATTGTTATTGGTGCAGTTTGGCCTTGCATAGTTCTACTCCTGTGCTCGCTGGCATAATCGCCATCTTAACTGAGCTCTGAGGTATCTTTGGTCTAATTCACATTTCAAACTTTATCAGGGAGGTGGCAAAGCAAATGTCTCTGAGGTTGAGTTTGATGCAAAGATGAAAGGGAGCTTAACATCATCTACCTTCAGAGGATGCCACAAACAGAAATGTCTCACTATCCCTCCCAGTGGCCACAGACTTACGGAGATGCTGCCGGTTCTGCATTGAAGGGAGAAAGGACCTTTGCCCAGAGGAGATGAGGAAGGATCTTCTAAAAGTCATCTGCCCCTGAAGGCAAAAGTCATTTTTGTCACACACAAGCTCAATAGGAAACAACAGAAGTCACAAAGGCACAAAAGTCACAGCCCATCTTTAGGGCCAGTGAGGTTAATGTGTGATTCTATAAATAGCTGACTCTGAAGGTTCCTTCACCATATTGTGTATATGGGCAATCTGTCTCCTGAGTAGTCCTTGCAAACTAAGTCTTTGCCAAATGGGAACTCATCTCGACAGACAGAAAGATGGGATGATTATGTGTGGAATATGTTGTAGAAGGGATTCTCATCTAGGTCCTCAGGTTGTGTTTGTGAGTGTATGTGTACGTGCATGAGGGAGAAACAGAGACAGATATGGAGACACAGAGAGACAGAAAAGGAGATCAATAAAGACACAGTAACAAGAGAGAGAGAGACACAGAAACAGAAAGAAAGAACAGATCAACATAGAGATAGATGGTGACAAAAGACACACACACACACACATATATGCATACATACACACAGATGGAGAGAAAAGAGAAACAGAGACAAAAACAGAGAAACAGAGAGGTATGGAAACATAGGGAGAGCTAAAAGAGAGGGGAAAAAGCAAAAAAAAATAGAGATAGACAAGCAGGGGGAGAAACAGAGAGTGAGAGAGAAGCAGGGAGGGAGAAGGAGAAGGAAAGAAAAAGAGAGAGGAGAGAGCAGGGAGAGGGAGAGAGACAGAGACAGAGAAAGAGCAAAAGACCAGGAACAGTGGCATAGGGGAAAGAGAATCCGACATGGAGTTGTAAGGCCTGGGCTAAAGGCTGGTTCCACCATCTGGTAGCTGTATAACCACTTATCCTCTCTGGCTCTCAGTTTATTAATCTCTAAAATCAAGGAGCTGGACTATAAGAACTCTTACAATTCCTTCTAACTGACATGTTTTGACACTGTGAGGAGGCAGGTCCTGTAGATGTTAGAATCCATGTTATAGGAAGCTGTGGGTCATGCAGCAGAAGGGAGAAAAGCTCCTTCTCTTGTCTCTATTCAGCAGCCCTGATGTTTACCATGTTGCCCTGTACTGTGGGAAAGGCTGAGGTGTTGATCCTCCTGGCCACAGGTTCACAAGCACAGTGAGCTAGGTATCCTGGTGACTGACTATATGGCTGAAGCTACTCAGAGCAGGGGATCCAGGGTAGCAGAATGAGCCAAGGGGGACTTTCCATTGTTGTCTTTCTTTCATCATTATATTTGTACCAGCAATGGGTAAGTGCAAAGGGAAGCTTCATTTCTTAGTGGAATCCCTGGGAAGGTTTTCCCCTGTCCTGTCCATGTTCTGTGGTCATGATGCAAGGTTGATCAATAAACTGAGCTGGCAAAGCAAACATCCTGTGATCAGGACTCAACATCTAGTTCTGAACCAAAGAAAAGGAGAAAGCAACCAGGAGGTTGGTAGGGTTTGCAGTCTGATAAGGATCTGTTGGAGTGAAAAGAGTACAGGATTTGGAATCAGAGGACTGGGTTTGGTCACAGAAGGACTGTTACAATAGCAGAACCACTGTTCTAAGTCAAGCAGCCAAGATACCTCCATTTTCCACTCAACTTTGCCATCAACTAACTCACTGCAGGTCTGCCTCTTGGGTCTGGGTTTTTGTTAAGATCTCTTCCTTCCCTTCCTGGGTAAACCAGGTCATATCTATTCACCCCCTTGGCTATCTGTTTCCTGTAAAACAGGGAGAGCAAGATTTACTCCATCATCTCTAAGGTCCTTTCTGATTTTAAATTCTGGGACCTTAAATAGAAGTTTGACCTACAGGTTTTTGCTCCCTTCCTCTTTGTGCCATCAGGCTCTCATTGCTGAGACCTGTGCTGATGACCCAGGGTTATTCTCCCAGTGATCCATTTCCTGCCCCTTAAGGTGACACAAGGAACGGGGCAAGGGCCAATATTTGACCAGGGGGTAAGGAGATCTATCACAATAAAGGGCAGAGTACTTTCCTCACAAAAGTGCTGTGAGGAATGTAGTTCATCTAGTATTATCACCATTTCACAGACCCAGACCCTGAAGGTCACACAAGCAGTGTGTCAGAACTAGAATTTAGACCCTGGTCTTTTGATGCAAGCCAACTGATTTCGTGTATTGAGAACATTTCTCAGCCAGTCCTGCTTAGCCATTGATTGACCTATGCTATAAATCTTATTGATTAATTTGCATTAACTTGTAGAGCATCTCACCCTCTGAGTGTCTGGTCTCCTTTTAGCTCAGTCTTACCCCCAGCAGATGCCTGGGTTGTTATAAGCTGCTGAGCTGGAGAGTGGGGGTACTGGGCTGCTAATGGGGAGCTGTCAGACACCTCTCCTCAGAGACTCACTCGAAAATGAGTCCTACCTCTCAGGGGACACCACAGCTTGTGGCAACGCTAAACAAATGTATTTATTTTTAATTCCTCTTCAGTCTCTCCCAGCATCCTCATATTCACAGCTCCTAGAACTTTTTCTGGCCAACAAAGGGCAGAGGGCTATCATGGTCCCTGACTAGACTCCATTTTGTCATGTTATTAGAAGAAGTATTACACATGGAGTTCAAATCTCACCTCTGCCGCTTATTGACTGTCTGCCCCAGGGCATGTGACTTCAGATCTCCATATCGGTTTTCTGACTTATAAACCAAACCAAACCAAAACTAAAAATGATAACTAACATTTAGAATATGAAAACACTTAATAAATAAAATATCTAATAATGATTTATTATTATAATTTATATATAATCATAATATCATCTTATACAAAATAATTATTGTCAAATATAATATTAGAAAATATACATTGTAATAATTTATATACAGTGTGGAATAGTGTAGAGAAAACCAGCCTCAAAGCCAGGGAGACGTCGGTTCAAGACCTTCCTCTTAACTCAAGTGACTCCTACCAAGTCATTTAACCTCTTCCTATTCAAGACAACTCTTTAGGACTGTAGGTTGCAGAGAAAGTTCTGACTTGTTATTAGAAGAGGGAGTTTCCTCACTTGGAAGTTCTTCATACTAATCACAGATCCGGTCTCTATTTTAAAATTTACATAGCACTTCTTTACAAAACATTTAGGCTTGTTGGAGCTAAATTGGAGCTTAAGAACAAGTCTATATGGAGGATGCTATTATCCTTCCCAGTTAAAAAAAAAATGAAACAGCCATGTAATTTCATGAGTATAGGCAATTCCCAATGAAAAACTACCCTCTACTAATGAAGATGTAGCATTTGTCATGATAAATGTATATAGTTTTAGAAAGTTGCCTGAATCACTGGAGATTAAGGGACTTGCCCAGGGTCACTTTCTATCCACTTCTATCCACTCTGCTTCTGTCCTCCATCCCCATTTTATAGAGGTGAATCAGGACTTGCTCATTGTCAAGTAGCTAATGAGTGTCCAAGGTGTTAGTCAAAACCAGATGCCCCTGACTCCCAAGTCCAACACTTTCTCCATCATGCCATACCTCCAAAATGAAGGGGTTGAAATCCACACTCTCCTCCAGCTCCAGTGTTCTGGGGATTCTGGGATCTGCACATGTGCTCATGTATTAAAACATTTGAGA
The DNA here is from genome assembly GCA_028658325.1 of Potorous gilbertii. NCBI lineage: Eukaryota > Metazoa > Chordata > Mammalia > Diprotodontia > Potoroidae > Potorous > Potorous gilbertii. The sequence continues at coordinate 282,195,225 of CM053769.1, read as the reverse complement.
TAAAATCAAGGGAATGCAAATGGAATCCCAGCATTGTCAAATGCTCCTATAAGTAGCAAGCTATATAGAACCACTGTTCTTAGTCAAGCAGCCAAAACACCTCCATTTTCCACTCAGCTTTACCATCAACTAACTTACCGCAGGCCTGCCTCTTGGGTCTGAATCTTTGTTAAGATCTCTTCCATCTCTTCCTACTTTGTCCTTCTCTTTTAAGAGCTCAGGCTTTCCTTAAGAATTTTTGATTTGCAGCAGATAAACTCTCCTGCCAGAGCTTTTGGCTTGAAATTTAGAGAGTCAGGGGAGAGCCAGGGAGGAAGAAGAGTATTGTGGGAAAAGAAGGGGAAAGACAATTTACATCCAGAAAGCCAGGAAAATATCTAAGGGTCATAAAATCAAGGAAAATTGCCTTCTCTATCATACTGATATATTCCATTGCTTCAGGAACTTGAGATTCCTTCTCTAAGAGAGTACCGCCCCTCCATTCCCCTACTACCAATTCTAAGCCCTCCATGACTTCAGCAAGGACCTTTGAGAAGTAGTAGAAAACTAATCAACTGAGAACCAGCATCTCTGAACTTAGCCAGGCTGGCCCTGGCCTAGAAGACAAGCAATCCATCGCTATACTCATATTCCAGTTCTTTCCAGATTGGCATGCTAGTGGTAGGAATACACCCAGGTAGGACTGTCAAGAATTCTGAGTTCTCTCCACAGAGAGAATGAAGCAACAGAGAAGAACTTTAGTAACACATGTTTTTACAATGGGAGGCAATAAGTACAATGGAAAAAACCCTGGATTTAGATTCAGTGAACCTGGGTTTCAGTCCCAGTGAGCTGGGATGAGTCATTAAATATCTCTGGGTCTGTTTCCTCATTGGTAAAATCAACGTGGAAAATATAACTAATTGGTTAGCCTCTTAAGAGTCCTTTCTGCTCTACACCTATAATTCTATACCTCTTTAGTATTTGAGGACTTACAAAACACTTGTGAGTTCTGGAGGAGGAGGAGAAGGAGGAGTAGTAGTAACAACAGCACAAGTTACTAAAGTCTTTGTGACTCTGTGAGGTCAGTAGTGAAAGTATTGTTCTCTACATCTTACACACATGAAAATGAAAATGAAAGTGAGAAATTGAGAGAATTGCCCAAAGTTGTCCAGCCAGGAAATATCAGGCTCAAACTCAAATTCAGGTTTTCTGACTCCAAACCAGTGCTCTTTCTATGTTAAGCAGCCCTCATTTCATTCATCAATTCAACAGGCATTTATTAGGCACCCTATGTGTGCTATATACTGTACTGGACACTGAGAGAGATACAAAATTTAGACAAGATGTATTCCCTGTCTGAGGCTTTAGATCTCTGACCCTATGTTGCTTCTCCAAGATGAAAGTATAGCACTCTGCTCATGAAACTATAGATAGTAAGTTGTGGTCAAAGGATATGAACAGGTGGTTTTCAGAGGAAGAAATTAAAGCTATCTATAGTCATATGAAAAAATGCTCTAAATCACTGTTGATTAGAGAGATGCAAATCAAAACAACTCTGAGGTACCCCATCACACCTGTCAGATTGGCAAACATGACAGAACAGGAAGATGATAAATGCTGGAGAGGATGTGGGAGAGTTGGAACACTCATTCATGGCTGGTGGAGCTGTGAGTTGATCCAACCATTCTGGAGAGCAATTTGGAACAATGCCCAAAGGGCTACAAAAATGTGCATACCCTTTGACCCAGCAATATTACTTCTAGGACCGTATCCCCAAGAGATCATAAAAATGGGAAAGGGTCCCACATGTACAAAAATATTTATAGCAGCACTCTTTGTGGTAGTCAAAAACTGGAAATCAAAGGGATACCCATCAAGGGGAATAAATTATGGTATATGACTGTAATGGAATACTATTGTTCTATAGGAAATGATGAACAAGAAGACTTCAGAGAGGCCTGGAAAGACTTATATGACCTGATGCAGAGCGAAAGGAACTGAACCAGGAGAACTTTGTGCACAGCAACAACTACAGTGTGCAAGAGTTTTTTCTGGTAGACTTGAAACTTCATTGCAATGCAAGGACTTAAAAAATTCCCAATGATCTTTTAAGGCAAAATGCCTTCCACATCCAGAGAAAGAATTATGGAATTCAATCACAGAATGTAGCAGATTATTTTTTGTGTGTGTATTACATTTTGGTTTGTTATATGATTTATCCCATTCATTTTAATTCTTCTACACAGCATGACTATAGTGAAAATGTATTTAATAGGAATATATGTGTAGAACCTATATAAAATTGTATGCTGTCTCAGGGAAGGAGGGGGGAGGTAAGGGGAAGGAAAGGGGGAAAAGAAATCTAAGTTATGTGATAGGGATTATAGAACACTGAAAATAAATAAAATTCATTTTAAAAAAAGATATTAAATTCTAAGCTTCTCAAGGAGAGGGCCACTCCCAGTCTTTATTCAGGATACTCTGCACATTGTTAGGTTTTTGGTAAAGATTTAATGATATAATCTGGGTGCTATTGTAAATTCTGTACTACATAATTTCATGACCTATATCCACAGGTAGCTGCTCCGATCTATATGGCTTTCCATATTGCTCTCCATTTCATCTTCCTTATTTCTCTTCAGTATGACTTTTTGCAGGGCATCTTCTGCACTTAAAACATACACACTATACATATATATACACATACACATATATGTGTATAGTGTATGCATATGTTATATACATGTATATATGTGTGTGCATATATATGTGTGTGTGTATGTTTGGCCCCTGCTCTCTGAGCCCACAGTCTAGTAGAGGGCACCAACACAATTATCCAGTAGTACGACATCAGAAAAGCATAAGCCAAGTGCTATGTGAGATCTCAAGGAAGAGAGAGAGGGGAGAGAGTCATTACCAACTTGTGATCAGGGAAGGGGAAACAGAGAATCAGGAAAAGTAGTTGGGGATTTGGTACCTGATGAGTAGAAATACAGAACTCCAGAAAACATGGAAGTTAAGGTCAGACAACCATGGAACCTTCTCCTAGGATCCTATGGACAATCCATGCATCTTGTTCTATATTCCAATTGGTCTTTAAATCCACAGCCCTGTGGATTTGTATGGAAATCACTAGATTGAGGCCAGATTCACAGAAAGGAAATGGGTAGATAAATGAATTTTGAAAATGACCTGCCAAATTCTCTCTTGCTTGGTCTAGGTAATAAATTGCAAGGCTTGCTTTGCCAGGAACTTTTGTGAAAATTATCTTTCCCTTTGGAACATTGATCTTGAAGTACATACACAGAGCATTCTGGGACCAGACATGAGGTATTGAGAAGCAGAGCAGAGGAAACTCAGTCAACAGACTCTAAGAATCTCTCCTGACACTCCTGGTGATGGGGCCTGTGAGGTATACAATTCTACTTTCCTAGGAAAACTTTTCTCCCCCAGTTATTAAATGGTCCTAGTCTTCACATCATCATGATGCAAGTACCCCTGAAAACTAAAGCTAATGTTTAAGTAATAGCTTCCAGTCCAAGTGCAGAAAGGATCACCTTCAAGACCACTTCGCAAGTTCAACCTCAAACATAAGAAACCCCACGTTGAGTCAGAGGGAGATTAAAAGCCCAGTGTAGTCAAATCAATGAACATTGATTAAAGTACCTATTATGAATTAGACACTGGGGATACAAAGAGAAACAAAAACAAACCAAAAAACCCACCGGGGCCCTGATCTCAAAGCGTTCACAATCTAATGAGGATTAAAGCATGCAAACAACTACATACAAACATGCATACACGTATACACACACATTGCATTTTGTATATATGTGTATGTATGTATATACACATACAATTTTATATACATATATGTGTGTATGTGAGTGTGAGAGTGTGTGTGTGTGTGTGTGTGTGTGTGTGTGTGTGTGTGTGTGATCTCAGAAGAAAGGCATTAAGTGAGGAAGGGAAAAGTTTCTTGTAGAATGTGGAACATTAGCTGAGACGTGACAGAATCCGGGGAAGCTAGGAGGCTGAGATGAGGAAGAACAGTGTTCCCAGGTGTAAAGGACAGTCAGTGAAAATGCTCCATTGGAAAAGAGCATTTTTCTGTCTCTGGAGTCAGAGGATCTATACTCACATTCCCCTTCCCTATTACACACACCACGTATTTGACCTTGGGCGAGTCACTTAAATTCCCTAGACTTCCCTTTCCTCATTTGTTTAATGAGGTTGATAAGGGAATGCTCATCAATTGCTGAAGTATAGTATATGAATATAATAGACTATGTTGTAAGAAATGATAAAATGGATGATTTCAGAGAAGTTTTCTTAGAGTTGTATGAACTGATACAGGGTGAAGTAAGCAGGACCAAGAGGATAATTTATACGATAGTAACAATATGGCAGAGACATCTTTGAAAAAGACAAGAGAACTCTGGTCAAGTCAATGATCAATCGCAGTTCCAGAGGACTGATGATGAAGTATGCTACTCACCTCCAGTGACAAGGTTATATCTTATCATTTTTGACTGCCTAAAATGTGGGAAATCTCTTCCTTTCCTTCATTATGCATATTTATTTGAGAGTTGTTAATGCTCTTGCTAAGCATAGGGTTAGAGGAGAGGTAAGAGGGAAAAAACTAGATTCTGTGAATTAAAAAATTAATTATTAGGTTGAACTAGATGACCTCTAGGTTATTATGACCTTCCAGCTCTAGGATTATCATTTTCTGATCTTATACCCATCTAAACCAATATTTTGTCTATGATAGAGGTTCTGAAGAACTTTTGAGAAGACATTCTATTGTCCTCAAAGGTTAGGGATATATTATCCCCCCAAAAATACCTTGAATTCTCTGCAATTGTGGTTTTATACATAAATATTTCTAAACTCTCTTTGAATTTATTTTTGTTTTGTATATTGTATCTCAATTTGACATATTCCATAAATCCACTACCCATTTTTCTTGACCCTCAAACCATCTTTTTCAGTATGCAAGGTCTTTAGTTTGTTCCCAAACAAAAAATAATTTAGCCACAAATGTGTCTGCAAAAGATAGGGAGCCAACTATTTCATCTATGTGGACTGAATTATCTGGAAAGGGGACATATATAGCCACTGAATAATTCATTTTACGCTCAAATGTAGACATAGTCTGTACTTCCTTTGATTATCAGAGGGAACAGACCCTCTGCTCCTTAGATCTCCAGCTGTGGACCCATCTGCATTTAGGTCTCCTACAAAGCCAAACACTAGGGTGCTCATGATGGAGGCCAGTGAGTGGGAAGAAAGGAGGGAGGGTGCATGGAGATGATATTGGATTTGTCTGAGGATGCTGATTTTTCAACCCTTTTGGAAATCATCCTGACTCTCGAAGACAACTTTGTTTTAGCCTTGAGTTTTAGTCCAAGAAACAAACTCTGGTATGATGGGAAGAGAACACTGGACTTGGTGTCTTGGCTTTGCTGTTCAATGCCTGTGTGACCTTAGCCATATTATCTTTTCACCTTGGTTCCCTCATCTGAAAAAATGAGAGACTTCAAGGTCCAGAATCTTAAAATCACATTCTTACTTTCTTCTGTGAATAGAAATAAACAGTTGCTCTGTTGCTGAAAAAAAAATCATCAAAGATAGCTGGATCCATAAATAATAGTAGCTCATATTTCTTTAGTACTTAATAATTCACAGAGTGTGAGCAGGTTAAGTGAAGTACAGCAATGTCCATTTTACAGATGAGAATCTGAGGCCCAGATTTGCTTAAGCAGTGAGGTAGCATGGTGGATAGACTACTGGAGGTAGAGTTAGAAAGATCTGAGTTCAAATCCTGCCTTGGGTGATATGTGATTCTAGTCAAGTCACTTAACCTCTGCCTCAGTTTTTTCATCTGTAAAAGGAAAATAATAACACTCATCTCTTAGGGTTGTTGTGAGCGTAAAATTAAATAACATTTGTAAACTACTTTGCAAACCTTAAAGAGCTGTATAAATGTTATCTATCATTACAGTTAAGCTTCCCCTCCACCAACCAGTAATAGACAAAGCTAGGCCATCAATGCAAGTCCAGTGATTTTTCCATATATCATGCTAAAATAATCCTGAAAAGAATTATCTCATTTTCTTTGGCATTTCCTCCACTAATTGGAGGTCATTGCTCTAAGAGTTCTAGAAACTTCCAAAGCAAAACCAACATAATCAGAATGAATATGAGGTCTCCAGGGTATCTACCTTGAAGGACAACATGGATTTTAATAGAAGCATTTCAGCCTATTTATTTTTTAAAGTCTCAGTGCATCACCATACCTCATACAACTGTTCACAGCAACATGGGATTATGGAAACTGAGACGGAAAATGGGTCTTGGAACCAACTGGTCAAACTTCCCCATGACGGGGAGACTCAGAAATGAAGAGATTTGCCCAGGATCACGTAGGTAATAAGTGACAGAGCCAGGATTCAGACCCAGAAACTCTGAGTCTAAATTCAGTGTTCTTTCTACTGCCTTGGTGAGGGAGAGAGAAAAGGAGGGAAGGAAGGAAGGAAGGAGGGAAGGAAGGAAGGAAGGAAGGAAGGAACGAACGAAGGAAGGGAGGGAGGGAGGGAGGGAGGGAGGAAGGAACGAAGGAAGGAAGGAAGGAAGGAACTCAAAGATTTCTGGGCTGGTTTCCATGGGAAAGGGGCTCTCAACAGTCCAAGGACATCCAACATGTATACCCCTCTTCTTGGCTCTGACCCAGCTGGCCATGGTCCTGAACCTTGAACTGCAGTACACTTCCCTCCCAACTGCTCAGCCTTGCTCTTGCCAAGATGCACTTACCCCTTTGTTGTCTTCTTGTGTTTGATTTAATTTAGGTATTTCCTTCAGGAGACTGATCTGCACAATGAACAGCTGTTTCCTTGACGATGATGGCTGCACGGGCCTGTGTGGTGCGGAGTCCTTGGCCAAAGATATTTTTACCTCGGGCTTCCCAGGACTCTGCAGGCCCCAGCTCTGGCCTGTTGGTAGGTGCCTTTTTGATAGACATTGAAAAGAAAGAAGGGGTGAAAGTCTTCTCCTAAAACCTACCTACTTCGGATCTTGAGGTGCAAAAATATTTAGGCATCACCTTGAATTAGAGGTTCCTAAATTACTTTATGTTATGAACTCCTTTGGCAGTCAGGTGACTCCTTCTCAGAATAATATGAAACCCTTTTCCAAATAATATCTTCAGATACATTAAATAAAATACATATAATTGCTAAGGTGAATAACTCTATGGAAATAAAATGATCAATACTTTCTTTAAGTTCCTAGATCTCAAGTTAAAACATGGAAGCTGATTAGATATGAGTCATCAAGTAGTAGAGTCAACGATCAGTCTGAAGTTGTGAACCTGAATAACTTGAAGCATAGTGGTGCCACTGACTGCAACAGGGTAGTTTGGAAAAGCAGAGGGGTCAGGGGAAAGAGAGTGAGATTAATTGAGTGGCTATGGAACATCAAGGCAGAAATGTCCAACAAAAAATAAGCAACTCTTACTCCCAAAATCTCCTGTTGCCCCCCAAACCTCCTCTCACCTCACCTACCAAAGTCCCTCCCCCACCTCCAAAGTCTTCTGCCATAGGTATATAGAATCCAAATTTTGGAAGAGTCCTAAGAAATCCTCTAGCCTAGCCCATACTTGAGAAGAAATTGTCTTTACAATGGCTTCCTCAGGGATCAACCAACCTGCACTTGAAAACTCTCAGTGAAGAAGAATCCACTACCTCCTGAAGTAATCAGCTCTACTTTCGGAACTTCCAATTGTTAAGATTTTTTGCCATATATAAAACTTAAATCTGCCTTTCTACAACTTCTATCCTCGGCACTCTGGAGCCAAGTGAAAAAAAGGTCTAATCCTTTTTCCAAGTAATGGCCACTTCAAGATGGCTAACCACCTCTCCCATCCTCACTGCCCAAACCTTCTCTTCTCTAGAAGACATATCCCAATTCCTTTTCCCCATTCTTTTATCACATGTTCTCCATTTTCCTCACAAAGCAAGTCACCCTCCCCAGCCTGTTAGTGTCTTTCCTAACTTCTGGCTCTCAGCCCCAACCACAGTACTCAGATGTCTTCTGACCAAATCAGTGAAGCTGGACTCTCCAGTCCCTGAGATTTCACATTGGTTTTTTTCACTTCTGTGTTATGTATACCGTTAATTCACATTAAGCTTGTGGTCCTCTAAAACTCCCAGGTTTGGGGGGTGGGGGTGGGGTTTGCACATGAACTATTGTCCAGTCATGTATTCTCTTATCTTTTCTTGAAATTAAAGATTATCTATTCAATGTTATCTTACTAAGTTTAACGCATGGTTCTAGTTGACTGAGCATTATTTTTCAGATCCTGATTGCCATTCAATGTGTTCTCTATCCCTCCCAACTTCATCTCATCTGAAAATTTGATGTGGGCCAACCATGTTTTTGTTCAAGTCTGTTGAAATTTAACATGAAAAAAATGCACAAGGTCCAACACAGATCCCTGGGGCATTATAGTTTGATGGCCATTTCTCTCATTTTCCTTTTTGGAAATTCAGGATATCTGTCTGTCTTTAGTCCTTTGAGGATACCTCAGTGGTTCACCAGGAATTTTCAGAGATCATTGACAACAAGTTGGTGACAACATCCCCCAGTTATTTCAGCACTTTGGGGTACAGTTCATTTGAACCTGGTGATTTGAACTCACCAAGGGAGCCAGATTCTCTGTGACTATCTTTTCATTTGCCTGGAGATTTAATTCCTTGTACAGCATTTCTTAAATCTATTCTAGGTCCAAAAAATCAACATCATCCTTCTCAGAGAAAACAAATTAAAGTTGAGTAGTACAGCTTCTCTCTAGCACCCATTATCATCGACCTAGCCACAAAATGAAGCAGTCCTATCCTCCCTTCTTTGATCTTCTCCTTGTCCTCAAAATAGCTTTAAAAACAAAACACTTATGGTTGTCCTTTGTCTTCATTAATAATCCTGGCAATTTCTGAGCTTTAATGCTACTAACACTATCCTTACAGAACCTTGCCATTTTTTTATTCATCCTGGGTTATCTGCCATTGATTTCATCTTCTAATGATGTCTTTAAAATCTTAGTTTTTCAATGGATTTGTGGATCTACTTCACTCTTTTTGAAAAGGTTCCCTTTTCTTCCTGTCTGGAATTGCTTGGTTTTTGTGTTGTTAGAATTTCATTTGTGAAAGCTTCCTATTCATATCAAACTGACTAACTTCCCTTATGGAGTTTTAAGCCATCAACTCCTGCCTATCCTTTCTCCAACCTCTTTGAAATATGCTCTTTCCAAATCTAGGAATCATGTCCTCTATCACAAATTCTAAGAGGGAATGGTCATTTCCTCCACAGATCCCAACATTTTTACTTCAGTGGCCAGTTTCTTCTTTTATGATCAAGGATTCAAGAGGGAAGAAAAATTTAATTAATCCCACAAGAGTATTTCCTCAGTGTTCTATAATCAGGTCCAGAATAGCAATTCTGCTCATCATTTCCTCTACCTCTTGCAGAATGAAATTATTATTAAGGCAACTCATCAACTGCTCTGATTGAGAGAAAAAAGAAAGAAGGAAGAAGTAAAGAAAGAGAAAGAAGGAGAGAAAGGAAGGGAGGGAGGAAGAAAGAAAGGAAAAGAGGGAGGGAGGAAAAAAGCTCCAGCCTATGTTTAGACACTTGAAGTCCCCCATCACTAAAATATCAGATCCCCATGCCAGGTTTGTGATCTTTTTCCTGAACTATTTCCTCAGTATGATCAGGTGGTCTGTAATATACAGTCACCCCTTCTACATCATTGGGGTCAGGGGCTTAGAGCCCCCCTTAATCTAGGATATCTGTGTAAAAATTTTTGGTCCTCCCTTCATACCAGAGAAGATGTCTGAATTATTATGGTATTAAAAGATGAAATACGTTAATATCATACAGTAATATAGAGGTATTTTATGAATTTATGAGTTTCTAAACTTTTTCTGTGTCATCTACTGGCTTTCAAAAAACTCCCATTTAATTTCTTATGCCGCCCCATGATGGGGACTTTCCCTCAATGGGGAAAATCACATTGTGGAAGGGATAACTACTCTTACAATAATATCATTTCTGTTTTTCCCTCCATTGATCCTCACCCAAACACTCTCCACCATACTTCTCCCTTTTGGTTTATTAAACTTCCTCACATGACCACATCTTCTTACTATTTTTCCTCTCTTTGGTATATTCCATTCCATTCAATACAGTGCACGCTTTCAGAGTCATTTTTTCATCATGATCTCTATATCGCTAAATCTCAGTGATGAGGTTGAATTTTTCTCTGCAGGATCTTTAGCTCAGCTTGTTTATTACTTACACTGTGCATTTGTACATGGATAGCTGAAACCATAGGACTTTTCTGTGAACTACTGATCCTCCCTACTATATTTCTCTTTCTGTATTGAACCTAATACTCCTAATTGCATCTGACTTAGCAGTCATATATGAGTGATCTCTTTTGGTCTTCAATGGAAAACTCTCCTCTCTCCACCAAAGCCTTCTTTCACCTTCAGAGATTCCTTTGAATACCAGTCTCCATATTCTCCTCTTGAATGACTTGGAAGGTGGCAGGAGAAGCCAGTTCTCCATTTAACCCCCAAACTCCATCACTTCAAATCAAGAGGCATACTAGATATATAGTAATTCAAGTTGCAGCAAGAAAAGAAACTTGTATCTCAGAATCCCAAAGCTTTAGGTTTACATAGACTAACTTTGATCTCAAGAACTGACCCCAAATCGTGCCTCTTTGGACCATTCACCTCAACTCGTAATTTCTTCTGGGAATATTAGAATATAGTTATAGATATCCAGAGATGTAGGTAAAAGGATCCCTAGGTCCCATGCAAGCACTTAATCTAAAAACACATAGCAGGTATAGGACAGACTTTAATCTTGCATAAAATGTAATATCATAAAGGACATACAGGAAATCTGTAAACAGCTAATACAATTCTCCCATCCCAGACATTCACATAGATTTCCAGCCTTACAATATTACCTTTGGACTTAGACTCCATTTAGAAGAGACATAAATTTAAGGTTGCCAAAGATGAAACCCTCTGGCATTCTAGTAAGTCCCATTTCCAACCCAAGTTGAAAGTACCTATACAGGGCTCAAGCCTTGTAGGAATGCCTAAAAAGATTAAGACTCTACCAAAAGGGAAACAAATTTAAGATTGCTATATGCAACTCCTCCAATAAATCTAAAATTCATCCAAATAACTCATGGTAGTAGTGGAGGACAATTGATCTTCTAGTTCTTGAGAGGCATTTTCCACCAAGATGCTTGGACTCAATCACTTCCTCAGGTATCAATGGATTGACAAGTACCTAAACCCAAGAGGAACCCTAAGCTCTTCAATGAGGTTTTAATAGGCATTGTCCCTATTCTCTACTGGGAGATGTAATCAAAATGTCAAACAATGGCTCACCTCCCATTGAATTGATAAGTGAGTGCCCTAAATAACCCTCTACAAGATGAAGAAATAGCTCCATATAATATAAAACCTTCTGAAATAAAGGAGGGTTAAATGAAAAGCCTAGCCCCCAACCTCCACCAGGTCATAGAATAACTGCATGACCAACCATATAAGTCTCCATCTTGAACTTTTGCAATGATGGCTTCTCTTAACTCCCTTCTCAGTAACGATCTAGACTGACCACCCCCATCCCTACCTCTTAAAGAGAAAGAGGGCATTGCACCCATCTAGTTCTGTGACTGGTTGGGAGAAGATCCAAAAGTGTACAGCTGATCTTCCATGCTGAGGGAAGGGGTATGTGTATGTACATACATATGTATGTATGTATATATGTGTATATGCATACATATACTTAAATACACATACACATATACCAACACATACATATGTAGATACATGTATATATGTATGTGTGAATATCACACACAGATAGATAGATAAGTAGATAGGTAGATAGATAGAGATAGATAAATAGATTTAGATTAAGACATAGATTATATAGATTAAGACATAGTAATGTCTTATGATTCCTGGGTGGTAGGATGCCAGTAGGATGGTCCCACCTTTCTACACTAGAGGAATGGTAGCTCTGAAACTATCCATCCATCGTGGTGTGGGCAGAAGAAAACACCACAGTAGTGACCATGGAAGGATCCAAACAACACAGAGGCCTAATATAATACTACTTGATCTAAAGGGGAAAAGATGTCAAGAATATTGACAGAGAAAGGTTGTTCAGAAGCTTAATTCCCAAGCAGAAAAAGTAGCAAAGATATTCACAAATAAAAGAAAAAATAAGTAGGCTCAGAAGAGGTCAAAACACAGTGAAACAATATTATACTGTGACAGAAAATGAAAAATCTGAAAAATGTTCCTTAACTCTCCCCACCCTACCATGCCCCAAAATTTAAACAAGTGAAAAAGAGAAGATTGTGAAGGGAGTAGTCATATGATGTGAAATTGTACTAATAGATGATCAGAGAGAGGAGTGAGCAAAGGTTTTGTCCCCCAGAAATCTCAACTTGTATAAGGTTCATAGAGAATAATAAAAAATATGTAACCAGAGAGGCTAGACTATCAGTAACCTTCCCGAAGAAAGAGAGCTGGCAAGAAGGCTCGGATAGAAGACTAACTTATCTCCTGGCACTCCTGAAGTTTCTTCTGGATTTCACTATTCTAATCAAAGACCTGGAGCTGAGCACTGGGCAGCAGTATTAAACCTCCTACTCCCCCATTTTCATTCCCATGTTTGCAGAAGGAGTTTCAGGGATATGATTCGTTGGATCCCTTATGTAGGTACACTGAAACTTTAATCTTGTATTTTCAATGTGAAATATACTTTATGGCTATTGAAAGTTGATTGCCTGTGTAAAATAAATATATAGAATTGAGACTGAGCTAAGAGATTGCCCGCATGTGGAACAGGTGTGCAATCATAGGGATTCCTCTAATCTTTATATTTTCAAGCATCTCCATTTTTTTTAAACAGCATTTTTTATCACTCCCGCAATTAGAATTCAGAACTCAGTCCACAAGGGTTTCTTGTTTCACCATTTGGAGTTCTTTGGCTCCCATCCATGCCATACACTTAGAGAAGACCTCATTCATATATCAGAGACCCTGATGAGATCACTAAGCCATAGACCAAGTTGTGGGTTAATTATCTATTAGGTTTTAGCCTTCTCCCCTCTGCTTCCTCACACCCTTGACTTCCTTCAAGTCTCTAAAAACCCCAACTTCTGCAAGAAGCCTTTTCCATTTTCCCTTAATGCCTTGCCTCTGAAATTATCTTCAATGCTTTCTGTATGCATCTTGTTTGTACATAGCTGTTGGCAAGCTGTTTCTACCATTAGAATGTGAGTCCCTTGAGATCAGGGCCTGGTTTTTTGCCTTTCTTTGTATCCTGAACACTTAGCATAGGCATGACACGTAATATGTGCTTCATAAATGTTTACTAGTGTGACTGACTCACTGCTTAGTTACAATTGGCATCATGGTAGAAAATAATCACATCAACAAGATCACAGATTTCTTGGAGCATCACAGCATGGAAAAGAGTTGTATGGACTGCATAGGCATCACCAGAAGAAATTTCCATGTCAACTAGATGGCAGATCTGGTGAGGTACTGAAGCACTGTATTTCTTTCTTGGATAGGCCCTACAGATGGATGGTGATCTGGGCTCAGAGTTGAGTAGGAGGAGGAAATCTGGCTGGATCACATTTGGAAAACTATATAGAATTTTCAGTCATCCCAAGCTGTTTGCTGCAGCAAACGCTCATCCCTTTTAATGGCAACCTTCTCCCAGTAATGTTATGCGACTCTGGTCCATGGAACAGTACTACTGCAGAATCAAAATGATGAGTAACCCCAAAAGCAATAGGAAGGCACGTGGCAGTGGCACTTTGGTCACAGTACATGAACTATAAGAACTTCCAGGTAAGAAGTGATGCAAAAGACATCATCAAGAATCTTTATGATCAGAAAAGGAGTAGAACTAGTTGTATAGTCTGAAGAGCCAGAAGAGAAGAAGAATGCCAACACTACACTGGTCTTCTTGAGGTATTACTAGAACCAGAGGATAGTTCCTAAGGCCTCTCTGGAGGAGTTACCATAATAACAACTAGCATTTATAGAGCATTTTATAAATATTATATCATTTGATTCTCACAATAACCTGAGCCCCATTTTAATAGATGAAGAAACTGAGGCAGATGGAGGTTAAATGACTTTGCTCAGAGTCACACACTGGATTTGAACTCAGGTCTTCCTGATTCCAGGTCTAACATGCTGTCCATTGTGCCACTATCTTAACTGCCCTATAAAAAGATACTCCTGGAATGCTTTCCTCCTATTCCCACCTCCACTTTGGCCTCTTAGAATCCCTAGCTTCTTTCAAAACTCAGCTCACGCTCCCTCTCATAATAGGTCTGCCCAAATCTGTTGTGCTCACATTTCACAACTTATCTTGTGCTTTTTTCATTCAGTTGTTTTTCAATCATGCCTGACTCCTAGTAACCTCATGTGGAATTTTCTTGGCAAAGATACTGGAATGATTTGCCATTTCATTCCCCAGCTCATTTTACAGATACAGAGACAGCAAACTGGGTTAAGTGACTTGCCCAGGGTCACATAGCTAGTAAGTGTATGAGACCAGATTTGAACTCATGAAGAGGAGTCTTCCCAACTCCAGGCCCAGCTCTCTCCACTATGCCACCTCACTGCTCCAGTCTTGTGCTTGCTTGTGTTTATTTTTCATTTACAGGCAGCGTTGCATAGAGGGTAAAGATCTGGCTAATGGGTAGAGATCCCACCTTGGAGTCAGTTTGATCTGAGTTCAAATCCTGCCTCTAATACATACAGACTGTAGGATCATGAGCAAGCCCCTTGCTCATTCAGTGCCTCAGACAACTCTCTAAGACCATAAACTGCAGAACAGATATAGGCCTCTCCTGGTAGAGAGAGGTTCCTCATGGAGAATTCCCTGTGCTAATTCAAATACATAGTCCACAAAGATTTATTTATATTTTCTATGTGCTTAAATGTGTCCATATGATTTCCCTTATTAGATGTAAGCTGCTTCAAGGCAGGGGTTGTTTCATTTTTTTTCTTTGCCATTTCCCATCATTTAGCACAATAAATTAATAAATTCTTGCTGATAGATCTATTGACACATATTGGAATCTTATGGGATGAGAAGGTAAGGAAGGGCTGCAACTTGCACTACTGGAAAGAATACCTCCACTGGTAGAACTATAGGTCTATCTAATCATCTCTCTATGCTTTCCAAGCTGAGCTGATGCCCACCAGGTCCCTAATCCATTGGGCTGGGAAGCCTGAGGCCTGGAAGCTGTTTGGTAGGGCACAATAAAAAGGAAGCTATGACCATTTGACCCAGTCTGGATTTACACACTCAGCTTGACTTCCAGGAATGGAATACACTATTATCTGGGCACATCATTAGCTCATCCCATTTAAGTCAATAGAGGTAAAAGAGGAGGGATCTGTTGGTGGGCTGTCTAGCTACCTGCCTTGACCGTGGCCAGTACAAAGAGTGCTGTAGGATTATCCCAGTCAAGAGAGCCTGCTGGAGGGCTGCCTTTAATCCCAGACTATAGGCAGGCCAGATAGTGTTTTATGCATGAGCTGGGATGCACACTGCCCCGAGAAATTGAAAAGAAGGAGAAGGGATGACTCACAAAGCTGAGGGCCAGCATGGGGGTGGGATTCACATTACCCGCCACAATTGCCCTGTCTGGGCAAAGGGGACCTTTATTCTCCCCTAGCCCTCAGGCTGGAATTGTGGGCCCCCGGCCACCTCCTTCTGGGATAGAAAAGAGACCCAATTGTTGGGCAAGGGGAGCCCCAGGTGTGGCCCCTCTTGGCACACGACTGGATACCAACATGGCTATTTAACCCTGGAATTAAAGCCCTCCAAATCCTTTACACAAAAGGAGCTGCTCCTCCTACAGAATAATCATCCCCTTATTAGTGGCTCCCTCCCTGGCCTAAGAAAGATGGGTTGATCCACCACCATTCCACCCTTTACCCCCCAGCCCCACATAGGACTCTGTGTGAGGCTGGGCCCTATCGCCTCTCGTTCTGCCCTAGGAAACAAATCCTCACATCTGGAGACTCTCTTTAACCAGACCTGTGGTCACGGGATGATTTTTCTCCTGCTCCCACCCTGGAGGTGTGGGGTCCCTTTGCCTCCTTTCCAGGGAGCAAGGTCAAACAAAGAGTATATGATGCACTTTGCCCCATAGATGGGCAGGATTTTTCTCTTGACCTCAGTTTTCTCATCTGTAAGACAAGGGGTATGGGAGGCAGCATACACATGGGATGGAGGGCCAGCTTTCCATACAGGAAGATCTGAATTTATATCCTAGTTCTGGCACATGCTGGCTATGTGACCAAGGACAAATCACTTTACTCCACAGTGCCCAAGGTGACTTTCTAATGCTGTAAATTACAGAGAGGTTACTGAAGGGAAAGTATGGAGAGTTTCCACATAGGAAGTTACCAACACAGATGGAAACAGAACTAGACCACAAAGAAAACAAGGTAGCTTAATGGGATTAGAATTAAAGGGTGGGGAACCTGCAGCCTTGAGGCCATAAGTGGCCTTCTAGGTCCTTGGGTGTGCCCTTTTGACTGAGTCCAAGTTTTACCAGAACAAATCCTTTTATTGAGGGGATTTGTTCTGTGAAATTTCATTTCAGTCAAAGGATCAGTCAGACCCGAAGACCAAGAAGGCCATATGGGACCTATGGGCTGATTGTTCAACTTTCCATGTGGACCTTTACAATTTGGAAACTGGCAAATGATACAAAGCAGGGTTTGATTTATTGTTTTGCTGATTGCCTGGATTTAAGAAAATGATAGAGATGTTTATATTGCAGATTAAACTTAAAAGTATGTCACATACTTTTTTCTTGTTTGGAGAGTCAGTAATTAAACATTTACTAGCACACCATTGAGGGGTGGAATAGGAGAAGCATGGTTCTGCCTTATATCTATCCATTGATTCAAGCCAAAAGAAACCTTCTGGTCCAACCTTCTCATTTCACAGATTAGGAAAACTGATGTTCAGGGTGTTTGAGTGACTTGCTCAAGGTCATTCAGCTAGCTAGTAAACCACAGAGGAAGGATTCAAACCCATGTTCGATAACTTCAAACCCAGTGATTCTTCCTCCATGTTCCTATGGAGTCACAAAGAATAAAGTACAATCTCTCTTCTCCATGATACCCCTTGAATCCTTTAAAATGAAGATCACATGACTCCTGAGTGTTTTCTTTCCCAAACTAAAACATGTTTCCTTCTCCCCAAGCTCCACTTCTATAAAACCTATGATGTGTGCCCTCCTTCATGCTGCAAATAGAGCGCTGAGTCCTGTGGCAGGTGAAAGATAAAATGACTGGGGAAACAAAAGTTCAATCTTCCAAGCGTATTGATTTATTAAACAATATATTCCAATTGCCCAATACACTAGGACCCGGCCTCTTCCTCAGCTTAGAGCTGGACCCCAAATACAAGGGGAGACAGACTTTTATACATCAAAAACAATTAAATTTATACAATTAAAAACAACCTTCAAGTGAGGCCAATTAATTAAAAGAAAACAATAAAATACAAGTAATATGATTTCTAATTGGATGAAAGATTAGGGACTTTCCAAGTTGGGAGGGGGAGAGTGAAAAGGTGCAGCTTCCTGAAATCAGAGAAGGAGGTGTCCCACTCCCCAAAGCATCTGTGAACAATCAGAGGAATGTGAAGACAGTAACTGATCAGTATGGGACTAGTTTTCAGATAAGACATATGTATTGCTTGAGATGTACTACTGTAAGAAAACTCCTTGCATCAGTGTTTGGATTTGACTGGGTTCTGGTTACCATAATCTAGTTCAGTCATTTTTTCAGTCGTGTCTGACTCTTTATGACTCCATTTGAGGTTTTCTTGACAGAGAGACTATAGTAGTTTGCGATTTCCTTCTCCAGCTATTTTTACAGATGAGGAATGGAGGTAAGCAGGGTTAAGTGACTTGCCCAGGGTCATACAGCTAATAAGGCCCAAGTTCAGATATGAATTCACAAAGAGGAATCTTCCTCACTCCAGGTCTCATGCTCTATCCACTTTACCACAGCCACCCCCTGTGTTTAGTTAAGGGTCTCTGAACAGCAGGAAGAGATGCTTCAATTTCTCAGAAGGGGCAGCTAAGTGCTGCAATGGATAGAACATCAGTGCAGGAGTCAGGAGGACCTGAGTTCAAATCTCATCTCATCTCAGACACTTGATACTCACTAGCTGTGTGACCTTGGGCAAGTCACTTAACCCCAATTGCCTCATCCTGGGTCATCTCCAGTCATCCTGATGAATATCTGGTCACTGGATTCAGATGACTCTGGAGGAGAAGTGAGGCTGGTGAGCTGCACAGCCCTCCCTCACTCAAAACAAAGTCAAGTGCAAGTCATGTCATCATTTCTCTGATGGCATGGTCTTCTTTGGCAACAAAGGATGAACACACACATACACAGGGATAGGTTCAAATGATGCAACCAAGTTTTCTCCAATTCCCACAACTGAATAAAATTTTCTCATAAGACAGAAGTTGGACTAGACCCATAACTGAATAGAAAGGGAACTGAGCTAGCTCCAGAATTAAGTCATGAGATGGAGTCAGTATAATTCATTCAATTCCCACAATTAACCCCTCACTCTCCTAAATCTCTCAATTCCCTCAGTGCAGAATCAGAACTGCTTAATAACTGTTAGTTACCCTGGGCTAATCACTTCCATTCTCAGGGTCTGAGATTTCTGCTCTGTAAAATGAAAGGTCTGGAACTTTGGAGGACTTCTGAACTCTGATCAACACAACGAGCCACTATGATCTCAGAGGGCACCTTAGGAAACATGCTGCTCACCTTCTGACAGAGGATGTGGATTCGGATGGAGACAGATTTTTTCAGACATGGTCAAAGCAATGGTTTTTTTTGTTGTTGTTGCTGTTTTATTTTATTTTTGCTTAACTGTAATTTGTTACAAAAAGTTTTTCTTTTTTTTTTTAAAGGGGGAAAAATAGATTTTTGTTAGCTGAAAAAATAAAATGTAAATTAAAAAATAAGCATTAAATAATGAAGTGAAATGAGCATGTTTTGACTAAAACCTGTGTTCCCATGAGGGTCTTTCATTCATGTGATATCATTAGATCTTTACCCACGTTGACCTCAAGAGGTTATTAGGGCTGAGATTTGCCCAACATCACAGAGAAGCAGTGACAGAGTTGGGCCAGAATCTGGGTGTTTGTCCTAATTCTTCCCTGAGGGTTCTTGCCACCCCACAGACCTGCCTCCCACACAGTGCTCCCAGTTAACTATTCCTTGTGGGACCGCCAGCAATAGAGAGTGAGACTGGGCACCACATCATAAGCCTCCCTGGGTTTGTCTTGGCAAGTCCAGGAAAATCCCTAGAGAAAATTCAACTAGGCGTTAGGAGTGAGGCACTGGGGGAAGACTTGAAGAGAAGCCACTATTCCTAAGGAAATGGAAGCTCTGTGGAGAAAATCCATCAGAGACCACAGGACTTAGAGCTAATCCAGCTGGTCTAGTTCAACCCTCTCATTCACAAAGGAGACAGAAGCCCAGATTTGTGGAACTGACTTGTGCAAGGTCACACAGCTAGCAGAAAGCAGCACTAGAATAACAAAGGCAGCTGGCTTGGGTGTTGTAGCTTTATGGCTGACAAAGAGCTTTACATGAATTAGGCCAACCGATCCTCAAAGCCACCTGCATGGTAGGTCCTTCAGGTAGCATCATCTCCATTTTGTTGTTGTTAACTGTGTTAGTCACATCCAACTTTGTATATCCCCATTGGGGGTTTCTTAGCAAAGATAAAGGAGTGGTTTGCATTTCCTTCTCCAGCTCATTTAACAGATGAAGAAACTGAGGCAAACATGGTTAAGTGACTTGGGTGACCAGGCTCACACTGCTAGGAAGTGTCTGAGGCCAGATTTGAAGTCAGTAAGATGAGTCTTGCTGACTCCAGGCCCAGCACTCCTATGGACCACAGGCAGCAGAGGTAGTAGGAGCAAATAAATCTGGGCCTTGCTATTAAATTGCCATGTGACCTTGGAGAAGATATTCTATGTCTTTGAGTCTCAAGGGATTAAATCATCTTTAGCATCCTTTCTAGTCTTCTGTTAAAGGACCTGGGTTTGAATTCTGTCCCTGATGTGTACAATGGAAGGAGCACAATAAATTCTGGAGTCAGAAGTCCTGTGTTCAAGTCCCAGCTCTGACATTTACTACCTCTGTGACCTTGGACAAGTCACTTGACCTCCCTGGGCCTCAATTTCTATATTTGTAAAATGGGGGGTTGAACATGATGGCATCGGAGGTCCTTTCTAGGTTTAGATTTATAAAACTAACCTTGTCTACCACGCTACATGAGAGAATGAAAAGTAGACATCATTGGATTCTACTACCACTCCCTTCATAGGACTGAGCAAATAGCAGATACTCAGGAAGAGGGAAATTAGGTAGAATTCTACAAGAAGAGAGTGCTTTACAAATATCCATTTGGTTTGAGGGAGGGGGGGAATGACAAAAAACTCCCTGGGAAGAAGAAAGAAATTGTTCCTATTTTCACCTACTTCTGACCTAGGTTACCACAGGGCAGGAAGATTAAAATTGATGGGGATTTCACAGAGGTGAAAAAATAATTATAGCATACTCCATATAATATTTTAATGATACTTTGTGCTTATTTAGTGCCTAGAGCCCTACAGCTTTACAAGGTTTTAAAAAATTAATTTAATTAATCCTCACATCATACCTGGGAGGTAGGTAGAGGGTATTATTACGTATACATATATGTTTGTATGTATTTTAAAGAAAGGAAACAGGCCCAGAGAATGACTTGTCCAAGGTGTCCAAGATAATACAGATAAGGGCCAAGGGCAGCTGGAAGTGGGTAGAGCACTCAGCCTAGAGTCAAGAAGACTTAACTTTAAATCTGGCTTCAGACACTTTTTGACTGTGTGACCCTGGGCAAGTCACTTTGCTCTGTTTGCCTCATTTTCCTCTTCTGTAAAATATAAGCTGGAGAAGGAAATGCCAAACTATTCTAGTATCTTTGCCAAGAAAACTCCCAAAGGGGTCACGAAGGGTCAGACACCACTGAAAAATGACCAAGCAACAGGTCAAATGCAATTCTCCCAATGTTCAGCTGTCTAAGTTACTTCTTCCAGCTCTAACATTCAGTTATTCTGCTTTTGTCCCTCTGCTGATCATTTTCCAATTTATCCTGTAACAGATCTTGTTTGTATATAGTTGTTTGCATGTTGTTTTCCCCGTTAGACTGGAAGGTCCTTTAGAATTGGGGCTATCTTTTGCCTTTCTTTGTATCTCCAGCTCTTAGCACAGTGCCTGGCGCATAGTAGATGTATAATGTGTTTATTGCCTGACTTGCTCCTTTTCCCTTCTTTTCTCTTTCTAAGACCATCAAAGGTGCCAAATAGATGTTCCCTTTTGCATACACACTTTTGATTTTATGTGTGTTTACAAAGCCAAAGGGCCAGAGCAGGGGAATTATGGGAAGAAAGATCTCTGCCTCCAGCTAAGGAAAAGAGAGATAGTCTCCTGTTGAGAAATGAGAGGCATTGTGGCAGGAAGGGCACAGCTGAGATAGAGAGAGGAGGAAATGAGCTTTTAAGTATCTACCATGTGCCAGTCACTTTATAAATATTATCTCATTTGATTTTCACAACCTTGAGTGGTAAGTGCTGTTATCATGCCCCCTTTACAGATAAGGAACCTAAGGTAGATAGTGGTTAAGTGACTTTGCCTAGTTGGTAGGATGTCTGAGGCTGCATTTGAACGCAGAGCTCCTTGAGTCAGACCTTGGTACCCTATCTGCTGCACTGATGAACTGCTCAGAAGAGCTGATTGTAAGTACCAGCTAAAGCATTAACTGGATGATCGTATATAAGTCTCTTCCGCTCAGTCTCAATTTCCTCATCCATCAAAAGGGAAGGATAGTATTTTTACTCAGCTACCTTACAGACTTGTCATGAGGAGAATACTGTGAATCTTGAAATGCCATATAGAAATGTGAATTACGACGATTTCCCCATCACTAGGGACCTGATTTCATCTGCCCTCCTGTAATTAGCATTTATGGTTTTATTTTATAAAGCACTGGAAAAAAATAGAGCCCAGTCCAAAGGCTGTTGCTTTTTCTACCTCCTTTCTCCTGACGTCTCTCCCCTCCCCCTTTCCCCACAGTCACAATCACCAGACTTTTCACTGAAGCAGGGTTGTAGACATTTGGGAAGCCGGGCCCTCAGCAAAGAGGGCAGGGAGGTGGGGCAGACAAAAGCGGATCTTGGCTCTCCTTGCCCACCCGGATTTGCAAGTTCTTTAGAGGCCGTGCACAAAAATGTGCCATGTACTCTAGGATTCAGAGATGCCAAGAACACTTAGAAAGGCTGCATTCTTCTCAGTCCCTTTCCTTTAATTTTTTATTTTTCTTTTGGAGACAGAACGTCTGCTAGAAGGGAACAATATCTCCTTAAAACAAAATGCTATTGAGAAGCCCATCCTGCAGAGACCCTTGTGCAAGGAAAACAGCAACTCAACCACCACCCGGAGAGCCATCTTGCCAGGAAACCAGAGACGTGTGGATATGATGTGCTGAGAATGTTCCTCTGGGGCACAACCTGTGTGGACAGCATAAGATGTAGGCTACCAGTTCTCTGTCCATTCAAGTCTGAGTAAAGGCCATTCTTTGCCCTACCACTTTCCTGTGTCCTATTTAGGCCAGAGAGCAGTGTAAGTGAAAGCCTTCTCTCCTTTGGCTGGAGGGGTGCTTCCCTTCCCCCACCCCTGCACCCTTTAATGACCTTGCCCTTTGGACCTCACATAGCATTTTATTTCATAGTTTTCTCTAACACTCCCAGAGTAGTTAATCAGAGTAAGGCCTTGAGGGCTTGGTCCCAGGGTGCTGGAATTTAGAGGGCACTGACAGTGCATGCATTACTTTCTAAAAAAGTACAAACAAGTGAGATTAATACCTAGTTACTAAGAATAATTAATTAAGATAGGAATGCCTAGTTTAGGGTCAGCTGCCCCCCAAGCTGGTAAAGTCATAGATTTTTTAACTACAAAGGGCCTTAGTGGCCACTAATCCAACCTTCTCATTTTACAGATGAGGAATTTGAGACTCACATTGTTTAAGTGACTTGCCTAACATCACACAGGTATCTGAGACTGGGTTTGAACTCAGATCCTTCTAACTCCAGGGCCTGTGCACTATCCACTATGCCACTTAGCTACCTAACAATGCTTCTAAATGACTAGGCCTATGACTTTTCCCTCTGCTCTCCAATCATCAAATGAATTGCACCAAGCAACAGAAACTCTAATTACAGCTCTGAATACAGTCATCGAGGAATATTACGTATTCTGGTTATTATCTGGTGGTATTTTATCTCCTAGGTGGCACAGTGGATAGAGCTCCAGGTTTAGAGTCAGGAAGACTCCTGTTTGTGAGTTCATTTGGTCTCAGACTCTTACTGTCTGCGTGACCCTGGGCAAGTCACTTAACCCTGTTGGTCTCAGTTTTCTCATGTGTAAAATGAGCTGGAAAAGAAAATGTCAAGAGAACCCCAAATAGAGTCATGAAGAGTTGGACATGACTGAAAAATGATTAAATAAACAAAAAAATTATCTCCCATGAAATCAAGGACTATGTCTTATCTCAATTTAGTATCTCTCCCGGTATAGTACCTTGCACATAGGAGATCCTTTATAAATGTGGGTTGAATGAGCTAGACTATGTGGCCTCTGGGGTCACTGGCAATGCTCAAATACTGTGACTTAATGATTCTGTAAGTGAACAGAGTTCCTATGATCACCCTTCTCTCTCAGAAGTTATCACTCTTTTGGATGGAGGCTGAATGTGCCAGTTACCACCAAGGAGAGGGTTGGAAGTCCCATTCAAAAGTAGGGCATATGGGAACGAGGAAGGCAGAGGAGTAGAAAGAGGGAACGGAGAATGTTTCTGTTGAGTCCATGATTTGGCATGTGAAATTCCATTTCATACTCATTAGGACAGAATCATTTTCTACCCTGAGCAGAAACACAGAGTCCCTACCTGGTTCCCAGGATGAAGATTTCATTTAGTCTGGGCCCCTGTTCTCTTCTCCATTAAATTTCCCAGTCCTGGCCTGGCAGCCTCCTGCATCTTCAGAAATGAAGCAGAGTTCCCTCCAGTCTCAAGCTGAAGGAAACACTGATTGGCTTCAAACTTAGTCTGAAGAGTATCAGGGTACTCCAGGACAATAGTTTCAGAAAATATGTATTATGTTCCAATTCATACTGACTTAAAAGATTTAGAGAGAGAGAAAAAACCTTTGGTCTGATATACAGTTCAGTGAAAAATTAATAGTTGCATCTGGTTTTGTGTTCAGCAAATTTGCATAATAGATTCTGGCTTTGGGTTCCTGGATCAGGCCAAGTTCCTGCTATTCTCACCACTTCCATCCATATTTGGGAAATTCACAGCCATTTGAGGCATTCAAGCGGCAATCTCTAACTCAGAATTTAAGAGCTAAAAATGACTTCCGAGATCATTTAATACACTCAATTTTATTTTATAATTTAAGAAACTGAGGCCCAAAGAGGGAAGTTTACCTTCCCCAAGGTCACATAGCTGATAAGGAGCTAAACTGAAATCAGGACTTATGTCTCCAAACTTTCGGATTGAATTCTTTCCGTAACTGCCTTCATCTCAGTTACACAGAATTTCCTGGGTGGCCAGGCCTTCTAGGGGTCATTAAGTCCATTCCTCCACCTCCAGGCAGTCATGTGTTGAATTCATCCTAAACTCTTTCATAATGAACCCACACCCTGCGGTGGTGCCTTTTCTTCTGGGTGTCTGCATCCATGACGGAACCCTGATCTACCCAAGGTTGTCTTTCCTCTCACTGGCCAAGTCTGGGCTGGATTGTTTCTGCTCTCAACGCCAACTCGGGGGTGGGGTCTCAGGCCAGCGAATGAACCAACAGGATATTCTTGGCTGAGATGACTGATTCATTTTTGATTCATAAAAATAAACAGATAGTAAGACATCTGTCTGGGCCAACCAGGCATCCTCCGCGGGAGGAGCACCTCAGTGGGATGACACTTCAGAGCACTCCACTATGTCAGCCCTGTTCACCTCACCGATTTATCATGATTGCTGTCACTAATTCCAGCTCTATAAAACCCAAGGGAACATTTGCAAAATGACTCCAGTAACCTTACAGTGGAAATACCTTCAGCTTCCAACCAGTTGGAGAGAACAGCTTGGTGCTTCTTTGGTTTTCAGTCACCTTTTTTCCCTTCATTTCGAATTATTCATCTAGCTGTGAGAGGTCAAAAAAGGCATCTTTTCTCTTCCTTATCCTCAGCTCAGCTATGTTAGACAAGTGACATTTATTAAAGTTCCTCCCCCAAATGAGTGACTAGTTCTCAATTTTTCTATTCAACTGAATTAAAGAAGCATTAATTGAGCACCTGTCAGGTACCTGGAAGACAACTGAATGGCACAGTGGAAAGGAGTGCTGAGCCTGGAATCAGGAAGACTCATCTTTGTGAGTTCAAAGACTCTTACTGTCTGTGTGACCTGGACAAGTCACTTAATGTGGTGGACCTCAGTTTCCTAATCTGTAAAATGAGCCTGAGAAGGAAATGGCAAGCCACTCCATTATCTCTGCCAAGAAAACCCCAAATGGGGACATGAAGAGTCAGAAATGAGTGAAAAACTCATAACATAACATGAACAATAACATGTGCCTAGTGCTGTGCTCAAAGACAAAAATGAAACCAGTACCTACCTGCCTTCAGGGAGCTCATATTCTGTTAGGGGAAAATAGCATATATACAGGGGGATGTAAATACATAATAATTATAAAGTTGTTGTTCTTTGAGATTTGTATTTTTTTTCCAGAAAGCTAGGCTACAAAATGGGGCAAGAGTCTTTTAGAGGAGGTGGATCTGTGGCAGAACCTTAAACAAAGTTAGAGGGATTAAAAGAAGATGGGATTACACTCCTGGCAAGGTTACCATCTGTGCCTAAGGCACAAAGGCATAAGGTAGATTGTCATACAGAGAGAACATCTGATCTGTTTGGAGCAAAGGGAATATGACAAGGAGTAATGAGAAATTACCCTGGGAAAAAAGGGGGTGGCAGGGTAGAGCCAGCTTCTAAAGTGGTAGCAAAGCCAAAGCAGGGGACTATGTACCTTATTGCTTGGGGTTCCTAAATTACTCTCTCCTCCAGGCAACCCTGTGAAGCCTAAGCATGAACACACCCAGCTGATAGATGGGAGATGTGAAATTCAAAGACCTGAAGTGACCTATGTGTTAATACAAAGCTAGCAATGCCACCTTCATGCCCAATAGGCAGTTCAGGTTCCCACAGAGTGACTGATGACCTCTCCTTTCAGGGTTCTAGAGCTATTCTGGAGGGCCAAGGTTTCTAATACAATGGTTCACAAGTCCCAATCTGGCATGCTCCCCAATATCAATTAACCAGGAGTTAATTAGTTTTTTTTAAAAGGGATATTTCCTGAGGTGCTAAAGTAAGAACAAATAGTACAAAAATATTCTCCCCCAAAAAAGTCTGGGACACATTCTTCCATAAGTACATACAAAATCCAGGGGAAAGTAAGTTCAGGTTTAGAGAGTCCACATGGCGAAGATGTAATCCATCACTTATGGATGAATGAAAGTCCTTTTATTTATTCAATCCTGGAGTCCTCTTGAATTCCCCTGAGGTGTGTATAGCTCTCTGCTAGGCCCCAGTGGCCAGAGTAGAGTCCTGAAACTGCATTTCTCCCTACCTTGAAGAGGCTACATCCACTAAAGCTAACTTCCTACGTGTGTCTAGTTAGTCATCTCTAAGCTCCCAGATTGTTGCACCATTGCTTACTGGTTCAGGCTTTCATATGACATGATCAATGGGACAGGGGAAGGGGAGAGAGGAGTGTGACACTTCCCTCTGGGCTCATCACTCTTTCCCTTCCTCTTCCTTTGCTACCTTCTGGTTATAGATTCAAAGGTCTGGCTCCTCAAAGCCATCCCAAAGCTTGACTCTCATAGCTGGAATGTTCCTACTGGAATCTCTTTCTCTGATAATGCATAAGCCCTGAGTATGTCTAATTCTTCCTACCAATCCCAATATATTTCATCATCTGATTTCATCCAATGACTCAGAGGGCTTCACTCATTTCCATATTGTTAGGTTGCAATCTGATGATTTTAATTGACTGACTCAATGAGGTATCTAGAAATTGTTTACATCTATTTTATATCTTTGATCGATTCTGTAACCTGAGGTGGGATAGCAAATAATCAGCCTTTGACTGAATCTCTAACTCAGACACACAAGATTTGAACCTGATAAAGATATCAAAAGGACAGTTACGTGGCACAGCGGTTAGAGTAACAGGCTTGGAGTCAGGAAGACTCATCTTCATTAGTTCAAATGTAACCTCAGACACTTACTGACTGTGTGACCCTTGAGCAAATCATTTAACCCCGCTGGCCTCAGGTCCTCATCTGTAAAATGAACTGGAGAAGGAAATGACAAACCACTTCAGTATCCTTGTGAAGAAAACACAGAGAGTTGGATATGACTGAGAACAACTGAACAAGAACATGTCAGAGAACAAAGTATCACAATAGACACGTTATTTGGGATGGGGAGTGTGGAGACACTCTTCTTACACTAATAGGTGGCAGAGCCAGGGTGAAGAGCTCCATTCTCTGGCCCTAAATCAAGTGCTCTCCCCATCACACCCACCATGCTCCCTCTTGCGGAATGCCATTCCACAAGCCAGCACCTACTTCTTTAAGGGAGCTGTGGATGAGAAAAATCCGTGTCTACCCCATCTCCTGTGTGATCCACTGAATTATCATCCAAGTTGGGAATCCAAGTTCTTTCTTGTTTATGATGGGTAATGATGTATGAACACAGTCTTGCATTCCATTTCTAAAAAAGCTTATTTTGTCAGTAAATTGAGAAAAAAAAATATGAGCATCAACCCAAGGAAATGAAATGCATCACTTTTCTTTTTTCACATTTATTTTCCTGGCAGGAAAGTGTCTTCTGTGGAATTAACCATTTTGAGGAACCAACATGACTGAATAGACTGGCCAAGACAAGGGTTTGAGAAGTGTGGCTTGTTAAGACAGATAATGGTGTTATGGGAAAAAGTCCTGAATTGGGAGTGAGGAGAACTGTATGCTGATCCTGACCCTCTGATTAGATCATCTTGTGATCTAAGAGTAGTCATTTCAGCACTCTCTGCCTCAACTTCTACCTCTATAAAGGGACCATGACTGGACTAGTGACATCATGGTAATAGAGAACTCTCAGAAGAAGAAACTCCCATTGACTCAGGTGAGAACCTTCTTTGCAACTAAAAGGTTGGGATATGTCCAGGGTCATGAATATTGGCTGGTCTGAGTCAGAGATGGGTCTGGAAGTCAGTTCTTCCTGATTTTAAGGCCAGCTCTTTTTGGAGTACACCATGCTAAGTTTCACATGTGTAAAATGCAAATTTAATACCTGTTCTGCCTGCTTCACAGAATTAAACAGTTTTAGTTCATCGGTTAAATGCTTTGTAATGTCTGGATGATCCAGAAAGTCTGTGGTTCAGTTTTCTTGTCTATAATATAACATGATGGAAGTGGATTAATCAACCTCAAAGATTCTTCTGAGCTCTAAATCCTAAAAACCTAAAAATAAATATTTATTAATTGCATATAGGGTTTAAGACACTGGAAAAACAGAAATAAAAAATGACACAGACTTGCCCTCAGGGGGCTTACAATTTCATAAGGAAGGTATGGCATGTCTACAGTTAAGTGGGATTCTATAAGGTGGATTGTGATAGGGGGAAAAGAGAGATCCAGACAGAGAACTCCATAAGAATTTGAGGAGGGGGAGATCAGTTTTAGCTGGGGAATCTGGAAAGACTTCATGGATGAGGTGAAACCTGAGCAAAGCCTTGATAGAAGAATTCAATAATGACTCTTATAGAGTCCATGATGTATGAACACAGTCTTGCATTCCATTTCTGGACTTATAGAGTCCATCATAAAGGAATCCAGCACATCTGGAGAAGGTCAGATGAGATGGAGAACATCAAACATGAGTATGTGTTTGGGGAAAAAAAACCCCACAATCGAAGGTATTATGAAGTCATCATCATTGGCTTTCTGAAGGGGAGGAACCTCAGCCTTCACTGGGTCACAGGATCAAGGGATCTCAGAAGACATCTGGTCCAACCCCATTATTTTTCACTTGAGAAAACTAAGACCCAGGAAGATGGTGACTTGCTCAAGATTATGCATGTCAGAGGTAAGATTTGAATTCAGGCAAGATCTGACTCCAGCACCCCTCCTCTTTCCCATATATCCTCTTTCCATTGGACCACACTGCCACGTCCTCCTGTAACTAATAGTTTAGTGGCCCACACATTCCTTAAATGCCTGGGCTGTTTTGATGATGCTGATGTCTGACTTCTGCCTAGTTCCCTCGCTTTTATTTTTTCTGATTTAGTAATAGTGCTCTTTCCTATTCCTATTCCTATATTCCCATAATATATATTTCCTATATATTATGGGAACTGATAGAGTCTTATAAATGCAGAAAGAATACATGTGGATAGAGTCATGGTTCTGAGACTTATTTCAATATTTTAAGGTTTTCTGATTTTGTTGATCTGGGTATTCCTCCCACTGGTACAGATTTAAGGTCCTCTCCAATGTAGTTAATGATCTTTCAGAATTGCTATGACCTCCAGCCTTCTTCCCCCCTCATAAAAAAAACATCAGCACCAACTGCAGCCAACCTGGTGATGAGTTTCTCCAGACTTAGGCATGTCCTCAGAAAATATCATCATCATTGCTAGTATTTATTCTAAGCTATCATTTATGTAGTGCCTACTCAGTGCCAGGCACTAAACACTTTAAGCATATTATAGTTGATCCTCACAACAACCCTGGGAGGGAGGGAGAGAAGGGAGGAAAAGGGGCATTTTTATTATGCCCATTTTAAAATTGAGGAAATTGAGGCAGACAGAAATTAAGTGATTTGCCCAGGGTCACACAGCTAATAAGAATCTGAGGTTAGATTTCAACTCAGGTCTTCCTGACTCTAGGCCCTGTTCACTGTGCCACCTAGATACTCTGTGGGTTTGGGAGGCACATGGGAAAGATCCTTAAAAAGACTTACTCTGAGTTGCTTTGTAACTGAGAAGTACACAGGACAAATGAGTACTCTCCTTCACTTGCCATTCTGGAAACAGCCATTGGAACTGCAGGAATCTAGGACTTTTAAGCTACAAAGAGAGATGCAGGATAAAACCCAGGACACAGCCACTTACCAAAGGAGACCAAGGGAGAGAGTACTGGGCTGAAGATACTCATCAGAGAGGGGAAACTCAGTTTATTAGGTGCCTGAGCTCACACTTCTCTAGCCTTGCTTTAGCGTCAAAGTAGATAATTTGCCAACAACAACAAAAATAAATTTAGTAGGTGAACCCTTTAATAAAGTGAATAACCATCCCTCAATTCATCTAGTATAGAACAGACCTAGAAGGAATTTCTTGACACCCTCCCGCCCCCTCTACCATTTTAAAGAAGAAAAAAATGAGACCCAGAGAACAGAAGTGATTTGTCCAGGGACACATAGTCAGTTTGGAAGTTCTACTTCTCTTGGGCAAAGTTTTCTTAAAATAAAGTCCACAAATACAAAGAGATTCCCACCCCTGCCAGGAGGAATCTAGGCCATAGTATTAATGAGTGACAGGGCCTTGGACAAATAAATTTCTCAACAACTATTTGCTTAATGAACAAATAAAAATCCCAAACGATGATTACTCCCAGATGACCAATATTAAAGTGAATGCAGAGGTATGAAACCCATGGCTGGTGAATTTGGCCTGTAAAACTCCTGAATGCAGCCTGAACCAGACTAAAATGTAATTGGAAAATATGGAACACGATAAATTAAAATACAATAAGACATAGATAATAAAACATTTTAAATTAAATCAATGTACAGTCCACAGAAATCTTTATTTATGGGGTAGTGGCCCCTGTTTCTAGTTGGGTCTGACACCACTAATCTAGGGGATGGGACCTGGGTTCAAGTCCTATCTCTGACCCATTGTTGTTGAGTGACTCTGGGCAAGTTTTTTTGACTCTGAACCTTAGATTCCTCATCCATAAAATGTGAATAATGATGCCTGTAATTCCTCCTAGCACAGTGTAAAGATCCAGCCTCAGAGCCAGGAAGACCTGGGTCAAACTCTGATACACACTGGCCATAGGGCACTTGGGTAAGTCACTTGTTATGAGGCTTATATAAAATAATGGATGATTACATTTTTTTCCGAACTTTCAAGTGGGTTGGCCTGGAGATGAGCCTGTGCTCTTGAGGACTGCGCAACTTCTCATACGTCCAACCAAATTGGTATGACTTCATCTACTAGCTGGTGATGGACTTAGTGTCTGTCATCTGAGGAAGGACAGTCAATATAAAGAGGGTCACTGTCAAAGAGGTGGTGACAAATTCTGTCAGTTACAGAGGCTCAGAAGTCTGTCTCCTGAGTGATAAAGATGCAATCAGTATTAAGCAAGGAGGAGAGAAGAAAGTCATGGCAATGAAATCACAGATTCCTAAAGTATTGAATTATGAATAGTGGTAAGCCCTGTTTCTATGCCACTTCCTTTGAGTCTGAAAGGCCTAGTAGAGGTACATTTTTTTCTTTTTTAAAAAACTATTGTATTTTATATTTAGGCTTGTATTTTTACCTCCCAGCTTCCTATCCTTTCCCCACACCAAAATGAGAAAGCAAGAAAAATAAATATCTACAGTCAGGCAAAACAACCTCCCACATTGGCAGTTTCCAATAACAAAAATAGATAGATAAAAAAAATACAGGTAGGTGGATGAATAAATAAATAACATTTAAAAAATATGCCTCAATCTACATTCCAAATTATCACCTCTCTATGTAGAGATAGGTATCATGTTTCATCATGAATCTCCTGGAACTGTGGGTCATGATCATGATGTGGGTCAGAATTTTCAGAGTTGTCGGTTATTATATTATACATTACTCTTCTGGTTTTGCTCACTTCACTTGCATCAATTCATATAAGTCTTCTCAGGTTTCTCAGAAACCATCGTTTCTTGTGACATGATAGGATTTCATCCTATTCATAAACCATAACTTTTTCAACCATTCCCTAATTGAAGAGTACTCCCTAGGTCTCTAATTCTTTACCATCACAAAAAGAGCTTCTATAAATTATTTTTGTATTTATGGGGCTTCTCTTCTTTCCTTGTAATCTTTGGACCTAGTACAATTCTGTTCACTGGGTAAATAGCTTTTTCAGCCCAGTTCTGAATTGCTTTCCAAAATGATTGGACTATTTCATAGTTCCACCAACAACGCATTAATGTACCTATTTTCCTACAGCCCCTGGAGCATTTGTCATCTTCTGTTTTTGTCAAACTTTGTCAGTCTGATGAGTATAAAACAGAACCTCAAGAGTTGTTTTAATTTTCATTATCTAATTATTAGTAATTTAGATGATTTAAAAATATTGATAGTTTGCATTTTTTCCTTTGCAAACTGCCTATTTACATATGAGTGGTGGAGATTGATGGGGAGATATTTTCAAAGCAGATCACATTAAGATATGACTACCCTCTCTTTCCTGAGAACAACACATAAACCAAGCAGACTATATACAAAATAAATGGGAAATAGTTAACAAAGGGAAAGCACTGAACTAAGAGGGTCAGGGAAAGGCTTCCTGAAGGAGGTGGGACTTTAGTTGAGACTTAAAGGAACTCAAAAAGGTCAGTAGTTGGAGCAGAGGAATGAGGGCATTCTATGCATAAGTGACAACCTCAGAGAATTCCTGGAGCCAAGAGATCAAATGACTTAGTGGAACAACCAGGAGGCCAGTGTTACATTGGAGAGTAAGGTGTAAGAATACTGGCAAGGGAGGAGGTGGCTAGACTATGAAGGGTTTTGAATGTCAAACAGTATTTTGTATTTGATTCTGGAGGCCGTAGGGAGCCACTGGAGTTTATAGAGGGAGGCGTGACATGATCAGATTTTAGGGAATTCACTTTAGTGGTTGAACGGAGAATGAGACCCAAAACAGCCTGCCCCCTCAGCAGGTTATTGCAGTAATCAAGGCATGAATGAGGTGATGAGGGTTTGCACTAGAGTAACGGCAGTGGCAAAGGAGAGAAGGGGGCATATTCAAGGAATGTTGCAAGGATGAAAGTGGCAGATCTTGGCAACAGCTTAGCTATGAAGAGTGAGGGAGTAAGAATCCAGGATAACTCCCAGGTTTTGAATCTGAGGGGCTGGGAGGATGACCTTCTACAACAATAGAGAAGGTGGGAGGTGGAGAGGGTTTGGGAAAAGATAAAGAGTTCTATTTTGATCATGCTGAGTTTAAGATATCGGACATCTAGTTCAAGATGTTGGAAAGACATTTGGAGATGTGAAATTGGCGATCAGCAGAGAGACTGGGACAGGAAAGGTAGATTTGGAATCATCAGTATAAAGATGGTAATAGGAGTTGATGAGATCACCAAGTGAAGTAGCATAGAGGGAGAAGAAAAGAAGCCCCAGGACAGAATCTTGAGAGATACCTATGGTTGGAAGGCTTTACCTGGAGGAAGATGCAGCAAAGTAGACAGAGAAGGAGCAGTGTGAGGTGTAGGAAGAAAACCAGGAAACTTGTATCTCAAAAATCTAAAGAGAAGACAGTATCAAGGAGGATTCCACCAATCCATGGATATGATCAAGCATATCCAGTGCTGGCCCTTTGATAAAAGTTGAGCTTCTACCCAATTTATGTGTCCATGGACAAGTCATTTAACCTTTAAGTCCTCTTGCCATCTCTCTAAGCCCATAGGCCCTGGACCAATGAAATCACAGTTCCAAAAGGAAGCATTCATTTCCATCCCACCAGAACAAGTGGCAAACCACTCCACTATCTTTGCCAAGAAAACTCCATATACAAGGTCATAAAGAGTCAGACATAACCAAACAATTGAACAGCACAACAAATCACTTAGGATCTTTGGTCGTCAGTTTCATCATCTCCCCAGTGGAGCAAGTCCCTGAGTATCTAAGTCCCTTTGGGTATCTAAGGAAAGCAACAATCTAGGAAATAGCTTATGTTTTTAATAAAGAATTAAATGATTACATGAGAGGTGTCATGTAGCAGAGGATAGTGGTTAGCCTTGTAGTTAAGAAGATTGAAGTTCAAAATTTTCTTCTATCACATACCAGTTGTGGGATGCTGGCCAAGTCACTTAAGTTCCCACATCCCCCAAGCGACCCTCTAAGTTGCCTGCAGAGAAGATGCCAACTTGAATTGACAGAGAAATTTTTTCACAGAGAACAACCTATGCCAATGAAATCAAAGGTCCAGTACAAAAAACAATTGCAAAGTGTTTGCTCAATAATAAACTTATGAGGTAGGGAATGATAGTATTGTATTCATTTTTAGAGATGAAATAACTGAACCATTATATTGTGAGCAACTTGAGAGCAGAGACTGTCTTTTGCCTCTTTTTGTATACACCCTAGCTCTAGCTACGGCAACCAGCAAACTCAGGCCTCCAGAAATCAACCATGTCCTAGGATGGCAACAGGAGGAGATGAGATCTGAGATCATTAGCAAAGCCAATCTGTCACCTATGGTGTGGATAATCTGGAGATGACCATGTGCTAAACCTCCCAATACAGATTCACCATAGCAAGAGCAACGTGAAATTTCAAACTGGATGAGACAAACCTGAGACCCAGAGAGAAGTCCAAGGCTAACAGGTGGTAATTAGCAGAGATAATCTTTGATCGAAGGTTCTCTGGCTCCGAGTCAGTGTTCTTTCTGCTACACCATACTCACACTTATTTAGCCTTTTGTGATTTATAAAGCACTTTACAAACATCTTGGTGGACCCTCACTCTCCACTCAACACCTGCATCACCACTCAATACCTGAGGCAAAATTCCCCTCGCTAACATCCTGGATAAGTGGTCCTGTAGTCTCTGCTTGAACTCAAACTTCCCCAAACCAAGTAAACCCACTGTAATCATGCTTCTGGTTATATCACCTAGAGTATAGTCAGACATACAGGAGTGCGGTTTAAATCATAGTTCTTCCCCAGATGACCTGTGTGACTTTGGGTAGGTCACTGCCATCTCTATGACTCAATTTTGTGATCTGTAAAATGAAGACATCAGACTGGATCATCTCTAAGCTCTGTTCCACTCTAAATCTTGCCAGTTTATGGATTTGAAGTAAATGGACGTGAGTCTAAGTCTTGGGGTTGAGTGCCCTTGAATTTGAACTTGGGAAACTCCCTCAACCTTCCTCAGCCTCAATTGCCTTATCTGTAAAGTGAGGGGGCTGGGCTGAGATACTATCATTCTGTAGATTCATAATCAGGAGACCTACATTCACCTCCAATATTTGCCATTTACTTGGTATAGGTCCTTCGGCAAACCACTTCCCTATTTGAGCCCGTATCTTTACCTTTACAATGGGTATAATAATATTTCCCTTAAGTGCCTCACTGGGCTATTGTGAGGATCAACTGAGATAATGGATGCAAAATGTCATATAAATGAAAATTATTATAATTACAACCAATTATCAAGTCACTAACCAGGCTATGAAGTTCCAGCATCTCATGACAGACAACTAGCTTGTCATGGCTTGATTGTCATCCGAGGCAAAAAGAAATACCCATAAATCCATTAGATGTCATCCATTTCCCTTGCTTTCAGCTGCTCTCAGGGAACAGGTGAGTCTCTCAGTATGTACCTTAACCACGGAGCCCTGGCCCAGGAGCCAACTGCTCTGCAGAGATGAAAGATTTCACTGAGCAATAGAAGAAAAACTCTGAAGAAAGATTTATAATTTCCCCCTTAAGCCTGTCATTCCCATCATTAATATAGATGTGATTTAGGAAGGCAACAATTTTTTTTTTGGCCCTAAGCTGATTGAATGTGTATCTACAGCCTGACAGCCCTGTGGCTGCTCCCTCCTCTCTACATTCCGATTGCCAGGCCTGTCAGTCAGGATGGGGCTACAGCCTCCAAAGGGGAATGATTAAGGCTCCTTCAGGATAATGGACTGTATGCTGGGTTTTCTCTATTTGTCAGTGTTAAAGATGGAAGAGTGATTCTAGGCTGGCTCCACAGTATCTATGACAAGAAAAAAGGTTCATTAGAATGCCAAAGCAGAGGGCCAAGAGGGCAAGGAGGTAGGAGTGTCCTTCCAAAGCAGGAACGCTTGGAGAGGGACTGGTTTTGGCTTTAATGGATTTTGCTTTAAATGCAATGGAAAGGGTAGTAGCCTAAAGGCCTGGGTTCAGATTTCAACTTTGCCCTTGTTAGCTGTACAGAGAGGCAGCATGATCTGGTAGGAAGGGCATTTACTGGATCTGGATTTGGGAGACTTGGGTTCAAATCCTGACTCTGATGTATGGCCATGGGGAAATCACTTAACCTCTCTGAATCTATGTATCACCACCTGTCAAGTAGAGATGATAATATTTGTACTCCCTAGCAGGCAGAGCTATTGTGGAGAAAATACTACGTAAACTTTAGAGAGCTACAGAAATGCCAATGATTATGAGCTGGCTGACCTCAGACAAGTCAACGTATCCTTGCCAAACTTTGGTCTCTGCCTGCAAAATGGAAATAATTG
This sequence comes from Potorous gilbertii, assembly GCA_028658325.1. Taxonomy (NCBI): domain Eukaryota; kingdom Metazoa; phylum Chordata; class Mammalia; order Diprotodontia; family Potoroidae; genus Potorous; species Potorous gilbertii. The sequence goes on along the minus strand of CM053769.1, from coordinate 282,158,416 downwards.
AACTCTTTTTCTCTTACTTCAGAGGGTTATTATGAGGAAAGAGCCCTATAAATCTTAAAGCTCTGTACTCATGTGACCTTTTCAGGAGAGTTGCAGTAAATGTTTAACAACTGGCTCTCCAGAAAAAAAATATGAAACATGCATTTTTAAGTTTAATATGCATTGTTACTTTCTTAAGTTTAGACAATCTCTCCCCTCTCAAAAAAAGAGTTTGTATAATTTTTCCATTTCTGAGGTGCAAATGCTCACATTGAACATTTAACTCCCAGTTTTTGGGAGCCTGTGGCTATAACACATGATCTTTGGGCTTCAAAGGGGAACCCATAGTACCTAGCATAGTGAGATGTGTACAGGCCCTTCATAAATGAATGAAAAAGCATGAATTAAGCTCTTACTCTGTATTAGGAACTGGCATAAAGATGATTGAATGATTATCTTAAAAATCTATTTCCAAATGTACTCAAGATTACATAGGCTACAGCACAGGTTTCTTTTGTGTGTACTTAGACTAGTGTTGTTTAGTCATTTCTCAGCCAGGTCTGACTCTTTGTGACCCCATTTGGGGTTTTCTTGGCAGAGATGCTGAAGTGGATTGCCATTTCCTTCTCTAACTTACTGTATAGTTAAAGAAACTGAGGCCAACAGGGTTAAGTGATTTGCCCACATAACTACGAAGTGTCTGAGGCCAGATTTAAACTCATGAAAAGGAGTCTTCCTGACTTCAGGCCTGGCACTCTTATCTACTGTGCCACCCAGCTGCCCACTTAAACTAGCACTCCTTCCCAGTTCCTCTTCTGAATTTCCATGTTTATTTCTTCATATAGCACACAAGATACCGAGGTGTGGAACATGACTTACCCAGGGTGACAGGCAGTAAGTGGCAGAGGCTAGATTCAGACACATGTCCTTTTACTCCAAATGAATTCCCATTTCCACTCTACCAGGCTGCCTTCTCACTGTACCACACAGGTACAGTGCTCTGTAGGCAGTGCTCTGACCACTACCCCAGACTGCCTCTCAACTTGTTCACATCCTCGTCCCCAACATCAATTCTCCCCTGGAAGGCACTATGTATGGTCCAATGGGAAGAACACCAGCTGTGGAGTCAGAGGAGCTGGGCTCAGATTTCACTCAGATGCTTCCTGCCTGCTTGTGTTTGGGCAAATTGCTTAATTTTGCTGGTCTTCAGTTTTTTTCTGGGTAAAATGAAGGAGTTGGACCTGATAATGATTGATGGATGGATGAATGAATGGATGAATGGTCTCTGAGGTTCCTTCTAGATCTTTGACATCACTCTGTTTCCATCCATGGGATCAATACAATCCCCAAAACATTCTCTGAGTGCCTACTGTACCATAAGGCCAGATGCTGGCACTCAGGGAGAGAAGTGTCTCCTTCACTCCCACTGGCACAGCATTATAGCCTCAGACCTACTGCTGTAAGACTGAGCTGAGCTTTCTTTCACAGGGAAAGGACTTAGTGCTTCAAATGGCACATGATGTGAACTCAAACCACCTGGCACTGGGGGTCAACCTCCTAATCCTGAGACCTCTCTTTCTGTAAGTGTGTCTCGGACTCCTGGTACTAACAGAAGATGGGAATTCTAAAAACCTCCTTCCATTCCTCATTCTCTTCTCTATCATCTCTCTCTGTCCCACATTCTTCCTGTCTCTTTCTATATATCTCTTCCTCCCTCTCTCCACCTCTTATACTGGCTCTTCCCACTTTGTGTCCAATTCTTTTTATTCCACTAAAACTCCTACTAACTATATCTCTCTTTTCCTCTCTATATATAGATAGATAAATGTATACATACATCTATCTACATATATTACACACACACATACACACACACACACACACATACACACGAAAAGGAGTGGGGGAGAGAGAGAATATCTCCTTCTCTTCACTATTCTTTCTCTGTGTCTCTCCCTTCCTCCCTCTCTGTCTTTCTCACTGTGAGTGAATTTCAAAATAGCAGCCCTGGGGCTCTCACCACCCACTCCCATAGCATCCAGGGAGGAGTTATTATATATTCTGCGATTTTTAAGCCCCCAAATAGGTTCTGTTTAAATATCATTTGAGGTGTGGGCTCCAATCCACCACCCTGAGTTGAGAGGATTTTTTTCTCTCTTTTTTTAATGAGCTCTCCCATCCCTAATCACAAATCATCCAGATATGATTCAGCACAGTTGGCAGCCAGTCCCCGCTCAGCTGAGGCTCACGATTAAGCAAGTAAGCAGACTGTGTGAATCACAGCCCAGCCCCAGAAAGGATGGTCTTTCTGGGTCAGAGATAAATATACATTAAATAGGAGGCAATCGATAGAATTAGAGAATCCTAGAGTCTCAGAATGGAAAAGGACCTTGAGAGTCATCTAGTCCAAGCCCCTTATTTTATAGATCGTTAGAGGTGGTGAAGAGAGTTGTCCAAGGTCACGCAGCAAAATGGGGCAGAGGCAAGATTTGAATTCAAGTCTGTAGACTCTAGGTCCAGAGCTCTGTCCACTGCACCAGACAGGCTTAAATAAGAAAAAGCTCCCACTGAAATGTGTAGGCCTGGATCTCATGGTCTCAGAGGGAAAGATAGTGTGAGCTGGTGACAAGAGCCCTAGGTTTGGAGTCTGAGGGCCATGTTCACATCCTGGCCCTGCACATGACTTGGGTGGTCTTGGCCAAGTCAGTTAATGTCCGTGGGCCTCGGTTTTCTCATTTCTTTACAAAAAGAGGGGTTTTTAATTAGATGGCCTTTATGGTTCCTTCCAATTCTAAATTCTCTGATGCTATGAGGTAGAAGTCTCAAAGATTTTAGAATCTGAGTAGGAAAATAACATAGAGAATAAAATGAGAGAGTAAAACATCATGGCACCAAGGGCTAGATGTTGTGGTAGATGACTAAGCACCACAGAGGTTTCAGAATAGTCAGAGAGGACTTCATAAAAGAAGGAAGACCTAAGCTGTGCTCTTAAAAGATGGAGAGATTTTGGATAGGTTGAGAAGAGTATTTGGGTCACGAAAGAATCATTGACCATAGAGCTAGGAGAGGCCCCAGAGGTCATCTAAGTGAAACAGATTAGGAGACTAAGGCCCACAGAGGTTAAATGACTGGCCCAACATCACCTAGAAAATGTCAGAGGCAGGATTTGAACAGAGACAATGCTCTTTCCAGTATACCACACACTGCCTCTACATGAATAGACATGAAAATGTCCACTGAGATTTTCCTCTGATGCCAAAACTTGTTATGTAAAAGACTCTAAGCCGGGGGTTCTTAATCTAGGGTCCTTTTTTTTTTTTTAAATATTCTGATATGTATTTTATAATAATTGTTTTCCTCTGTAACCCTATGTACATTCATCTAAAAACATTCTGAGATGGGGTCCAAAGACTCCACCAAACTGGATTGTCCATGGCAGAGAAAAAGTTAACACCCGCCTGTAAGTTCTTGAAAGCTGCCCAGTGGAGGAAGGGCCTGTACTGATAAAAATCATGGCCCCATGAAGTCTCAAAGTAAGTACATGAAGATCACAATGCTTCATGCGTGTGAAGGCTAGATTAAACCATAGTTCCTGTCCTCATGAAGTTTAAAGCCTAGTGAGTGATGAAACACATAGTTAATTATAATCCAAAAATCCTTTAGGGGAATGAAAAGGGGAAGAATTTAAAGGCTATATTAATGCAGGTTCTACCAAACTAGAAAGGTTTCAGGTCTGGCTAAGAAACAGCATGAGTATCAATTGTCTGAGGACTCTCAGCCTAGCTAACCTTAGAGAAGCTCTTGTGTCATGTGTCATGGTGTCCTAGATGTGTATATGGCCAGAATGAACTCCCTGCTCTCCTTCACCTGAGAGAATTTCTCTTTTCCTGAAAGATACAGTTCAAGCACTACATTCTATATTAAGCCCAATCCCCCAAGATGCTCACTTACCAACCACCTTGCATTTAACAAACTTACATTTATCTTTTGTTTGCTTTCTTTATGTTTTTTCCATATATAATTATACATGGACTCATCTTTCCCAATATAGCATAAGCTCCTGAAGAATAGGGATTGTTTCATTTATGATATTTGTGTCACTAATGCCTAGCATAGTGCCTGGGAGCTTAGTAGGTACATAATAAATGCTTATTGATTAGTTGAATGATTGATAACACAATGGGAAGAATTATGGTTTGCATCAGCACAGGGAGCATCCATCCCCATGACAGAGTGGCTATTTTAAAGTGTTTCAACAAAAAAATAAGGGGGAGGAACAGATTCATTTGAAGGCAGCAAACGTTTCCTTTCTATATTACTGTGGTAAACTTTGTTGCAAGCGGACCAAGCTAGATGGATCTAGTTTAGATGATTCCAGTTTTGTTGGCAATATCCAAAGCATCATAGTCTGGGCCAAGTCAGATGTGGCCTTTTCTCCATTCATCTTATACAGCTTATTTACAGACTGACCTGGTTTTTACTGGCCTTGATATTCGTAAGGCGTACCAGGGTGGTTTGTTCTTGTTCTTCTTCGTAGCAGACCCAGAGGTCAAGAGAAACTTGATGTTGGCTTAATATTTAAGCTTGTTCCTCCTATGGGCCTTCTTTAGAGGGCATTTAGGTTGCTTTTAAAGCTCAAGTGTCTTGAGTTGCCACGAGAGGTGGCGGGGGGCGGGGGCGGCATTTGGATTTCCTTCTTTTATGACTATGTAGACCCTTCAACATTACCTTCTTGGTCTTCAAGCCTTTTGACCTTGCTTCTGTCTTGGGGGAGACAATCACTTTGTTTTTCACATCTGGCACCATCTTGGGGAAAAGTCAAGCAAAGGTTTCCTGTTGCTCAGCTAAAGAAAACAGTCCACCTTCTTCCTGGAAGAGTATAAGTTAAATGACCTCTTTGAGGTTTGTCTTATGAGGTCTTCTATCTTTCTCAATAAATTTTCTAGTGCTTTTTCTCTACATGATAAGTTGACTGAATCAGAGATTTCTCAGTTGACAGGGTGTTGACTTGATGATCTAAAGGCCTCGGGTTAGATCCATGATTTTAGTAGACTGTGCTTTTAAGGAGGCAATGTGGTACCTAGGACTGGAGTAAAAATGAAGTGTGAGTTCTACTCCCCTGCTAGCCATGTGAACTTGGGCCAGTCAGTTCCTTTTTCAGGAGCTCAGTTTTCTCCACTGTAAAATTAAGAGCTTAATTATCCCCTTCCAACTCTAAGATTTTCTATGCTAATTATATTTTCTTTCCTAACTGCCCTTAACTACAACAGCCTTTCTCTATCTAATCAAGCTAAGTCTACTTTATAATAGGACCAAATTATTCCTTCCCTTCTTCTGCACTCCAATTCAGCAAGGACTTACTGAATGCCTACTCTGTGCCATTCATTTCTCCAATTCCTATCTACTCTTGAAAGATGAGTCAGTCATGAGCTACCAGCACCCTTGAGGACGACAAATCTCCATGGGTCCCGTTTCTGTGCTCTCCGAGCTGGGGAGCATTTGGGTCTAGTTCAAGGTTGCCTGGTGATGAAGGGAGACTGTATCAATGCTCAGAGGACTTCCTGCATCTTGGAGGGCCCAGAACAGATCATGGGATCATCTGAGAATGAGATTACATAAAATTCAACTCTCCTTTTCTAGAAAAGAGGACTCATCTTTAAAACATCTGCATCTTGATCTCTGGGAGCACTCATTGTTTCTTTCTCTGTGTGTCTCTGTCTCCTGGTCCCTCTCTCTTTATCTAAATCTGTTTCTGTCTCTTCTAGTCTCTGTTTATCTCTCTCTGTCTTTCTCTCTTTTATAGACCAGCCTTGAAAAAGGCTGGCTTCCCTTCAGCAGACAAAGTACATTTCAGGCTTGTTACAGTTGCTGGGGGCAACTAGTCTCCAAAATCTTTCAAAATTTATTTATCTCATTAAAAATCCTTCGGCAGTACTAGGCATGGAAGACACAATATCTCATTCCCCATGCAGAACACTAGGCTAAGCATTCCCTTCCTTCTAAAGGACCCCTAGAGAACTTGTAGGCCAGGGCTACCCCCAGAATTTCTTCTTCAAGAACTTGGTTCAGGGAAAACCAGGGGAGGATGCGAGGGATGGAGAGGTGAGAAAGGAAGGAAAAGGTAACAAGAAAGAAGGAAAAGAGATGGGGGGGGAGGGAAAGACCAAAAAAACAAGGGATGGAAAGGAAAGGGGAATGGGGAGAAGGGAGAGAAGAGGGGGAAAGAGAATGAAGGAGAGAAGAGAAAAGAAGTAGATGAGAAGGGAATAGAGAGGAGAAAAGAGGGGAGGGTAAGGGAAGGAGAAGAGAATGTTGGAAAGAAGAGAAAGGAGGCAAGGAGAGGGGAAGGGAGGATAGAATAAGGCATAGGGGAGATGGAGAGGAGAGGAGAGGAGAGGAGAGGAGAGGAGAGGAGATGTTGTGTGGCAGGCTGCTGAATGAAGTTGGCAATCCCCAGTAAGCAGCCAGACACATTTCCCATCGAAACAAACCTGTCGTTCAGAGAACAATTTTTAATTAACTCCATATCTCATGTGTCGGGGAACGTGAGCAAACTTCCTTATGACTTCACTTTCGAATCAAGAGTACATCACAGTTTACTTTCCAAGAATAGGATCAGGAGATGGCTGGGAGAGAGGCAGGGTTGCTAAAAATGAATTTGCAGCCAAGTGCAAAACAAGGCTACTAAGGGGGGCTGGGGGAACGAAAAACCACAAGCAGCCCACAGACCAGAACCCAATGGGTGTCTGTCTGTTACTGTTCCTATGTGTAAGACTCAGTAAGTTTTGTATACCTCCTCTCATCCCATCCCCAGGTGATTGATGGGACACCGGAGACCTCCCAATATTAGAGGATGAGCAAGCCTTGTCCAGCACCTCCCTGCCGGACAAAAGACAAAATGAATCCTTCTATAGAAACTGATGAGTCACGCTCCTCCAAGGTCATGTCCCATGATCTTGTCAAAGCCCCAGACATGACATAGTCACAGTCACAGGAAGAAATGAGCAAAGCTGGCATTTGTGAATAGTGTTTGTTTATGCCTCCTACCAGGTCCTCTCTTGGGCTTTCTGCCAGCACCCTCACTGCCACCACTCACCTCCAACCGCCACTGACCATGGGTACCTCAGTCCCTCCCCAAGACAGCATCTTAGTTCCACCACTTTTGGAGAAGGCAGAGAATTAGAGAATTTACAGCTTGTAAGGACCTCCACAATCATCTAGATTCTTAACCTTTTTTGTGTTCTAGACTCCTTTGGCAAAAGGAAGAGTTCAAAAAGCATGAGATGAAGAGGTTAAGAGACTGGTGGCCACTAAGATGCCTTCCAATTCCAAGTTCTATGTTAAGAAACACATCCAAAACTATATCTACATAGAAAACAGTTTTAGTAAATTTCTCCAAATAGATTACCAAACATTTATTAAGCACCTACTGTGTGCCAGGCACCATGGTAGGCATTGGGGATACAAAAAAAGGACATACAAAGGGAAAAATGAACAGTTCCTAAACTCATGCAAAAGTAATTGGTTCAGGAAGGAGGTAGGAGAGAGGAAGGAAGACAATTAGGAGGACCCAAAAAATGGTGAAAGTGTCATTTATGTCTCTGGTAGAACTTGAACTGAGCTTCGAAGGAAACAAGAGATTCTAAGATTCTAATCATTTCTTCATCATCCACTTGAGGATCTGTAACTAGAAGCAAACTTGGAGTTAATCTTGCCCAACGCCTTTATTTTTCAAATAAGAAAACTGAGACCCAAAGAAGGAAACTTACCACAAGTTTACCACAAACATAATAGAAATAGTAAGGAGTGGAGCAGGGTCTCAAACCCATATCTTCATATTCCATGATCCCCACAACATTCAAGTATTCTCTGAAACATATTTGATATCTCAACTCTATCCTTCTTGTTCTCCTTGAAATGGAAAGAAAAATCATTTTGATCCCCAAATAACTCTCTCTTGGAATATGCCCCCATTTGCAGGAAAGTGATTCCTTTCACTTTGAAGTTCTTAGTGCCCCTGGGGTCACTGTCTTGACTCATCTTTAGTGTCTGGAGATCATTCCATAAAGACTCTCTTTTTTTAACTGTACCTTTTCAAGCCAAACACTCAAGAGCATCTCAGAGGGTGGAAAATCTATGGCAAGAGGTAAATTTCAGAGCTGGAACTAGGAATTTTTGCTCCTTGGGCAAGCCCCATTAGCCATGCCTGAGGCAGAGTCTTGAAGCTGTCCTGCATTGGGAGTTTCCTATTTTAATTAATTATTCTCAGACTAGATGTTCAGCCATCTCCTTGCTACCTGCTGGTGAACTAACTACAAGTACAACCATGGGATCTTTAGATTCAGTACCCGAGTTACAGTTCCGCTAAGCATTCAAGGGTCACTGTCTACATGTCTCCACAAAGTCTTGGAAAACAGAAAATATTTTATTCCGTGAAAGAATGGGACCAAAAGAATGTAACAACCTCTTCTTTATTACTTGTTGTTGTTGTTGTTAAAGGTGGAACACTTTTGAAGTCAAGAATATTAGCTTCCCAGCCCTTAGGGAGAAGAGACTGAAGAAAATCATTGCTTTTTCTTTAATCAACAAATATAAAAATGAAATACTTCCCAATTATTCCCAGTTGGTTACCCAAATTCATTCTGAATAAATAGAAAAGGTAAGACAGGAGGGATGGGTAGTGGGAAGGGAAGTCTCCAAGCCTGAGTGAAGGTCCTTCTTAGGACAAGTTGCATTAGATCCTGTTTTGAGGAAAATGCCATACCTGGGACTCTAAGAGCAGCTCAAAAACAGGGTGCCTGTGGTCTCTGTGCTTATAGGATCCTTTGATTACATACTAGAATCACAAACTGAGGAGCGTGCGAAGACGTAAGGAAGTCAGTATTGCTCCCTTTGGTCCCTAGAAGATCCAAAAGGGCTGGGTAAGTCAAGAAAGCCAAGCTGAAGGAAGTGGCTAGAGTGAATGGCTCTGTTTAGACTTTTTTCAGTCGTGTCTGACTTTTTGTGACCTCATTGGAGTTTTCTTGGCAAAGGTATTACAATGGTAAGCCATTTCCTTCTCCAGCTCATTTTATAGATGAGGAAACTGAGGCAAATAAGGTTAAATGATGTGCCTGGGATCACACAGCTATTTCTGAGCCCAAATTTAAACTCAAGAAAAGGCTTCCTGACTCTAGGACCATCGCTCTATTAATTGAGCCACCTAACTGCCCCAATATCACCCTTACTGAACTGTAAATTCTCTGAGGAGAGTGTCCAAGTCTGATTGTCTTCTAGAGGCAATATAAAGTAAAGGAAAGAGTGAGTCAAGAAGACCTGGGTTCGAAATCTACTTCAGATACTTACTAGCTGTGTGATCCTAAGCAAACCTTCTGAACCTCGGTTTCCACTGTTGTAAAATGGGGATACTAATAGCACCTACCCAAAGTATAGCTGTGGAAATAAAATGAATATAAAGTGTTTTGCAAACCTTACAATGCTATATAGGTGTAAGCTATAATTATTACGCAACAACTATGAGAGAAAGAGAGAGAAAATAGCATTGAATCAGCGTCCTGTAAATTCCCACCCTAGGAAGACAATCACAAGTCATAAGCATGTGTACAGAAAAATCACTCTCACTCAAAACTCTGTGTTGTCTCAAACAGGCTTATCTCAGAATACTAGTGAAGAAACATGGCCATGGTTTTCTCTCAGATTTTATTCCATCAGGACTTAAAATACTTGGTACCCCCACCAAAAAAAATAATAGCCCCCATTCCAGCAACAATAACACTTTCTATCATTTTGCTTGTAATGTGAACTTTCCCAGTACTTTTATCCTTTGATATTTTTCTCAAAAACAAAAGAGGAAATTGAGGCACATATCATGAGGGTAAAGGACTTGCCTGCGTATATAGCAATTGCTAGCAAGTCTAGCTAGGATTAGCATTCTTTATAAATATGTGTATGTATAGACATATGTACGTATATATTTCTATGCTAACATTTTATAGTTCAGACTCTCAGAATTGCATTTGGCTGATTATACAGCTCTGATCCAGGCAGTGAGGTAGGGAGGGAAGAGCCCTTTATTTGGAGACAGTTAAATCCTGGCTCTTCTCCTCCCTGCCAGAGAGCCATTGGGTAAAAAATGAAACTGACAACTGACATTTACATAGCACTTTAAGGTCTGCAAAGAGCTCAATGGGTAGCTCATTTCAGGCTCATAAGAACCCTATGAAGTGGGTAGTGAAGGAATTATTATTCCACTCTACATATGAGGAAATTGTGGCCTTGAGAGATTAAATGAGGGCATTTACTCTGGGCCTCAGTCTCCCCTTCTTTAAAATAAGGACGATTCTGTCCTTTCTACTTCTTAAGCCTTAATCAAATCTGCTCTGTCTTTACTCCCAAAAAGGATGTGTCACTCTATTGCCTGACAACTTTACTCACCATCTCTGTAATTTTCCAAGCCAAATTACCTCCCTCCCTGGTCATTACTCCCCTATATGTGCTTTCTCCTCATTTTAGCTTAAAAGCTTCTTGAGGACAAGGACTGTCTCAGCTTTTGTGTTTGTAACCTAAGTGCTTAGCAGCACAGTACTTGGCACACAGTCACTAATAAATGCTTTTTTTTATTCATCAAAAAAAAAATGTTAGGGCAACTCCCTGATTTTAAAGGGCATGAGAGAGGTGAAAGAATTGGCCTTCATTTGATCTTCTAAGGTCAGAGTTTCCTCCTCTGTAACATGGAATCATTTCAGAGAAGTCTGGGAAGACCTATATAAGTTGATTGATGCAAAGGGAACCAGGAGAGTAATTTATACAATAAAAACAACTTTGTAAAAAATGAACAACTTGGAAAGACTGAACATCTCAATGGGTCAGTGATTAAACACGCTTCTAGAAGACTGATGACGAAAAGTTCTACCCATTTCCCAACGGAAAGGTGACTGATTCAATATGTAGAATGACACATAATTTTGAACATGGCCTATGTGGGAATTTATTTTGCGGGGCTTTGAATATTTATTGCAAGGTTTTTTTTTCCTCTTTTGTTAGAGGAGAGGTGGGTGGGAAAGGAAAAAAAATGATTGCTAGTTTAAAAAAATAAAAACTGATTAATAATAATATAAACAAAGGAATTGGACAAAACAGTCTCTCTAGACCCTTCCTTCCAGGTATAAAACCTTTTATACATGGAAGTTCCTTCTTGTGTTTGGATTTTCTCCCCTGTATCTTTGATTTTCATATTCTTTCCCCTAAAGATCTTTTTTTGTTTAAATAATCATTCTTTTCTGGAAATACAAAAATCGATGGGATGAGCATTTCCTTGGACAAATAGACCACTGTTACCCATTATTCCCTTTTCTGTATTTGAGAAATATTCTGGCCTTTCAGCTCAGCTGAGATGTTCCTTATAGTAAAAGAAAGCAGAAGAGGTCCAATTACCACCATTTTATGATAGCACAGAATACTATTCAAGCACTTAAGAGGTTATTAACACCTTCCCAAGGCCTCATTGTTTAAAAGCCTGCTGTCGTTAATCATGTTAGCACCATTAAACCAGCATTAACAACAAGCCCTAGACTGGCACTCAGAAATGTCACAATCTGATAACAGTAACAAACTAAAGCATCTCAGAGAAGTCTGGGGAGAGCAGGTGAGGGTGTGGGGCCTCTTGCACTTTTTTCAAATTTATTTCTAGCCTGACTGATCTGAAATTAAAAGGCGGGGGAGAGGGGACGCCCCAGCCACCATCCGGCCTTAGATTTCTCATTCTGGGAGTAAATTCTGTTCTTTCACAACTGTCATAATATGCCACACTTCCCACCCAGTCACCACCTTCAGAACCACCACCACCTCCCTCCCAAATCGGGTGATAACTGGCTCCTAGCATCAGGGAACCAAAGGGAAAAAAATCTGCAGGTGGTCCTTGTTTTATACAACGGGTATCATCAGAGAAAACATGTGTATGTCAATTTTTTATAAATGGAATAATATTTTACATGCAAGATCGGGGGTGGGGGGTATTACCTTTGATATTTTAAGGAATCGCCCCCGAGATTTCCCACCTCCATTCTTTTGCTCATATTATTCCATATGTCATATTTCTCCTAATTCTTTGCCTGTTAAATTTCTATCCATTCTTTTAAATTCCAGCATAAATGCCAGTTGTTCCAGGAAACCTTTCCTGACCATCCTTGCCTGGTACTGCTCTTCCCCCTCATATCTCCAATGAGTCTTTGTTTTTTCATCTCTCCAACACACTTAGTGATGTTGCATATTATAGTTACCTCTGCTTTGGTCTCAACCCACTCCCTACCAGAGATAAGCACCAAGAGCCCAGAGACCAAGTTTTGACTAAGCTGTTTATCTCCCCCAGCACCTAGCACAAACAAACAAACATAATAAGTGTTTTCTGGGTGGAGAGATGAATGGGAGAATATAAGCAAGTCCAGTCAAGTCAAGAAACATTTATTGTGTCTGCTAGGTGCCAGCGCTATGCTAAGCTCTGGAAGAGTTCATAGAAATGATGAAAGGATTGTAGATTTAGGGATGGAAGGGACCTCAGAGGCTTTCTAGATCAACACTCATTTTATACATGAGGTTCAGAGAGTGCAGACGACCTGCCCAAGGCCACACAGGCTGGAAGAGTCAGGATTCGACCCCATGTCCTTTGGCTCCAAATCCAGAATTCTATCCACTGTGCCACGTTTTCCAGCTTATGATGAACTTTACATACATTAAATTTCATATCCCATCTGGTCCTCATAACAGCTTGTGAGGTGTGTAATGCAGACATTATTACCCCATTTTGCAAATGAGGAAAATGAGGGGCCAGGTGTGGAAGGGTCAGATTCCTTATCTGGAAAATAAAAGAAGTGACTGATCACTAGTAACACTTTCAATGCTAAATCTTACGTTGCACAAAAGATTCACAACTAGTTAGTCAGTAACAGAGCTGGGACCCAAACCCAGGTATCCTGACTCCCAGGTAAGGGCTCTTTATCCTTTTGTAAAAAAAAAAAACAAAAATAAAAACAAAAACAAAGAAAAAAAAACACTTCCTGTTCTCTTTCATTATAATCCAAATTGTTGTGTGCTAGGTTTAAATCAGGGCACGTCTGAGCTGACTCACTCATTCAACAAACATTTGTGGAGTGTCTATGCCCTCAGCACAGAACTAGGCACTATAGGGGATAAAAAGAAATAAGTCCCCTGCTTTCAAAGAGTTTACAAGCTGTCTGGAAAGACAGGATGTATCTTTATACATGACAAAGATCCCTAATGATGACAAAGCCTTGCAAGGCAAGCACCCTAGGCAGAAAGTGCTCTAGGCAATGGGAACTAGGAACTGTCTATGGAAGGGGGTAGGTTGGACAGGCTACAAGGAGAACAGATTTGAGTGGAAACTTGAAAGATAGATAGGACTTGCCTAGGCAGAATAAAGGCAGGAATAAAGCCTACTGTGTGGAAGCCCTGGAGAGACATGGCACAAAGCAGTGGAGAGAAAGGGGAAGACGTTAGCTCAAATGTTGTTTCTGATGTGTATTGGCTGTTGCATTCTGGGCCAGCTGCCTAATCCCTCAGTACCTCTAGGCAACATTCTAAGACTAGAAGGCATGGACCTCTTAGTAGAGCAGTTTCTCCCCCAGCTCTCTGGACCAGATGAAATCCTAAACCCAGATAAAATAAATAATGATAAGAATATACACCAGCATGATCCAAAGGATTTAGAATCAGAAAGCCTGGGTTCAAAATCCTGACCTTCCACAGCTATAATTAGCATCAGGCAAATACTACTTTCCCCCAGGTCCTCAATACTGGGAGGAACCCTCATACACACATCCTTTAGGGACCAGTATCAGACTAGCTGTTCTGAGGGGATGATTATACCTGTATTCCAGACTTTCTTCTAAACTGTTCCTGTTTAACCCTAACTCCCAATCCCCATAGAACAATTCTCAGGTGAAAGTGCTTCCCGTTACAGTTCTGTTTACTAGGTACTACTTGGCCGATTTGGGACAAATGATTTAACGTCTTTGGGCTCACTTTCCTCATCTTCTCTAAAAATGGGCAGGAAAAGCATCATGGATATCACCTGCCAGGTTCTTGGGCCCCCCTCAGAAGGAGAAGAACTATTCCGTTGTATCAGTCTTCTGCTGCCGTGGTGGGGGATGACATCAGTTTCTCTAAACAGACATATCAGTCTCCTGGTGCTATGGCAAAAGACAGATCTCCATTCTAGCCATTCCAACACAGCCTCTGGCAACTCTTGCTTGGTCTCTAGCCTTCAATGAGAAGAGAAGTCTATTACACCAACCAATCAATCAACTAACATTGTACTAAGCACCTACTCTGTGCCAAACTCTATGCTAAGTAAGGCTGGACACCAGTCTCTTGCCACTGAGGTGAGGAAAGAAGGTCATTATATTAAGTTTCCAACCTAGTCCCCTGCTTTGGGGGAAGGAGAGTAACTCCTTTCTACTCTAAGTACTTGATCCTCTGCCTGAGCTGCCCAAGGGTCTGAAAGGATTCCAACCTGAGGCCAAAACTCTACGAACACTGAAAAATCTACCTAAAATTCTCCCTTTATTATTAACACTCCCCAAGTCATACCCTTCTCCCAGAGAGTCTGAGCCTAGCAGACCCATCATTCATACCTCATCCCCCGCTACCAATCCCCTCCATCTACCCCCAATATCTCAAATAGAAATTACCCCCTCCCATCGCACTCTCTGGAATGCCTGATTCGTAGACAACAAAATTCCTTTCATCTTAAAACTTTTCCTTTTCTACTGTGATTCTCACTGAAACATGGTTCTCTCCTGATAACATAGCCTCTCTTTCCAGCACTGGCTGCACTTTCACTCATTTCCTCCCATCTCACTGGTTAAGGTGGGAGAGTTGGCATTCTCATTTCTTCTCATCACTTCCAGGTTCTTTCTCTAGCACTATTATCACTCAGGAACCTCTCCTTCTTTGAGGTGTATTCAATCCATATCTATTATCCAATTAAAATTCTTCTTGCTGCTGTCTACCAGTCTCCAGAACACTCCCTGTCCTTCTCCAATGAGTTCAGATAGGTTGATTGATTAGTTGGTGTAATATCCTCTTCCCATGGAAGGCTGGAGACCAGGCAGGAGTTGCCAGAGGCTATGTTGGAATGGCTAGAATGGAGATCTCTCTTCTTACCACAGCATCTGTGAACTCCAATGAGTTCTTTCTCTCTTCCCTAGGTCCGTCCTCATGCTAGGAGACTTCAACATACATATTGTCACTCCCTGTAACATCCTACCCTCCCACTTCCTCAACTTACTAGTTTTCAATGACTTACTCCTCCACCCTACCTCAGCTACACAAAAAGATGGTTATACCCTTGATTTTGCCCACAAATGCACCACTTCTATGTCCACAAACTCTGAAATTCCCTCATCTGATCACAATTTATGAGTATTCTACCTCTCCTCCTGCCTTCTAAAACCAAACCCCTTTTTCTTTGTCTACATTATGACTTCCATTTCCTAGACTCTTCAATTCCCTTCCAGGACTTACCCCTGAAATAGCCACACTCTCCTCCCTTCTGCTTCTTAGTTAGCCAATTCACTTTTATGCTGTCTCCTTCTCTCCAGCCCCTTGCCCACTTCTCATGTTGTTGATGTTACCCTAGAAAGCCTCAGCTTTGGATTACTCCCACCATCTTTCCTCCCAAACCTCCCTGCTTCTAAATTTTCCCATTTCTATCATCCCTCTGGTCCTCCAAGGTCACAACCTAGGAGTATTCCTTGACTCCTTACTCTCACCCTCCTCCTCTATATCCAATCTGTTACCAAGATGAGTTGATTTCCCCTTTGCAACATTTCTCTAATACTCCCCCTTCTCTCTTCTGATATTGCCATCACCCAGATGCAAGACCTCATCAATTCACACCACGATAATTACAATAAATAGTCTGTTGGTGGGTCTAGCTGGCACAAGTCTCTCCACACTATAGACTGTCCTCCACTCAGCAATCAAAGTGATCTTCCTAAAGTGCAGGCTTGACCACGTCACCTCCCTTTCCATAAACTCCAATGACTCCCTAGCACCCCCAGGTTCAAATATAAAATTCTCTGGTTTTTAAAGTCCTTCATAATCAGCACTCCAACACATTCCCAAATTTTTCCAAGTCTTCCTATACCTGACATACTCCTACATACTTTTAATACGACAAAGACTAGAAATCTAATCCTTGTTTCCACTAAACTTTGCTCAAACCATGCCCTTAGCTGCTCTTTGAAAAAAGTCCAACTCTCACCCAGTGCTCTTACCTGCCTAGAACTTTGAGGTGTGTGGAATGACTCCAAGACAGGAACACTGGCCTCTTTGGTGTTTCTCAAGCCAGATTCTCCATCTCCTAGCTTCTGGGACTTTTCTCTGGCAGTCCCCCATGTTTGGAATGCTCTCTCTCTCCTCATTCCTGACTCCTCTGGTTTCCTGCAAGTCCTAGCTAAAATCCCATTTTTAAAGAAGCTTTTCCTAACCCTTCTTAAATTTAGTGCCTTCCCTCTGTGGATTATTTCCTATTTGTCCTATATGTATGTAACTTATTTGTAGTTATTGCATGTTGACTTCCCCCATTAGGTTGTGAGCCCCTCTAGGACAAGGGCTGTCTTTTGCCTTAGCACTTAGCACAGTTCCTGGCACATGGTAGGAGTTTAATAAATGTTTATTGACTGATTGAAAAATGAAGGGGCTAAAGTTTATGACTTCAAGGTTCTTCGTAGGCCTAATGCCAATGAGGTCCAGTGTGTTCGTCCTTCATTGCCAAAGAAGACCATGCCATCAGAGAAATAATGACATGACTTGCACTTGACATTGTTTTGAGTGAGGGAGGGCTGGACAGGTCACCAGTCTCACTTCTCCTCCAGAGCCATCTGAATCCAGAGACCAAACATTCATCAGGATGACTGGAGATGACCCAGGATGAGGCAATTGGGGTTGTGACTTGCCCAAGGTCACACAACTAGTGAGTGTCAAGTGTCTGAGGTGAGATTTGAATTCAGGTCCTCCTGATTCCTGCACTAGTGCTCTATCCACTGAGCTACCTAGCTGCCCCATGAGGTCCAGTAAATATGAGCCAAGGCCCAGATATTCTCTAGGAGCTGCTCCACAACTTGTATGAAGAAAACAGGTCTTGCTCCAGGGCATCAATATTTGAGGCAAAAAGTATGTTTCCCATAGATATAGGTGCAGTCAGTGAAAGTAGACCTCTGGGATGAAGGGATGAAAGATTTAGAGCTAAAAGGGATATCAGAGGATACTGAGTCCAACAACCACCACCCTCATTTTACATATGGGTAAACTGAAGCAAGTTAAGTGACTTGCCCAGAGTCACACTTATGGTGCCTAGAGCAGGATTTGAACCCAGGTCTTCCTCATTTTAGGTCTAATCCTCTACCTGCTACATCACACAGTCTCCCGGGGTTGAGAGCTGCAAAAGACCTGAGAAATCAACCAATCCAAACCTATCACCTGGGAAAGATAATAAATCTCTCAGAGAGCTGACATGACCAAAGACATGAAAACAAAAGTGTGAGATGTGGGATTTGAGCTCAGGTCTGGTGACTCCAAACCTAGTCTTTGTTACCATCACAGCCTTGACTTTGCTCAAACCATGACCTCAACTGCTCTTTGGGAAAAGCCCAGCTTTCACTCAATGTTCTAACCTGCCTGGAACTCTGAGGTGTGGACTGTCTCCAAGACAGGCATGTACTCATCCCCTTTGCTCCAGACAACATCATCTCTTCTACCAAACCCATAACAAGAACATTTCTAGAGTGCTTTAAGATGGACAAAGTGATTTCCTCACAACAGCCCTTTGAGGGTAAGTAGTCCAAGTATCATTATTTCTATTTTACAGATGAGGAAACTGAGATTCTCAGAAGTAAATGACAAGACAATATTAGTAAGTATTTGAGGCTGGATTCAAACCCAGGTCCCCTGAGCTGAAGTCCAACAACATATTCCCTATGGTGCACTTCAAATGATGCCCTGCAAAGTCCTTGGTACTGAATGTTCTTTGGTCTTGCCAAGGGGGTGGGGGATGAAGAGAACTGTTCAAAGACCCCATTGTCTCAGTAGAGACCAACCACAGCCAAAGCTCCTTCTATTCCCATGACGCCTGGGCACTTGGACCAAATAGCCACACCAGAGTCCAGGTCAAAGCCCTCAGCAGCCCCCTCCAAGCTATACAACACTTCCCTCTGCTCCACCTCCCACCCACAATCCTTGTACTTGAGCCTGGCATCTTTACAGTCAAAGGCACAAAGAATTTGGCTTCATTTTCCTGTGAAAGACACAGTAAATCTGGCTTCCTTCCCTGCTAATTCCCTCACACTGATACTGTGTGCTCTATAGCATGGGTCTTCAGACCAGGAACTTATCTGGAGGCAGAAAGGGTAGGGGGAGAAAAGTCTGCTCTATCTCATAGGAAAGCACCCTAGAGAGGGTACAGCAGCCTATAGTATCCTAGGGAGTGGCAACTAGGATAAGAAAAGAGAGCTAGGTGACTTGTAAGTCAGACCCGGAAGAGGGCAACTCTGGTGGGGAGAGGAATCAAGTCCCGCTGTGGGACATAGCCCTGGTCAACTTGTCAGTTCTCTCTCTCTTCCAATAGATGACATGTAATTGGATGGACAGCCTACAAACATACATATACATACATATATGTCAAATATATATACATATGAAAAATATCTAAGCATATATGCCTGTCTATATGTAAAGACCCCTCTGAGCTCACTCTCCCTATTCACATTGGACTAAAAAGTAGGATCTCCCATGAGGGGAGAATATCCTAGGGGTTATGGCAGGGGTGGGGAACCAGCAGCCTTGAGGCCACATGTGACCTCCTAGGTCCTCAAGTGTTGCCCTTTGACTGAATCCAAACTTCACAGAACAAATCTTTTTAATAAAAGAATATTTTCTGCAAAACTTGGTCTATCAAAAGAGCACACCCAAGAACCTAGAAGCTCACACGTAGCCTTGAGGTCACAGGTTCCTCATTATGGCATCTAATGATGTTGCATATGAGCCCCCATCTCTGGTTCTTTACCACATTACCACCCTGTATCAATCAACCAGTAGAACTTTACTAGCTTCCTGAAGAGAATTTTTGAGGAAGTAAGACAAGAATAATAGTTATGAAACATTCTCCACCAATCAAAGGGCACATGCTCTCCTTATATATATATTCCGGTCCACTATTCTTAATTGCTAATGGCTCCTTACTCTCTCTAGGATCAAATCTCCTCTGTTTGACTTATAAAATCTTTCCCAACCAGGCCCCTCCTTCCTGTCCAATTTTATTATTCATTATTCTCCTACCTGAATTTTATGGTTGAGCCAAGCTGGCTTTTACTGTTCTTTATATAAGATACTCATTTCCCATCTCTAGGTCTTTGCATTGATTACTCCCCATGACTAAAAGGCATTCTTTCTTAACTCCCTCTATTAGAAACACTTGTTTCCTTCAAAATTCTGTTCAGTCACCACCTTTTACATAAAGCCTTCCTTGATCCCTCCTCCCAGCTATTGGTGGTCTTCCAATGAAAACTCACTGAGGATAGGGCCTGATTCATTTATTCTGTATCCCTAGCACAGTGTCCGGTACACAGTAAGAACTTAATAAGTGCTTCTTGATTGATTGACCAGTTGTTGCAGTCAACCAGTTTCCCCTTTCAGCTGGGAAATCCTGCTCAAGGTGAAACTCAGGGCTCCCAGCCAAGAAGGGGTAGATTTAGGCTGCAATCCTGATTAAAATGCAGACTGTTAAATGCATTCACTTTCTTTCTCATTTTAAATCACTACCTGTGTTCCAGAAGTTGTTTAGTTCACTGCCAAAGGCAAAGAGCATTTATTAAAGAAGGCATTACAAGTGTCAGGGAGTTCTTAGATCCTGAGCATTTCATAGAACTTAGGTCATAGAGCTCAGTGCAGTTTTTCACTGGCTTCAGGACTAGGCAGAAATCTAACTAGGATTTATGGCACCTAAGACAAATTCAGTTGAGAGGCCCAGAGATGGGAGCAGACAGAGGATAATCTACCATGATCAGGTGCATTCATACCTGGCAACTTCCAAGGGGAAGCAGAGGGGGATAGGAAACAGATGGAACTCATAGTTAGAGAGTAGGAGAAAGATGAGCTCCTCACAGTGGAGAGAGGGTCCCAAGACTGGGGCAGAATCTTTGTAGCATCACAGCAAACCAAGGATTGGAGAACCAGTACAGGATAGAAGCATGCCCCTGTAGATGATGAGTCCCCTGGGAAGAAATACTCATCACCTTGTTATATACCAGTTCTGTGCAAGAGACACTCAAGGCAGAACTTAAACCTCTTCCCTCCCTAGGAAAGCATGTCTTTGTCTCAACACTCCGAGTGATCATCCCCACCAAAAAATGACACACCTGTTCACCCTTTCACTGAAAGAGAAATCGGGATCATGAACTTTTTCTTGATCAGACTGGTTTTTCCAAGGGAAAAGTCATAGGACCATCAAGTGTTAACATTAGAGGGAACCACAGAGATCATCTAGTCTGCTACTCTCATTTTACAAGTAAGAAAACTGAGGCTGGGAGAGAAAATCTCTTGAGAATCCCCCCTTGCCAGTTAGTAGCAGAGCCAGCATCAGAATCCAGGTTTCTGGATTTTTTTAGCCCTGTATTTCTTCCTCCATGCCACACCATTACTGTCAAACTTAGTGTGTTTGTTTATAGTTTTCATAATTTTTCTTAATTTTTCATCTTTGGCTTGGATATTTATCCTTAGGGCCTATGATACCATAGCACTCCACATTCACTGTGGAGCACATCTCTCTCATTCTCTTTATACAACCATATCAAAGTAGGACTTAATTGTTCTTAAGTATTTCAATGGGTCCATGATACCATCGATAAGGACATTCTCTCCAATGGTGCAAATCACAAATCATCCTTGCCTATGTTTTTGTCCATGACCTCCTAATAACCCTTCATAAACATGAACAATCATCTCCTCATCCCAATCCCAATTACATGTTAAAATGATCCAGATGCCCTAGATCATTAAATCAATGAGCACCTATAATGTGTCTCTTATGCCAGGAACTATATGGGGCACTGAGGCCACAAAGAACAAAGTGAAACAGTCCTTGCTCTTGTGGGCACCCAGTGTAGCAACCCTCAGGGTATCTCTCTATTATACTTCCCTCTTGCTGAATGACCAGCCTACCTCCTTTTTTGATAATAGTAACTGGAATTTATATGGCATTTAGAGTTTATGAAACACTTTCAATGTGTTATATGAGCTTCACAATATTTCTATTACTATCCCATTTTATAGATGAGGAAACTGAGGCAGAGGGGTTAACAACTTGCTCTTGGTCACATAAGGTAGTATCATAGGTAGAAAAATCATTTGTATCACTTCTTGTATGCAAGTCGTTCTTGGTAAAATAATGAAACTTATGCCCGCTGGGCTCTAGGTCCTTCCATTACCCACAGCTCCGGCTCTTTGAAGATTGTAATGTTCTATGATTCACAGGAATACAACACAGCTATTGCTATTAAGAGGGGCAAAAGGGAGAGGGGTTGTGTAATGATATAACTTGAGATCATTGAAGGAATCAGGTAATTTCCCTGTGATTTCACTGGCATAGTGAGCTCCCTGATGAGGAAGTTCTCGATCAATACAGGTCAGCACCTCTCAGCAATTTATAGTCTTAAGAGTTGACTGAAGGACAGAGAAGCTAAGCGGCTGCCAGTGTAAGGTCCCAAGGCTGTCTCTCTGCTCACTATCTTACACCTCCTCTCATTTTCAGGACTGAACAGAAATTCTGTTCTGGGCCTAACACCTTGTCCATTTGCTGTTTCTGTCCCAGTACCGATAGACTAATTTCATGGGCTACCCATTATCTGCTATCATCTGGACAAAAAAACATTCTTCATCTATTTGTTTTTCTCCTGTACATACAGACATATGTATTTGGCCAGTGGAACAGTCCAAATAGTTGAAATACAAAGAGAAAACCTGTTCTTGCCAGAATTCTAGTTTCATCTGACTAAAATGAAAGCTCTCAATTCCTCTAGAGTCCAGGGCTTTTTCTGAATCTCTTCTCTACCCTAGATCTCAATTTCTTTCTCTTTAAAATATGGGAGTAAAAATATGTTGCTCCTACAGTACTTTCCAACCCTGACATTTTATACTTTGTGTTCTAAGAGCCCTTTCAACTCTTTCATTCCATAAGTCTTGGGGTCCTTAGAGGATACCCTGGAATTTGTCCACATTTTGCACATCCAAATTGCTCAATGAACCTAGGAGGTTCTGATTTAAAATACATACACACAAAACTCCTGCCAAATCTTTTCCTTCCTTTTAATTCTCTCTGTGCCCTCCCATCTTCCCCCCACCCCACCCCACCCCCCATCCCACTATGGGAGCCTGGATACTACAAATATTTACAGTCCTGAATACACCTTCCCAAGGTGACCAATCTCCTAAGGTAAAAAAAAAAGTCAGAGACTGTCTCTGGTTAGGGCTCTCCAGGGAGTAAACAGAAGGAACCCAGGCTAGACACCTTGCAAATGAGGCCCGTCTGGTACCTATTTGTCTGTCTCTTCTCACGAGGTAGGGGGTGGTAAGTGGAAGGAGGAAGCTGAGAGTTACTTAACTTTGCTTACTAGTATTGTAAAATAAAAGAAATGAAGGACCAGAGAGGTCATTCTACAGATGGAGACTGAGTCTCAGGAAAAGGAAATGATTTTTCTAGGTTCACAATGGCACCAAGTGAAAGAGCTGGGTGTCAGCAGAACCAGGAGAACATTGTACACAGCAACAGCCACACTGCACAATGACTAACATTGAGAGAAGAGCTAAGGCTCTTCTCTGCAACGCCATGATCTATGACAGCTCCCAAAGACTTCATGATGGAAAATACCATCCACACAGACAAAGAACTGTGGAGTCAGAATGCAGATGGAAGCAGACTATTTGCTCTGTTTTTTTTTTATTTATTCCTTCTTTCTCATGATTTCTCCCATTGGTTCTAACTCTTCTTCACAATATGACTAATGTGAAAATATGTTTAATATGAATGTATATGTAGAGCCTATATCAGACTGCATGTTGTCCTGGGGAGGGGAGAAAATTTAGAACTCAAAAGCTTATGTAAGTAAATGTTGAAGACTAAAAATAAATTAATTTAAAAAGAAAGAAAGAGCTGGGTATCAAATCCAGTTATTCCAAATCCAGTAGTCAAGCAGCTAGAGCCCATTTACCCATAGTAGGTGGAGGTGGGGGTGTGTGAGGGGGAATAGGGTAAGAGCAAAAGGAAAGGGAAAGAAGGGAAGGGGAGGGAAGGAGACAAGGGTCTAAAGTAGGAGAAAGAAGGAAAGAAGGCTTCATCTAGGTCTTCTGTATCACCCAGGAAATATTCACTCTTTATACCAAGAGAACACTCAAGTTTTGGAAATTTAAATTAAAAACTGAGATGCTTTTTGTTTTAAGGGAATGGGGAGAGGGAAGATGGTAAGATGAGGGAGTAGAAAAGGAGGAAGACAAGTAAAGGGAAAGAAATAGGGGAGGGAAGAGATGACGACAGAAGGGCAGAGAGGAAATAGGGCAGATCACATTGGAAATCTCAAATGGGAGGACTTACGGAAAGTAGACTGGAGGGGAAAAGGAGAGAGGAGGAAAGGTGTGATCAGTCTAAAGTGAGGTGGAAAATGACCCCACCTCCAGTGTCCCCCCAACTCAAACATTAGTTTAGAGGAGCCTGGGCTGGGGGTTTTCCAGCCACATTTCAAGAACCTTCTGAGTTATAATCACAGATGGTTTCAAATGTATAAAATAAGATACAATATAAATAATAATTCCCCACAGGAATGTGAGCCAGATTCATTAGTTAATATCTGTGAAGTGATTTAGGACTGGAGGAAAAATTGCAGCAAATCCTAATAACATTCCATATTTTAAAGGAACTTTCACTTGAAGATCTCCAAGCACTTGAAGGATCATCTACATAATCCCCCCAAGATTCATGCCACACATAGAAGAGACAGACAGAAAGCACCATTCCTTTGGGAAAGGAAGCTCAGAGAAACTTGATGTCTTCTTTCCTGGAAGTTGTAGGGCTTCGGAGGTGACAACCAGTGTTTAGGAAGATGCCAGTGGAGAGGCTGATGTCTCGGAGGGAAGCCCAGGTAACCTATAGCCACAAGCTGCCAAGCTTCAGCATTTCAGCTGGTTGCACATTTGTGAAATGAGAGCCCCTAGTCCCCAGACTCCCAGGGAAGCATGTTCAGACCAGATGTTTCAAGACAAGGAAACACTAGTTTTTCTGAGTGATCCTGACCACTCACGGTCTTTAACCATCTCCCTGAGGCTCTGGACCCAAGAAGCAGCTCTGTGTGGCAGTCTCTCCTTTGCTTCCCTTTACCTAGGCCTGTGGAGAGCATTCACATGTCTTAGTGACCTTGACTTTCCTATCTTCCCCAGGGCCAAGCAGAATGAATTGCAAATAATAGATGCTGAATACTTGATTAATTAATAAATGGCTTTTCAAATTTAGTTTAACAAAAACCTCTTGTCTTTATTGAGTTTTGTATCATTTGATTAGACACCCCCTGATATAGGACTGAGATTCTGATCTCCATTCTGCAGATGACAAGACTGAGGCCATGAATAGACTTCAGGAAACTCCTCCTTGGGTGAGATCCAGGACTTTCTCTTCCTTGAGCTGAATTATCCTAGCTCTCAGAGGCAGTGTTCCTTCACTATGTATTGTCTGGCATATATTCTCCTAAATATACATTCTCTCATTTCTGTTTTTGCTATTGACTTGGATACATGGGTTTCTTGTTTTTTTTAAAGTAACTTAGCCACAGCAACAATGACATACTACTATATACTGAAGGCGCAGGCCTAGAACTCTAGAGTCCCACTTTTAGACCACTGCTCTCTCCTCTGCAACACCCTACCTCAATTTCTACTTGCTCATCAGACCATCTTCACCTGGGTATTACCCTACTGAATCACCAATACCAGAAAGGGTGACCGAGAAACTGAAGGTAAACAGAGAATGTTTTCCATACCAAGGACAGGGCTCCCACACCCTCACTGCTCTCTAGAGCCACTACTTACCTGATGCTTCCTGTCTTGTCATGTGCCTTGAGATTCCATGTAACTGTTCTGTTCAAAACACCCCTCCACCAGGGACTATCTGGGAGTCAGAGTGGGGAGTAAATTCATTCTTTGTATTTTAATTTCTAGTATAAGCATAATGCCTTTGCATATAGTATGAGTTTAATAAATGTTTGTTTATTGATTGCTTGATTGGCCCTGTTACTGGGTACAGACCAGAATACAGTTTTGTCCCTTTTCACCTGACAAAATACCTTCCTCAGGAGAGGCCCTGAGATCCTGGACTGGAATGCTGGTGATGGGAGAAAGAGAGAGAAAACAAGAGGGAGAGGCAGAGACACACACAGAGAAAGAGAGAGATAGTGAGAGAGAAATAGCCAGAGAAGAAAATATATAGTTCGCAGTGTGAAGAGGTAAGAGGAGTGAAAAGATGACCTATTCAGACAGGCAGTTCAAGAAACCTTCAGTCACAATCTTCCCCCTCAGCTCCTTTGTCATCTCTGGATATGTGCCTTAGAAGACCCTTATTTTTGAGGGGGAAAACAGAGAGAGAAACAAAAACACAGAACCAGATAGAAAGGAGAAAAAAAACTGTCTAGAAAGATACTGGGGCAGAAACAGACAAAAAAAAGTATCTTAGACACAAACAGTTCTCAGCTTCCAAGACTCATAGTAAGACTTTAGAATAAGAAAAAGGTCAATGGTCAATGAGGTTCCAAAACTCAGAGCAAACAATTTCCTGGTCTGCTTTCCCTATACTGAGAATTATAAATACTGGGTATTATAAAAATGCACTGGGTCCCCTCTAAGCTCGCAATTCTTACATGATAGTCTTACATTGTGTTCCTTGGTTGGATCTTCATAGCAGGTGCCTCAGCCTAGGCTACTGTGAAGTCTATTTTATTTCATGAAACCTTTATCAGCCTTCACTATTTGATTATCGTTTAAAACAAAAGGAAAAAAGAAAAAAAAAAGAAAGGCACTCAATGAAACTTCATGTTAATCAAGCGAGAAGTGTTATTTGAGATGTTTTCCTGATTATCCCAACCAAAGAATAAAAGCCTCGATAACTTCAGGGGCTCAAGGCAGTTCTAATGCAATTAGGAGCATTCTAGGTTTAAGAATGTTCACTTCAAATCAGTTGCATGCTGAGGTGACACCCTTTAAAAAATTAAAAAAAAAAAAAGACATGTTCGTAATGACACATAGAAAGCCTGGTTACTTTGCAAATGAATTGACCCAGTTGCAAATCTGCATATTGGACCAGCCCAAGTAAATTCAGACATCAATAAACTATGAAGCAGATTTAGAGGGCACTTTGAGTAAAAAAAAAAAATAATAATTTTATCTTGAAAACCCTTTGTTGAGCTAACAGTGAGCTCAATAACAATGAAATTTAATTTGATTCACCAAGCATTTTTTTATCATCATTGCCATAAGCAAGTAACACTTGATAGATTCCCACCCATAACCTCCCCTAGTCCCCAGCCAAACTGTGGCGAATAAGTATAGAGCCCTTTGGGAAATGCAGTTTTTGTTTTGATGTAACTATAATACAGATCAATTTGAACTGATAGGGCAGAGATAAACCAGCCTTGGAAAAAATGGACTGAATGGGAAACTGCATATGCACATGTGTGAGGCACTGTTCTGGGCTCTGGGGATAGACAAAACTTAAGCAGCCCCTGCCTTCAAGTAGCTTTCCTTCCACTAGAGGATACAATATTTACATATCTAAAACCCTTTCTGACGTCACTGGAGCATCTTGCTCTGGATCCCTAGAGGGCAGCTGATGACTTCTTCCTTCAGGGTTCTGGGATCGGGGTATTCCAGTGCTATCTATCCTTCATAAGTCTCCATCTACTTTGCTCTCCAACATCAATCAACGGTTGACATTAATTAGTTTTTACAAAGGAATATTTACCACGAAGGTGTATCAAGGACTGAAGTACAAAAGCATTCCCCCAAACCAGAGGGCAAACTCTTCTCTCTGTGCAGGTATGTGTACACACACACACACACACACACACACACACACACACGAGTCCCTAGAGAGAGTGGGCTCAAACTTAAATCACAAAATTACTGAAATACACATTTTGGGAACTTGTGGGACCAAGGGGTCCCTCAGTACTGCCAGCCCCAGAAGTCTTCCTCTCCCTCCAGGGAGCCCTTACCACTGCTGCCCTTCCTGAGCCAAACAAAATATTTTTCATTATCTCATGATCACTCATTGCCAGAAATTGGTTTCCCAAAGTTTCACATGTTAGATTATAAGAGGCAAAGAATATTGTTCCTGTTCTGTATAACCCAAGAGGAAGGGTCAATCCACACATATTCTAAGGACAAAGATCTCACTAATCAGACTTCCGTTATACACAGTTAAGTAAAAACAAGATGACCCAAAAAGGAAGGGCAGATATAAGCAAGGGATCATAAAAGGCTTCCATAGAAGATGGAAAAGGCTGTTAGGAAGAGGGCAAAAACTCTAAGAGGTAAAGATGGAAAGGAAAAGCATTATAGGGAAATGGAGAAAAGAAGACTTACAACGAAAACTTTCACTAAGTGACAAAATAATGTAATAAGGAAAAATTTCTTAACAGTGAGCATATCCTAAGGTGGAACAGGATGCTTTGGAAGATAGTGGGCTCACCTACCCACTGGAGCGTTTAAGTAGGTCTGGAAGATGACTTACTATTGATGCTATAGATGGGGTTCCTATTTGCATTCAGGGAGGTCTAAGGTTCTCTAAGGTCACTAGATCTGAAGCATGGCCTTCCATTTCTTGGGTCAATATCTGAGGGGGTAGATATTGTAGTATTTTCCTATCTGATTTTAGCAATTGGTGTAAAATGAGGGGAAAGGTGATTCTTTGTTAGACCTAGACTTCTGCTGTACCTGGAACAACTTTCTTAATTTCCCCTTAAGGCGCTTCCCTGGTGCTCCTACAGGAGTGATCATTCAGATGAAATAATGGAAGTAATGTATGAAGTAATAAGGCATGTTTCCTTGGGTAAGACATAATCATAGATTCAGAGATGGAAGGGACTTTGGATGTCATCTAGTCAAACCGCCTCATTTGACAGGTGAGGGAAATGAGGGCCATAGATAAAGGACATGACTCAGAGCATAGGATTAGTAAGTACCAAACCCAAGATTCTAGCCCAAGTTCTCTAATTCAAATTCAGGGCTCCTTCCATTACAGCAAGCACTTATTGAGCACCTATTATGTGCAGGTATTGATGCTAAGTGATGGGCATATAGAGACAGTTTATACCTAGTTCATTCCAATGAGAAGTCCAGTTTGACTAGAACTTAGAGGATAAAGAAAGTAGTAACGTGAAATAAGATTGGAAAGGTTGGAGATTGTACTAAATTGGGATGAGTATTGAATCCCAGGCTAAGGCATGTGAACTTTTTTTCTTTATTGAACAGATTTGTTATATATGCACACATATATGTGCATGTGTATATCTGTCTGACTCTCTGTGACCCTGTGGACCATAACAAGCCAATATTGTCCACGAGGTTTCCATGGCAAAGATACTTGAGTGGTTTGCCATTTCCTTCTCCAGTGGGTTAAGGCAAATAGAGGTTAAGTGACTTGCCCAGGATCACACAACCAGATTTGAACTTAGGTTTTCCTGCCTCCAGAACCATAGCTTTGGGCACTGAGCCACCTAGCTGCCTCATTCAACAGATACTTTCCAATAAACTCTCATATAAATGCCCTTGCAATGTATATTTCCTCCTGTCTGCCAAAGTTAGGCGATCAATTGTTAACAAAAAGGAGAGATGTGTCCCTTAATTTAATAGCTTGGTACTAGCATTGATCAGAGTTGGTTCCCTCTTTGTGCATATTGTTCTCTTGGTTCTGTTTTCTTTACTCTGCATCATTTCAAACAAGTATTCCCATGCTTCCTCTGAAATCTTTAGTGTTCATTCCTCAGAGTGCTGTAATTTCCATTACATTTACTTATATATCACAATTTCCCCCCAACTTTTCCAATTGCTAGTCAGAGTGAACTTTCTTCAGGAGGTAATTGGGGACTATTTCCATCCCGGTGCATGTTGACAACAATAATTATCCCTTGCCACAAATTTGGTACATACTGTTCACAATGCAGAATGGGGCTCCTGGATAGCAGGGGCTGTTTCTATTGGTCTTTGTATTCTGGGCTTTGCCAAGGTATTTGTCACACAGTAGGCACTTAATAAATGCTTACTGAGTTGATATCTATCATCTCACTTAAATCATATAATAACCCTATTCATTAGGGTAGAGAGTATTAGCCCACAACCTACAAGAGAGAAAACTAAGAAACTGGAAAGTTAAATAACCTGCTCAAGGTCACCGAGCATGGAAATAGTAGAACTGAGCCTAGAAACTAGGTTTACTCCTTTTAAAAATGGTAATACTGTTTGTTTTGAAAACATTTTAACATTCTAAGCATACCAAAAAAAAAAAGCCTCAACAAAATGTTCCAAATATTAGGTACAGGATGTATTTTAATTTCCATTGCTACATTGCCTTCTCATTTTTTTTTTTTGAAAAAGAGGTAGTTTCTATTTAAAAACAACACAAAAAATCACTTTTTCATGCCAGTTGAAACCCTACCCCCTTTCCACATCTAAGAATGTCATCAGTTTGCTATTTTAGTTTATACAAAACAACAACTTTAAGTTAGATGGACAATTATTATACAAAGGGCTACTCTAACAGGGCATGCTTTGGACCATGGCACTTATGAAAGATCAAACTAATTATCCCTTTCTAAGATATAATAATTGCAAATATTTATGAAAAGAATCTTTCTTCTTTATTACAAATAAGTGGAAATCACATCTGTATACGTATACACATATGTACATATGAGTGCACATGTTTATATAATATATATTCACACATGTTTATACCTATAATTGAGTTTGTGGAAACAGGTACATGCCCCCACTCTTCAGATGTACAGAGGGGGTGCATAAGTCTCCAAACTAGAAATTCTAACCAGTAGCCATAATTATCACACACAAAAAAGCCTGAAACATTTGTAAGTGCTTTGTTATAGCAACAACAAAATTTACAGAGAAGGGAAAACACTAAATTTCCTTTTCATTTTTAAAACATTTGGAAATAGGTACAGTTTTGTACAACAGTATCAGGGTGCTCATAACATTTACATCCATGTCACATAAACCAAACAACATATCTAGAGTGCCTGTTTCCAGTTTTAAAAATTGAATACTACAAATGCAATTGATACTGTATCAGTAAAGACGATTCTGATATTTAAAAGACAAATAACATATAGTTTTATTCATCATCCTCATCATCTTTATCCTCGTCCTCTTCCTCTTCCTCCCCCTTCACCCATTTTTGTCAATCTTTCTGTTCTCTTTGTACCATCAAACCCTCCTGTAGACTTATAATCAGCAACATCCTTTTCGTATTCTTCCTTCAGTTTTGCTGCCTTATTGTGGCAAGGCTGCTTTTTGGTATCACTCAAATGATCCCACATCTCACCAAGTTATTTTGGGGGTTTTTTTTTGGTTTGGTTTGGTTTGCTATCCATCTCCAATGGATAGCCCTTGGTTTGTAGATTTTTTTTTCTCAAGATAAGTTTCTGAATAGAACAGGGAGAAGCCAAATGGGAGTCATTTGGGAGCATTCCTTTCACCTTGAGTGGACCCATAATCCTTCATCTACTGCTCATACCATAATTGATCACCTTTGACCATTTTGTCAAACTTGGGTTTTTCCTTCTCAGATATTTGCTTCCATCGTTCTGAACACTTCTTTGAAAATTCTGCAAAGTTAACAAGAGCTTCAGGATTTTTTCATATGTTATGTTCTTCACAGTATGTTTGTACATTCTGGTTTCTTTGGGTCACCTTTAGCTAACTCTAGTGTGTACCAATATCATTTGCTGGTCTCCCTAGGTTTTCCTCCTAATTCTGAATCCAGTAACCTTTCACCTATGCTTTATGGCATGGACTGGGACAAAAGGAGTTTTCTTGGATGATTGTCTGATTTCCACTCATTTGTATATGAATTTGACAAATAAATCAGCTTCTTTGGTTAAAAATTCCTTGGCAAGAAAATTACCAGATGCTAGAAAGGCAAGTGATCAATTTATCCCCATGATAATTGGTCATGTCCTTTGTGACTTTGCCGGGTCCCCGAACCCTGACAGGGAGTGTTTATACTCTGAACCTCAGTTTCCATTCTATAAAATGAGGTGGTTGGGCTAGACAACTGCTAAGGTCCCTTTAGTTGTGATGTTTGAGGTTCAAAAATTTCTTTTGCTGCTTTAAGGAAAAAAAAACAAAACATTGCTAACATTTCAATCAGTCAATATTTATCAAGCACCTACCTTGTGCCACTTACTATGTTAAGTAGAGGGGTAACAAAAAGGACAAAAGACAGTCCCTGCCTTCAAGGAACTCACAGTCTAACAGAGAAAGCAACAAAATGTGTACAAATAATTTTCTTTATAGACATGATAAAAATGAAATCATTAACAGAGAGAAAAAGCTAGAATTAAGAGGGGGCTTTCTATAGAACTTGAGATTTTAACTGGGACTCAAAGGAATCCAGGGAAGTCAGTAGTGGTGTGGAGTAAGTAAGAAGGCTGGAAAGGTAGAAGGGGCAAGGTTATGAAGTGCTTTGAATCCCAAATGGAAGATTTTGTATTTGCTCCTGATGGTGACAAGGAGCCACTGGAGTTTATAGGGGAGTGACACAAATTTCCCATTCTTCTTCTCCCATCAAACTCTCCCTTATAATAAAATACAGTTAAACAAAACAAATGGACACACAGATCACTGATGACAATATAAGCCCCATTCTATATACCTGAAATCTACCACCTCTCTATGGGAAAAGATGGTTCATCGTCAGTTGCCTGAAGCTGACTATACTTTGTGTCAATAAGAGTTCTGATGTCCTTTGATGGTGTTTTTCTTTACACTATGTGTGTTGGGTGTGTCAGTTTTTTGTTTACTTCACTGCACATCAGATATTTATGCTCCAAGGCCCCTTCTATCTCCAGAATTCAATGATATTCCCTCCTGCTTTCTTTCTCCTCAACTATACCCCTTCCCTACAACACTTGGTCTGTCAGAAACAATGTGATATTGTGTATTGGAGAGCTGGCCTCAAAGGCAGTCCAGTCTCTAACATATATTGATTGGGTGACCTTGGACAAGTCACTTAACCTCTGAGCACTCTAGGCAGATCTCTAAGACTGCCCCATTAGGTAGAGGGAGTTTCCTCCCCAGGAGTGCCCTGTACCAGTCTCCAGGCCCACTTGGTCTGTCAAACATTTGGTCTGTGAAGGACAGTAGACCAGACTCCTAACAGTTTTCTCCTTGCATTCCTCAATGTCTCAGACCATATATATATGCTCAGAAGAGGAGACTTAAAGGGCCAGATTGTTCTTTTTGAAGTGGAAGCCATTTCCAGCAATGAGATGGCTTCGAACTCCTCTTAGCTTCCCACTGTGGGAACTGGGATGTTTGGAACATGTAAGTGCAGGCCAAAGGGAGTCAGGTTCATTGGAATTCCTTCAGCTGTGCTCCCATTAGACAGCCCAGCCGCTGCCTCCCAGAGTCTGCACCTGGTTAACATTAAAAAAACAAAATCCATGAGCCGACTTGCCCCAGAATTAACATTGCAGTTTGACCTCGGTGTAAACTGAACGCCTCATCACCAAGTCGCCTGCCGGGCAGCTGAGCATTTAATGATTGAACCAGCCTCCCTCTCTGGCTACAGCCCTTGAGAACAGCTTAGTTTGCTGGGGCAGGAAGGAAACTCCAGTACGTCTGTCCAGGAACACCTGAGCTCAGGGAGATGAGGCATGGTCATGCTGGGGTCTTGCTTCCAGCTGATGAACAAGACAAGCTGTCAGGTCTTGTCTACTCAGAGGAGATACTGCAGAGAGGGAAACTAAAAACAAGAAAGATTAGCTGCTTCTTTTCTTGGGATTTTTAACTGTGACATTCCCTAAGACTGAGCAAAGCTCCAAAAGGTTTTATCTTATGACTATTGATACTGGACCTAAAATCAGAGCTGATTTCTCTATCACCACTGACAAACTCATTATCTCCCCTTAGCAACATGGGATTAATAGAAATGTAGCTGAAATGAGGGGATTGGAGTTCAAATCTTCATTCTGTTACATCTTTAGTACCCACATGACCTTCGGCAAGCCTCCTTCCTTCCTTGGGCTGTTAGTTTCCTTTTCTGAAAAATAGAAAGATTGAACTAGCTGAGTGCTGAGGTTCCAATAGCCCTGAGAGCCAGTAGTTAAAATTTACCCGCATACTTATGATCAGACCCAGGTTCTAGTCTCCTGCTTTGGCTTCCAGTGCTTTACCCACCACAGCAGGCTGTTTTACCGTCTTCAACTAGAGCAAGAGCTCTTCTTCCCCCTTACCCCATCCTAACCCTGGTCCATTCGGGGCTAGTCAATCATCAGTCGCTGTCAAGGGAAAAAACCCACAAAAACAAACACAGAGAACTGGCACACATAAGAACCAGTAGTCAAAATCCCTACATCCTTCCAACTTCAAGTAATGTCTGGAAAAGTACAGGACTGAGAGCCAAGAAACCTGGGTTCGAGTCGCGGTTTTGATGTCTGTGTCCCTGAACAAATCACTTCAAGTTTGACTTTCCTTCATCCAAAAAAAGAGGAATAACAAATTTGAACTGCAGATCTTTGGAAACCTTAAAATTACAGAAACAAGAGGTATTACTGTTTCATGATAAAAGCCCTAAAAGCAATGCCTTCTTCCGGAAACTCCCCTAATCCTATGATCTTGGTTCTGTTAGAGCTGTTAATGCAATTTACTCCTTAGTGTTGTATCCTAATTTTCTCTCCTCCTAAAACGTCAGCTCCATAAAGACAGGGACAGGTTCTATCAGCTTTACCTACCCTTCCTAGAAACCTGTCCTCCCAATCATTCTGCAGGAGTGTGGATTCAAGTCCCAGCCTTGCCACTCATTGTCATTCTCTGAGCCTCAGTTTCCTCTTCTGTAAAATTGGAGAGCTAGATGGACATGTTATCATGCTACCTGCTACAGGGAGACTGAGGCTGGTGTTATCTCTTGAGCTCAAGAGCTCTGAGTTTCAGCAGGTTAAGCCAATTAGTTGTCCAAACTAAATAGGATATTAATACGTGTGTGTCCGGGGATGTGAGGGTCCGCAGTGTGGGGATAGATAGTCCAAGATAGAAACAGATCAGAGTTTATCTTTCTGATCAGAATGGGTCTGGACTCCTGAGCAACCCTTGCACTTCCAGCCAAGGTAAGATTAAACCTCATAAACCTCATCTTTAATAACAAAATAATGAGAGAGCTAAGATAGCTGGTCTCTAAAGTCTATTCTAGCTCTAGTATTCTGTGATATATATCTATCCCAGTAGCAATCCTTCAACCAAAGGTACCATAAACCTTACCTAACCTCATCAAGAGAGTTAACAGGAAATGATGAGAACCTTAAAGGATATGTGCAACATGTAGAGGACAATGTCTGGCCTTGGTTAGATCAGAATCTACAAAGATGATTATAAAGCTTCCTGGAGAAATTCCACTTAAGACAACTATAGAATGTATAAAATTTTTGTGGGTCTACCAGACAAGAGACACGCTAGAACTACAATCACTCCTCAACATTCATTGGAATAATGTTCCTAGAAAATAGTGAAAAAGTCAAAAATGAAAATGTTGTTACATTGAACCTATGGTAAATAGAGAGTTAGGTTCCTGTGGTCACCAAAAATTGCAATCTTGATAGAGTTGGCTGACAGTACTTTTCTGTATAGAATTCTTTTTTTCTCATCATATATATTTCCAATTACATGTTAAAGCAATTTTTTAACATTTTAAAAAAGTTTTAAGTTCAAAATTCTATCTTTCCCTCCATCCCCTCCTCCTGTCAACAATCCAATATAGTTCATACATGTCTGCATATAATTCTTTATAACAAAGCATTAATGTTGAAATATGTACTTTTCCTAACATAGTAATCTTGAAATAACCTATAAAATGCAGGGGAGAGGAGAGGCTATGCTGGGTGGTATGGGAAGGAATATGGGTGGAGATATCAGAGTAAGTAACTCTCAGGTTAAAAAAAAAGAGGGGTGGGAGGAGCCAAGATGGCGGAGTAGAAAGATTCACATATGCTAGCTCCAAACCCACAGCCCATGGATTTTCTGTAAAAAGAACTCCCAACAAATTCTGGAGCAGTGGAAATTGCGCAGCAACAGAGTGAAGGAGACTTCCATTCCAGAGAGCCCTGAAAAACTGACTCCAAAGGTCTGTCACTTACCAGACGGGAGCGGAGCCCAGCCCTTCCCTGTCCACGCAGCATTGAGAGGAGCAGATCTGAGCAGGCTTCAGGGACAGAATCTCCGGCAGTTGCGAAGGTCCCTCCACCCACAGGAGCTACAGGTCAGTGAGAGAGACTTGTGGCCTGGCTGAGAGGAGAGTGGGGGTGTCTCCATAACTCAGGCCCCCTTGGGAGGCAGCGGCAGAAGCAGTGGCAGCCAGAGGCTCCCGGAGCAGGCAGAACCTTGGGTCCATTATGTAAGGTCTTCACATAAACCCCATGAGGGAACTGAGCCTGGGAGGCGGCCCTGCCCCCACCTGAGCACCAGAACTTAAGCTCACATTGAATAGCAGCTGGGTCACCACTGAAAGCCCTGAGGCTGGGGAGCAGCATTTGAATCTCAGACCCCAAGCACTAGCTGGGCAGATATGGGTGGGGGTGGAGAGGAATCTCAGAAGTCAAGTAACTGGCTGGGAAAATGCCCAGAAAAGGGAAAAAAAATAAGACCATAGAAGGTTACTTTCTTGGTAAACAAATGTTTCCCCCCTTCCTTTCTGAGGAAGAACAATGCTTGCCATCAGG
>CM053769.1:282103476-282121884 GCA_028658325.1 Potorous gilbertii | reverse complement strand
CAGCACAGCACAGCCAGTCTTACCAGGGCTGACCACCATCTCATTTCTCCACAATCTTAGCCACTTTTCCATCTTTTCAATTTTCTCTTCATACAGTTGACAGGTTACTTTAAAAGTTTCTGGAGCAGATTCACAAACACTTTTACAAATACTTTACTCATTTTTGTGGATATGAATTTGCACACATTCCTAGTTCTCACTTTTTTTCTCTAGTCACATAGCTACAAATGTGTGTGGTCACCAATGTGAAAACAAAAACAAGGTTACTAACAAAATCACACAAATGCTTGAAGTCACAAAAGTTAAACAGTGATTGCTGAGGATTGACCATCTGTGAATGCTGCTGCAAAACACTCTTTATTCAACGATAGAGAAATATTCATTGCTCATGGGTAGGCCAAGCCAACATGATAAAAATGACAATACTATATTGCTTTATTTATTCAGTGCCATGCCAATCAAACTATCAAAGGATTACTTTATAGAGTTAGAAAAATGATAACAGAATTCAAATGGAGGAACTAAAGGTCAGGAATATCAAGGGAAGTCATGAAAAAAAATGGAAAGATGACCTAGAAGGACCCAATCTCAAAGTGTAACTGGTTGAGAAATAGAAAGGTTGAACAGTGGCACAGATCTATTTCATACACAACATAAATAAACAAATGAACATAGTAGCCTTGTGTTTGATCAATCCAAAATCCCACTACTAGGGTAAGAACTCACTGTTTTACAAAATTGTTGGGAAAACTGGAAAATAATCTAGAAAACTATTGTAATCTTCCAGGTTTAAACCAGTATCTCATACCAAACACTAAGTAAGTCCTAAATGGATACCTAATTGACTTAGACACAAAAGATGCCATTATAAACAAATTAGAAGAACAAGGAAGACCCTATCTGAAAAAAAGTGCCACAAAACACTAATAATTAGAGAAGTGAAATTTAAAGCAATTCTGGCATTTCATCTTATATCTTTCACATTGACCAAGTTGACAAAAATTAAAAATCACAAATACTGAAGGGTTTGTGGAGAATCAGGAACATTGATGCAGTGTTGGTGGAGAATGAAATAATACAGTCACTCTGGAAGGAATTTGAAACCATGCCCAAAAAGTTATTAAACTGTCCATACCCTTCAAGTGAGTCATACCACTACTAGACTTATAACCTGAAGAGATCAAAGAAAGAGAACATGGACCTATACATACAAACATGTTTTAATGTTTCTTTTTGTGGTACAAAGAACTGGAAACTAAGAGGATGCTCATCAGCTAAGGGATTGTTGAACAAATTATGATATATGAATGTAATAGAATATTATTGGGCTGTAAGAAATCATGAAAGGGATAATTTCAAAGAAATCTGGGAAGAGTTGTATGAACTTATATGCCTAGGGAAGTGAACAGAACCAGAAAAATAATTATACAATAACAACATTGTTAAGCACAACTCTGAAAAATTTAACAACTCTGATCAACGCAATGATCAATAACGAGTCCAGAGCACCCATTATGAAACATACCAATTTCTCCTAACAGAGGAGGCGATGGACTCAGGGTGCAAGCTGAGACATATTCATCCCTCTAAACCTTAGTTTTCTGATCTAAAAAATGATCACGTTACTTACACCATCTGGTCACAAGGTTATTGTGAAGAAAGTCTGTAAACTTTGAATGCCATAGAAATGGGAGCTATCATTCAGAGCTTTGCAGTCTAATTGGGAGAGAAGGAGCATGGAAAGGTAGCAGGTATTGCCCCTTAGAAACTGAGTCTATGTGTGCCAGACAGTATGTATGGGGCATCAGTTCCTTTATGGGTACAATGAGGGACAAGGCTAGGTCCCACAGTGGACAATCACTCCACTTTGCATTTGCTGCCCTGCAAGATTTCAGCTCCACAGAAGATTCTCTTACCCAAAATAAACTCATCACCTTTAATCTCATTTCCATGCTACTAACTCAAGCCTTGAATGGCACCCTCATATCACCCTCAACCTTCTTCTCTCCTTTTATTAGAGAACTTGAGGCTGGACTAGCAAAGAGTGCTTTCCTTTACAGAGAGCAGAAACTGGACTCAGTTCACTCCACTTCCCATTTATTGGTCCTCCTGGTTTCAGCTCCAAGGAACAAGATCCCCTCTTGTCCCCCCATCTTCCTGTCTCTGTTTTGTGTGCTGTCTCCCTGCATTGGACTCTAAGCTCTTTGAGGACAAGGAATATCTCTCTTTTTATTAATTATATCCTCTGCACTTTGTACAGTGCCTGGCACAAAGTAGGCATATAATAAACATTTATTGGATTAGATCGGAAAGTGTGAGAGGAATATGAATCAATAATTGCTAGGAGAGCTCAGATACAAGAGGGGTCACTTCCAGCTGGGCCAACCCACGACCAAGGAAAGCTTCATGTAGGAGGGATGTGATCTTAGCCTAAAGGATGGATAGGATTGGAATAAGCAAAGCACTGGATGAAGAGTGCTTTATCCCTCAAAAGCTGGTACAATCTGGAATTGAGAGGCAGGTTGGTGCAGTGGATAAAGCACTGGACCTGGAGGCAGGAACACTAAATTCAATCTCAAATTTATTAACCTACAGGGATCTCTATGTATAGTAGCCCTATTTCTATCTGAGTTTGATGCCAGACCTGTGTAGGCCACTTAACTTCTCTCAGTCTCAGTTTCCTAGTCTCAACAGAGACAATGATAGCATCTCCCCTGTCATGGTTGCCATAAAAGATGAAATGAGATACTATATGTGGAACATTTTTCAAACTTTAAAGCATTAGATAAATGCTATGTTTCTGCCTAGAGTCAGGAAGACTCATCTTCATGAGTTCAAATCCAGAGGCAGACAATTCCTAGCTGCATGACTCTGGGCAAATCACTTAACCCTTTTGCCTCAGCTTCCTCATCTGCAAAACGAGCTGGAGAAAAAATGGCACACTAATCCAGAACCTTTGCCAAGAAAACCCCAAAATGGAGTCATGAGAGTCAGACACAACTGCAATAACTGAACAGTAAATAATAGTAACCGTATAATATCCAGGAGGAGAGTTCCCACTATCCTGTGCCTTGGTCAGAACAGATCTAGAATACTGTGGTTAGCTCTAAGTGCCACAATTTAGGTAAAATATTGACAAAGTGGAGAACATTCAGAAGATAGCCACTAGGATGTTGACAACATCAGACACAATTTCCCTGAAGGATCAGTTGAAGGAATTGGTACTGGTTAGCCCAGAGAAAAGCAAAATTGAGGGTAGGGGTTGGAGGGGTACGATTTGATAGTTTGTATTGGAATATCCAAATGACTATTGGATGGAAGAAGGGTTAGGTTTCTTCTTCTTGGCCTCCAAGGACCGATATAGGGGCAATGGGGGACAGTTTCCACAAGGCAGATTTTAGACTGATAGGAAGAACAACTTAAAACTGTCCCACAGGTGAATGGGTCCATTGGATTTCCCTTCCTCTGGAGGTTTTCAAACAAAGACTGGATGACTTTTGTCAGAGACATTGCAGGGTGGATTGCTGGACAAGTATAGATAGGGAAAAGTATAGGCTCTCAAGAACTAAATTAAGTCCCTTCTAACTACAGATTCAGTTTCTTTCTGACTAAAGCAAAGATGTGAGAAAGTCCATGGGGGCAAGAAAGTATAAAGTGGGTTGAGAAGCTATTGTATCTGGCAGTATGTATGGAGCATCAGTTCCTTTATGGGTGCAATGAGGAACAGGGCTAGGTGGTACAGTGGACAGTGTGTCAGACCTGGAGTCAAGAAAACTTTCGAGAATTCAAATCCTACCTGAGACATTTATTAGTGATGCGACCTTGGGCAAATCACTTGAAGGCTTAGTCTCAGGTCCTCATCTGTAAAATGGGTATAATTATAATATCTTCCTCATGGAATTGTTGTGAGGAACAAATAAGTAAAACTTTCTGCAAATTTTATAGTACTATATAAATGTTAGTTAGTATTGCCATGATAATCAAAAGTTAGGCTAGGGCCAGATGGTAGCAGGCTTTGAATTCCAGGTAAGGGAATTTGGTCTTGGCCCTTCATCTCCCAGAGGGGTTCCTAATATTATTTACATTTGAGTTCACTAAGTCTCAGAAATTGCCCAAGAGACCTCTGCATGGAGAGACCAGACAGGAAATGGATACATTTATGGAGGGGCCAATAAAATCATGCCTGAATGAGGAGCTGAGGCTGATTTAAATCACTTGTGCATGCGCACACACACACACAGACTCATTTAACAAATGGTAAGTAATTGAAAGTTCTCAAATTAATGCTGGTTGATTATAAAAAGCTATTCAATAACAACGTCCCATGGGACTGATCAGAATCAGAGGTCTAGAATCAAGGTCTTATAATAAGAAGAATTGATAATTTTTTAAAAAATAAGTTTTTATTAATGTCTTTTTTTAATAACATGATAATTTTCCCCAGTTTTCTTCCTTTTGCCTCTCTCAGAAAGCTATTCTATAGAATAAGTAGTGGTTTTTAAAGATAAAAAAGAAAAAGATGAGGAAGAAACCAGTATAATCAATCAATACATTTAAAAAGTTGGAAAATATATATAATGTACAATGCCTATAAACACCTCTAGGAAAGAGTGGGTTGGAGCAGTCCTCTCATGGTCTTCATTCCAGTTATGTTTACAATTTTGCTACATTTACTTTTGATTCGTATGTGTGACTCTTCTTTCCCTTTCCACTGCTATGGTCATTGTAGCTATTGTTTTCTTGACAGTTATACAGTATTTTAAGGTCAAGTGAAGGCTTTGCATAAATGATTGTGTTTGATCCTCATAACAACCCTATGAGCAAGGTACTAGAGGTATTACTACCTCCATTAGATGTGTCTGTGCATTTGGGTCCTCCAAGTTACTCCATATTGTCCAGAAAGTGTTTGGCTAAAGGATAGCTTTGGAATAGCAGGAACATCACAGAATGATAGAACGTAAGGGCTAGAAGGGATCTCAGAATATAGAACACTGAAACTATAAGGGGTATTTTGCTGAGAGTCGAATCCCAGCAAAGCAGCTGGTGCAAAGTGGAGCGAGTTTCCACTATGGTACCTAGCCTTCTCCCTCTTCGTACCCAGAAAGGAAGACTATTTGGGGCTTCTATTTTCCTAAGGAGGAAAATAAAATCCAGAGCAGAGAAGTTATTTTTTTCTAAGATGACTCTGACAAGTTGCAGCATAAACAGGTCTAGAACCCAAGGCCCTTGACTCCCACACTAAGAGGGAACTCAAACATTGCTATGAAACCCCAGTTTCACAGAGAGAGGCAGAGGATGGTCTAGAGCTGTGGCATCAAACTCAAAAACAGGAATACTATACATAGAGATCCCTGTAGACTGCATATAACTTAGAAAACCACATATTAACTACATATTATCTCTGGAGGATTCCTTAGGACGATGAATTCACAAGGAGAGGAAGTATGGGGAGAAGAGAAAAAGAATGGGAAGGAAAGGAGAGAGAATGGAATGGGAGGGGAGGGGTACAAAGGAAATGACAAGAGAGGGAGGGAGCCCATCCAAAAATATTTAAGAAAACTCAAAGACAGAGGATTACAGATTTGAAAATAAAATTGTATTTGCTCTTACTGATAAAAATGTTTTTTCTTTCAAAAAAGGAAATTTAAAAAATTCAAGAAAGTATTATTCACCCATATGTAATTATATAAAGTTTGCCATGCCTCACTATTAAGTAGATAGTAATAGCAGCTCGCATTTATCTAGAGCTTTAAGAATTTCTATGCCATTTGACAGATGGAGAAATGGAAAATCTGAAGTGACCTGACCACCATCCCAGTTATTAAGTATCAAGCCTAGCTGGGGAGGGGAAGAGGGGGGAGAATCGAAGGTGGGGGTGGAAGAAGGAAGGAACAAAGGAATGAAGGAAGAGAAAGAAAGAAGGGAGGGACAGAGGAAGGAAGGAATGAAGGAAGGAAGGAAGGAAAGGAAGGAGGGAGGGAAGGAAGGGAAATATTTAAATATGGACAAATCGACAAATGTTTCTTGACTCTAAGGCTAATATTTTCACTACTCCATGCTGCCTCTTTGAGTCAGTGTTGCTAATCAACCAGTTAAAAAAGGCAGATGGCAAAAGTGATGGAGATTTGGATCGAAGCATGAAAGGGTTTCTTTTCTTCTGATAACACTTGCAACTCTACTTTCTGAACTCCGGCACCTGGTGTTTATATTTATCACCTCTCAGATGGTTCTTCATGTTGGACATTGAGGGAGAAGAAGATGGGAAAAGAAGAATGTCCTTTTGCCTTGTTTTCCTGTTTCTTCAACTAGACTTGGAGATTCTTGAAGGCAGGAACTTCACGATACTTCTCTGTAGACCCTATATTTAGGACAGATCCTTGCCCAGACCACAACAGGTGTTCAGTGTTTGCTGACCATGACAATCATCATAGAGTCATAGAGCTGGAACTGGAAAGAAACTTCAGACCATCTAGACCAAGAAATTGGCACACTATGAATTAAAGGCCAAAGCTGGTCAACTGCTGGCCCACTAGCTAAGAATGGTTTTTACCATGTTAAATAAAACAAAACTATTTTAAAATGGAAAAAAAAAATCTTATCTTGCTAGCTTCAGAAAAAATGGGAGGGGGAAGGCACCTATGATTGCTGACTCATCATGACTCATTCGACCCTTTTACAGCTGAGGAAACTGAGGCCCAGAGACTTGTGAAGGGCCACATAGTTAATAATAACAACGAAAACTGAACTGAGGTCCTCTGAATCCAAATCCAGTGCTCACTGAAACTTTCACCTTCTCCCTGAAAACTGACAGCTATAGGTGTCTGCTCTACCAACCCCAAGATTTTCTCTTAAACTATTTATAGCACATCCTAAACCACATTCTGACCTCTTGAGGACCATATCTCCCTTGACAAGTGCCATGAGGCGTGTTTCTGCATTTGCACTGGGATTCCCAGTCAATTTTGGCCTCTGTTATTTAATTGTTTTCCTAAATTTCCTGAGTAAGATCAGTTGTATATACTGTCTTTCTTCATTGACTTTCCTACATATTCTGATCACAGTTCTATTAAAAAGTTTGTGAGTTCTTTTCCAGAGAAGAGTACATTTTTATGGAAAATAGACCTGAGTGTCTATATGTGTGCATGCACACATGCATTTGAGTGACTGGAATGGGGATGTTTAATCTTGAGAAGAGGAGACATAGGAAGACCTGACAAGGGTCTTCAAACCCTTAAACCATTGTCATGTAGAAGAACAATTGGGCTTATTCTGCTTGGTCCCCAAAGACCAGCCCAGGAATAATAGGCTGATATTGTAGAGATAAATTCCAATTCAACATAAGGGAAAATTGGAGCTATCCCAGAATAGAATAGGCTGTGTTTAGGACTCCCTTGAGTTCCTTGTTTCTGGAATTCTTCAATTCCATTCAATTCTTCAAGTCTGGATGACTTTTTGATTGAGAGGTAGAAGAAGGGAATATCTGTACAGTTACAAGCTAAACCAGATACTCTCTTAAGTCTCTTTCAACTCAGATTCTGAGATATTTTTACTGTTCCAAAACACTCAGAAGGATGGAGTAAGGAGGCATACTTCCCCCCAAAAAAGAACAATCCATCACTTCCAAATTCCCAACACAAAGCTTCAGACCTCATTAGAAGCAGAGACAGCAGTGTTCCTGTGGCTGAAAGACAGTTGTGTTCTTTTGTGGAGATCCAGCATCCTCTAATTTGTCACCAATATGAATTATGGCTGTCTCCCGCAAAAGGACAGAACATCTGCGTCCCATCTCATTGGCAGTGGTTTCACCATGAGATCCTTGGCTTCTGACCAAAACCGACCAGTTAGATTTGAGGGTTTAAAACAGACTCATGGAACACAAAAGCTAGGAGAGGTCTTGGTAATCCACTAGTCTGATTCCCTCACTATACAAAAAAAAAAAGAAATTAAAGCAGGAGGGGAAGGACACACTCAAGGACACACAGCTAGGTAGGTTGGAGGTAGGACTAGAACTCAAGGTTCCTGACTCCTGAGATTATTATGCAATGAACATTGATACTTACTGACTTCTCTTTACCTCCTCTCTGCCTATCCTTGTTTTTTTCTGAGTCGCAACCTT
The DNA here is from genome assembly GCA_028658325.1 of Potorous gilbertii. Classification (NCBI taxonomy): domain Eukaryota; kingdom Metazoa; phylum Chordata; class Mammalia; order Diprotodontia; family Potoroidae; genus Potorous; species Potorous gilbertii. Next base: position 282,113,768 of record CM053769.1, on the reverse strand, counting down.
CTACAATCTACATTTTCTCTTGTCCAAGTGCAAAAAGAAAGAAAATCACGTAAGCAATTTTAACACTTTTTTTAAGCTTTTACCTAAAAAAAAAAAAAATTAAGTTACTCCAACTTCCAATAATTGTGACTGCAGGCAGATCATTTCTTGTTTCTGGGTCTCAGCTTCCTCATCTGTAAAATGGAGATAAAGACACTCTCACTACCCAAATTAATGGAGTTAATAAGACCATAAATTTAAAGCTGGAAGAAATCTTCAAGGACATCTAGTCTGACCTCTTCATTTTGTAGGTAAGGAAACTGAGACTGAGATTAAGTTAATAGCCTAGGATTACGCATGGAGTAGAATCTGAAAGTAACTTTTTGGACTTGAAATTCATTGTCCTTTCCACTGTACCTAAGGATGTGCTGGTAAATGTTTAACAACCAATTCTATAGGAGGAGAAATTTTAATACACTTTCACTTGTAATCTGCATTATTAACACTTTCCCTATAACTTTCTTAAGTCAAGAAATCAACAAAACAATAACTTGAGCCCTGATCTGTAACATTTGCTCATTTTCCATGTGGAATATCCACAATAAAATTTTACCAATCTGCTCTCTCTGGAGCTGATATGAGCTAGCTCCAGCATATACCTTTCTATACCATATGGATTCTATTGTTGTGAGGTAAGTCATATACGTGTTGTAGAAATGTTAAAAGTATTTTAAGAAAGGTTTTTTTTCCCTATTGCATTAGATATTGATAGAAAGCAATCTCTATTGCTAGAAAGATATTGTGGTGGAGTAGAAAGAGCACTAGTCAGAAGAATGAGTGGTCCAAACCCAACTCTGCTACTTGCTGGCCATGGGAGTCTTTGACTTCCTTCCGGGCTCAGCTCAGATGCCCCCTTCTGTAGGAAGTCTTTATTGTGCTTACCTTCCTAAAATTATCTTCCCTTTCTTGACCTCTGTGCATGTTCTTTCCAAGAAGTAGAATATAAGCTCTTTGAGGGCAGGGATTTCATTTTTGTCCTTGTAGTTCTAGTATCCAGCAGAGTGCCTTGCAAAAAGTAAGTGCTTAAAAATTATTTGTTGGATCAGATTACACTGAGTGTGACTTTCAGTAAAACACTTAACCTCCTCCATGCTTCTATCCACATAAGAAAGATGCCTATAATAATACCTGTCTTACTTATCACACAGGTTAGTTGTAATCCAGCAAGAAGATGCATGCTAAGCTCTTTGTAACCATAAAAGACTACACAATTTTCAGTTATTATAATCTTCAGAAGGGAACCGTAGGGATGGAAACGTAGGGAAAAGCCAAAGAGTTGACAACAGGAGAGAACATTCTTATTCAAGCATAAATACTTTCTCTAATAGCAATGAGAATGCTCGGGACAACTAGGCAGGAAATTGCTTTGCCTATAAATGTTCTCACAATATGCGTGTCTTCCGGAGTCTAGGTCTCTTTTAAAGGCACTTGTGGGCCCTACTAGATGATTTTACGAAACAGTTATCTTAGTGATGGTGTTTTTCATGATCCAAAAAGTAAAACAAGAATAAATATGACACAATTTCAATCACACACACACACATACATACACATACTTGTTCATGTACACACACATATGGACACATGTCTGTGCGAGTGTGTATGGCTAGAGTTATCACGAATCTTGCTTTCTGGTTTCTTTCTTATGCCCTTAATCATTTCATGCCTTAAACCTGGAAGCAAGCTTTGGGTCAGCTTTCCCTTTTGGACCTATACAACTTGATGTCATATGTGGAGAGAGCACCCATTTCAACTTGCAGGAGGACCACGGATTCCTGGATTTGTAGAATGTCAGAATAAGAAGAGACCTTAGAAAACGAGGATGTCATATTTGGAAGGGAACAGAGAATGACAGAATTGGATGGAACAAAGCAGGGTGGGGCACCTTGGAGAGGATCTGGTCCAATCCCATTATTTAACATTGGATTTGTTTCAATTTAACCTGCATTTTTTAAGTACCTATTATGTGCTAGGTGCTAGGCAATCAGTAAACAGGAAGCAAGCATTTATAAATCCGACTATATCTCAGGCATTGTGATAGGCTCTGAAGATGGAAAGAAAAAGAAACCAGTCTCTCCTGTCGAGGAGCAAGTCAAGTCAAAAAGCATTTATTAAGCGCCTCCTTCGCGCCAGATGCTCAGCAGACATCTGTGGATACAAAGAAAGGCAGAAGACAGACCCTAGTCTTAAGGAGTTTAGAGTCTAATGGGGGACACAACACTTAAGCAACTACGTACAAACAAAATATATACAGAATTAATTGAAAATAATCAACAGAGGGAAGGCATGAGCATTGAAAGGAATTAGGAAAGGCTTCTTACAGAAGGTGGGACTTGAAGGAAGTTAGGAAAACCAGAGAAAATACTCAGGATCAAGAGATGGAGAGTCTTGTCCCACGAATAGCTAGGGGACAAATATCACTGGATCACAGAGCATTGTGGGGGAGGGGATGGAAAGGGGAGAGGTGGCTGGGGAAAGACAAGGAGAGGGTGGGGAAGGAGTAAGGTGTAAGAAGACTGGAAAGGTAGGAGGGGGCCAGGTTAAAACAGGCTTTGAATGCCAAGCAAAGAATTTTACATTTGATCCTGATGGGGAGATAGGGAACCACTGGAACTTATTGAATAATAAACATGATGATGTGGGGTGACATTGTCAAATATTTACTTTAGAGAGATCAATTTGACAGCTGAATGGAGAATGGACTATAATGGAGAGAGATCTGAGGCAGGGAGACCAATCAGCTGGCTATTGCAATAGTTGGACCTAATGGGATAAGGACCTTGCACTAGGATGGTGGCAGTATCAGAGGAGGGAACAGGGAGTAAAATGTTACAAAGGCAAACTTATGACATAGTAGAAATGTAACAGCAACAAACCTTGTCAACAGATTGGCTATTGGGTTTGGGAGGTGAGAGAGAGTATGAGGAGTCTAAGATGATACCTAAGTTATAAGCCTACGTGACTGAGAAGATGCTGGTGCCCTCAGTAATATGAAAGATAGAATGAGGGGAGGGCTCGTAGGGAAAGATAATGAACTCCATTTTTAGATCATACAATGAAATGAAGGTCAGAGAAGAAAAGAGGTTTATCCACTTTCACAGCACAATATATATATAGGCTTCTGTTCCATATCTCAGTATCAACAAGATGCCCAACATGGTATAGGGGAAAAATCGATGTTAAGAGTCAGGAGGTATGAATTCAGTCAATCCTCCTCTGAGCTTTGTCTTCCTCATTTGTAAAATGGGGCTAATACTTGCCCTAGTTATCTTGAAGAACTATTGTAAGAAAAGTGCTTTGTAAGCTTGCAAAGGCAACAGACATAGGAGCTAGAATATTTTTATTGTGAGCAGACTTAAGTGTCAGGCTCAGGAATTGTAACTTTCTCCAAATAAGAATAAAAGTCAGTAACTGGGAGTCATGGAAAGGATTTGAGATAAAAGAGTCTGATATCAAAAGCAGTGATTAGGTTAATACACAAAATGGACTAGAAGAGAGAGAGCCTGGAAACCAAGAGACAGGTTAAGAAGCAGTTCCAAAAGTCCAGGCAAGAGGTGCAAAGCATGATATTAAGCAGTTAGCCTGTTTTGAAGATACCCCTTTTCCTGAATCCCAGAAACTTAGCCTGGCTACTCTGCCCGTTTTTTTTTTCCTTTTTTTTTCACACCTAGCACTGAGTTTTGAGCTCATTACCAGCAGATGGCTAGAAGTCCTCAGGGACCCACCCATGGATGTAATTGATTTGTCATGTCCTCTGTGAACTGAATGACGCGTTTCTTACAGAGCTTTTAGAAATGCATTTTATTATTGAGGAATGATGTCCTGGGGGGATGGTGCCTGTTCCCCCAAGTATACAAAGCAGTACATGCCACATACACCCTCAATGGGTATCCCAATCACATTTTAATTAAATGTTTAAAATGATACAAAGACCTTTAAAAAAAGTGAAGGGGCCCAAATTAGATTTCTAATTGTTTTAACATTAAGATGTGGTACAGCCTGCACCAGGCATGTTGGTTACCTAGGAAACATTGGCCATGTATTAGCGCCACAAAATCTAAAATAAAAGATTTGCAAAAGTGAAGCTGCAGGACTTAGCTGATGCTATAACTTGTCATTATGAAAATGAGAGGCTCTGGGGAGCAGAGGTTTCTCTTCTCCTTTTCCCTGTCTTACATTCTTTTTGCTAGCTTGCCAAATCTGATCATTTTACAAGTGGCCAATATCATGTCACTTAAAAGGAACTGAAAGAGGACAGAGAGAATAAGCAGAGTCCTGGAGAGACCCTGGTGAGCCTTGATACGTTTGTACCCAAGTCTGCAACCTCAGTCACCCTCTTCCTCATCTCCTATAGTCAATTAGCTGCCAAGTCTTTTCCATTCTACCTCCACACCTCTCACTTCCATCCCCACCTCTCTACTCCCAAGGTTAAACCTTAATTCAGGCCTTCAGAATTTCTCACCTGGACTATGGCCACAGTTCCCTAATCTATTCTCTGCATAGCTGCCAAATAGACATTCCTAAAGCATAGATCTGATTGCATCACTCCTTAGCTCAAGAAAGAAAATGACAGTGGCTCTCTACTGTGTCCAGGATAAAATACAAAATCTTCTGTTTATCAGTAAAAGCCCATCACAACCTGGCTCCAGTCTTCCTTTGGAAGCTTAGTGTGCCTTATTCTCCTCCATTGCTGTCCACATCACCACCAAACTGGCCTATTTACTATATTCACTGTAGATTACATCTTCGCATTGTCTGGCTTCCTTTCCCAGAATTCCCTCCCTCCTCATCTCAACCTCTTAGAATACCTAGCTTCTTTTACATTCAGTTCTAGCTCCGTGATTATCCTTATCTTATTAGGGCCTTCCCTCTTCACCTGCTCTAAATATTATTCTGTCTATAAATCTGTATTTACTTGGGTCTTTTTAGTTTAAAAATAACAAAATTGGCTCTTCCTAATCTGAAATAAGATAGGACCTCAATCTCAATACTGATTGGCATGGGTACTTTGACTTGCTCTATATCCAACCTTTGCTGGTTTGCCCCTCTGTAAGCAACCTGGTACCCAATGCAGCTCAAAATTCCTGAACTCATGTGATTCACCAACTCAGCCTCCCCAAGATGGCCCACATGCACCACCATACCCAACTTCTGTATTTATTGTTGTTCAGTCATTTCAGTTGGGTCTGACTCTTTGTGACCCCATTTGGGGTTTTCTTGGCAAAGATACTGGAACAGTTTGCCAGTTTCTTCTCCAGCTCATTTTATAGATGAGGAAACTAAGGAAAATAGGGTTGTGACTTGCCCAGGGTCACACAACTGGTAAGTGTCTGAGGCTGGATTTGAACTCAGAAAGATGAGTCTTCCTTACTTCAGGGCTCAGCACCATATCTACTGAGACACTTATTTACTTTGTATGAATGCTGCACATACTTATCTTGAGGATACCGCCCCTATAATCAAATGGAAACTCGTTGAGGAAAGGAATTGTTTGGTGGTTTTTTTCCCTTGGTATCCTGAGCATAGGGCATGACACATAGTAGGTACTTAATAAATACTTCCTGAATAAATGAATACAGGAACCCAAGTCTCCAAAACAAGAAACATTTATTGGGGGATTTCAGATACAACAGAGAGGCATTGTGGTAAAATGTAAAGCTTACTGGACTTGGAGTCAGACTTTGGATACTCTCTCTGTCATTTATTAACTGGTTTTGTCTTTAAAATCACTTTCCCTCTCTGGGCCTCAGTTTCCTCAGGGATGAAATGGGCAGGTTGATTTAGGTGATCTCTCTGCTCCTTTCCAGTTCCGACATTCTGTCATTATGTTGGCATTCGATGAGCAATATATTACAGTGAAAATGTACTGTTTTATCTAATTTCGTATCTCCTCCAACTTCATATCTTCTCCAGAGCCCTATAATAACAATAACTCACATTTAGCTAGCATTTTAACATCTACAAAGAACATTCCTCAGTGAGTACTTAGTAAATATCTATTTAATTAATTGACAGATGGGAGTTGAGGCCTCAAGTCTAATTCTGGTGATGCCACTAAGTAAGTATGTAACTTTGGGCAAGTTTGTTAGTTGGTGTAGGACTCAGTTTCCTCATCTGTCAGGTAAGAACACTAATAATTCTTTATATTTAGACAGCTTTTACAGTTTGAAAAATAGCCTTAGGTATATTATTTACCATCCTGTGATCTAGGTGGGGCAAAATTAGTGTCCCATCTTGATGATGAGGGAACTGAATCTCAGAGAGAGAAAATGACATCAATGGACACACTGCACTGGAACACATTTCTTCTAACCCCTTCCCCACTGAGCTTCCTGACCAACCAACAACCCCTTAAGATATGCAGGTTTTACCATCTTCAAAGCACTTTAGCAGACATTTCATTCAATCTCCACAAAACCCTGTTTAATATTAAATGATACCAGATAGTATAAGGCACCTGGGATGATAAATAATAAATGTCAATAATTAATATCAATATTATCTGTCCTGCCAACTTTCCAGAGTTGTTGGGAAAATGGAATGATGTAATACATGTGACAGCACTTTGAAAAGCATGAAATGTTATCAAGTTAGGTGGGATTTGAGATAGCTGGACTTGGACTGAGGAAGACATGGGTTCAAATCCCCTTTGAGGTACTTTCCAGCTGTGTGACTCTGAGAAAGTGACTTCCCTTCTCTGGTCCTCTACTTCCTCATCCGTAAAATAAGGGAATTGAATTCAATGGATTCTAAGGTCCCTTCTCTCTCTGTCTATGATCCTATGAAAAAAAAGACTACTTCCACATACTCAATTTCACCCCATCAAGGTATTTTCATCTCCTAAGCTTCCTAGTATTTAGAGTTGAAACTTCCTATCAAGTCCAACACTCTTGTTTTGTAGATTAAGAAGCTGGGGTCCAGAGAAAGTTAATGAATTGCCCAGGGTCACACAAATAGGAAGTACCAGAGCCAGACATTAAACCCATGTTTTCTGACTTCAAATCCAATGATCTTTCATCTAGCACAAGGATATGGAGATTATAAGATAGGGAAATGTAATGAAAATCTTCTAATGCTATGTCATTCTAAGATAGGGTTGTTTATTTGAATGAAGACTGAGAAGTTACTGGAGGATAAAGGCCAGGCCAGGCAGTGGAGGAGCCCTACAGATGTGGTATGGCCATGAAGGAAGCAAAACTAATACAGTCAGAGTCTGAACCAGTGACCTTGACCTTCCTCAGTGTACCATAACTACTCCCTCTCCCCTTCAACACCTCTAGAAAAGGGCACATTTGTTCTAAGTCTAAACAAATTTCAAAGAACACCAAAAGCTACACAAGATACTATGTATAACCCAGGATGTAAGTCATGCTCCTTCAGAAGTCAAGGCTGTTCCCCGAGGACTAGCCTGACAAAGAGGTTGACTCTCTCAACCTCTCTGCCAAAGGAAGCAGCTTCAGCAAAAGCTGATGGATCTTGGCAGCTCCTGCCTGCTTTAAACCTGGAGAAGACATCACTAAATGGGCAAGAGGGGAATGACTTTACAGACACACAGTGTCAAACCACAGGCCCAGGTCTCATAATGCATTCTAGACAGGGCACTTGGGGAGGAAGCAGGGACACATGGCAACTAAAATCATTTCCCATATTCCAGATCTCCTTTGAAATGTAAAGAGGTGAAGTAGTGGATTAGTGAAGGATGTACTATCTTAGCTCCTGTCCACAGAATTCTTACTGTCCTTTTTCCAGTTGTCCAGATAGAGTGACAATAACTCAAATATACATGCATGTATATACATACATATGTGTGTATACATATTTATATGTATGTATGTACTTACGTATGTATATACACAGCTTAGGAGTTCGGCAGTAGAGGTCTGTGACATTGGGGTGGGGGCCAGTCTTGAGGGTCAATACTAGCAGCAAGTCTTAGAGGAATCCACAGCAGTAACAGCAGTAGCCTTAGGAGCTCTCAGCCCAGAGATAGTAAAGAGGCTGGGCAACTGGTCAGAAAGAGATTATGGGGGACCCTTTCATGGCACTGGGTGCAGAAGCCTCTTGCATTGCCCATACTCAGCTCCAGGTCACGGTGTCAGAGCAAAGAGGAGCACTAGCTCTTGCAGTTACTAGGGAACGAGGTTCCTGACTGAGTAAAAGACCTGACCACAAGCTAGGAGAGAAGTGACCACACCTCTGCTTGAATCATACAACTTTGGAAGTACCAAAAACTTGCAAACTTCCAAGACTAGCTCTGAAAACAGCAGCACAAAAAAACCTGAAGCTTGGGACAGTGTCCCCTCCACCTCAAGAGCAGATTTCAACTTTAACATTAAGTTAAAAGTAAAGAAATAGACTGGGAAAATGAGTAAACAACAACAAAAAAAAGAACTTGATCATAAAAATCTGCTTTGGTGACAGGGAAGATCAAGACACAAACTCAGAAGACACCGATGTCAAATCAGATACAAGTAAAACCTCAGGGGAAAAATATGAATTAGTCACAAGTCCAACAAGAATCTCTGGAAGAGTTCAAAAAAAGATTTTAAAAATCAAATGGAGATAGGAAGAAGAAATGGAGAGAGACAGTGACAGAGACAGAGAGACAGAGAGGGACAGACAGAGAGAGAGAGGGAGGGAAAGGGAGAGGGAGGGAGAGAGAGAATTGGGAAATGAAATGGGAATGATGCAATAATATTATGTAAAAAGAATTAACAGATTAACAGCTTGGTAAAAGAGCCACACATTAAAAAAATACTGAATAAAATAACACCTTAATGAACCAGAATTGGCCAAGTAGTAAAAGAAATACAAAAATTCACTGAAGAGAAGAACTCCTTAAAAAGAAGAACTGACCAAATTTTTAAAAAGAGGTACAAAAGCTCACTAAAGAAAACAATTCCTTAAAAATTAGAATCAGTCAAGTGGAAGCTAATGATTCTGTGAGACACCAAGATACAATAAAACAAAGTCAAAAGAATAAAAAAAAAAAAAGAAAATTTGTAATATCCCTTCAGAAAAACTGCTGACCTAGAAAATATATTAGACTACATTAAAGTCATGATTTAAAAAGGAGACTAGACAACATATTTTAAGAAAATATGAAAGAAAATTACCCTTATATCCTAGAACCAGAGGGTAAAATAGAAATTTAAAGAAACTGCCAAGGGGGCAAAGTAAAGATGGTGGAGTAGAAAGATGCACATACTCTAGCTCTTCCCCCACAGCCCATAAAATACCTGTAAATAATAACTACAAATTCTAGAGCAAAAGAAGCCACAAAACAATGGAATGAAAGAGATTTCCAGCCCAAGACAGCCTGGAAGGCAGACAGAAATCACATCGGACATGGAACAGAGAGTAGCCCAGCCTTGACTGCACAGGCACTGGAAGGCAGGACTAGAGCAGGCCTTGGGGGTGGAATGCCTGGCAGCAACAGTGGTTCTCAGAGCCCTCAACCCACAGGCACCAAAGGCAACTTCAAAGGTCAGTGAGGGGGCTTTTTCACCTCAGTGACAAGGGAGCTGGGTCCTCCCCTAGCCCCAGTCCTAGGCAGCTGTGGTGGTGGTGGCTGAGGCAGGCAGCTGCCAGCTTCCATTGCTGGAGCCCTCAGCTTAAAGCCACTGGGGGAATTGAGCTGCTGATCTGAACCTCAGTCCTGAGTGGCAGCCCTGCCCCCTCCTAAAGCCCCTGAAGGAATTGAGAAGCTGATCTGAATCTCAGCCCTGAGCAAGGTCCTGGGGTAGGAGGAGTGCTGGCGCAGCAGAGCTGGAGATCATTGAGGAGTAAACTCCTCTCCCTTGATTGTGCCACGTTGGAGGAACTGAGATCTTACAGGTCCCCAGAATAAACCATACTCTTGAAAAAGGACCCAAAGTCCCAAAAGGACCCAAACTGGTTGGGAAAATGCCCCCAAAATGGAAAAAAACAATAAGACTATAGACGGTTACTTTCTTGGTGAACAAGTATTTTCTCCCATCTTTTTGGATGAGGAAAAACAATGTTTACCATCAGAGGAAGACAAAAAAAAAATATCAAGGCTTCTGCATCTAAAACCTCCAAAATAAATCTGCAATGATCTCAGGCCATGGAAGAGTTCAAAAAAGATTTTGAAAATCAAGTAAGAGAGGTAGAAGAAAAATTGGGAAGAGAAATGAGAGTGTTGCAAGAAAATCATAAAAAGTGAGTCAACAGCTTGCTAAAGGAGACCCCCAAAAATACTGAAGAAAATAACACCTTGAAAAATAGGCTAA
>CM053769.1:282061770-282102976 GCA_028658325.1 Potorous gilbertii | reverse complement strand
ACCCTGGCTTGGAGGTCCTAGCACCGTGGCTTGGAGGCCCCGGGACCCTGGCTTGGAGGCCCCGGCACCCTGGCTTGGAGGCCCCGGCACCCTGGCTTGGAGGCCCCGGGACCCTGGCTTGGAGACCCCGGCACCCTGGCTTGGAGGCCCCGGGACCCTGGCTTGGAGGTCCCAGGCTGGCCGTTTTTGTGGTGGTTGTTTGGAAAGCCCACTTAAGAGGGCCAAGGCCAAAAGGAAGGGGGCTTCCCGTCACATCCTCCCCAGTCCCTGAAGGAGAAAGCTAAATGAAATGGAGTTTCAGCTCCAACTTTTTTTTTATCAGGCTTGACCTGGATAATAACGATCCTGCAGTGAAATGAAAGTTGAAGTGTATCAGCCGGCGTCTAGACCAGACCGGATAACAAAGGGTGTTTCTCTGGGACATTCACAAGGTGTCTGCAAAGCACAACTAATACCAGAAACAGATTTTCCCCTTTATAGCCTGATCAAGTGTTTTAAAGGAGCTGAAATATTTATAAAGTGGATGGGAGCGATAGGATCTTGCCTCCTCGAACTTGAGGACTTAACAGAGGTCCTGATGCAAATGAAGGAAATTTAGGTCACATAATTTAAAGGGTTGTGGATTCCCTCTCCCCTGCCCATTTTAAACCTCAGTAGAAACTCAAAGCATCAACTGAACACAGACTTTTGTGGAAAGTGTACCATCACAATGGAAGTGGAAGATCCAGGTTCTAGGTCGAATGCTAGGACTACCACTAATTTGCTCTTCTTCCTTTCCCCAATCTCTGAGACTTTAGGTTCCCTCATATATAAGCTGAGACAAGTTGAACTACATTATTTCTAAGGTCTTTTCTAGTTCTGCTTTTACTATGGCTCTAGGAAAGCTTTTATATTTATTAGAGTCAGCTTCTTGAAGACAGGGACTGAGTTGTTTTTTCTATCTTTGTATACCCAAAGCAAGTGAGTACCCAGAATAAGGAAACAGTTACTGTTTGTTGAAATGATCTTAATATCAACTAACCAAACATACATCATAGATACTACCAAATTTCAGCCGATGTTTCAAATGGCTCATTTACTAGTGTCAAAAAAGGCCACTGATCTACAATTCTTAAGACTGCCTGCACTCCTGATTACACTAGTCTACCTTTTTACTTTGTTTCTCTCCTCATTTTTTCATGATTATTTTAATAATACTGCTCCTAACTTCATTGTTCATAACGCCATCACCAAGGGGCTACAAATGTTCATTAGACAGATTTTCTGTTTTAATTGCAGTGACACAAATGTATAGGTTATTTGGAAGAAATGACTAAAATGGGCAATAGAAAATGGAGAATTGGATGATTTTCTCCTTTGATAAAGACTTTAATTTAGGATATATTCTCTGGCTGCAAGAGCAGCAGGCTACAGACTTCTCAGTCAAGTTGTAATGAGCCAATATCTGTTTCCTCTGTCAAGCCTAATTCAAAGTCCCTGAGTCCTTTTCAGAAAAACAAATGATGAACTCTTTGGGGTAAATGGATGATTGAGCAAATGGCCCAAATGTAATAACAGCCACAAAATATCAGAGAAGCAACAGGGAAATCTAGACAATGCCATCACCCCTCACTCCACCTCCTCCAGATACCACCTCTGCAGATACAATTGGGGGACTAGACTAGATGACCTCTAAGTTCCCCTCTGCTTATAATTTTATGATTCTATTGTCCTCAACCCGGAGGAAACCCAACTCCTATTCTTTCCATTCTTCACAGAACAGGGCTGGACCGATTTCACTGGTGTAGGAAACTCTTATGTAAGAAAATTCTCTCCACTAAGCAGGTGGAGAGAATTCTCTCCACTTTGCAACGGGAGAATACAGAGGAGAATAATCTCCTAGAGCAGCATCTAGGGAAGTATGTCTCAAGAGGAAGGATTTGAACCCTGTCCCTCCTAACTTGGAGGCTAGCTCCCTATCTGCTACATTACATTGCCCTGTTCCTTCAAGGTCCTGTTTCAGTCCCATGTCTTCCAGGGAGCCCCCATTGACTATTCCAGTCAGAAATGATGTTTCCTTCCACTGAACACTAACAGGCCTGTATTTATCACATTGTGATGCTGGTTTCCTTGTCATATGTACATGTCTAATAACGAAAGGGTCTTTGATCTTGAATAAGGTGCATATTTAGGAATCAAGTCATGGGTCGGACATTATACTGGCCACGTGACTCCTGACAATTCCCTTAAATTTTCAGTGCCATAGGCAACTCAATAAGACCAGGGGCAGGGGAGTTGCTACTTCACCCAGAAAGATGAAACCACAGATCTAAACCAAATGTCTAATAATAATAATCCTTCCTGTAGACCTATGAAGATGAACTACAGTCCCAACATTTTTATACGATGATGAAAAAAAGCCATTTTATTCATCCATGACCAACGAATATTAATCCTAAAAGAACAATGGTAGAAATAACAGCCTATCCCAGGATCATTTTTATCTCCAATCCATCAAATGAGAACTATAATGATAACAATGATGATGGCTGGCATTTATGTCATCCTTAATGTATCTTATTTTACTTATATATGCTTATCACCTTTTATATTTATATTACTATGTTTTATATGTAAATTTACATATTTTATATATAATTTAATATAAGGTTGACATACATCACACTGTAATCTCTTTGAGAGCTGAGATCTATCTCTTATGGTTCTTTGCATTCCACCTTTCCTCACCCACGCAGCCCTGCAGAATGAACAAATTCAACAACATAACAAACATTTCTCAAGCAGCCTACGGTGCAGTGGTTGGCATTGTAGGAGCATACAGGGAAAAAAAACCACACAATCAAGGAATCCCAGAAATGAAAAGTACCTCAGAAGTCATCTAATCAACCCTGACTAAAGGCTGATTTAGATGTTCTCAAATAAGCTCTGAGATTTTACTTGAAGACCAGCGATGGTGAGTCTGCTAAGCAGTGAGGTAACCCATTTCATTTTTTCTTTTGGCTGGAAACTTTTTTCTTACACTAAACAGAAATCTGCCTCTTCATGACTTATCTCCACTGGTCCAAGGTCTGCCTTCTCTCTGCTTCTACTCTAAAATGCTCCAGCCACTATGTCCTACATCTACCTAAGTAAACATCATTTCCAACCGACCCTAATATGGTATGCAAATCTCACCTCAGACACTGACACTAACTGCCTCATCCTGGGTCATCTCCAGTCAATCCGTTGAGTATCTGGTCACTGGATTCAGATGGCTCTGGAGGAGAAGAGAGGCTGGTGACCTGCACAGCCCTCCCTCACTCAAAACAAAGTCAAGTGCAAGTCATGTCATTATTCCTCTGATGGCATGGTCTTCTTTGGCAATGATGGAGAAACACACATAAACACACACATACACACACACATACACGCACACACAAGATCTCTAAATTTTCCCCTGCTCCCCATTCCATCCTGAGGTCACCCTTTCTGCCCATGCTCCAGTCTGTCAATGTCCCTAATAAAAGGAGATACCCAGAGTACTGTTACAATATTCCAAAGGTAAACTGGCCAAGGCCCTCAGAAAGCCTTTGAAATGGGCCAGGATGGATATTCATTTGTTCATTCATTCAATGAGTATTTATTAAATAAGTACTATACTTCAGAGAAAGCCCTATTGCTAACAATGGTTTGTTAGGAAGGAAGTAACTATCCTACTGTAATCTGTGCTAGTCAGACCACATTGGCATTATTTTGCTGAATTCTAGGTGTCACATTTTAAGAATCACATTGACAAGTTGGCAGAAACTCTAAGCCATATCTGATTCTTCCATATGAGGAAGAACTGGGAGGTGTATAGGTTGGAAAAGAAACTTAAGGGATATATATGATCATTGTCTTCAGATAGTCTAAGAACTGTTACTTGGAAGAATGATATGCCTTGGTCTGCTTGACCTCACAGGGTAGAATTAGGACAATGGCAGATTCTAATATAATCATTGGATTATACTATAAAAACTCACTACCAATAATAGCTGTCCCACAATGGAGGGTTGTTTGATTAGGTAATGAGTGCACTGTCATCGTAGGCAGAGGCTGGAGGATCACATGTTGGGGATACTTTAGAGGAATTTTCTGTAGAGGTTGGGGGATTGGATTAGATGTTTTCTATGGTCCCTTCCAACCCTGGGGAGTCTTAAGATTCTAAAACCTGAAATACTATACTGATAGAGGATACCTTTGGGAGAACCTCCAGTTCAAGGGTAAATCTTGATATGTCCTACAAGGTATCTAGGTTGATTATAATGGAGTTACTGTGCATGGTCATGGTAAGGGGATGGATGCCCTAGTAAGGAGGCCAGGGCTTAGGCCCTGTGTTTCGTTTTTAAAATGACAGCTGCTTGATTCAACATAGAAAATATCACCATTTCTGTGGGAGTCTGCCAATGAGCTCCTACTCTTTTTGCCAAGCCCTTCCCACAAAGGAAACCAGCTGGATGTATGCATGCCCCAGACCTAAAGTGATGTTGCTGTAGTAAAAAAGCAAGAGTCATTGTCACTTTAGCCTTATTTTCTGCAACATTAATTTTAGACTTTTGGGCCCAAGAAGGAGGAGATGACCTGTGTCTAAAGATTTCAGTGGCTGAAATGTGGTGGTAGAAGAGTGCCAGCATCAAAGTGACTGGAACATGGAGATAGTTCATGTTTTTAAAAATTGAGGGAGGATATTTAATGTTAAAATCAAGCCACAGAGGCCAGAGTTGTTAGTCCAGGCTGGAAATTTTTAAAGTAGCCATTTTGACAGAGAAATGAAACTTTTATGCTGTGGACACATCTCCATGAAGAATAACTATGGTATTTACTTGCTAAATCTAACATTTTGTGTGTCACCAACAAGTGGAGGAGGGGACTTATAGTCTGATTCCAGACAGATCCTTCACTCTCCACCCATTGTAACTCACCAATCATAGATCAGTAGGGTCAAAACAACTTCCCTTCTTTATTAAATATCAGGTCTGCTTCCATCTATAGGTCTACAAGTAACTGACACATCATCAGAGGCCATAGAATCAATGAATTTTAGAGATGGAAGGGGTGGAATGCTGGGGCTGGAAAGGCCCTTACAACACATTATCAGAACAGGAAGAAACCTTACAGCATTAGTGGTTAGTACTAGAAAGACAAAGAATATAGACTCCGGACTTTTTTATTAGTTGTTCTCCATGCCTAGAATGCTCTCCTTCCTTGATTTGACTTACTGATATTCTCCAAATCCCAGAGAAAATTCCACCTTCTAAAGGAAATCTTTCCCAGTCCCTCTTAATTCTAGTGCCCTGTTTATAACTGGTTTGTACATAGTGGTTTACATTTTTCTCCGCCATGAGATTGTGAGAGGGCAGGAACAGTCTTTTACCTTCCTTTGTACCCCATGGTACCTGACCTGGAACATAGTGGGCACTTAATAAACACTTACTGACTAACTGAGAAGCTGAGAGCTGGAAGAGATCTTAGAGACCCTTGACTCCAACACCCTTGTTTTTTCAGTGAAGAAGCTAGAGCCTAATTGTGGAGACAGTTCACCCATGGTAACCCAGTGAATAAGATAACCCAAACTTGAATCTAGGTCTGCTGATTCTCTGGTCTAGTGCTCTTTCCACTAACAGACAGAATTCCTTAGACTTCCTTCTCGAGTCTTGGCAAAGGCTAGTGCTCTGATTGCTTGAGCTATGTGCACAAATACCTGAGACTGGTATTTCTATTTATAATGTCCAGTTGCAGTTTTAGCACTGCTTCTTTCCCTCCCGGGTACACTCTTCAGCCTGGCATATTTGAATGGTTTGAGATTAAGTGTAGTGGTGGGTTTGGGTTGTTTTTTGTTTGTTTGACTGGCTTGGTGTTTTATTCCAAAGACTTATAGGGGTTTTTTTTGGTCAAAAAGCAATAAATTTACTTCCAATTTAGCCTATGAATGACTCTTGAGATCCTGTTAAAAGACCAAAACTCGGTGCCTATGTTAAACGACAGTGTTTTAAAGTCATTGAAAGTGTCTGGCACTGGAGTTTGGAGCTAAGTGCCTGCAGAAAGGATAAGAGAGGAGATATTCCAGTCAACTCTGCCAGTGTCTTTTGTTCCTGTTGCATTCTACAAACTGCTTTTTGTCACAAAAATCTGTAGTTAAAACTCTGTTTGAGAGTAGGGAATTTATTCCTTTTGCATCTGTTAAGAACATTTCCGCTCAGCTAGGGCCCTTTTCTTTTCTCCTAAATATTGTGAGTCTCTTGTGTGGAGGGAGGCAAAGCCTGGGAGGGGGAAGTGTGTCAGTGGTAGCTTTATACACACCAGGCCTTTGCTCAGACCTGGCTGGGTTTGGTCTTGTCGCTTGGTCTTGGCTTCTTCTTGGCAGTCGGCTCTAGACTTATTGGCATAGGTTGCCAGGGTTTTATTTAGATGGTGTCAGCTGAGCATCTGTGCATGTAAGAACCAGAGTGGGAGTCAACTTGAGTGTGTTTCAAAGGCTCAGTACTGTTTGAGAGCTTCCTCAGTCGGCAGTGCTAAATCCAAGCATGTTTAAATACTGGAGTTACTCACCATGCAGGGAGTGCCCCTCTCCTTTTCCAAATAAAAGGCACTGCCCCCTACCCCAACCCCCCTCTCTTCCTGCCTTTCTGGAAAGTCCTTCCTTGCTCAAGCAAAAACCCCACAGTCTGGGAACACTTCCCAACCTATGACCCTGGTGAACAAAAGGTAGAAAAAGCGTCTAGACCTTCCGTCTGAACGTGAGAAGACATGCATTGTGTCGCTGAGATGTGAGGGTCGGCTGGCAACAAGGGGAGAGGCCGCCCAGCAAGCCCAATATTTTGGCAAAGTAAGAAAGGCTGCTGGGTTGGTCTCAATCTGTTCTGTCCTTGTTCCCTTCCCCCTCCCCTCTCCTCTTTGCAGTCTGCACCAGCATTGCTAAGAGGCAGAGGGGGAGGGCAGATCTCCAGAGGATGACAAAAGCTGTCTGTCACTGGGTAAGTTCATCCTCCTGGTTGGGGCAGGTGCTGCCAGAGCCAGCAACCAGATCAGAGAGGCAGGCCAGAACTCAGTCAAGCAGTCAGGGGTAGGACCTGGGCCAGTGCCAAAGTTGGGAAGCCCCATCTCTGTATCTGATGTGAAGATTAACTCTATAAAGCCTACTGTCCTGCCTGAAGGACCTGGATGCACATTGCAAGTTATGTGTGGGAGGGTGAGTGGGAGGGTGAGTGGCCTTAAGACAAGGGAAAGAAGATATTGAAATATGAACTAACTGGATTCCAAAGATTTTTCCTGACTCTTGCTTAAACCTGGTACATTTAAAGGCTACCCCTCAAAGACAATCATCCCGGAACAGTAAAAAATATACTGTATAGGGAACTCAAGACCTGAATTCCATTACTAGATCTGCTAAGATAGAGCTGGATGATCTTGGGTAAGTCAGTGGGGTTGCTTTGGGTTTCAGTTTTCCACTCTATAAAATAAGAGTCTAAGATGATGTCTAAGAATATATCTAACGTTTTATGGTTCTATGTTTTGGGGGTCTTTGTTGGTGCCAGTGAGAAAAGAGTAAGTCTGACCTAACAGCTCCAGAGTAGAGTTAAGGATAAAGTAGAGAGTTTGCTCCCTCCTGTTGGTCAATTACATTAAAAAAAAAAATTCCATTATCTGGAAATGGATTATATACCGCTAACCTCTGACAGATTCCAATGATTCCAAGGAAGGTGTGCAGGAGGTGTGGGTGGTTCTAGTCAACTCATGATACGCTTAATAGGAAGGAAAAAAAAAAGGGCAAAGAGCAAGCATTCACATTGGTGAGTCTGAGTCTGTAAAGAGATAGTTCATGTTTCTGCCTCTCCTCCACTTCTTTCTATCTCCCCAACTCCCTCTCCACTGAACTTCATTGTCTGACAAGTGGGTACTGGACTGTCACCACCTGACTCCTCCACCCAATCTAGCCACAGAGGGGATGATCCCCAAGTCCTTCTGCAAGTGGTTAAGGAAGCTCAGCATTCTTGTCCCGAAGCTAATCCCCCAAGGGGAGAAGGGGAAAGGGGACAGAAATGAAATAACAACCCAACAGAAGGCAGAGGATAAAATAATCTCAGGAACCACAATTTCCGTAATACACGGGCACAAGCTGCTGTGGCAGATAGGCGCCCGGGCACAAAGGCCCCAGGGATAGCATCTGATAGGGGATTTCTGTCTGGCAGGACGAAGCTTTAAATCTCCCAGAAGTCAAGTCTCTTCTTTTTTCTCTGCTGTCAAATACAGCCTCTTCCTGCACCCTCCACCCCCATTTTCCAACATCAGACAAAACCTATTTAAATACATGTGGAAATTTGAACAAGGAGGTGCCTTTTGCCTGCAGGTCTGAACTCCAAAAAAGAAACCATTTTAATGATCTGAGCATTTACTCTACCTCAAGAAAGAAAGGGGTAACACAAAGTCCTCCCTGAAGCAAAGAGCTAATGAAAGAAAGGAGAAAATTTTCATGAGTCTCTAGTTTCATCTAGTTTTGCCAACAGGAAAGCTGGAAGCCTTATAAACATACCCCTAGGAAGAGGAAGGGAGTGGACCAAGGAGGAAGCCAGGGAGGAGATGAAGTGCATTTTCTAAACCACAGGAGGAAAATAGTGATTATGAGTGCTACAAAAATGAAAGAACCACATGTGTCTGCTCTCTCAGTGGGACGGCTCTGTGTTGACAACGTCCCAAGTTCTTCCCCAGGTTTCAACTTCACTCTCCAAGTTATTCAGAAGACTCTTTCTCCCCCCTCCAATATAGATATGTCTTTTAACTACATTAAAAACAAGTACCACAGTGTTCACTGAGATTTTTTTAGGATATATTCCTCAATCCAAAGGAGCGTTTGTTCCAACTCAACAATTCCAGGAGTCTCTGACTACACACCACAATTTCAAAGCATGATGGTTTCTTAACATTTAGCATCTTAGAGATGGAAAGGGCACCTAGGTGGTACATTGGTTAGAGCACAGGGTTTTAAAACAAGAAAGATTCATCTCTATGAGATCAAATCCAGCCTCTGCCACTTACTAACTGTGTGACTTCTGGGCAAGTTACTTAACCCTGTTTGCCTGAGTTCCTCATCTGTAAAAATAAGCTGGAAAAGGAAATGGCAAACCACTCCGGTACCTCTGCCAAGAAAACCCCAAATGGGGTCACAGAGTCGGACATGACTGAAAAATTGACAATAAGAGATGAGAGGATATGTAAAAAGTCTGACATCTCATGCAATGTAGGAATCTTATCTATAGCATACCTGACAAATAGTTATTCTGCCCCTGCTTGAACATTTTTTAGGGACAGAGAACTCATCATCTCACAAAGCAACTCATTCTTTTTTTTTTTTGATAACTAAGTGATAATGTGCTAATAGTGTGCTGGAATCTCTTCAGTTTTATTATGACAAAAAAATAAACCACTCTAATGATGGTGGTAGTGATGGTGATGATGATGACAGGGGCCCACATTTACATGCCACCTCCATTCTCAATAAACTCCAGTGGCTTCCTCTCATCTACAGGATCATATACAAAAGTCTCCATTTGTCTTGTAAAGACCTTCACATCCTACCCCCATCTTTCCAAGTCTTCTTACACCTTATTACCACTCCCATCCACACCCCCACCAATCCCTACCTCCTTGCTGTTCCAACAACATTCCATCTCTCAACTATGTCCATTTCCAGTGGCTATTCCCCTGCCTGGAATGATCTTTCTCCTGTTTTCTGTCTCCTGGCTTCCTTCAAGTTCCAGCTAAAATCTTATCTTCTACAGAAGTCTTCCCAAGCTCCTCTTATGCCCAGAACCTTCCCTCTGTTGACTATTTCCTACTTGTCCTCTTTACAGTTTATCTGTATATATTTGTTTCCCTGTTGTCTCCTCCACTAGACTGGGAGCTCTTCAAGAGGAAAGACTGTCTTTTGCCTTTCTTTGTAGCTCCATCACTTAACACAATGCCTGGCACACAGTAGGTGCTTAATAAATGATTTTATGGTTTATAAAAGCACTTGTCCCACAATAATCCTGTGAGTTAGAGAGAGAGGAAATGGAGATAGAGAAAAGTTATTTTCCCAGGGTCACACTGTTCACGAAGGTCAGAGTCAACACTTGAACCCAGGTCTTCTGACTTCTAAGGCCCTCATAGAAAAATGGCTAAGAAGATCAATTAGACCACACTGCTTTGTGCATAATGTGTGCGGGCAGCTCTCCAAAGGGCTTCCCAGTGAGGCACAGCACTGAATGGTGAGATCAAATATGTATCCTACTTCTCTCCAAGGGTGTGGTCCATCAAGGGCAGACTTACCCTCTCAGGGCAGGTGAGTAAGAAGTAAGTAAGAACATCCAACAGGGTGGATCTTTTGGAGGTTTTATCAATGCATGCAACATACTCCCAAGTGCAGCTTAGAAAACTGCTCTCAGGATACCATGGAGAAGACAGAGACAGAAGCTTTTTCTTCCTAGATAAAGATGAGAAGTCAGAGGTAAAAGTGTGGTACAGTGGGCAGAGCCTTGGGCTTGGAAGAAGAAGCCTTGGCTTTGTCACTACTAAACGCATGACTATGGAAATTACATCATCTCTATTAGCAATCAGTTTCCTCATCTGTGAAATAGGAGCACAAATCTTTGCTGGGTTAATGTTAAGGAATGTTAATGTTAAGAAAAGCACTTTGTAAACCTCAAAGCACTATAGAAACTCAAGATGTCATCCCAACACATTGCTACCGAGGACCAGTCCCTCCAGGATTACTTTTAAGGTGCCCTGCTTTGCAGAAACAATTTCAGCAATGAAGCCAAACAAATCTTGAAGTAGGGAGAATCCTCAAATGTCTGATCTGAAAGTGATGTTAGAAATGGTCTAGTTCAACCTCCCCATCCACAGAAGAGGAAACTGGCTTAGTAAGAATAAATGATTGCCCAAAGTCATACATCAAGTTAGGGAGTAGGCTAGGAAAAGAACCTGGGTTTCATGGCTTCCAGTCTTTCCACTATGCCAAGCTGACTTTAAAAGGAGGCAGGTTTAATGAAGCAATGATCATTGTACCTTTTCCTTTTTATGGGGCAAGTGAGTTGAAGAAAGAGTCAAATCTCTGTCTCCTGCTCACTCGTGTTTCTGTGATTACATATCATTTAAAAATTCATACATTAGTAAATGTGTCTTGAAAAGATCTGGAGTGGGCCTTTCATCCAGAGAACTGAACACTCAGCCCATTCAGGAAGTGGGTGAATGGGGGAGCCCTGAAACTGACCTCAGTTTCACAGATACCCCTGATTCACAGAGCTCCAATATGGAGCCAGCATCCCTCCTGTCACAACAGACAAGCTGTGCTTCAGGAGCTTGTGGTGAGACATGCCTGGCACTCCCGATGATGCAGAGATTGGCCCACAAACAGAGCATGGCAGGCTGCCCAAACCCTGCACACAGGTGGAACTGCCTTTATGGCATGATTTGGAGGGTGCTGCGAGAAGGGCTGCCTGTTCCTAAATATATACCTTGGCCTAGTACCTTCTTCATTTTCTACCTCATTAGGGGCTTTCCTTTGGATCAATCTGAAGATTGTAGTTAAAATGTGTATCTTATCTAGAAGTTGGCAAGTGTGGGAGTTGGGGGGGGCGGGGCGCAGAGAGGGAACTGGCCAATGACTACATCAAAGCCAGCAAGATACACTGTGAGGAAAACCTTCTTCAATCTGGAGTCAAGTGGAAATCCTTTCCACTTCTACAACTATGATCTTATAAGAACTCTATAAGCCAAAGAAGCTACCATGTCACCTAAAAGTAAGGCAACTGCCTCTAAATTAGGTGCTCTCGTAACATTAAATTATACCAAGAATAAATGCAGATTTTACATGAAGAGATATACTATCCAGGCAAGTATCAACTTCACAAACACAAAGACATACACATCACACACATCACTGGGCAGTCTTAGGAATGAAATCTATTTTGATCTGTACTATGTCCAATCTTACCTTCCTTTACTCTCCCTCCATTTGGGCAGCGAGGTGACTCAGTGTATAGAGTATTAGGAAAATCCTGAGTGCAGATCTGATCTCAGATACTCACTAGCTGTGTGACCCTGGGCAAGCTTGTGAAGCCTAAATTTGTCTCAGTTTCCCCATCTGTAAAATGAGCTGAAGAAGGAAATGACAAACTACTCCAGTATCTTTACCAAGGTAATCCCAAATGGGGTCATGAAGAGTCCCAAACATTCTTCACACAAAAAGCTACCATTTGTGTAGTGCCCTGTGGTCCATGAGAGGTCTATGATATAATTTCTTTACAACTGAACTTTTTACCATCTGTGGAGAAGTTCTGTTTGGGCTGTTAGCAGTGGCTTCAAGTCTTGGGTATTTTCTTCTCAAAGGAAAGTATTTAAGGGGCCCATCCCATCAAGAAAGTCACAATGATATCATCCTGGAACATGCATCAAATATAGGCATATTGAAAGCTGAAACTTATTTATAGAAAATAAGTAGAAACTACACATTTTGCAGGCCAAGCTTAAGGAAAAAAAGATTGGGGGCATAATCCATGACTGGATCCAGAAATGGAGCAAAGCATACTCCTACTAGGAATAGGGAATAAGCTTAATTATAGTTACCAGTTGGATTAGGAAAAATCAAAGTGAACCCCAGAGAGTAAGATGGCACACCTCTCAGACAGATTAGGGAATAATACGGTGCACCCACTTGGCCCTTGCTAATAATATGACCTGGAGTAAATCTTATTTTCCTCACATGTAAAAGGAATAATAATATACTATCCACATGTCACAGGGTTGTTAGGGGAAAAGTGCCTTGTAATCCTTAAAGAGCTACAGAGATATGAACTATCATCACTTTTACAGATCAATTCCCTTTTAAATTTCCTGAAACAGCATTTATCTAGAAATTTCTTCCTTCCTTCTTGTATCCATTCACTTACTCTTTCTTTCAAACACTGTGGGATGGTTTAGGTTGGTTCTGTACCAGGCTGTGACTGGGGGAGTATCAAAGGAGAGAGAAAAAAAGGGTCCATGACCTTAAGGGGCTAGGAATCTACATTTAAGTCCCATCTTAGCAAGATCAATGTCTGAGAACCAAATAAGTCACTTAGTAAAAGAATTCCTAAACATGTGCTCTGCTTGGACACGAGAAAAAACATCTAGTCTTGGATGTTAAATTAGCTGCAAAAATTAGGGTTCTTTTTTTTTTAAGTAAAAAAATAAACTTTAAGAATAATATCAGATTTTTCAACTGTCTGTTGAAGACTGAATCCAGCAAGTGTTTATTAAGATACTGCTATGTGCAAGGCATTGTGAGCCGTGCTGGGGATATATATTAGGCATTGATCACTGCCCTCAAGGACTTAACACTCTTCTGAGTGTATATGGCATGCATATTATAGTATATTATAAGGAAAATTGAGAAAGAAGCACGAACTAATAGAGGGATCAGAAAAGATTCCCCAAAAGAGACAGTACTTAAGCCAGACCTTGAGGAAATTCAAGAATTCTACAAGACAGAGATGAGGAGAGTGTGTTCCAGGAATGAGGGACAGTTTGTCCCAACGTACAGAGGCACAGTATGGAAAGTGGAGGTCAGGAAATAGCCAGTAAGTCTGGAAAATAGTGGGAAATAAGGCTGGAAAGGGAGGTAGATGTCTGATTGAGGAAGTACTTAAGAGTGCCAGGCTAAAGGGTTTATATTTTATCCTACCAGCTCTGGGAGGTACTGAAGTTTTTAGGAGCAAGGAAGTGATATAGTTAGAGTAGGAATGACTTATGCTGTGATTTCCAAAGGGCAAAAGTAGGATCAATCAGTAGAATCGGGGTCAGGATAGTAAATGTTTAACAACCAGCTCTGTAGAATCACAGCATACTTGAAAATTTTATGGGCATCATTTTCTACATCACTTTCTTAAGTCCAGATAATCAACACAGCACTAAAGCAAGCCCTGATTTGTGGCGTTTTTCCATTTCTGAGGGGCAAATGGTTAAACTGAAAATTTAACCATTGGCTTTGCTTCAGCACCATCCTGGAGGTGGAAAATTTCAACTGCACCTAGGGAAGGGCTTCTAACAAGCATAGTTGCCCAAGAATAATAGAACGGGCAGGCATGTGACTGTGAGAGAGTTCCTTGTTACTAGATGGGGTGGGGTGGGGAGAAGGGTATGCTTGATTAACATTTTACTTGAATGGAATGAAATGGAATAAACTAAAATAAAACTTGCCAATGGCAAAAAAGTAGAAACAAAGCAGATAGATGTCTATGAGCTGGGGAATGGAACTGTGGTATGAGCCATGCTTTACTGTCCTATGAGAAATATTGATTATAAAGAAGTACGAGATGGCAGGTGTGAACTGATGCAAAGTGAAGCAAGTAGAATCAGGAAAAAAAGCAAATAGAAAACACTGGAAGAGAAAAAGGAAACAGTATTCTGAATAAGAGTGATGACCAAGCTTGACTCTAGAACAGAGTTGAGAAAATATACCTCCCTCCCTTTTCTCGCTGAGATGGAGGAACCACAGGTACCAACTGTGTTGGCTGATTTTGCTAAACTGCTTTTTTTTCTTTTCCACTTATATTCTTTGTTATAAGGATGGCTCAACTGGTAGGGGAGGAAAGATAGGTATATTTGGAATGAAGATGCCATAAAATTTTGAGAAACTAAACTGATGAGATGACATTATGACACGAAAAATGGGCGTTTCCAGTGACAAGGACTTCTCTACCTCAGGGTGGGGCAGCCCTTTCCCATTGCTGGTTACCTCCAATTGTTAAAAGGTCCTTCCCTACGTATGATGAACTCAAATCTGCCTCCTCTGAACCTGGGAGAAGTCAACCTGTGCTTCCACAGTGTTTCTGCCTGTGGGCCATCATTGGTGTCTTCCAAGATGGACCTCACTACTCCCACATTTAGAATCTTTCCCATTCTCACTGGTCTTGCAGGGAGTGTGTGCTAGTCATAAAAATTCCTACACAGCTAGTCAGGGAAGAGACACATTCATGGGGTGGCGATGGGGTGGGGTGAAGAGATAGGTAGGTAGAGATAGGCTAGGTAAAGATAGACTGAGGAGAGAAAGACGGAAAGACAGAGAGAAGGAGATAGAAAGAGAGATGGAGGCAAAAAGGAAGGGGAGAGACAGAGACCAGGAACAGAAACACAGAGATAGAGACAGAAAGACAGAGACAGAAAGGGAAAGAGACAGAGAAACAGAAACTCAGACAGAGAGAGAGAGATGTGGAAAGGAAGAGAAAGAGAGAGAGAAATAAGGGAGATTCAGAGATAGAGACAAAGACAGGGAAAAGGGAGAGAGGATGGAAGGAAGAGAAAGAGAGTCTGAAAGCAAGATAAATTTGCAAGAATTTGGAAGAGAGAGACAGATGGAGATTCGGAGACAGAGAGAATGAAAGACACAGGAGACCAAGAGAGTCCGAGTCCAGTGCACATGCAGAATCAGAGGAAGACACAGACATGTGGGAGAGACTTTGAAAGAGAATGTGAGTCAGAGACAGAGGGAGAAGACAGAGACATCGAATGACATTAAGACTTAATAGAAAGCAGCTTTACTCTTACTTGCCTCATCAACAAAAAGGCTAGTAGGAGGCTGGCAGTTAGGTTGCTTCCCTCTCCAGCAGATCCCAATTCACTTGTGACCAAAATGCCTGCACAGGCCAGTGGGTCTGGGGTCCTAAGAGCACCCCAGGGCTTTAGTACGTGCCTTGATCTCAATGTGACCCCTTCTTCCCATTGTCCCACATTCGTCTCATCTTTTTCACCTCTACTTGCCAGAAATTTAACATCTTTAAAAGAGTTTTCATTCCCAGCCATAATTATAGAGTCTTCAGAGGAAAAAAAAAAGCTTTTTCTTCTTTTTCCCCGTCTCCAACCAGAACTGGTTTAAAAATAGCAGAAATAAACGTGGCTCTACCCAAAGCCTCCGCCAGCCAGCATGCCCAATTGGCCATGCGGAATGTACACCCAAAGGCTCCTCCTTTTCTACTTTTCCCAGCAATCACCAAATAATGGGGAGCAGTGGTCATTGTGAGTCCATGGCTAGGATGAGGGGGCACAGAGGAAGCCTGGAGAATGGCAGAAACCCCAAATCTGGAGATCCCCAGGCACAGGCACTTGTGTTGGTTGTGTTTCCTAACTGTTCTTGCCTTTATAGAGCTAGAAAGTTGCTACTGCTTCATAAAGATCCATCTCAACCAGAGGAAAAGAGTACCCATCTCTATGGTGCTTACAGGCTATGAAGTACTTTCTCTTTAAGAATATTGGGGAGAAGGATGGGGGAGTAGAGGAGATGTGTGATATGAAGACTCAGAAAGCTCCAAGTGATTTGTCCAGAGTCACATTTAATACAGAACATTGGACTCAGAGTCAGGGATTTTATTTCCACTCTGACATTTACTAATGATATGACTTTGGACAAATCTTAATTAACCCTCACAAGCCTCAGTTTCTTCAAAAGTAAAGTAGGGATTATAATACTTGCGATACCTACCTCACAGAACTCCTAGTGCTTAGCACAGTACCTAGAACATAGTGGTGCTTAATAAATGCTTGCTGATTTGACTCAACAGGGCTCTTGGGGAAGAAATCATCTGGTAAACCTTAGAGTGCTTATAGAAATCTGAGTAATTACTAATATCAAACCAACTGTTTGAAGTAGGAGTTGAACATTTAAATCTTGAAGTGTAAAAAAAATGGTTCAATTTAGGTAAAGATGCTACTGGTAAAGATGGTTCAATTTAGGTGCTACTGGTAAAAATGGTTCAATTTAGGTAAAGATGCCAACAGTAAGACCTGTGCTTTCTTCAGGGAGTGGGGATAGAATGCACCAAACCATCCATATTCTCGGCTAGTCCCAGCTGTGAAAAGCAGAATGGAAACATCAGACAATTCGCCCAGGGTATGAATCTGTGGAAAAAGGCTTCCTTTTTCTCTTTTCTGTGTCCCAGATGAGGCACCAGCTCAAGACCTTGACCTCATTAGCACAGCGTTCACCCTGACCTAAAAAGCCTGGGTGATCTTAGAGGCACAAACTGCTAAATACTTTCTTGAACTCGGCATGAGGGATGGGATCTGTAATTATTTATTAAAGCACACACGCAGAGAAAAGATACTGCATCCCTGCCTATTTAGGATCCGGGTAGAAAAAGAAATAAACAAGTTAAAAGAAATCAAAGATTAAATGGGAGGTGGTGACCACAAGAAGAATTTATCAGGACTCAGTGATAACATGTGCCTACATTCCCAAATAGATATGAACATTTACACAGGAATC
This sequence comes from Potorous gilbertii, assembly GCA_028658325.1. Taxonomy (NCBI): domain Eukaryota; kingdom Metazoa; phylum Chordata; class Mammalia; order Diprotodontia; family Potoroidae; genus Potorous; species Potorous gilbertii. The sequence continues at coordinate 282,085,683 of CM053769.1, read as the reverse complement.
CAAGAATGACAATTTATTAAAGCCACAAGGGATTCTGAAACTGGGGGACCTGTGAATTTAAACAAAATTTGATACCTGCATTTTAATATAATTGGCTTCTTTTGTAATTTTATGCATTTTATTTTATGCATTTGCTAACAGTATTCTAAGGAGGGGGTCCATAGACTTTTCCAGAGGGCCAAAGGATTCAGATAACAGGAAGAACTAATATAAGGGTAACAGAAAAAAAGGTAAAGACCCTCTGATCTGACCCAACCTCCCCATTTTCTAGGTAAAAAACTTTGGTTTCACTACCCTTTGATGCACTTACCATGTAATAGTATGTGTTATATTCAGTAGAATGTGAGTTCCTTGAGGACAGGGGATCATTTCATTTCATGTCTCCACTGCCCAGTATACAAGGGGGACATATTGGAGCCAGACCTAACCAGCTCATGAGAGCTGGCTGTTAAATTTCCAGTGTAAGCATTTACACCTTAGAAATCAATACCTGCAAATAAGGGCTTGATTGATTATATTGTGGACAATCTAAAGCAGGGGTGGGGAACCTGCAGCCTCAAAGCCACATACAGCCTTCTAGGTCCTCAAATGTGGCCCTTTGACCGAATCTTTCGGTGAAGTTTGGACTCCGTCAAAGGGCTGCACTTGAGGATCCAGAGGGCCACATGTGGCCTTGAAATTGCAGGTTCCCTAACCCTGGGACTCTAAACATAATGGAGAAGATGTTAATAATGCAGATTAAACTTAAAAGTGTGTCATGTGTACGTTTTTTTGAGCTAGTTGTTAAACATTTTCCACCACACACTATAAATGCTTAATAAATGCCTACTGAATCAAATGATTATTACCTATGCTTATATATTATCCCTACATGAGACCATGAGTTACATGAGGGCAAAGATGATGTTTCATCTCAATTCTGTATCTCTCCTAGAATCCAGTATTCAGAGGTCTGCACAAAGAACTTAGCAAATGTTTGAGGACGGAAGGAAGGAAAGAAGGAAGGAAGAAAGGAAGGAAGGAAGGAAGGAAGGAAGGAAGGAAGGAAGGAAGGAAGCTGAAGCCAAAGCTCCTAGAAACAGAGACAATATTAGAACCAAGGTCATTTATACATTTTTTTCTTTTGTGCTTAGACCAATGTGCCTCTCAAAGTGATATAGCATGTATATGGAAGTGTGCGTGTGTGACAACACATGAACCAACTACTTAGTCTACCAGGAATCAAAAGCTATAGTCTCTTAGCTGCAGATCTCTAATGGGTTTTGAATATTTTAAGATTAAGTGAATATTTTTGCGTGGGATCCCGATCACAAGGAATGTGCAACATTGAGCTCACTGTGCCTGAATGACTAACTCCTTGAGACATTATTCATACCTGTCTGGGATCACCCACATCTTTATCACCTATGAAAGAAAGAATGTGGACCAGGGTGAAATGTACAGTGAACCCCAACAGGGTGGAGCATGAGTAGAATCCTAGGTGAGCTCTGAAATGTCTCAGAAGGTTGGGATCTGGCTGATCTGGAATGTGTGACTGCAGAGCCAGAAGGAGAAGTAAGTATGGGCATGTGTTGGCACTGTAGTAGGTTCAGTGCCACTTTTGACCCCCTACATGAAGGCAGGACATAGCCTTGGAACTGTGTTTGACTTCAGGAAAAGTTAAGGGGCTTAGGCATAAGTATGACCTCTAGTTTAAGAGCAAGTCTGGCCTTTTGGGTCAGCAGAGTGGGTATCAACTACACCAGGGGTAGGGAACCTGAGGCCTCCACAGCCCATGTGACCCTGTAGACCCTCAAGTGCAGCCCTTTGACCGAATCCAAACTTCATAGAACAAATCCCCTTAATAAGAGGATTTGTTCTATAAAACTTGAACTCAAAAGGGGAGAGAGCCTCAAACAGAGGGAAGAGAGCAGTAAGACCTTCCTAAACCCAGGAAGCTTTGCCCCTCATCAAACTGAAAAAGACTTTGTCCCACTGGACTTGGCAGACCAGCATCAATATGCTGGTACACTTTTAATGAACACAGTTAATTGAGAATGTTTGTCTGTAACTCAGATCCCCTAGTGCAGACTTGAAATATTCTAAAAAACCCAAGTTATTTCAGTAAACACACCACTTTGAAGAAAAAGTTCCCTGCATGCTATAAGATGAAATAAAAAAGGAAAAGGACAAGTTGATGGCCAGTCTACATGAAATGAATATGCCTGCCTCACAAGAGGGTAGTGCTTTTATTGTAGTTTATACTGTTACTGGGCAGAAAGTATATTCATTTCAAGAGACTTGCACATGGCTAAGCACTTACTTAGCAACACAGCAATGCCTGGCATATAGTAGGTGCTTAATAAATGCCTAATGACTTAATAATTAAGAATCAGGGTGTGAGAAATTAAGTATTCTTTTTATTTTATCGTTATTTCTTTTCTAGGTGCATTGGCTATGCTATCAAAGAAGCCAAGAGCCTCTGACAATGTCCCTAAGCCCAGCAAGGGCACCCTCTCTAAAGCTCCCTGTAAGTAGGTGATAAAAGCAGAAGAGTACAGGCTTCTGGATTGGTCTTCCCCAAGCTGGCTCTCATACTATAAGAGCTACAAGTCCTCAGGGGAGGGAGAGCAAGTCAGCCACATAGCCATGAAACTCCAGGGAGTCTGGTTACCTGGGTGCCTTTCCCTGTGTCTCTGTATCTCTGCTCCCCTGTGTCTTGTCAGTCCCTGGCAGAAGTCTCATGCTTTGGGCTGTGCTATGAGTTGCTGGATGTCTCTAGCACAGAGAACACCCAAGGGGCTGGGCGGTAATGGGAGGCTGTGTCCTAAAGTTGGTTTACAGCTGCCTCCTGGACCACACCAGAGGTAGCACAGGGCTGGACATAGAGTTAGAAGACCCAGGCTCAAATCCTTGCTCTGCTATGGAGTAGCTCCACGACCCAAAATAAATCATGCCATCTTTCTCAGATTGTTTCCTCACTAGTGAGGAGGAAGAGGGAGATGGGGGAGAGAATCTTTTACAAGTGGACAAATGGTTCTCTGTACGCGGATGAGCCCAACCAAAAGTGTTTCTGTGACAGAGGCTACTAGACTGGGAGCTCCTCTAGGGCAGGAAGGAACATTTGCCTTAGCCCAATGACTGGCACATAGTAGGTATTTAACAAATATTTACTGACTGACTTTAATAAATCTGTAGTGGTGGTACACTGAAAACACAGCTCCCGTCAATACCTGCAAAGTGAGGTCAAGAACAGAGGCAGTGATTCCTTTCAGTTTGTCCCCAGCTTTCACCTCTGATACAGAGGAGATCTGCATGGTGTGACTTAGCAGACTAATTGCATCAATAAGCAGCAAAGACCGACCTTGGTGTCAACCTTTGACCTGCGAAACTGGCAGACACAGAGCCCAGGGAGGAATTCCAGTGCTATATCAACTTGTCTGGTTTATTTCTTGGCTTGTGGCTCAAAATTCCCTCTGAAAGGGGGGAAAGGGGAGGAAATAAGTATTTCTTAAGCACCTACTATGTGCTTTACAATTGTCCTTTACAATTATCATCTCATTTAATACTCACAACAACCTCTACGATCCCTGGCTTCTACTGTTATCCACATTTTACAAATGAGGAAACTGAGGCAATGAGAGGGTAAGGGACTTGCCCAGGGTCACACAGCTAGTCATTATCTTGGGACAGAATTCAAATGCAAATCTTCCTAATTCCACATCCAACTGCTCCACCTAAGCTATCTCTTAGAGGACAGCCAAAAATCTTTCACAGAGAAAGAACCATGAATGAAGAAATCAAAAGTCCTGGGTTTTTATTTCTGGCAACATTAATTAGCTGAGCAACCTTAATCAATTCATTTCTGCTCTCTGGGCTTTTCTCACAGATGGATAATGAAAAGAAAAGCCTAGAGGATTTCTGAGGTCCTTCCCAGCTCTGATATTCAATGTTTATGTTCTTAAGGTTCCTCTCAATTCTAACATTAACTTTCTGTTCAGTTTTCCTGATCTAGCTCAACCTTCCTCTAACACTTTATTTACAGTTCTGTTCCCTTGGCCCTCTTAATAAGATTACTTCATACACAGAGCTTGACGGCCCACCTAGTTTTCTCTTTCATAACTGATATTTGAATACCATGATATTGTAAAATCCCTCCTTCCCTGTGACTTGGCCATCACTGCATCTGAAATTCTTTTAGGAAGGTTGTAACTACTACATAAAGTGGTTTTTTTTTCCCTCAGCCCATTCAAAGATGGTGGTCCTTGTTCAGAAATTTCTTTTAGCTTTAAGCTGAATTAATTACATTTACAAAGTGCTTTGAGGCTTAAACGATGTTTTACATGTATGAGCTCATCTAATTCTAGGGATACTAGGAGGCAAGTATGACAAGCACTGTCATCTCTGCCTCATTAGATGAGGAAACTGAGGTGGTTCCAAGGTAACTTGTTCAAGGTCACAAGGCAAGTGAGTGACAAAACTGCAATGGAAAACTGGGTCTTCCAACTCTGACTCCAGGACTCTTTTCATTAGGCCACACTGCCTCTATAAAGACCAAAAGCATCTGATGAATTAGCAGAAACCAGAAAGTTAACCAAATGACTGAATTCTGTTGCTTGGACTCTGAGGTCTAGAGTTGGGGAATCCAAACTTGGCAAAAAAGTAAGGGGATGGGAAGGCCACCAGGGCCAGCCTGAGGCCAAAGTGGGAGAGATAGACTTTGACTTTGCTTTGACATTCACCTTCCTCCAACTCTCTCCTGTTTCTCTGCCAAACCCAGTACCCTAATATCCTCTCTCCCTACCAGATCCTGCCTTCAGAAAAGAATTTCAAGCTCATTTGAACTATGGACTGATAACAGCTCAAAGAGTCAGTCCTTCCAGGGATATTTACTCTTTTGAGCTAAGGGGGTGAGGCCATCATAGCAAAAATGTTAAGCACCAGCCAAGAGTTCCTGCAGATATTTTGAGGGAAAAGGAGATAGCAGGCTTTCTTGCCTGGTCCTGGAAGTCATTTTAGGGAAGGAAAGTAGGAAAAGCACCTTACAGATGGTCTAGTCTAATTTTCCAATTTTCTCATTTTACAGATGAGTAAACTGAGGCCTAGAAGGGTAAATGACTTGCCCAAGGTCCCACAGGTGGTAATAAGAGGAAGGGAGATTTTAATTCAGGTCCTCTCATTCCAGATGGAGTTCCCTTTCCATTGTAAAAGGCTGAAAATTATAGAATCAAAGAACTAGGCAAAATAAAGAGTTGCTATGCTCTAAGAAAAAGTATAGACTCTATCAAGGAGCTTTCCAAATCTCTGGAGGAGAGCCAGTACTACTATATGATTATTTCGGAGGGTCTTGCTTTATCAAATATTCTAGGTAATGCTTTTCACACTAAAAGTTCCTAGATTGAATTAGAGCTTGTCAGGTTCTAAACCGAACCTAGTTTGGTTCTGCTAAATCTGACATAAAGTAGGATTGATGATGACTTAGCAGAGAGAAGGCCAGGGGCAACAGCCTGCCAGCCCATCACCAGAGGCCCTCCTCACAGTGTAGGACAATGGAAAGACCACTGGTATCTGGAGACAGAAAACACAGGTTCACATCCCATGTCCCCTGCTACTTATTACTGGTATGAACTTGGGCAAATCATTTCATCTCTCTAGACTTCAGTTTCCCCATCCGTAAAACAAAAGAAGTGAACTAGATCAGGGAATCTAAAGAACTTTATTTCATGTTACGGACCCCTTTTGGCAGGATGGTGAAGCCTATGGCTCTCTTTTCAGAATAATGTTTTAAAATGCATAAAATAAAATATATATAATTAGAAAGAAGATCAATTATACTGAAATACAGACATCCAAGTAATTTGTTTTTAAGTTCACAGACCTCAGGATAAGAACCCCTGAACCAGACCAAAGTCCTGTCCAGGTCTACATTCTATATTCTTAGTTTCTAACATTCATAGGGGCACATTTTAGGCAAGGAGCTGTTGTCCTTTGTGCCTGAAGGGATAAGTCTAGTCTACCTCCTCCAGGCAAGGCACTCTAATCATGTGTTTGCCTAATACTGATCCATCCACACTGTCTACACTACGGGTAGCAGGGAGAAATAACAGGATGACAGGCTGCAGTTATGCACACCCTGTCTGTGGAATCCAACAGAATGAACCTGCATGGATGGTAGCTGTCTGTCTCTTTCAGTTTCCCCAGTTAAAACACTGAACTCCCAAAGCACCAGAGGGTAATATAGTGTTGTGGACAGAATATTAGATCTGGAATTGGAGGACTGGATTCAAACCTTGACTCTAACACTTACTCTCTATGAAATTTTCTTGTATGACATAGGGAAATGAGTAAGAAACCACCGAATCCTTGCTGAATTCTTCTTAAATGATTAGATTACTGCAAATTACTCATCCCTGATAAGCTTCTCCACTACCACCCACCCACACTGTACTTAAGAGAATGGAATGGATTTTAATATTAGATTAAGAGAAACTACAGGTAAGGTGACTCTGTGTAGCAAAAATATCATTCAATATATGGCATTCCTAATTTGGTTCAATCTATTTCAAAAAACAATTACTATGCACTTACTATATGCCCCACTCTGTTACAGGCACTGGAATACAATCAGAAATTAAACAGTCCCTACCCTTGAAGAATTTACATTGTAATGAAAGAGAAATGACCTACCGTCAGTAAGTCAATAAATGTTTATTAAGTACCTGCAATGTGCCCAGCACAGCACCAAGTGCTATGTTAAAGTGGTCATCTGAAAGTTGATTGCATTTTGTAGGTAGCATAAAGAACTGACTTGGAGTCAGCAGACTTGGGTTAAAAAAATTCTGCTTTTATGAGTATTTATTATTACTGCTGTTCAGTCCTTTGTCAGTCATGTCCAACTCTGCAAGACACCATTTGGGGTACTCTTGGCAACGATACTAGGGTAGTTTGCCATTTCCTTTTCCAGCTCATTTTACAGATGAGGAAACTGAGACAAACAGGCTCAGTGACTTACTTGCTCAGGGCCATACAGCTAATAAGAATCTGAGGCCAGAGTTGAATTCAGGAAGATGAGCCTCCCTGACTCCAGGTCCAGCGCTTTATGCACTTCGCCACCTAGCTTATGAACAAATCATCCCCCTTCTTATCAATGTCCATTTCTGAACACTGAGCACAAGGACGCTTGCAATTTTCACTTTACAGAATTGTTTTTAGGAAAGTGCTCTGTAAACTTTAAAGTGTTAGAGAAACGTGAGCTATCGTTATCATCAGTCTTCATCATCTTGTTCATCCATCCATCATCATCTATCATCCAAGGTTTGAATCCATCACCATCTCTGGATAAAGATGAAATCAACTTTTCTTCCTCCAAAGCCAAGGAAGTCAGCAGTCATTTCATCCAGAGCAGAATCTGACTACTATAATTAAATTAAATCAGCACCACTATGTGAGTTTATACTGCTTTGCAGTATTATGGAAATAGCTAATAATTGCCATTGTTAGCAAAACGGGTGGAAAATGAGGAGTCTTTCTTGGAGACAAATGCCTGGGCCTGAAAGTCTTGCAAACCTTATTGCAACTGTTTTTCTCAAGTATTCTCCAGAGATATATTTGATATGTTAAGAAAGCAAAACAATAATACCAACAAATAGAAGCTCTTGCTTTTATCGGTCTGTGGGTTGGACTGGCAAAGGCAATTTCATGCTCACTTCTGGGTCTTGTGGGGACAACAAGTTCCCCAGTCTGTCCGCTGATGAAACCGCCATCCACAAACACACAGGGCTGATACACTAAACAGATATGAGCGCATTTAGCTGTGATCTATTGGAACGATCACCAGCAGTGGACAGAAAGCGGTTTTTAAGTGATGGTTAGGGTTACTTAATCGGTTCTATGCACCAATGTAATTGACACCTATTCCATCATCCTTAATACACCCACTTCTTTCTCCCATACCATAAATAGATTAGAAAAGTTTCTGCAGATGGCCGTGACCCCATTTGCTCATATGCTTCATGTATGAATCACTCTTAGCTTGCCGAGGCACTCTGGAACTCCTGAGTGATAACTAGGCAGCACAGACACCAATAAATGAATCATGCTTTCCACAAGACCAAACCTTCCGGGCTTCTACAGACACCAATTACAAAGTGAAAAAAGCAAAGAACAAAGAAATTACTCAGGGTGTTTGCGCAAAGTTGATTCATCGGTTTACAGAATTATTACTGACTAAATTGTTTTAGGCGATAGAGTAACGAACCTGCTACAACAGATCAGCCGGCAAGAAGAAAATGAGAGCAAAAAAAAAAAAAAAAGAGGTACAAGACTCCTTCCAGTGATGGATCATTTCATTTTCTCCATCTTTGGAAAATGTAGTTTTTGAAGCTTTATTTTCCAAGGCCTCGAATACACAGGATAGACATTGTTAATGAGGTGTGTACTTCTGTGTTCTCTGAAAATGGAGAATAAATATTCCCCCAGTTTTAGCCAATGTCTAAGTGGTAACAAATTCTTATTGAATCACCCAACACATTTCCTGCCCACCCTCTACCACCCCCCCACACTCCCAAACCAACAACTTGAAACCAAGAAAGAAATAACCAGCTCTGTGGCAGAACAGTAACAAAGAAAGATTTCCTTCTGTTCAGGGGATTATGATGCATATCAAACAAAAAGTTTCACACAGCCTTTTAACTTCCTTCTAGTGGATATATTTGAGATCAAATGCTTTATATTCTATAAAAATTTATGCAAACTCAAAAGTGGCATGAGCTCTGACTGCACAGAATCCAAAGAAAAATGTAGCCTCCAAATTTGGCCCACAAGTCTGGCTTGTTCCCCCTTCCAGCCTAGGTAAATCCATTTTGAATGCCACCTAGCTTCAAGTGGGGCCCTCTGAGGTCATACGGCCCTCAAACAGTTGAAGTCAGGAAAAGTTTCTGTTGTACCTGATCTTGTACTTCAGTTGTCTGTCAGCTGAACCCTTATTGCATTAAAAGCACTTGGGGGTGGAGGTGGGGTGTAAAGCCAGAGTTCACCTCGAAGATTTGGGCTGTGTTTCCACAGGCCAGGTGATGGGGAGGGAGGATTATGCAACACACCTGGGAATTTAATCAACCTGGGCAGGCGGTCTTCTAGATCATTTGGGCCGAAAATCCTTCTGCCTAAAGGGCAGATTGTTTTGACAAAATAAGCTATAAAGAAAAAAAAGTCCAAACAAAACACTACCATAATTGTCCTAGCCTGCAAGGACTCCCCCTTGAAGAGCCAATTCAAGAAGTCTGTTGCATCCCAAGGCAGGAAAAGGTTCATGGGTTTAGCCTGACTCCTAGGCAGGCACACCTGTCTGAACTGCCACGTCATCATTTATTGATACAGATAGTCTTTTCTCAAAGGAGCTTCCAAGCAAGGAGTGAGAAAGTTTCCTCCATGAACTAGTTTGAACTTTTGGAATGCTTCAGTCAGAGCAGGCAGTGTGTGCACACTCAGGGAGGGCCCTGGCTACACCCAGCCCTTTGCCTGAAGTTGTCACTTTTCGTAGTGGTTTTGTGGCTTTGCACAGACACTGGTTATATTGGCTTTAAGTTTTGAAGATCCGTTTGGAAGGGTTGATATTATGCTGGTAAAAGATTTATTCTTTCCTTGTACACCCATCTTCTTGAAAACTCTGTGCCAAGGAGCAAAGAAATCTCATCAATCAAAAAAGATAAAAACTTTCTAAGAATGTCCTTGATGATAAACTTTAGCAACAACAACCAAAAAAAAACTCTTGTAGGGTCACAGTGCTTTTTTTTTTTTAATGAAAAATACATTTCATTTATATACATATGATATCTTTTTCCTTCTACTGTTCGGAGATGAAGCAAAATTCTGCAGGGGCTTGGTTAGCCCTACCAGGGGACAAAAAAACTGGTTTGAATAGATCTTATATTATTTAGTTTATAAGATAACCTTTTATCTTTTCCCTGATATATTCAGGGCATGGAAAATAATGTCATGGGTAAAAATAGGATCTAAAAATGACTAAGTGAACTCTTCAGATGTTGGCAAGTGGCATTTTTACGAAAGCCATGGAAATTATTATGGGAGGGAAGAAAAATTTTCACCCCCAATCTTAGGAGATTGTCATTAAGATCACCTTTTGCTATTGTAGGAATATGCCAATAAAGTAGAGACTAATTTCAATCTCCGTCAGAAGGGGCTGCAGGAAAAACCAGGAAGGATGTGAGGCAGAGACTCTGCATTAATACAATTAGTCAAAGACCTAAAGGAAATTGAAGCTGGTAGAAATGGAACCTGTTTGGACAAAATGTTCAACCTTCTGATTACTATGTCCAAGGTGGCCATTCTTGATTTTGTGGCGCCTGACAATTTATCCAAAATAGACCCAGTGTAGTAGGTCAAAGGAGAGACTTTTCTGAGTTTCATCTAGATAAGGGTAAAGGTTCTTTAAGGAGAAGAGAATTGGTACAATGCTGGCTTGAGGGGATTTTAAAAAAAAAGAACAAAAAATACCACAAAAATCTGCTACAGAGAAAATGCAAAAAAAAAAAAAAATCGGATCCCAAAGTTGTCTGGGAATTATGCTTGTTACCAATAATTAAAGCCTTTTTTCTTAGTAAAAGTAGCTCCCCAAACTCACTGATATATAAGAATGATAAATGGTTGCTGCTGAAATATGTCTGGAAAGAGTCTTCCTCTTTGAATTACCCAATACGGCTGAAATCTGCAGCAGTTCGTTTGAAACGCTTTGTGGGATTTTAAGCCAATTTATTTCTCCCCCATTCCACCCCCAGCCTTTACCATTCCCTGCCCCCTCCTGAAAACAACAAAAAGCTGCAATTCTTTGAAAAGAGGAGCAGACTGATATATTCTTAAGTCCGCAGGCCCTTCAAATGTGTCGGTTTTAGTCTGGTAACTGTGAAAACAAGCTAAAATTCATTCAAATATGTGTGTCACACATTAACTCCTTGAAAGCCTCAGGGTATTACAGGCTGAAGTGTCCTTTTCAAGTCTCTGTGCTACGCCCTAGATAGAGAAGAGATAAAATTAATAGGAATGTATCCAAATCATTTCTAAAAGGAACCACTGTACACACACGGGAGAATTTTCATTCGGTGAAGTCAAAGCCTAGAGTCATATAATCTACATCCTGTTGCTTCCTGCAGGGAGGTAGGTTTTCTTGTCACCATAAATATCGTTTGCAAGTCCAGTGCCAAGAAATTAGCTGTAATGGATTGGTGGGTGGTTGCACATGTAGAGACCTGAAGCCTCTAGTAGTGTCAAAAGAAACAGTTTTCCTGCGGAAAGACCACTTTCTATTGATTTCTGTTACCCAGACTGCCATAAATAAATGCTAACTTTCCCCAAATACCTAAACCTACCTATTCTGGCAAAGTGTAACACCCACTGGGGAAAGGAGATGTGCTTAATTCCATCAGGAAAGTTTAACTGGGACCAGGACCATGTAAGTTCCAGTCCCCTACGAAGACACTCTCCCCCATTATCCCCATCACCCCCATACCTCACTCAAAGCACCAGGGTCTAAAGGGTTTCAATTTAGGAAAAATTTTATTAGTTTTATTTTTACATCTCCCTCAACACAGTCAGAAATACAGGAACCTACAGGTTCAGATCCAGGCTGAACCAGAACAATCAGTGTGGCTCAGTGAAAGGAGTATAAGAGAAGGAGTCAGAGGACCTGAGTTCCAATAGTGCTTCTCCTATTAGTTACCTGAGTGACCTTGGCCAAAGTCATTTCACTTCTCTGGGTTCAAGTTTCCTGATCTTTAAAAGGAGGGAATCTGGACTAGTCAGAGGTGGGGAACCTCTGGCCTCTAGATCTTCAAGTTCAGCCCTTTGACTGAATTCAAACTTCATAGGACAACTTCCTTTGGGAACGAACTACAAGTTCCCCATTCCTGAACTAGTGGATCTCTAAAATGCTTTGTAGCCCTAAATCTACAAACAAGATGAAAGGCGAATTCAAATATGACTATCAACAGTCAGGCATCCAGTGAGCACCTTCTGTATATAAGTCCCCAAATTCCCCAAGGAATTTCCTATCAATCCTACAAAATCAATCCCTAGTTTCTCAAAGAAAAATTTAACCTGGTTGTGGAAATAAGACCCATACATATAAATAGGCAAGCGCCAATGGGTGGAAAACCCTTCAAATAATTTTTTTTTTAATGTCTAAGACCAGTAACTGAGTGTTGGACTTTTTCTCCTCTTCCCTCCCAAACCATGCACTGAAATGAGCCAAATGCTGGATTTGGAGTCAGAAGCCGTAGGTTAAAATCATGGCTTCATCACATGCTACTTCTTTCTGGACCTCAGTATCCCCCTCTATAAAAATGGCCTTGGGCCACCCCGGGCTAGATCATCTCTGTTATTTGTTCCCTGAAGGCTTTAAATCTGCTGTCTTTGATCTAACTGGCAAGTGGTTTTTAGGGTAGAACTTAAATTACTTTTTAAGGATTCTTGCAAAGAAAAGATTAAAGATCAGAAAATGAGGAAGCATCCAGGGATACCTTCGGAGAGACTGGAAAGCTGGGTATGCACAGCCACCTGAGTCTAGAGACACCCTAAAACCTTTCATTTAAATGTACAGGGGGTTAACTTTCAACATCACCCCATGTTGGCAAGCTAATTCCAGGGGCTTAACAACAACCCATGGTAACTTTTCCAAAATGACATATTCTGGTTGGTAACAAACACCTCTGTGCTATAAGCTGACAAGAAATGAGGTGTCAAAAAATCTGCTTATTAACGTCCTTAACTCCTTACTGAAGGGAAAAGTTAGCTGTAAGCCATCAAGTAGTTTGAACTGAAAATCATTTCAGGCTTTGGCATGTCAAGGGAATGTTTTAGCCCATGCCTCAATATTCAGATATAATGCAGTAAGTACACAGTAGCAAGGTATATAGCGGGGCAGGTTGATAAGAATAGTTAACATCTATATAGAGAATTAGGATTTACAAACCACTTTGTCCATTGTTAACGCTGGAATCTTATAAGACTTGAGATGCTACTAATAATACATTATTAGCTACCTTTTGCTGATCAGGAAACTGAGATAAAACCAGGGTTAAGTGACCTGGCACAAAGTCATGCATCTAGTAAAAGAACCAGAGGCAGTATTTAAATTTAGGTCTTTCTCCTATGCCACGCGTCTGTCAAAGAAAGCACCAGTCACTATACTATCAGCTCCCTATAATCCTGAGCTTTGAGGTTTGAAAGTGTTCTTTTTTTTTTGCAAGCCATAGATGACTGTCAGATGGGATGCCTGCTTATTTTTCTATCATTATCTCCAGTCATCTATGGGAGGGACCCTCAACTTGGAGAGGCCCTGACACTCCGGAATGAACCAAAGATCGGGCTATCCTTAAATCCTGTGTGATTCTACCTTTGTTTCCAACAATGTTATAGTCAAAATTAAGTGACAAATCCGAGAAACAACAACTTTGACATCCTCTTCAAGGACTTAATCAAACATCTGCCAAGCAAATTCTCAAGTGTGGATACTTTGATTTGTGCCAGTTAACTGAATAGTTAGAGCATGGCACTAAGAAAGCCAAGATCAAACTCTCCCTCCCCGCCATAGGAAAAAGATAGCTATGCCTACTTCTCTGGCCAAAGATTGTACTTCTAATCACTCATCACCAACAGCCGCAGTGACTGAGTACCTGATATGTGTAGGGCACTAGACTCACATATGTGCTTGTCACAAGGGAGAATAGGTGAGAGAATAGATGGTCACTGTTGCCCATATCAACTACTGGGGAAGCCCCCCACAACCCTAATGGATAACTGGTGGAAGGTGTCATCATCATTCATACCTGTGAGCACAGCAACTGACTTGACAACAACTCTAAAAATGGCTTGTCAATTCAGGCTCATTCATCCCATGAGTGTAGCACAGGGAAAGTCAAAAGCTGGCAAGGGCCTAGAATTGAGAAATCCATTTGAAAGAATGTCTTCTCTTTCCTTGGCATGACCCTAGACTCAGAGCCATCTGTAAGCCTTTTTTTTTTTTAAGATTAAATACTACTGTACCTGCAAATGGGCAGAAACGAAAAACCTCTCTATACAAAAACCACCCAAGTAGGGGCTAGCTCTCTGGGGGTTGAAAACCAGTGACCTTTACAAAAGCAACACAAAACAACAACCCCAAAGCCTCCGTCAGCTGCAAAAAGGACACAGGATATCTTGTTTTCCATTAGTTAAAGAATTCAGGATAATAGATAATTCTAAATGTTTCAGACCCAATACTGTGTATTCCTTTGGTGACTTGTCCCTGAATCTGGGTTCTAGTGGTTTCCACAATCAGAGCCATGGAGAGGAGAGCAGTTCCCCCTTCCCCTCCTCCCCCACCCCCTACAAAAGCAGCTTTGGCACAAGAGAAGCCTTACTCCAGGAACAACTTAGCAAGACTTTTTTTCCGTTTGGAAAGGCTATTGCATAAATTTACACAACTCACCCAGGAGCCATTTGTTGTGGGGTTTTTTTCTTCTCTTCCCTTCATCAAAAAGAGGTTTTAACCATTTCCAGAGAACTGGGAAGCCGGCCACCAAAGTGAGAAGGGTGTAGCATGACTGTGTTTGTTGAGAGGAATAATTAGTTATTTAGAGACTCAGCAAACATTGAGCTCACCCCTGACCTGTTACCCTGAACCCTTTAACTGGCTTAACCAGGACAGTGGGGGTGGGGGAAAATGGGGGCTGGAGAGACTGGTATGGCTACAGGAAGATTCATCTCTTGAGTCATTGAGAAAGCCACACTTGAGCCTGGAATAATTCAGCATTTGCTTTTGTATCCTTAAGCCTAATTCCTTCACAGAAACCAGTTGCCTTATTTCCCCAGAACTGAAAGCCATTTGAAATCAAGATGGCCTTAAAATATCTGGGCCAACCCCACCTCCCCACTAGAATATATCAGCATGTGTGTTGGGGAAGAGGTTCATTGGCATTATTTTCTTTTTACTTTAATACTTAAAATCACAGATCCTTTCTCATCAATGCCAGAGTTTCCTCAACCGAGGCAGATGGCAAACCCTTCAAAGCCTGGGTCGATTTTTGTGTGTGAATTTGAAGCAGCAGAAAGCCCTTGTGGTCAACCCTGCAGTGGTGAATACAATATTATACTACGTACTCTTTTAATGAACACCATTACTGAACAAATAAAATTCCAAATACTGAATTACCAGTTTTTTTTTTTAAAGATATAAACACAAATCATTTAATAGGTCTCTCTCTCCCCTATCCAATCAAGAGGAACACCCCCCCCCCAAAATACTTGGCAATGCATCCACTGGGGTAGGAGGATGTGGCTTAATCCAAAGGTTTCATAAAAACAATCTCACCAGACATTTTTAATAGCAAAATAGAAACTGTACACCCTTTATACTGTGAAGAAGACAAATGATTCATTTGCGGGGGTCAATAAATTACAATTGGCTAGAAGCATTTGGTCCACAGGCCATAGTTTGCCAACCTTTGGAGTAGAGTGTTAAAAGTAGAGTACAGTAGAAAGAGTATCGGTATTGGTGACAGGGGATTGGGTTCAAATCCCAGCTTTGTCACTGAATCTGTAGTCAGAAGTCATGAGTTTGAATCCTGGTTCTGTTAATTAATTAACTATATAGCCTTGGACAAGTCATTCAGCCTCTTTCTAGGACTCAATTTCTGCACTTGTAAGGTTCTGGTTTTGGACTGGATGACCTCTAAGGTTCCTTCCAGTTCCAAATCTAGAATTCTACGGAACTATGATCCAGTTGAATCACTGACAGTAAAGTCATTTCATGCTACTTTGGAAAGAGAATTTAAAACAGCAGGATTCTGGACAGCAGAGGATTTTTTTTTTTTTGAAGAACTCGATTTATATACCTGATATTTATATAGCAATTCAAATGCAAAGTAAAGTGACCTGCATAAGGTCACACAGCTGAGTAGATAACAGAGCCCAGATTCATATTCCTCATCTTCTGATTACAAATTTAGAGATTCTTCTACTCCACTCCAGCTGCCTCCTAGCTGCCCTGCTGTAAAGCCAGTCCACACATAAGTAAGAGCTCAGCTTACAGGAATTATACACTAACTAGGTGACCAAATCACATAGTAGGTGCTCCAGAAATACTTGTAGAATAACTGAATGTATGAGCCAAAATAGTCCCTGGGATCTACAGCCCCGAGAGTTTTCTTGGCATGTATCTGATCAGAAACTTTAATAAATAGCCAATGGGTTCCTTTTCTAAAAGGCAGAAGAAGTCAATCAGAGAGCCCTTGCCGTCCCCCAAAAAAAATTCCAAAAGAAAACAAAACAAAAACTTGCCAGGAGAACTTTCCTCAAAAGTAGGCAGTTTAAACATCTGTCCTTTGATCTGAAGTCTGTTAGTACTTGGCAGCTCTCAATCCGGGTGACCACCCCCCATTTCCTAAAAAAGAGATGTGTTCCACTGCAATCTGTTTTCAGGGTAGCAAACTATTTAAATGAAATTCTGCATTTTCTGACTCTCAAACCATCCCCTATTGGTGAATGAACGTTAAAGAAGTCTGATGGCTTACCCAAGCCCCCTGGAGTTACGTGAACTGACCACTCCAGTCTAGTTTTTGTCTGAATGGTAGCCAGACTAAATCTACACATTTTTCAAAGGACATATTCAAATCTAGGGTGATATGCTTTTTAGCATTTCCCATAAAGAGTCCACTCTATTTTTCTAAAGTCATAGAAGGGTAACATAACACAAAGAACTACAGAATGAATCTTAGGGAATTGGGCTTGTGGATTTAATTCCCTGTTTTGGGGGAAGTCATTTTATTTCTCTGGGACTCAGTTTCCTCATTTGATTATCTCTAAGGTCCTTTCCAGTTCTAACGTTCCGTAATTCTATAATCCTAATGGAAGAATGCCAATAGTAGCCTAGGACAGCATGCAGCCAGGAGCTCATCCCCAACAGGAGTAAAGATCTGACCCTACTGTGTAAGAGTCAGTTCCTGCTGATGGTGTTAATTCCAAGAGGGCAGCCTCCAATGTAGACTATAAAAGAACCAGGAGAGAAGGAACCTGAAAGCACAGAATGACCACAGAATGACAAGTTTGCAGGAGATTTTAAAAGACAAGCTATCAGGGGACAGAATTTAAGTTCCTTGAGGGCAGGGACTATTCTTCATTCGTATACCTAGGATTTAAGCACCATGCTGGAAATTTGGTTGGTGCTTAATAAATTACCGTTGATTGATTTGAAGAGTTCATCAGACCCAACTCCTTTATTTTATGGATGAGGAAATTTAAACACAGACAGGGGCAGCACCAGAACCTAGCCACACAGTCTAGATAAAATGGCTTGTCCAGTGTACCTCTGGCAACTTGTAAATGTTAACTAAAAATGAAAATTGCAAGCCTGACCCATTTTCAAGTGCCCTGTTCTTAAATCCAGCTGTAAACTATTATTTGAAAATACATCCGAGATGAATTTTTCTATAAAATAGATTTTGGTTAGGACTCTCCAAATTTTCTTCCTCCTAGCATAAAGACAGATCTGAGGAGAGGGCAGTGGGACTTCACTCATGCCAACACAACCTTTTAGGGAAATCTGATTAGTATTTGTAACAGATAAACATTTTCGAGATATGTCCTCACCTTTCCAGCCTTCTCTCCTCCAATAATTAAGGGTTGTGTTTAAAAAATATATTGAATGTAGAACTAATTAGAACACCTAAAAGGCAGGCAAAAGTGTGAGCCATGCTAACCTTGTAGGTCAGCCAGCCTCCCCAGAGCCTCACTTCATCAGAAGTGAGAAATGAAGTCTATTTGGAAGAGCAGACAGTTGGGGCAGACAACTAAATTAACAAGACTGTCTCCGTGTCAGCCAAAACATCATTATGGCTGATTAGTTGAGAGGAAGGGACAGAAATAAAAATGATGAATTAAAAAAAAAAAGTAAGATGTGAGACCCTGAAAGGAATTAGAGGGAAAGGAAGATGATGCAGCTCTGGAGCACAGAATCAGATCATTTAATGCTAACAGCAGCCTGGTGGCCCTTCAGCACAATGCTTTACAGCAAAATGAAATCAAATGCAGCTAGCCCTTTAAAATTGGTGAGATTTTGTTTCCAAACACATGTGAACATATTTTAATAATATTCACAGGCATTTAATTATGTCTCAGGAGTTTACAAAGGCCCTTTGGAGAACTAAGTGGGCTATTTTGCCACTTCAACTGCCCTGACATTGAAAAAATACTAAAGGCCAAGGGAGGGAAGGACTCTGCCCAGAGCCCTTAGTAAGGACTTTAATTATTTGGAGGGAATGGAGTGGGATGTCTGGACTCTCGTAACCAAAGCAAACCAACATCTCTTGACAGCAGCTCTGCTTTCTCTTCTGTCTGGGAAGGCAGGGCCCCTTGTTATTTTTACCTTTTGCATAGTACTGTACAGTGCAGTTGCAATCTTGGCCAAGCATTCTGTCTAATATGTAGCAACACCATGTTGCCCTGGCTAATGAATGTGGTACTCCCATGACCCTGCAAGAACCACTTGGATCTATATACCAAAGCAGGTCCCTGACCCGAGTAAGTGGGGACACCCAGTCTAAATAAAACTTCCACCTTCTTTCCCCCAACTTCACCCAAAACACATCATCCAGAACAAAAATTTCACCTGGTATTAGAGTATGATGATAGGCAAATGAGGGAACTGGAAAGATATTCTGACTGAGTGACTGCAAGAAAGGATTGGACCTGAAGTCAGGAGGTCTGCTGGGAATGTGTGCCTCAGGGAGTCACAACCTCTCCCAACCTCCTTTTAAAATGCGGTAATACTAACCCTACCTACTTCACAATGTTGTTCTGAGGCAAAGAATAGCTTCGTAGAAAAAGAGGTATGCGTCGTCAGAAAATCTGGGTTCAAATCTTAGCTTTACTATCTTGTGTGACCTGTAGCAAGTCATTTTAAATGCTCTATGCCTCAGTTTCCTCCTTTGTAAAATGAAGGTGTTAGATTACATGATCACTAAGGTCCCTCCCAGCTGTAAATCTATGACCTTAAAGTGTTATAAAAATGATAGTTACAAATGTTGTGAGAATCAAATATGAAAATGTTTATGAGAAGTAATCATCCCTGACTAATCTTCAGTAAATGAGGGGAAAAAATGTGTGTGCACATATCTCTGAAAACACAGATATATGTTTTTCTGTGTTTTAGGCAGGAATTTTGCACAAATAAAGGACCCCAAATACTTGGGGACCCATAAAAATACAAGTACCTGAGAAGGGGAAAGAGATTACCAGCTGGGATGTCTAGGGGCGCCTATGAAGGGGGAAAGGGTCTCAGTCCCTGGATGATGGATTTTTCCAACTGTCTTTAGTCCTTTTCTGACATTTCAATTGCAAGATGAAGCAGCCATAATAGCTTTGGCTCCTGTCCCTCCCCCAAAGGGCACTACCAGCATCAACAAAAGGTGCCTTAAACTTGTGCTCTAGTAGCCATTGTCCTGGCTAGACATTGCCAATCTGCCCAGACCTGGGCTATTTATAGAAGCGCACCGGCAGGGCACACACACAGACACAGACACAGACACAGACACACACACACACACACACACACACTCTCTCTCTCTCTCTCACACACACACACACACACACACACACACACACACACACACACACACTCACACACACACACTCTCACACTCACACACACACTCTCTCAAACGTCTGTCCGGAAGGACATTTTTACCAGCTAAGTTGATAAGGAGGCCGTTTAATTGCTCCATCATTATTGCCCCTTAGGGAAGTAAAATGGAAACTTCATTGATTCCCCCCATCTCCCCGACACACACAGCGCTCCCCAGGGCACTCACAGCTGCAGAAGAAGGCACCCCCTCGCCCAGGCGGCAGGGTAAGGGGGCGGAGGGTGATGACAGGGGGAGCTGCAGCGAACCAGACAGTCCCAGGGGGCTGGGAAACAGGGGCACTTTTCCCAATGAAACAAACCCTCGTCCAGGATGATCCCTAAAGTCTCCGAGGCTCAGGTCCGATACCTGTCGAGGGGAAGTCTTGGGCTAGGGAAGGGGGTGGTGGCGACTGCTCACGGTAGGGGCCGGGGCTTTAGCTGGCTCTAGGGCCTGGCCCTCGCCGCCCCACTCCCTCCTCTCCTCACACCCCGCTGACTTCGCTCAGGGACCGTGGGGACAAAGCCGGGAATCGCGCCAGCTGGAGACCTGCGGCGGCGGCGGCGGCGGCGCGCGCCTTCCCGCCGAGCCTCCCTACCTCCCCACAGCGGCCCCCGGGGGCCAGAGCCTTCCCAGCCTGGGCACCCCAGCCCCTAGCGGTCCCAAGTCCCGGGCCCGGCTGGAAGTGACAGTCCAGGGAGCGCCGCGGGGAGAGAAGCGACTGGATCCGACCCGGTAGACGCTGCCCCGGGGCTGAAAGAACCGGGAGGAATGGGGAGCGACTTCAAGGGGCAGCGGATGAGCCCTGTCCAGGGCCCCCAGTTCCGAAGGGGATCTGGAAACAGGAAGCACCGGGGAGAGCAACGACCGCAGGTAGCCCCTGACCACCTGCCCCGGGGCCCCTCTTCCTCCGCCTCTCCCAAAGTCACAGCCTCCGAGCCCCTACCCGGAGCTGCCAGGCGAGGAAGCCGGAACGGAAAGCACTTTCAGGCTCGGAAAACATCCCAGACACAGACCTTCGGGTCGGACAGACCGATAGGCAGGCGGACAGACAGATCCCGCACCTCCGGAGGGAAAGGGGAAATCTGAAGCGAGAAGGAAAGAGGACTGCGGTGTGAGAGCTCAGGGGAGAAGAGGAGAGGTGAGGAAGAGAAACGGGAGGGAGAGGAGGTGAGGTGAGGAAGAGAAACGGGAGGGAGAGGAGGAGAGGTGAGGAAGAGAAACGGGAGGGAGAGGAGGAGAGGTGAGGAAGAGAAACGGGAGGGAGAGGGGGAGAGGTGAGGAAGAGAGTAAAGGTGAGAAGTGAGCGAGCCAAGGAGAAAAGTGAGAGGAGGGGAGAAAGCAGAGCCAAGGAAAGGAGGGGAGAGAAATGGGAGAGAACACCGGAGGGAGCGCAGCGGAAGAAGGGCCACAGGACAGGGGTCCCCAGCAAAGGGGCCGGGGAGGCTGGGGGGGGCCAGGACCGCGGGGAACCCGAGCGAGAAGCCCCAGGAGATAGGATACTCACTGATCTCCATGCTCTGGAACAAAGACCTTTTGCAGTTGCATGTGCAGGACACATTGGGCTGCCCGGCGGCCGCGGTGCTGTTGAGACCCATTAAGTTATACATTTAAAAAGGAGGGAGAGGAAAACGGGGGACTTGGAGAAGAGCGAGGGGGGCTCCGGGAGGCACCACATAAAGGAGGATCCTGCGGCGGCCGCTGCTCCAGCCCGGGGAGGGAAGAGAAGGCAATGCGCTTTTCTCTTAAAAAATAAAAAACAATTCTGAAAAAATGAAGTTATAAAACAAAACCCAAAAGACGGTGGGGAAAAAAAACCCAAACAGGGGGGAGGACCTCGCTGCTCTTTCTTCCCTCCCCCCCGGCTCCCCTTCTCTCCAGCCTCTCGGTAAGTTTCCCTCGCCCCAGCGCCGGCGGAGAGCGCCGAGCTACTACTCTGTTTCTGCGCTGGCCGGACGGAGCGACGGACTCCCGGCGGCGGCTTCCCCAGCCACTCCGCCTCCTCCGCCTCCTCCTTCAAGTCCAAGGAGATTGGGTTTCATATGGAGATACGGGACTGAGGCAGGCAGACGGCCTGACGTCAGCGCTAGACGGAACTGCCCTTTTCCACCGCACTGGCGGAGGGGGGCGGGGGAGGGGAGTCTAGGAAGGAGGAGAGGAGCCCCCCTCTAGCCTTGGCGGCTGCACCAATCCCTACCGAGGTTCCCCCGCACCCCCTCCCCTCTCCCTCCCAGCGCGAGGCGGGGGGGCGAAGTGAATGGGGGGGAGTGAAACTGACTCTTAAAGGGACCGAGTGCATTCCCTAATGCACCAAAGCCGCCACCGCCACACGCCACCCGCAGACTTGAGACACACAGACACAGACGTGCACACGGACTCGGAAGGAGGAAAATACATCCAGTGGCGGTGGCAGTGACTTCATTAACTTATGTAGTAGTTGCTTAATGAATGTCATTCTGAGTTCTGGAATTCCCAAGCGTCCCTGTCCCTGTCTTTTTGAAAGGGGTGGCGAAGATGGTGGAGAATGGGGAGAGTTGGTTTTGTCAATGGGAAGCTCAAAAATTCCTGGTTCATTACCCTCAGGCTTATCATATTTGGAAACAGGCTTATCATATTTGAATCCGAGCTAGGGTGGTAGTGGTGGTGGTGGTAGTGTGTCTTGCGTGTCTGTGTCTGTACGTGTGTGGCGGGGGAAACCTGCGTAATACCGGACTAGCTTAGAGGGCGCAAGGGGAGTGGACAAGGAATGCTCCTCACTTACCCTGCGGGCAGATGTCTCGAATCCTAGGTAGGACTTCAGGGAGGAAAAGACGGTGAAAAGCTCAGAATACCGCCCACCCACCCACCCACACAGCATTCCAAGCACCAATTTGGAACAGAGAAAGCACCTCCTGTCTCCGTCAACCGGTGCTTTTTAGCCATTCCCTCAAATGTAACGACAGACAGTGAGACTCAAATAAATTTTAGCTGATGGCTTATGGCACCGGCTGACTGACCCCAGGTCAGTGTGAGGTAAAAGGAGGACTTTGTCCCTCACTTATTCTTTATAGGAACAAAAGGAATGAAACCCAAGGAAGCCACATTTTGGAAGGCATTGTTTTTATTTATGGGTTTAAGTAATTTTATGAGGCGCAGAAACCCTGTAGAAGTCTATTGGCGTGTAAATATGTTTTGGAGACTATGACCTGGACCTCCCCTCTGTCTTTCTACTTAAGTTTTATTCGAAAGCTTTAGTCTTGTGTTGAGACAGAGAGAGAGAGAGAGAGAGAGAGAGAGAGAGAGAGAGAGAGAGAGAGAGAGAGAGAGAGAATAAAAAAAATTCTGAGACAAGGCAAAATCAGAAACTAATATGGATTCCAGAAGTAGATTGTTTTGTTAGCTCCCTACAGATATGAAGGCTGTACATTGATGTGTTGGGGGACAGAAAGAGTTGATTATTTGGGAGAGGAATAGTGAAGAAACAGGATAGGCATGTAGAAGAAGGAAAGGGGGAATTTATGCTGCAAAGATCAGGAGGCAGTGAATTTGGTGATCTTTTTTATCAAGTAAATGTATATTACTCGGAATTTATTATAACACCACTCCTCATTTTAGTAAAGATTAACTCCCCCCTCCCCCAAGTCATTGTTTGAAGAAAGATTTAAATTTAGCAGCTGGTTAAAATTGACTCATGATATGAAATGAGTGAACCCCAAAAGATATGAAGTTTGAAGTAAAGCAATTCAAAGATAGCAAGCACACTGTGCACATTCAAATTGCTTGTGTTTATGTATAGAAATTACTACTGTCTCTTTAAGACAGAGAGAAGCCAAGAGGATGACAATTGTAACTGTCATTCTATGAGATACTTCTCCCTATGGAGTCTGGGAGAGAGTGTGTGTGAGAGATAGTTTAACTTTGATCTGAGATAAACTATGGGGAAAACAGAAAGAAGGTGAGGAGACACTTCTTTCTTGTTAGAACTGTCAACTATTATTTTATGAAGAAACAATATAAAGAAAATTTTATTAAGAGTAACTCTGGAGGGATACTATTAAGAATGAGGGCTTGGGAGAAGATGTGATTATTTTTCTGTCATGGCTGGAGATAAGTTGGAGAAGACAGAAAGGAGAACAATGAGACCTTATTTGTTATCTTAAGCAAACTAAATGGTGTAGAACTGTGTGTTCTCAGATGTTGAGAAGTCATCTGCAGTTACATGAGGGTTTGAAGTGATAACTGGCTGTGATCTTTCTCCCAGCTAAAATACTGTAAAGAACTATATCTA
>CM053769.1:282035582-282061270 GCA_028658325.1 Potorous gilbertii | reverse complement strand
CAAATCTGCAAGCTGGAGTTGACCTGTTAAACTGCTACTCCCAATTGTAATGGAAATATATTTTATGAGGAGTGTTTTAAAAGCTATTCGGACAGTATAGGTGACTGGGATTGAAAGCAGTTTGGGAATGTTTGGAATGGTTGTAAGATTGCCTCCAGGTTTACAGACCTGTTTTCATTTTTTATGTCAAGATAATACTAGCTTTTCCTTTCTCTAGCACTTAGAGCTTACACCATGCTTTACTTAAAAGCAGTCTTGGTAGGTAGATAGTGCAAAAGTGATCAGCTCCATTTTTTTTTTTCAGATGAGACAGAGGTTCAGGGAGTAATGAACAGGTCATACAGAAATGGCAGAAATGATCTTTGAACCTGGGTCTTATGAGAGAAGTTATAATTTTCTGAATTTGTGGTGAGTGTGTGAAGGGTAAGAGGGTTAGGGTGATTTATTTTGTAATATTTAAAGTCAGTTGATATTTTGTTTCTTTGAAATAACTGTGAGCTGTGCATTATAAGGAGAGATACCAAATAGCATAGGAGATGAAATAATCAGCAACTGCTTACGGTTTTAGTACGGTTTTTGTGATGGGTAGAGGAGAATTAATGTGTCTAACAAAATGAGTAGTAATCAGCACACAACAAATGTCTTGTTCAGAGGACAGAAACTTTGCAAAGTTTCCAAAATGTGGTCCCTAGAAATATGTGTATCTCATCTGTAGCACTACATGGCAAGCTTATGAAGCTGTGATATTCTGTAAGATGAATCCTTGATGGACTATTAAACATTGGATTTCAAGCTGGCAGATATGTCTGCCTGGTAATTGGCTCTGAACTGAAGTAATTAAAGGAAAATAATTACATTAATACGGTCTCCAGACCAGTGTGCACAGAGGTGATATCAGTAGCTTCTTTGCCTTTTCCTCAGAAAATGGAAATTTTCAGCACATCAAGACATCATCTTCAGTCAGAGTTTTTGCATTGCTTGTAATGGATCAGACATTTCCTGTTATTATTTTTTTTATTTCTTAGTAGCAGTAGGAGACTTATTTTTTTTGTTCCCTGTAATGTGAACAGTCTTCACTCACATAGGGGGATCTGAGCTTTCCAAATTCTACTTAAGGAGATTCACAGCACAAACACTTCTAGTCAGGCAGCTGAGAGATGAGGCTGAAAAGCAGTCTTAGGAAACTTCAGATCTTGGCTGCCTTGGGTCTTTTTTTCCGGAGAAGTTGGAGAAGCTGGAATTTGACGAAGTTTACTTTTCAGTATTGCCTTATTTAGGAGGCAAAAAGCTGATCATTTGTCAGGCAAAGCAGATGTGGGCAGCAACAACATCTATTTTCATAATTCGAAACAAATTTGGTTAGTGCCTTCTTTTCAGCAGGGCCTGTTCATGCAGAAAGTAAACTCCAAAACAGCATTTAGCAAAAAATATTTATAGCTCCTCAGTTGAACATGTTTTCTTCTCTCATGAGTTGGTTTCTGCTGGTGGGAAAAGGCTCTGAATACAGACGCTTTGTTTATGGAGAGTTGTTGGAGGCTAGACTGGACTGTTTTAAAAATAGAAACGGAAAAAGTCTTTGTGGCCAAACAAAGCCTTTGCCCCATTATTGGGGCAGGAAAAGCAGATGTTTTTCACCTTCCTGGTCGTGGATTGTACGGAGTCCTTGGGGAACTCCCTCAAGAAGTGATGTATTTATTAATTCCATTCAATTGAATGAACATTTATTAAGTGCCTATTGTGAGCAGAACACTGGGCCAGGTGCTGGGGTACACAATAAAAATGAATAAAACCCATCCTTGTTCTTAAGGACGTTGCAGTCTAGTGAGGGAGAATAAGACACATACTGTACATGTCCTGTTAGTGCCAATATACAGGTTAGAAGATCAGACTCAGGATCTGAGGGAGGCATGAGGGGAGAAGGAAGGCACATCCATTTATTTCATCATTTATTCAGCATGCAGTCAAAAGTGTCTTTTTTTCCCTAAATGTGCAAGAATGTGAATCAGACTGAAGAACACTGGATAGGTTGTGCTTTGTAGTTGCTGAATTGTTCATGACCCCATTTGGGGTTTTCTTGGCAAAGCTACTGGAGTAGTATGCCATTTCCTTCTCCAGACCATTTTGCAGATTAAGGAAACTGAGGCAAACAAGGTTAAGTGACTTGCCCAGGGTCACCTAGCTAATAAATATCTGAGATCAGATTTGAACTCAGGAAGAAGATGAGTCCTCCTGACCCCAGGCCTGGAACTCTGCAGTATAGTTCCGTCTAGCTGCTCCTACCTCATCACAGAGCCTCTTGGGGAATCATAGGTTCACAGATCTAGACCCTGGAAGGGACCTTTATCTACCTAGTCCAACTTTCGCCTTTTACAGATGGGGAAAGTAAGGCCAAGAGAGGTTAAGTAACTTGCATAAGAGCTGGGATTGGACTTCGGTTCTTTGGATTCCAAATTCAGCTCTCTGTCCACCCTGAATATCTCATAGAATACTGAAAAGGACCTTGAAAAAAAACAAGACAAAACAAACCACACCTAGCCAAAAGAAACCGGGGAAGTCATCTAAGCTGGTCAAGCCCCTTCATGATGATTGAGAAATAGAAGATTCTCTTGATATTAAGTACTCCAATTCTTCCTTTTATAGATGGATAAACTAAAACCCCAGCAACTGAGCAAGAATTCCAACCCAGGGCTACCTACTCCAGAGCCAATGTTTTTTCTACCTTGCAGCCTCCTTAAGGTCTCACTACTTGGCATAGAGGGAAGCCCAAGGGCCTCTCACCAGGCTGAACTCAAGTGCCCTGACCTTCAATCCAACCTCACTTTAGAAATGAGCAATCGCATGATACCCAAGAGTTAAAGGGATTCACCCAGAGTTACCCCACCAACTCATTGTGAGGGTGAACAATCTGTCTCTTAACAGCTCTTCCTCTCAAGGTTCTCCAAAAGCAGATTTGGAGGCTAATAGACCTTACACTTTTCAGGCAGTGAAGGCTTTTGCTATTTCCTTCAGGAACAATGACCTCAAACTCCTTAACCAATTCCCTTAACAGAGGGAAGGCTCTAGAATGAAGATGGACCTGAAAAAGGCATCCTGTAGAAGAGAGTATTTTATCAGGGATCTGAAGGAAGGCCAAGAAGTAGAGATGCAGAGGGACAGCATGGAGGGGTGGAAACAGACAGTGAAAATGCCTGATGCCTAGAGTCAAGGAACTGTAAGGAGTCCAGAGCATTACTGTATGCCCAGTACAGCATACAGTAGATACTTAATAAATGATTGTGGAATGAATGTTTAAATACTTCCCTGGTAGAAACTGAGGCTAGATGAGGCATTTTTCCTGAAAGTTATAGATAAATTGTATTTTCCCATTGGTCTCCATTATGACTTTAGAGTTTTTTGTTGACTCAGACAGTGTGGTCCAATGGGAGGGATACTAAATTTAAAGTTGACAAAGCTTAGCTACTTATTCTTTGTGTGGCCTCCAGCAAATCATTTAACCCCTCAGGGCTTCAGTTTTCTCATATATAAAATAAGAGTTGAACCAGACAGACTAACTAGGATCTCTTCCAGTTCTAGACCTGTAGTGTTAAGGTTTTTCATTCCTCATTGATCTTTTCATCCAAAATTACCTCTCCTAGAACTTTACTTCTTTCTCCCCTTTCTCCAAGAACTGACATGTAAGCACATGCTTAGAGACATGTAAGGTAATGTTTGCCTCGTCAGAGCTACCCCAGCCCTTAGAGAGCTTGACTAAGAGGATCCGGGTTCAAATGCTGACATGCCTACTTATCACCTGTGTGACCTGGGGCAAATCATATGTCAGCCCCAGTTTCTTTAAATGTAAAATGAGGAAGTTGGATTAAGCAAGCTGAAAGGACTTGAGAGTCCTTTCAGGCTCTAAGTATAGAATCCTATGAACTTTTCTAACCTACTGTTTTTACAGAAGAGGAAACTGAGGGCCCAGGGAGGGAGATTGACGTGCCCAAGTTAGATAAGGATAGAGTTAGATAAGGATAGAGCTGAGACCTGAACCCAGGTCTCCTGACCTCCAGTTGAAGATACCGAGGAATCTTTTTTAGGAAGAATTTCTTTATATGAATTATCGCTCTCTTTAATTTATTTACTTGTACCTATCAGATTTTCTAGCTAGGTTCTTACTCGTTAGTAATTCCTTGGGGGCAGGGAATATCTTTTGCCTCTTTGTGTATTTATCATTTAGCACAGTACCATTCACATAGTAGGTACTTAACAAATGTGTATTGATTGATTTATTGATTAGGATATAGGAAAAGCAGTGGCCATAGAGATGGGAAATGTGGATTTGAAATATGTCTCAACTCAGACATTTAGTAGCTCTGTGCTATGAAAAATGTGAGATCCTTAGTAAGTGCTTGTTGATTGACTGTGACCACGAGCAAGTCATTTTATTTCTTAATCTGTAAAATGGGCTACTGATACTAACACTGCTTCCATTATAGAGCTGTTATCAGAAAGTTCTGTTGTCCCCACATTCTGTCTCTCGGTTTCAAACCCAACAGGAATGTCATCCAGACTAGCAGAGGGCTGGCACATTCTAAGTACTTAATAAGTGATCTTTGTGCACAAGGCTGAATGCCTGGCTGCCATGGACTCCTTCCCTGTTCCCAAGGTTGGCATTTAAACAAACTATTTTACTGTTTGCAGGTGATTTGGGGGTCAATAATTGTTTTTCAGATCTCATTGCTATAATTCACTCTCTGCTATCAGGGACGCTGTAGCAATTGCCTAGTTTAGGGGATTTGTTCTGTTGAGAATATGGTGAGAGATATTTTTTTTTAATTATTATTTCCTTTCTCTCCAATGACTTCCCTCCTTTGGCCGGAGGACTCTGTCTGATGTGACAGGTTGATTGGTTGGTTGTCTGGACTGTTGACACCTGAGGGTTGGACTTGTCGTGTTTCATAGTAACCAACAGAGAAAAAGACCACTTGGCTGACAGACCTGTGACCCAGCCCAAATTGATGCATGAGAGAGATGTGGAAGAGGGAGGGGGTACACAGCACATGGCTGCATGCATGGACATTAGAGGCCAAATTTCATTTCAATTAGAATCCTCAGAATCATGTCTGGGCCACAGTAGATATGTCCTGGGAGTCCAGCCTTGGGCTCAGCACTGTGAGGGATCCAGAGGAAGTCTTAGCAGAGTATTTTGTCTTTAATTCAAAAGGATCTTATCCGTGAACTTAAGTTTTAAAAAATACTTTGATAATTGTATTTCAGTATAATTAGCTTCCTTTTAAAATCCTATATATTTTATTTTATGCATTTAAAAACCATAAGCTTCACCATGCTTCTACTGGGGTTCTTTTTTTTTTTCCAGAATAATGTTTTTTTTTCCATTTTTATTTAAAGTTTTGAGTGCCATATTCTATCCTTCCCTCCTTTCCTCCCTTTCCCCCTTCCTGAGATGGTAAACATTCAGTTATAAGTTATACAATTTCAATTATGTAAAATATTTCCATATTAGTCATTTTGTACAAGAAGGATTGGATAAGTGAAAAATAGCATGTTTCAATCTATATTCAATCAATATCAGTTCTTTCTCTGGAGGTGGACAGTAGACTTTATCGTTAGTCCTTTGGGATTTTTCTAGATCATTGTATAGATCAGAATAGCTAAGTCATTCACAGTTCTTCATCAAACAATATTGCTGTTACCATGTACAACATTCTGTTGATTCTGTTCATTTCACTATGCATCAGTTCATGTAAGTCTTTTCAGGTTTTTCTGAAATCATCCCACTTGTCATTTCTTATAGTACAATAATATTCCATTATAATCAAATACCACAGCTTGTTTAACCATTCCCCAGGTGATGGGCATCCCTTTGATTTCTAATCCTTCGCCATCACAAAAAGAGCTGCTATAAATATTTTTGTAGAGAAAGGTCACTTTCTTTTTTATTTATTTGGATGTCTTTGGGATACAGACCTTACTGGATTGAAGGGTACACATAGTTTTGTAGTCCTTTGGGTACAGTTCCAAATTGCTTTCCAGAATGATTGGTTGGATCAGTTCACAACTCTACTAACAGTGCATTAGTGTCCCAGTTTTTCCACATCCTCTCCAACATCCCACATTTTCCTTTTTTCTCATATTAGTCACTCATCTACAGGAGTTTCAATTTTGCCACTCACTTTCTGGGTGACCTTGAGTAAATCACTTACTTTTTCTGCACCTTTGTTTCCTCCTCTGTACAATGAGGGGTTGAACTCGATATGAGGTTCTGAACCTATTTTTTGGCATGGAGCCCTGATCTAATTCAACCTTCATCATTCTACAGGTGAACAAACCAAGGCCCAGAGAGGGAAAGTGATTACCCAAGGTCACCCAGAAAGTGAATGCGAAATTGAGACTACCTTAGAACCCAGGTCACCTGCCTCTTACGTCCAGTGTTCTTTCCACTACGTCAAGAGATCTGGCACAGTCCATGCCATGGCCTCCAAGGACTCACAGTCCTTGCCTTACTAGCTAATTAAGACCAAGATATATGAGATTGTTAGAGACTATTTTGGTGTTAACCTGTAGTCTTGACTAGAAGTGTGATAGGAATTTGGAGAAAAGGGGAATAGCTGTGGGCTGACTAGGTTAAGGATCACTTCCTAGGGGAGGTAAGATATGTGTTGAACCTTCCTATTTCACTCAGCTGTGACATACACACACATACACACACACACACACACACATACACACACACACACACACACACACAAATTCTGCATTCATTCAATATTCCCTATACTACATGAGCTACTGAAGGTGAGCTGAGTAGGGGGAGTCTCAGAGACACTACTGCTTCATATTGGTCTATATGGTATATTTCCCCTAGGTAGTCAATAAACAATAAATATTTATTAAGTGCTTACTGTATGCCAGTCACTCACTATGTTAAGTACTAGGGATAGAGAGTTTTCTAATCTGTGCTTGAGCTTTTCATTGGAGGAACTTAGCCATAATGAAAACAATTCCTTGTCAATAGCATCTTTTATTAATCCTTATCTCTGGACCCAATCTACTCTGTTTTTCAAAAGGTTGTATTACCTCCTAACTTGTTATTTGACTGATTATAAGGACAGAAAACCAGAGTTTGAGTGCTTATATTGTAACTGACTAAGTGTATTATTTGGGGCATTCTTTCATCTCTAAAATGAGGGAAATAGAGCTAGGGGGTGCCTAAGGTCCTCTCCACCTCCAACATGAAGACCTAGAAGGCTCTTAAGATTTCTACTAACTCTACCATTCATGGCATCATAGATTTAGAGGGAGAAGGGACTTTAGAAATGACCTATCTCATTCTTCTCATTTTGGAGATGAGGGAACTGAGTGGGGTGATGATTTCTCCTAAGTAACAGAATTGGTATTCAAAGCTAAGTTTTCCTACTCCAAATCCTGCAGTTTTTGCCCTGGACCACTCTGCCTATGTCAGTTTCAGCAGGCTTAGAGATGTTGCTACTAAGCAGTTCAAGAACCAACCATTGTTTATTCAGTCAGTAAACATTTATTAAGCACTATGTAGTAGGTACTTTGCTAGCATTAGTAATAAGAAAAAAAAGAAGGAAGAAATGGAGAAAAGAAAGAAAGAAAAAGGAAAGGAAGGAAGGACAAGAAGAAAAAAAGAAAAGAAAGAAAAAGAAGGAAAGAGATGACAGTTTCTGATCTAATGTACAGACAACACAGAATAGGAAGCTAAGAAGGTGGGTGGGGGTGGTTAAAGGTGCCCCTCCATGGAGGCATGATAACAGAGTCCTGAGGAATGTAATTGCATGGGAAATGAAGATAATTGTCCCTGAAAGAAGCTTTTTTTTTCTTCAAAATTTCTTCAAAATTTTCCCATATCGAGTGTATAAACACCTGTCTCAGTATCTCCACCTTGCGGAGGGGCAGAATTTGCCATCACCAAAGACTTACTGGGAGTGTGAGACTAAGTCTAACTCATGTTTGATCCTTTGACTCTGACAGATGATATTTGACTTAAAGGAGTCTTAAGGCTCTTCGAGGAGAGCTACATGCTGTTCAAAGATATCCCTGAAGTACTTCGGCTCTTTCTGTGACTTAGAATTGCCACTTCAAATGGAGATTGGAAGTTGTCTAACCAGGCTCTTTGAACACTCCTGTCTTGTACAGATGTCCTCAGGAAGGTGTATGGTTTTCTTTGAGGGGGCTATAGGATGATGATAGGAAGGTGGGGGAGGGAATGTAGTGGAGTTCATTCCAAATGCATTTGGTTACTATTGTTTTCAAAGGGGAAGTTTAGAATTTCATTGCCCAAACCCTAAGTTGTGCATGGAGTAAGCTGCTAGAAAAGATGACAGCAGAGAGACTGACTAATATTTTTTGGCTGGAATTGATAGCCAGATGGTAGATGCAAAGAGAGTGAAGGAAAGAGAGAGAAGGGAAATGACTTTTCCCTTCTCTTTCTTCTCCTTTTCCTTGTACCATGAAACCATGCTAAGGAATCTTCCCTAGGACAAACCTTATTTTGGATGAGCCCCAAGTAGGGTGGCATTTCTGGAAGCCGTGAGAGTTAGCTTAGTTACAAGAGGAGTAAATAATGGCCTACCTCGTCGGGGTCCTTCCACATGCACTCTTCTTCCCTTCCCATACTGCTTCCATTTTGCCTCTGTTTCCTCTTTATTTCTGCCTTAAACTATGCCTCTCCTCACACACACCCACAAGCTTTGTTTCTCTTTTTAAAAATTTCTTTCTCTTCCCTGCCCAGTTCTACCTTCACCTCCATCCCCAGGGTTATGAAAGGCAAATGTTATCCTGCACCAACTTGGAGAGATGGGTTTAGTGGAGGGGGTAGAAACACCACAGCACAGTGACTGTAAGGACACAGCTGAAAGGGACTCCCTTCTAGCGAGTCACTTCCCCCAAGCATTATCCACATTTAAACAGAAGAGACCAGGATCAGCAGTCAATGTCAGGGACAGAGACAAATGAATTGAGTCCTTTGGGAACTGGAGAAACTATGAAGAAAGTGAATTTGAAGACATTCTCAGTCCCTAATAGCAGTGCACACCAAGAAGTCATTCAATCTATCTGTATCTCTATCTGTATTTATATCTAATCACTTGTTTTGGGTTTGGAGCCGGAAGATATGATTCTGATATTTGCCTTTTTGTGTGTTCTTGGGTAAGTCACTTTATTTCTACCAGACTCAGTGTTCTCATCTATAAAATGTGGACAACAGTATTTTCCCTACTTACCTCATGGATCAGATGAGATAAAGGACGTGAAGTGTCTTGAAATGTATAGAGCCATTCTAAGGACAAAATGACTGAGCCCATAAAGGTGTAGTGAAAGGAATATGGGAATCAAAGTAGAGATGCAGGTCCAATTCCTATCTCTGATCCTTAGTACTTGAATGACTGTAGCCAGGTCCCAGTTAGTACAAATAATGAATCCTGCAAAGTGGTTGCTTGCATATATGCATTCAAATACACATTATTTGAAGATTTAATTATATAAAATATAGTAATGAGTTCCAGCTCAATGGTACTAGTCAGTGCAAATTCTAATAATGCTACCTGTGAGAGGGAGAATTTGTAATTTGTATTTGTTGTCTGTCCTTTGTTCTTGAAAAGGACCAATGACATCAGAAAGGTGATGTCTTGATTTGCAAGAAAATTGGATTTAAGTGAGGCAGAGCTGTGCAAAGCCTCAGTCTCCTCCAGAGCCCTCTGGGTTCAGCGTTCTGATATGGATCAGGATAACTGGAGATTACCCTGGATGCACTGAGAGACCTTTGCCTTTTTAAGATTTCCCAAGTGACAGTTTGACTGAGGCAACACATATTCACTGATTAAGGCTAGGTAAGAAATGAGGCAAAGAATGTCTTCTTTTACTTAGTCAAAAAAAAAAAATTGTCAGGGAGGGGAAGACCCTCAGGGTTTCTGGCAAATTTAATTGTATAGGCAAATCAGCTAACTTCTCTGAGCCTCAGTTTCTTACCTGCAATATGGAGATAATACATACAAGACCTGCTTCACATATTTTAAGGATCAAATGCAATAATGCAAAAGACTATAAACTTCAAAGTGTCATGTAGATACTGGCTACTGTTTTATTGAAAGTTTTACTACTTGGGGGTTCTGGGAAGTACTTCTTTAGAACAAGAGAGGCCCTTTGGCTTAAGGGATCTTCTCACTTCCTGGCAAGGAACTCTTTCCTCTCTTGGGGAAGTTAAACCAAGCATGAGTTGTGTAACCTTTGAGCCAAGGAGAACTGAGGAGTCACAAAGCTGTTTGCTCCGCAGATTTCTATCTACCATACCTATCTTGCTGGGGATCTCTTCCTGCCCTCTTCTTCTCAAGAGATATATGTTATATGCAAGAACCTTAGCTTTAGTTTTATTTTGTGTTTCTCTGAGTCTCTGTGTAATGGTCAGTTGCAGGATGTCCCAGCAAAGGCAAGCCCCTTCTTTAATTTAACTGTTTTGCCGTTCATTTGTGTTGGATTCTTCGTTGTGACTCCATTTGGATTTTTCTTGGCAGATTAACTAGAGTGGTTTGCCATTTCCTTCTCCAGTTCATTGATGAGGAAACAGAGGCAAGCAGGGTTAAATGACGTGCCCAGAGTCACAGAGCTAGGAAGTGTCTGAGGCCAGATTTGAATGAAGGAAGAGGAGTCTTCATGCCTCCAGGTCCTGTACTCCACCCACTGTACCACCTAACTGCCCTCAGTAGAGGTCTATTTACTAAGAAAAGCAAAGTTAAAAGCAAGGGATGTGGTAGGGGTGAGACTCCAAATCTCCCTTTTTCATTAGGACTCAGAATTTAAACTTAAGACATTAGGACCTCTGCTGGTATTCAGACTCTTCCTTCTTTTGGTTTCGTCCCCTGCACAGTTCACCCTCTATGTGTAGAATCTTTGCATCTCTCTTTTCCTTCCATGTCCTAAGAAACAAGAGGCAATTTAAGGTGTACTTACTTCACAACCTCAAGTGACAGGGAGCTCATTCATCACCTCTTTTCTTCTCTTTATTCCCCTCTGGCTCCTTCACTTTTATGGCTGTCCTTTCAATCTTGGGATCATAGACTTAGGGCTGGCTTTAGAAGGCCATGGAGTCCAACCCCCCATTTCACAGATGAAGAAAGTCTGGGGGAGTACCCAAGGAATGCGCCTCCTCAGCCTCTATGGTCATACAGCTAATAAATATCTGAGGCAGGATTTAAATCCTGGTCTAACTCTAAGTTCAGTTTCTGATCCAGTACACCATGCTTCCTCTCAGGCCCCTTTACTCCATCAGCTTCTCCATTTCTGTAGCTGAGGTTTCCCATCTACTTCACCAAGTCATCACACCTATAACCTACAAAGTCCATGGTAGGCTCTTGTCGTATAAAAGCTAAAGTCGTACCAACGATTTTATGTGTGTAAGTATTTTTATACACTGCTCAAGCAGAATTTGAGCTCCTTCTCAAGGTCTATATGTTGTTCTATCTCACATTTTTGAGGGGTGGGCACATCTGCTTCTGCAAATCTGTGTGCTGGTTTTATTTTTCCCAGATGTGATAAGCCACATGTTTCCCAACCAAATCTTCTTTCTCATTTCCTATATAGATACTTAACTTATTGATCTTTTTTCTCATTATATTTTCAGACTTTCCCTACGCACTCTTTCTCTCCCCCCAATTCCTCGAGGCCTTTTTGCCATGCCATTTGGTATCATGAAAATTAAATTTACCTTCTTAGTGTCTCCTATTCTGGATCATTAATACTGTGTGACCCAGGGTCCATTTCCATTGGCCATGGCCTTCCCATTTTCTTCACCAGTCCCTTCCCCCAGCTCCAATCAGATGCATCTTAATCTGCCAGCAAGGCAGACAACTCTGAGATGGGGGGTTGGGGTGGCCTATATTTTCACCTAATAAATGGGTCACTTTGTAGCAATTGCTTAGGACTTACCAGGATTATATTTATGTGATTGTGAGCCCATCATACTCCACCTTTGAGAGGCAATCTAGGCTCTCAGAATGCTGCTGTCACCTCATATGGATGTTCTTCCTCTATCAGAGCCTCAGCTGCTAAGGGGATCTGTCTTTACTACTCTGTATCTGAAATGGTTGGCTCTCCCTGTGCTGTCCAGGAAGTGCCAATGAACACGAAGAGCAGTGATCCAACCACCACCATTTCCATCTTTGTCTAAATAGCCAAGCTACAGGCTCATCCCATCAGACCCTTGGCTTTCTAATCAGCCCTTTGCGGTTCCATGCAATTCAGTCTCTTCTTTGCCAAATGTGGGGGGTTTTACCCCATGATGTGCCTAAAGATGATGCTGTTTCAACAGACAAATAATATGAATGCTCCAAACCAGAGCTAGGGACAGACAAGGCATGCAGTTATTAGGGCACACCATTGGGGAGGGGGCACGGTGTAATAAAGGACAGTTTGCAATATAACTTTAATTAGTTTAATTCTAAAAACATTCCTCCTTTAATAGTATGAATGTTGTTTATTTATTTACTTATTTTGTAAGAAATCAGTTAAGTTGTATGTATTAAGGTGGAGGCTGTTAACCACCTGCCCACAGAACATCAGGGACAATGGTAACACAGAGAAAGTGATAGTTTTTAAACCTTGATAAGTATATATATATGTGTGTGTGTGTGTGTAAGTACATATACATACACATATACATATATGTGTGTATATACACGTACATATATATTGCATTAAAGAATTAAAAAAACCTCACTGATGGACTAGGGAGAATCCATTTTGGGAGATAGCTAAACCTCTTGGAATCTGATAATTTCATCTGTACAGAGGTAGCACTCTGTAGTAGATAGAGGACTAGACTTAGTCATGAGAACTGGGTTCAAATTCTTTGTCTGACATTTACTGGTTGTATGAGTTCGGGTTAATCACTTAACCTATCCAAGCCTCAGTGTCCCTCTTCCTGTAAAAGGAGAGGATTGGATTCTGACTTCTAAGGACCTCTCCAGCTTTATGCAAATTTATGACCCTGTGATCATTTACTCAGAAACTTATATTAAGCCCTTACCTTTACTAGGCCCTGGAGGAGGCCTAAGGTTGTGATGAGGCACAATCTCTGCCTGAGTTTATAATCTAGTGGGACAGTAAGATAAAAACAAGTAATTACAGTATCTCATGTTCCCTAAGAGAAGTACGAAGTGCTATGAGAGGCATCATGATAGGGTGATAACCAACCAGGGGAGGCTTCCAAGAGGAAATGGAAAACACAATGTTTAGGTTGGATAATCAAAGGATGGATGGTTAAAAATCCAACAAGAGAAGAGGGAATGGTATTCCAGGGATAGGGGACACTATGAGCTGGGACAGCACAGGGGATATTTGGATGAAGAAGATAGTCCATAAGATAATGTAATTTAGAGCTGAAAGGGATGTTAGAGGACCTCTATCTAGCCCATCCCCCAAGTTTTATAAATGAGGAAAATGAGGCACTGAGAGTCCCTCAGAGAGCAGACAGCAGAGCTGAGATTTGAATATGTGATCTCTAATTCCAAATCTATCATTCTTTCTGCTTTATCTTGAGGATTCTGGTATATATGTGTACATATATGTGTTTATGTATATATACACATATGTGTATATGTGCATGTGTATATACACATGTGTATATATGTGTATACATATATACATGTCCATGTATATGTTGTGTATATGTATGTACATATATAAAATACATCTATATGTATACATGTATGTATATATGCACAGAGAGGGAAAGTGTGAGCTAAGACTAGAATTGTACGTAGTATCAAATTGTAGAGGTCCTCAAACAGCACAAAAGGGAGTGTGAATTTTACTTGGGAGAAAATAGGGAGTCCCTGAATTTGTTCGAGAGCGGAGCGGCATGTACAATCTGTGGGTCACAGAGATTATCCTGGCAGTGGTGTGCAGGCGGAATGGGAGCCAGCAACAGAGAAGTGGCTAAAAGTTCGCACTCATGACCAGCTTGGATCGAGAAGCTCTTCAGACAGAAGCAGTAATGATATCATCTTTAGGGGGCCTCCTCAGACTCCCCTTTGCCATGACTAAAATCTCTTGCCTCTGAGCCTTTCAGTGGGGCCCAATTTTGGAGACAACTGCAAATGTGTTCCCTGTTCTTCACTCTGAATTGTCCTCCTTCAGAGAGATTACAAAACAAACTCACAGCAAGAAACACCTAATATACATAACAATCCTGTTCTTCAGGATTTCGTCCAAAGTCCTATGTAAACCTGATTATCGCCTGTGCCTTGAACAAAACCACTTCTGCTTGACACAGATCTATTCAGATACACAGTTGCCAGATCCTGGATCTTAAACAAATCGAGTGCTCCTTAGGATTGGGAGAGCCACTCCTGTCTGACTTTCTTTCCTGTACAGCTGTTCCCTTTAGCGGGTCAGCTGTCCTGGCTAAGAGGCTTGACCGAGTCAGGGATTAGAGGAAGCAGAAAAAGAATGAGGAAGATCAGTATGGAATTAGAAATTAGAAATTATGATTGCAGATAGAGGCTCGGGGGTTGTTTGTTTCCTCTTGAGTCTAATTATGAGAATTATTAAGTATCCAGGTGTTAGAACAGGCATTCGGAAAGACTGTGCTTGCTGTTAGGACTGTGAACAGATGAAATCTATGTCCTAGCAACCTAGGAAATAGGATTAGACCTGTGTTTCCCTTGATAGAGGTGAGGAAACTCCCCCCACTAGTGCGGATCGACACCTTCTCTGCAATGGATGCATCTCAGAGTTGATAAGAAAACACTGAGAGGTTAAGGGTTTTGCCAAAGATCACACAAGCCAGTATATATCTGAGGCAGGATCTGAACCCAGTTCTTTCTGGTTTTTTAAGTCAATTTTATCCTGTATGGCACAATGCCTCTCCACTTAGAGAATGCAAAGCACAAAATAAATAAATATACTATGTTGTAAAAAGGTATCTTGCAAAAAAAAAATGCAAAAGCAAAAATAAATAAAAAGGTAGTTTGCCCAGGATTTTAAAATATCTGGAAACTAAGGGTT
Organism: Potorous gilbertii; assembly: GCA_028658325.1. Classification (NCBI taxonomy): domain Eukaryota; kingdom Metazoa; phylum Chordata; class Mammalia; order Diprotodontia; family Potoroidae; genus Potorous; species Potorous gilbertii. Next base: position 282,046,246 of record CM053769.1, on the reverse strand, counting down.
ACGTTTACAAACAAGCAGAAATATATGTTTAAAAAAAAGACATCAGAGTCCAACAGAAGGTTTACTAAATTTATTCTTATTTATAGTATCTTGCAGTTAGAAGGAATTTCAGTGGATATGTAATTCCTCCTATACCAGGACAGGAAATTTCCTTTACAACATTTATTCTTTCAGCTAGAAGTGTGTATTAAGAACCTATAATATGCCAAGCACTGTGTTGGGCAACATTCTATTAGGAGAAAACAGCATGTACATAGAACATTCAGTATAAAACATATCCTGGGGGAATGACTGTCGCTCCTGGAAAGATCAAGATAGGCTTTTTGTTGGAGATGCTCCCTGAGTTGAGACTAGAAAGAAGCCAGTGATTCCATGTATAGGAGGCAGCCCTGACTAGTGTTTGGTAGATGGAGAGCTCACTACTGAGACCTACCATTCCACCGTTCAATGACTCTAATTCTTGATAAGTTCCTTTTTCTTGTTTTGAGCCAAAATCTGTTCTTCTGCAACTTTCCCCCATTGATCCTAGTTCTAATCCATTTTCCACATGACAGCCTTTCAAATACTACCCCAAATCCTATGGTTTTATGATATTATGGTCCTACTTGAAGACAGTAGTCATGCATAGCCCATCTGAATTTTTTTGCCTCTAGAGTAAACATTCTTAGTCCTTTCCTCAGTCTTTGTATGGCATGTCATCTAGTTCCCTTCCCCATCCTGGTTGCCTTACTGATGTCTTTCCTAAAACATGGCATCCAGAACCAAACACCATACAGTGGAACCCTCACCCCCCTCATTATTGATAATCTTTGTCCATGAGGTTAGCCCAACATCCTGGTAGTCTTTTGGGCTCCCTATGACAGTGATGCCTCTTAATTATGGAGCCTGCAGGCACCAGGGGTCTTTTTCACAGGCTTGGGGCTGTTGAATGAATGTCTGTTCCTTAATTGTCAGGACAATTCCATTGACATTTTTAGAGGACTCAGAACTCTATGTACACATCTTGCTTCACTTGCCTTCAAAGAGTGAACTTCCTGTTATTCATGAAATCCTAACATTCAAGCTCATTCTTCCTTTTATTGGTAATGTTAGTATTGTAGACAGAGCACTGAACTGGAAGTCAGGAGACCTGCCTCAATCACAAACCATTGACGTTGGGCATGTCTCTTCAACAGTAAATTTGGCAAATACTATATATAACCATGGCCAAAGAAAGTGCTGCACAGATTTCTAGGGATATGAAGGTGAAAAATAACAACCCTCAAGGACAATTTAATCTATGGCTTTACATTTCTGAGCTCAGTTTTATTCATTCATTTTTTTCAATAAATATTTATTAAGTTCTTACTATATGCCAGGAACTGTTAAGCACAAGGGATATAAGAAGAGACAAAAGACAGTCCCTACCCTCAAGGAGCTTACAATGTAATGTGTCCTTCTGAAATCTGAGCAGGTCTAAAGTCCCTTCCAACTCTACTATTCTATATGTGATATCCTAAGGTCCCTTCCAACTCTGATAGTCTATGATACTAGAAGTATAATAAATAATAGAATGGAGTGCTCTTCACTGAAGTCCAATGATAAGCATAGTATATTTAGCCTGTGAATATACTGCTATGGCTTCATGGCAAGGAGAGTTCCTGTTTAATTAATTTCTATTTCTTGTCTGTGTCTATAAAATAAAAAAATAGAGAGAGAGCAACTACTTGCTGAATGTTATATTTTGGAAATATCACAGAAGCAGAATCTCAGATTTGGAAGGGACCTCAAAGGTCCATCAGGGTTCATCCATATTTAAATCACATCTACAATGCCTTTGACAAAGAGTCATCTAGCCTTTGCCTGAAGACCTCTAGTGATGAGAACCTCACTACCCAAGCAGCTCATTCCACTGTTAGATAGCTCCAGTTGTTAGGAATTTGTTTCCTTTTACATTGAGCCAAATTTTGCCTTTTGGCAACTTCTATGCCAAGTTCCAAGTTCTATACCAAGTTCCTAGTTCTTTCCAGTGGGGCTAAGCAAAACAAGTTTGCTGTCCTCCATAGGATAGTCCTTCTGACACTTGAAGACAATTATAAGGTCCTTAAGCTTTCCCTTTTTCAGGTTAAAATATTTCCAGTTCCTCCAACTAGCCATTATGTAGCATGATTTCCAGTACCCTTGGCATCCTGGCTGACCTTTTATAGATGCTATCCAACTTGCCAGTGTTCCTCCCAATATATGCTGACTGCCATCCTCTAAGAGCTTATCTTCTTGTTAGAAAGCTAAGACACACTCAATGAAAAGTTAAATAATAATTTACATGTTAAATCAACAGGACAATAATGCAAGGGAGACTAAGGCAATTCCTACAGTTATGGGCCAAATTTCTGTGTAGACATTCAGCCCAGTTTAAAAAAAATCAAAGAAGGGGAAAGATCACCATGAGCTGGGATATTCTAGTAATAGCAATCATTTTTCTGGAAATAGTTTATATTCTTACTCTTGGGACTTGTGGGTCTTTAAAAATGGATAAGATTTAGGGAGGAAAGGGAGAGAAGAGAGTAGAGCCCCTTCTACATAGGAAAAATGATTCCAGCAAATTTACAGAGTGGGAAAGGAGCAGATTTTGTTCAAGACAGAACTTGACCAATCCATGAGTGGAATGTATAGGGGAGTGCAGTAGGAGCTAGAGCTAGAAAGTTGCATTTAAGGCCCTAAGGGAAAAGATTTTTGGAATTGTAGAATTTCACAGTTGGAAGGGACATTGTCCATTTGGTGTCTAAGCAGGAGTTACTTACTCATGTTTATCCAGCCTCCGATTGATTCTGCTTAATTATTGGACACGCTTTCATTAAATGCCCACCATGTGCAGCTCTAGAGATTTCTCTTTAAAATCTCTAGGCTCAGCACTAAAGTTGGGTGATGCTGGGCAAATCACTTCACTTATTGGAGACTCTCATGATCTGCCTTACAGAGGATCACATAGTTTCACAAAGTCCTAGGAAAATGTGAGCTATTAAGATTGAATATGATATAGTTAAGTCATTGCTAAGTGAAAGATTGAGATTGCCATGGAAAGAGATATTTGGAGATGAGTGGATTAGGTTCAATCCTCTTCTAGCTGTGTGTAGGCAAGTCATACTCCCTCCTTAGGCCTCAGTTTCCCTACTTTAAAAAAAAAGAGTTAAAGTAGATGATTTCTAAGGTCCCTTCTAACTCTAAATCCCATAGTCCTTTGAATGACAATACAGCTAATGAGTTTTTAGAAACTTCAAACATGGTCCTAGGTAGTAATAGGCATTTGATAAATACTGAATTGAATTGAATTGACAACTGTAGAGAAACACCTAAATGCTGCCTATGTTTTTATATGTATATGTGTATACATACACATATATAATATATACACATATATGTGTGTATGTATATGTATATATGTATAAAATATACATATGTATATATTCCTCTTCACTTTTACATATTTCTCAATATCTTAGAAATATGACCTTGTACTGTTCCCCAAGATAGATCGAATTCTGTTCTCTCTCAAGAAATACCACATCTTAAAAATTCTTTTACATAAAGTCATGTCATTCAGCTATTGGGGAAGAGAGTATAAAGCCACCTTCTATATGGACCAGAAAAGGAGAGCACATTAAAATTGACTTTTTAAAGTCAAAGTACTTACAATACCATGTTAGAATAAAGCAAAATCAAAGCCCAACATTTTAGCTTGCCTATTACTTTCCTCAATTAACAGGATGCATTCTTTTCAGTAATTTTCTGTGACTAGTCTAGCTGCCCATTGACCACAAGCTAGCTGATTTCATACAGAGAATTCACTTCATTCTGCCAATAGCTATTGAGTGGAGATTGATATTTTGCCGACAGTGTGTATTTAAAGATGTTCACTGCTGGTGACTGAAGGAAGAAAAAAATGCCCAAAGACCATTAGTCCTCTCCATTTGGATAATAGTGGGAAAGATAAAAGCCCCTTCTTTGTCTTTCCTTATTGAAGGAACACTTAATCATTAAAGTCTAGCCCAATTATGCGGTCCCCAGGAGTTTGTCTATTTCAACAACCTTTTCCCTGCAAGAGCTATCTGACTGTATTTTTACTTACTAGTGGAAAACTAGGCTGCTTTGGAATCCTGTAAGTCCATCCTGGAGGTGGTTGTACCAGGAGAGCTTAAAATCCTAGACTGTGTAGTGGAGATCTTGTTTTGGGCATTCCAGGAATGGGATATTCCAAATGTAGAGAAACTCTGTGTGATATGCTAGAGAACCGCATATGTTTCTGTATAGCTTTGTAATAAGTGCTTTCACATCCATTATCTCATTGGTCAGTCAGTCATAGAATTTATCAAGCACTTACTATGTGCTAAGGGCTAAGGATACAAAAAGAGACCAGACAAATCCTCAGAGAGCTCATAAAGTAATAGGGAAGACAGCAAGCAAACAAACATATACAAACAAGCTACATATAGCATAATAGGAAATAGTTAAGGGAGGGAATAGCAGTATTACTTCCAGTTTATTAATAAGGAAATTGAGTCTCCAAGAGGCAGGTTGCTTAGTGGGAAAGAGCATTGAACTTGCTGGGTTTCTGATGTCTGTCATTTTTTTTTTAAACATTAACCAACTGAGACACAAATAATATTTATGTTGCTAACTTCACAAGTCTCCACAGTATTATTAAGAATTAAAGGACCTTAACTTATTGTTGTTGGTCTAAAGTCCTATGCCTAATAGCTTAATTTTAGACTTAACCTCAGATATTCCCCTACCAGAAATCTGTAATTGAATAGATCTGGTATTAAGCTTACAAACCTGATGTCTATTATTTAATAGTTATATCACCTTGGGCAAGTCATTGCATTTATTGGGCACACATTTTCTCAACTGTAAAATGAGATGGCGAGGTTCAGTGATCAGCAAAGCCCTTTCCAGCTCTAACATTCTGTGATGTTATATATCACACTTAACGAAGGTGAAAGTGAGATGGGTAAAAAAGGAACTGATCCCTGGTCTCCTTTCTCCTAATTCAGTGTTTTCCCTACTATACCACACTGTCTCACCTGAAAGCTTATGATAAAGGGTTTTCAAATATTGCAGAAACCACAGACTCAGGAGCATTATATTAGTCACTTTCCTAAATAAAGTGTATATAAGTGACTTAATCTCATTAGAAGTGTGATTTCCCCCTCCTCTCCCCCCCCCACAGGATATAGAGCCAGAAGGAATGATGGAAAATATCATCTGACCCAACTCCCTCATTTTTAGATGGAAAAACTGATGTCCAGAGAGGTTCAGGGACTTGCCCTAGGTATACAGGTGGTAAGAGACAGGGCTTAACTTCAGTTGCTTTTGATTCTAAATTCAGCACTCTTTGCAGGACACCAATAGATTGGTATAGTGGTACACGCCAGTCAAAACCATCTCAGTGTTTCTACTCAGGACTAATAATGGCATTATTCCTCTGAGGGATCTGCTTGCCACTGTCATTTTCTTGTCTTATATCGATGTAATTTCATTCTTTGTTATGACTGAAGACAGTGGGTAGTGGAGAATAAAGAACAGCCTGGTCCCTGAGTTCCTGGATGCTACCAAAGGGAGAGAGAGAAAAGGAAAGTTGGGTGGGAGGGAGAGGTATGAAAAATGCAGCCATGGCAATAAACAAACTCTGAGCTCTTTAGATGGTTTAAGCTCTCCTGGTAACCTGAAGGGTGATTTCATAAGCCTTACTTTGAAAGTTCTCCCCACAGCCCAGTACTTGCTTCCCAATGAGGTAAAGGCAGAGAAAAGAGTAACTGTATTTCACACACCTTTCCAGGTATAAACTCTCAGGGCAGTGGTGATCTGGCTCTAACCAGTAGTTGTGCTTACTATTCCAGTATTCTCTGCACAATATAGGGGTCCAAAAGGTGTGAAGAACCCCTTGAAAACATATACTGTAGAAGTCATTGTAGAGGGGCAGCATTTTGCTAATTCATTAAGAAATAATCTGAGGGAGAACTCTTAGATTGTGATTATAGCGTTAGATGATCTTTAGAATGCTTTTCTGTCACCAGCGTTCATTTCAGCTCGACTCTAATGCATACTCCTTCCTTCCTTCCTTCCTTCCTTCAATCCCTAATCTTAGCGGTCCCCATGATTCCCGAGTCTTAGCTATGGTGCCTGGTCTGCATCTATAAAGGGGTCAAGATAGTAGACAGCAAGCTAAAGTCCCCAATGGGGACCCCTTTATCTGATAACTACTAAAGAGTAAAGGTTGGGGAGCTCTCCTTTCAGCAGTTTTCCTCCAGCTCCTAGGTTTTCTAGCTGAATGATATCTCAGGCTGAAAAGCTTGTAGCATCTGTTTGAAATGGGTAATGCCCTCAGAGGAAAACTGTCCAGGGTTTGCTTACCATCCTTCGCCCTCCCAACAATTCCCTTCCCTCCTCTCCCCCAAAAACACAACCCAAACAACCAAGCCTGGAGGAACATACACAACCACTTCTTAGCCAGGCAAGTTTTACAGAAAGAAATAAATGCTCCAAAGGCACAGCATTTGAAATTGCTGTAGGAGCGATCAAGAAGTTATTCCTTTAACGTCTGGTTCAATTTGATTTAAAATTCTAAAGAGCCAGGTTCTCATTCAAATGAGGGGCCTAGTGAGCTCTGCTGCTTTCCCCAATCCAGATAAATGAAATGGCAAGCAAGTTGAAAGTCACTCACAAGGGGCCTGGCTAGTTGGAATGACAATGAGTCTTTCCCCTGCCTTGTCACATCCCAACAGCAGCTAACAAGATTAGATTTTCATAAATTTCAGACAGTTCCAATTCCTAATACCTTAGTGGGCAGCCGGAGGTCCAGACAAGGCTAAATGTGTGCGTGTTGCTTGTTAACCAGAAAGGACTTGCTTTGCGCCTCTCTGGCTCCTTCCAATTTCCACGAAGGGAGACCAGTTTTGCAGTTGGGGTGAAGGAGACACAAAAGGACTTGGGAAGGAAATCCTGGGGCCCCTTGGGCCTTGTCAGTTTACAAGAGCCAGGTGGCAGTGGCCACCCTAGCTGCCCATTTGGCATGGCTTGAAAAATAAAATTACATGTGAGAAAAAATAGCCCATTGGTAACTCCTTGGTTCTTGCCCAGGTTGGTAACCAGGAATTGCCTTCAATTCATTTATTATCACAGGCCATTCTCAGTCATCTGTTTTCATTGCATTAAAGGATTTAGAGCTAGTTGTTTAGTTGTGTCAGTTGTGCCTGACTCTCTGTGACCCCATTTGGGGGTTTTCTTGGCAAAGATACTGGAGTGGTTTGCCATTTCCTTCTCCAGTTCTTTCTACGGATGAAGAAATTGAGGCAAACAGGGTTAAGTGACTTGCCCAGGGTCATACAGGTAAGAAGTGTCTGATACCAGATTTGAACTCAGGAAGATGAATCTTCCTGATTCCAAGTCCAGTGTTCTATCCACTGGAAAGAACATTAAAGAATATTTAAGCCACTGTACCCCTTGCCCAAACCCCCTGCCTACCTTGTTTTACAGATGAGAAAACTGTAAGTGGAGACGTGATTCACTGCACTTGTGGGGTGAGCATGTATTCTGGGCAAAAGCAACTGACCTGTGGGAAGGCCTGGAGCATCTCTGATTGAACCTAACTCTCATTTTGGTTCAGCATTAAACCCTTCTTTGATCCAAGTTGAAAAAGTTCAAAATCAATCTAGTCACTGAAGGTAGTTTTGAGTCATAAGATTCAGTGCTAGCAGGAATCATAGAGATCATCTCATACAACCTCCTCATTTTACAGATGAGAAAATGGAGGCCTGAAGAGGTTAAGATGATTTGCCCAAGGTTACACATGTAGTAAGGGGTAGAACTAAGGATTAGAAGTAGGTAAAGCTAAATAGAACTTAGACCTTCCCTCCAAATCCAGCCCTCTTTCCATAGCACTAGTTCATTATATGACAAATGCAGTGGGCAATCTTCGGTGAATGTGTTCAAAATGCATCCTGGGAATGAACAGTGAGATTAATACACATCTGGAAATAACTATTTATTTCAGAAAAAAAATAAAGGTAGGGGTGGGAGAAGGCGACATTAGACTACCCAAATGTGATGTATGAACCTGTTAATTTGAAATTATTCATGAGTAAAAGTGATGCTAAATTAAATTAGTGCGACCTTACTTTGTATTTGGAAGAAGGAACTTGGTCACCTCATAAAAGCCAAATTCCATAGGAGGAAACTGAATGAGGATTTTTTTTCCCCTCTTGCCCACCGCTTACTACTCAATTTGAAAGTGACAAGTATCTGAAGCCAAATACCCAAATGCGAAAATGAAATTTTATTTTCCAAAAGACTCCTGTTTGCACAGATGGGCCTGGGGACCAAGAGCTCCAGAGTTTGCACTGTCGGCTGGTGGATGCTGTTCTGATGTGGACACACTTGCCTGGCCAAGATTGTAGGGAAGCATATTTCCAGGAGAGCATTTGTTATTCTTAATTTAATAGCTTAGTTCAGCTGCAGTATTTCCCATGCACATTAGTCTAGGTTCACTCTACAGAGAATTCATGGAAAGACATGGATAAGAATCACACAGAATACGAAGATGAGATGAGTAGTGATCTGGAGTAGCAGTGGGATTATCCACATGGCTGAGATCACAAATTACTGAGTCAGAGAGTAGTAATAGTAATAGCTGACTTTTATTTAGCACTTTTGAGTTTTACAAAGTGCTTTACCTACATGATTTCATGTGATACTTGGCAGGGTTCTACAGGTATTTTTACTCCTGCCTTAAAGACTCAAAAGTGGAATGAAGGGACTTCCCAATGTTACACAGTTATTAAGTGTTCAGGCCAGAATTTGAACCCATCACACTGTCTCCTCAATATTGGTCTGGAAGGGATGTGGGTACCTGTGCTGTCTCTGAAAGAGGAAACTTAATCAATTTGTCCAAATCCTCCAGTATGCCTTCCAGTTATCTTGAGGCCAGTAAAATTGGCTTTGGCGTTCTTGGATGGATATTTTTTCCCCTTCATCGTTTTCCCCTGCTTCTCTCACAAGCAGTGTTAAAAGTTCTTGGACAGAGAAGTGTCACGTTAGAACCAATGATACAGTAGGTGCAGAAGTAGTAGAGCCGTGTCCCTTCCTTTCTCCTCCCCTGTTGGAGCTTTCTTGCAGGGATGTTTCCATATCTACCTGTCCCTCTGGCCTTGTACATAGTCTAGTCCTCAATCCTGAACTGTCATGTATTCTGTATTTCACTCGTGATTGTTTTTCCTCCCTCAACTAAAGACTAAGCAAATTGAGGAATTGGGACCATCATATCTTGTATTTCTCCCACTGTACCTGGCACAGATCAGGTAATACATAGGTGCCCCTAAATACTTCAAATGACCCTAGATTATTAGAGCTACAAGGATCCTTAGAGATCATCTAACTCAAACTGAGGAAAAGCAGGGTCCAGTGCTTTCTTGGATACTGTCCTTCACTATGTGGTTAGTTCATTACCCCAGAGGAGCACCCTTTTTCAAAACCTAGTATGTTACTTTATCACATCTTGAGGATGAGACAAGGTCAGGGTTTGGAAGTGCCATGCACACAGTAGGTATTTAATAAACGCTTACTTAAAGGGATTGGCCTGGGATTATGAGGGCATGTGTTTTAGAAAAAGACATTATTCTAAGAACCAGAAATCCCTGCGCCATGTTTTAAAGAGCTGTTCATGGCATCTGCCAAAATGGAATCATTGAGTAATTTGGGCATCTTGACAAGGGCAGAGTAATTAGAACTGGAATGTACTTCATCAGTGCACTAGTCAGCCCGTGCCAAGTGTTAGTTACAGAATAGACACTTAACTGTTTATGCTCAATAGCATTTGGGGAAGGGGAGGGGGAGACAAGGGGGGACTATAGGGAAAGTTCAATGCAACCTTGGAAAGTAAATCCAGACTGCATTGTAAAATATGGGTTGGGGTCTCACCCTGCCTCCGGCAGAGAAAGCTTTGCTGTGGCTAAGCCTCCAATGCTATAATTCCCTCCTGGGCTGCTGCCATCAAACCCAGAGAAGTAGGACAACCTTTAACATGACCCACGCGTGCTGCAAATGTCACAGTAGCATCCGGGGATCCTGCATGACCTGCTCGCAGTGTCAGGTCATGGAAGGGGGTTTCTTCTAGATTACAAACAACAAGGGGTGATGGTATTAGACTAAAAAATTTTTGAGGGGACAGCTATGTCAGAGATCACATGGAGGTTGAAGGATTCAGAGAGTCCGAGATTGTTGGAACAAAGAGGACATTCAAACCTAAAGCAGAGATTGCTAGAGCTAGCAAGGACCTTAAAGGAGCATGTCTCACCCTCTAATTTTACGGAGGAGGAAACTGAGGTCAAGAGAGGGAAAGGGATTTGCCCAAGGTCAGCCAACTAGGTAAGCAGAGCTAAGACCTAGAACCCAGGTCTCCTGGCTCCTAGCACAGTGTTCTTTCAACCACACCGTGCTGTGTGTTGGGAGAACTTTCAGGAAATAACTGGGACTGATTTACTTAGTAAATTACTTGCTGATTTACTCTTCCTTCTCTCCTCCTGCCTGCCTCCCCTAATCTGAATTTCTCAGGGTGGTTTCTTAATGGGGTCAGTTTCCCAGCAAACAAGATATATGATAATATCCTTTATCATAATGGTAGCTCACATTTA
>CM053769.1:281940104-282035082 GCA_028658325.1 Potorous gilbertii | reverse complement strand
GCACAGACACACACACGCAGACACACACACTGAAATCCAGTCATCCTTACCTACTAAAAGAGGATAGAGGACCATTGCCTGCCAGTGCACACAGCTAGCTAGAAATTCATCTAGCAAAATCCATCCCTTCCTGCGTTCTTGGCTCTCCTCCCTAGCCTCCATTCCTGCCCTCATCCCTCATTCCCCACACCCTAGTCCAAGGTTGAGGCTTGTGGTGTCCGTGAGGGGACTGCCAAATGCCCAGTCTGCCCAAACTCCTCCCCATAACCTCAGCTGCCTAGCTGGTAGCCTGGCCCAAACGAGCCATCTAGGGAAGCAGCCAAGTGTGGTCCAGTTCCTGCTACCTTTAACCTTCCCAGCCTGGGGAAAAGGAGAAAAACAGACCCACCCACCTCACTCCCAGGCCTTAGTACTGAGTTCAAAGCTCGGCCTTTTGGTCACCACAGCAAAAACTTTCCACAAAGAGCCTTGAGTAGTAAATGGAATGAACACACACACACACACACACACACGCACACACACACACACACATCCATTTAAGTAAGGTCCAAGGCCTGTGAATGTCTGAGGGCCTCTGTCCCTCCTCATTGAGGTGAAAAGTGCATTCTCGCCCACTATTCCCTCCCATTCCTCCTCCCTTTTTTTCCAAGTCATTTTAAAAGCCCCTGTTTAGGGAGGGCACCCCCTCCCCAATCCTCCCCTGAGACAGTCTGAGACACAGGCTGTGGGTGTTCGGAACAATATACATACTGTAAGACACCCACTGAATGGAGTGTATTATTTGAGATGTTGAAAGAACCGTCCAGGGCCAGACATGAGCCCCCCACCTTGCTGTTGCTGGGCAAATTGAGTATGTCTGATTCTCCTGCTGTGGAAAGGTTCTAGCTTTAGAAATTTAACTTACTCTTCCTCATCCCAATTCTTGTACCCTCAGTTCTGGGACCTCATGCGCCCTATTAAATAAGGACAGTAGCAAGGCCTGGTGGTATCTTGCCTGTGACTTGGATCTCAGGCTCTTGCAGGAGCAAACTCTTGATATCCCTGGCATCTGTTTTTGCCAGAACTGTTTCCCAGGTAATTTCAAAAGAAAATAAATAATGTTTTACAGTGGGGTGGAGTTGTTGGGGTGGAGGCTTTTTACAGAGTGCTCCCTGAATAATCATAACAGGAACATTAATGCAATTAATCATTTCTAAGACCTTCCATCCCTGACTAAACTAACACCCACTCCCAAGGGGGAAGGATTTGTTGGATAGGAAGAAAACTTGGGGTTTAGTTTGAAGCCTGAGGCCCTAAGGATCAATGATAAGCAAGGAGGTATGAAGGACCCAGGCCCTACTTACTCCCATTCAATTCTACAAATCATTCTGGGCACCTGCTGCTGGGCACGATGTGGTGAAAAGAACCTCAGACTTGGAGTTAGGAGAAGCCCAACTAGAGGTCCTCTCTAGTTTTCACAAGTGGTATCACCCTGGGAAAGTCACTTGAGCTTTTAAAGCCTCAATTGGCTCATCTATCAAATGGAGAAAAAACCTGTATGTAGTTCATGCCCCATAGTTTGTAAGAGTTAGATGAAATAAGGTGTGGAAAGCATTGTATGAACCTTAAAGCACAGTATGTCAGCTATCTTAATTATCATTGCTAATAATTGGTTTAGCGGGGAGATTGTCAGATTGAGAGTCAAAAGATGTAGCTTCTAGTCCTGGCTCTCCCATTAACTCCCGGTATGATTTGCAGTCTGGGATCATGGGATTTAGAGCTAGAAAGAGCCTTAGGGATCATCTAGGGTCACTCTGCATCTTACAGAGGAAGAAGTAGCTTGTTCAAAGTCACACAGATATTTTCTTCACTGTGACATGTGGCAGTTAAATAAAATTATTTCCAAAGCTCTGGTCAACCTGAATACTCTGCAACTAAGAGATCCAGGGCATACAGTAGAAATGTTAAATATGATTCCTGACCTCAAGGAACTGACATTGTCTTTTTGGGAGACATGACTGATATCTGTAGGCCAGTGAAAGTCTGAAATGTAATATGTTTAAGTATCAAATACTCAACTGTTGCTATATGGGTTGTTAGGATGGACTTCCCCTGATTAAATCAGGGAAAGACCCCAAGAAGAGAGCAGTAACTAAATGTTTCTGTGCCTAGGGGAAATGACATAAAATGTTCCCTCTCTTCAATGAAGGTCAGTGAATTAATTTTTCTTAGTAGAGAAGTAGCAAGACATAGAGACAGAGCTGACCTGAGAGCCACAGTTAACTGGGTCTAATCTTACCTCTACTTCGTACTGCCGTGTGACCCCACACAAGTCATGCCCTCTCCATGCAATAGTCAGCAATTTAAGGTTAGAATTTTCAGAGAAGGGGCCAACCTGATTCATAGAAGGAACTGCCTTACCTATGAAATCGCAAGTATAGTTCCTAACCCTCTCTGGGTTTTAAGATCAATTGTTTCCATGGTGCTGAAGAAATATAAGTGTCATCAATGTCCCAAGTGCTGGCACACTGAGTTACCTTGCCACAGAATGGCTGTACCCAAGTATATTCTACATCCAAATTAGCAACAGTAACATATTGCTGTCAGGTGGAATAGTGGCTAGAGCACTGAACTTGGAGTCAGGAAGACCTGAATTCAAATCCTGCCTCAGACACTAGATGTGTGACTCTAGGTAAGTGACTTAAACCTCTGTTCTCCTCAGTTTCCTCATCTGTAAAATAAGAATTGAAAATAGCACCTACCTTATAGGGTTGTTGTGAGTATCTGACATATAGTTAAGCACTATAAATTTCAGCAAATTTTCCCCCTACATACGAAATGAATGATTGACCACTTGGCATGCTACTTCAGAAAGGTTGCCAACCCCCTGTCTAGAGAAGAGATAGTGGGGGTTCCTGAGTCTTGGACCTCATTTCAACACTGAGGAAAATCTTTTCATCTATAAAATAAGAAAAATGCTTCCTGCCCCACAGGATGATTGTTTGGGGTGGTTGGTGGGGAGAAAATATACAAAGCTATCTTCAGAAATAACTTACACATGTATGAGACTATTAACATTGTTGTAGTGAACCAGCACTTGGTTTCTATTTTTAAAAAATTAGGGCAAGAGTTTCATTGTAGTAAGAGGGATTCGGGTGAGACACTCTGAAGAACTTCCTAAATAATTAGATTCTAATACTGTAGAACATATTACTTTAGGAAGGATAGAGTTTTTGAAGGAGGTTTGAATAAGTAGAAATGGAAAGGGCCTCCCACACATGTATATCATCTCTTCTATCCTCTTTATTTTACAGATGAGGAAACAGAGGTCTAAGAAAGGGAAAGCGCCTGCCCAAATGTTGTTTTGTTTTAATAAAAACCTAGCCAACTGTGTCTTGGACATAGTAGGAGCGCTGTCTTGCTTAGAAATCATGTCTCAAAGTCCTTTTCCGTTTTTGATGGTCCTATTTTTCTTGTATCTGATGCATGACTGGTTCCCACCTGAAAACTTCCTATTATTCCTCATTGGGCTTATCGATCTTGGGTGGATGAGGATCTGGGTCAACAGTGACCCTGGGAAGTCCCAGAGCCCATGCCTCCCAGCTCCTTTAAGCAACATCTAAGCAGGAGAGCCTGACCAGACATTCTCCTTCGTTCCTTGGTGGGGTTGGGAGCTAGAACAAGGTGGGCTCATTTTTCTGCCATATCTGTTAGATAGCTTTTCCTTCTTTTTTAATAAATTGGCTCTGAAGAATGGGGCTTTAGGGACCTTGACATTTCCCCTTTGGGTCTTTGTAGGGTGGTGGCTGTTTAGCAGAATTAACTCCAAGGTAACTGGCAGGAACTGCCATCCGGAACCGTCTTATGCATTTACTGGCACTTAACAACTACCAGCTGTCAGGAGATCTCGCAGTTGAAAACCCGCCTTAGTCAGCAAAAACTGTCCCATCTCATGCAGGATCAAAATAACATTCTTCCTTTTTTTCCCTCCTGGATATTTTTTTTAATGGAAATTGCAACATCTGCGTTATTTGAGAAGCCAGCCTCTCTGAGCGTGGTTTCTGTGGCCTCCTCACTGGAAAGCAGGTTACTTATAAATCACCAACCTGCCGTGAGTGAGTGAGTGTGTGTGTGTGTATGTGTGTGCTTCCCCTTTTTTTTTTCTCTTGGAAGGCTCCCAATTCATAAGAGTTCTTTTTGACTGAACGGAGATACCACAAACACCACCAGATCTCCCCAGCCGTCAGCCCTTCCCCCTTTCCTTCCACCAATATCTCCTCTCACACACAAAGGAATTGTTTCCTTTCTCTCCACTCCCCCTCCTTCCTCAGTCCTACCCAGACAGGTGAGAGAGCCTTCTGCCTCTTCTCCCAGACAAATTACACAGCAATTTCTTGGCCAGCTGACAGGAAACTTGAAGCATAAGGGGTGGGTGGCTTCCAGCCTCTTCCTGAATGCTGAAGATATCCTTGGGCCTGGAGAACACGTGGAAATATTTATCAAACTATGGTGTGCCATCTCCAGTGTGAAATTCCATTCATCTCATGCCAGCTGTGGTCAGAGATGGGCAAGAGGAAAAGGAACACACTTCCTTGGAGTTTAGTTCACATTTCTCACAAACCTTCATATAATTTGTCTTTTGGTGCCTAAAGTTAGCTGAGTTGATCCCCCGCTCCTTTCTTTTCAATCCTCTGATATTTTTTGCCCTTGTTAAGAAATATCTGTGGTTCCAGAAGCCTGGTCAGTTTATTAAACGATCCTGTGTGAACTTTAGGTATCTGAGACTGATCCTAGGATTTCTTAGAGAAAGTTCTTTCAATTTATTGAGGGCTTACCAAGTGCCAGGCTGTGCCAGGCTCTGGGGTAGATGAAAGAATCATGGTTCTAGAGCTAGAAAAGAACTAAGGTCACCAGAGAATATCACAGTTAAACAGTGGCTGGATAGCATGTAAAGCATGGCCTGGTCAAGTCTGGTTAGATATGGTAGGCTATATGAATTTATCCTTATTCACCAATCAAAATAGCTTAGCCCTCAAGGCTGGCCTTTGCCTCTCCCTTCCCCTTGCCCTGACTGTGTTACAGGGCAGTAAGTGAGCACAAATTCATGTAGCCCACTATATCTCCTCAGTCTCAGACCAGGCCATACTTTACATCCCACCCAACCATCAACTTCTGCCATCTTTTTGACATGTCCTCTACTGAAACATATGCCTCTCCCTCCTTCTTCTGGTTTTGATCATAGTAATCCATTCAATACTACCATTGCTTCTGGAAAGGGTACCCTATGACTTCCAGGCCAAAACTCCCTTCCATCATGTTTTCTTCCCTCTATTAGAAAATAAAGCCCTTGAAGTTAGAGACTATCATGTTTTTCCATTTGTACACCCAGCGTATAGCATATTGCTTAATAGATGCTTTTCAGTCATCTGGTCCAACCCCCTAATTTTACAGATGAGGAAATCAAGACTTAAAAGAGACAATGTAACTTGCCCAAGGCCACAGAGGTAATAAGTAGTAGACCTATGTTTGAGCCCAGGTCTTCTGACTCCAGATCCAGCAATCTTTCTACTTTCTACTACTACTACTACCCGTGACTCACCCACTGGTCCTAGTTCTAAACTCTAGAGTTATGTAGAACAAATCTAATCCCTCTTGCACATGACATAGCCCTTCAGATGTTTGGAGACACCTAACCTCATTTCCTTGATTCATTTCCTTCTGTTAACAGGATTCCTAGACTGGTAGGTCAGAGGTATGCTTGAGCCATAGTATAACTAAATTTCAACAAAGTGTTCTACTTAAGTATCTCAAGGTATTCACTAAAGCAAGATAGAAAATTGTATGGGTATAGTGTATGCTAGTAAATGTTTAACAACCAACTGTTTGGAAGGAAAAAAATCTGTGTGCTACCCACTTTTCTGGAAGCAAATAATCTCTTCAGTTCTGTCTTTTTTTCCAAAAATGTTTTCAAAAGTTTCTTTATTATTGAATGTCCCTCTTTTTTTCATTTTTGACTAAGCTCATATTTGCAGAATTGGTCACCCCGGGCTGCATCCTGTGCTCCATTGCTCTTTGGAACATTTTATGCTATTTTTTCTTGCAATTTTTGGTTCAGGTTTTTCTAGTTACGGTTTTGTGTGTTGGGGTGGGGGGAAAGGGCGGGGTTAGCCTTCTTTTGGATTCTGGGGATACCAGACCATGGAGATAGCTAAAGTTGCTTTATCTTTGGTACATAATATCTGTTTGGAAGAGATTTTCAAGGTCACAGAGATTAGAGAAAAAAGTCTAGTCGTGCATATTATTGCTTATACGACCCAGAAGTCTGCATGACCCACTTTTAATTTTAATCTGCATTATGAACATTTTTACCATTACTTTCTGAAAACTAACCAATCAACAGAACAATAAATTGAGACTTGATTTGTAGCATTTGACCATTTCTAAGGTATAAATGCTTGCACTGAAATTTTGAAAATTTAACAATCAGTCTTATAAATCAGTTGGAGCTGGCTCCGGCACTTCCTTGTATGGGCTATATAATTAGGTGGATTCATGTTAGGTGAATTCAAAACTACCTGAACAACTAATTCCAAAGAGTGCTAATTAATGGATCAGTATTGGCCTTGGTGGGGGCAGCTAGGTGGTACAGTGGATAGAGTACTGGGTCTAGAGTCAGGAGGACCTGAATTCAAATATGACCCTAGACACTTATTAGCCATGTGACTCTGGGCAAGTCAGTTAATCCTGTTTGCCTCAGTTTCCTCATCTGTAAAATGAACTGGAGAAGGACATGGCTAATTACTCCAGTATCTTTGCCAAGAAATCTCCAAATGGCATCATGATGAGTCTGACATGATTGAAATGATTGAACAGCAGTTGACCCCTATAGGAGATCTTCAGTGGAGTGCCCCAGGAATCCCTGCATGTTTCTATTCCATTTGACATTTTTATCAATTACTTAGATAAAAGGGATGTGTGTCAGATTTGCAGATCTGAATGAGGTAGGCACATTCATTGAGGGGCAGAATAGAAGGTGTTGAAACAAGCTTCTACAGGCTAGAATAATGGTCACATTAAAGATTAAATTTAATAGGAATAAATGGGAAACTGGGGAAGGGGTGGCTAAACAGCAATTTCTTTGACCTTGAGGTGTCAGTAGAGTACAAGGTCAAGGTCAATATGAATTTTTAAAAAATATGGCATGACATCCAAACATGGTGATGCAATTGTGGGTTGAATTAACAGAGGCATAGTATCCAGAATGAAGGAGGTAATCACCTCACTGTGGTGTTTTCTAGAGACCATATATGTAGCATTATATCTGCATCACATTTTAGAAAGGACCTTGACCAACTAAAGAGCTGCCCTGTAGAGAAAGGCAACTATAATGGTGAAGGGACTTCAAGTATTGCCATAGGAAGACTAGTGTTAAGGGACTGGGGACTAGTGTTTAGCCCAGAGAAGACTTAATAAAGACATCCTTTTGAATGGCTGTCATCTGGAAGAGGGATTTGATTTGTTTTTCTTGGCCTCAGAGTTCACAAGTAGGAACAATGGGGGGAAGTTGCAGAGAGGCAGATTTTGGCTTAACATAAGGAAAAACAAATTCCTAACAATTAGAACTGTCCAAATGTGAAATGGGATACCTTGAGAAGTGGCATGATTTTTATCTGGAAGGTTGGGGGTGGGGAAGATGGGTCAAGTCGAGGCTAGATGACTGCTTGTTGGGTATTCTGTAGAGGTACAGGTACAGGTACAGGTCAGGCCGAATGACCTTTGAGGTCCCCAAGATTCTGTGTCTGTAATTCAACGACAAGTCTGCGGCTCCAGATAGAGGAAGTGCTCTGCCCATATTTCCCAACAAATATTTATTGATCACTCCCTGAATGAGCAGAAACACAGTGTAGCATAATGAAAAGGCCACAATGTGCTTCAAGAGATCTAGGGGATAGATAGGTTGTGTAGTGGCTAAAAGGGCTAGACCTAGAGTAAGGTAGACCTCAGTTCAAATCCCACCTCAGACACTTACTAGTCATGTGGCCCTGGGTAAATCATTTAACTTCTCTCAAGATTCTAATTTGTCTCATCCATAAAATGGAAATAATAAAAGTACCTGCTTGTCAGGGTTATTGTGAGGATTGAATGATTTAAAATATACACAGCACTTCACAGACTTTAAAGTGCTATATGAGTGCTGGTTGATAGCGGTAATGATGTCTCCCTGAGCCTTCTTTCCACTGGGCTAAACCAAACTATCTCCTTCCTCTGACTCTCTTATGGCATTTAATGACATGTGAGGAGTCTTCTCACCAACCTGATTACTTTCCTCTGCATATTCTTGTCAGTTTCCCTCCTAACATGTGACACTCAGTAATGGGCACCATACTCCAGATGTGGCTGGACTAGCGCATTATGATTCCTGCCCTCAGGTTGTTTCCGTTCCTACTGGAGAGAGGATAGAGATGTGAAAAATGAGGGATCCCCATGGGCAGGGTGAAAGCCTCATAGAAAGGGTGCCACTTGTGGTGTGATTTGAAGGACAGTTTTATCTCAGTAAGCATTTGTTGAATTAAATTAATTAAGGGAGTTTGTACGGAGAAAAGTGGCCCCATCACATGCCCATGAGTCAATGGGCTCATTATTTCTCTAGTTAGACAATATCTAAACCGTCTCATTTCCTCTCCCCTTCCAGACCTCATCATTTCAGGCCAAGGGTATGAGGCTCATTCCCTCTCTGACTCTTCTGATTAAGGCAAGTTTGCCTGGGTAGCAGTCAGGAAATAGTCTTCTCCCGTTTGAATCACTGCCTGTTCCCTAGTAACTCTTCACCCCACCCACCCAGCTGGTCCTTTTAAAATGGTACTGACTCATCCTTCTTTCAAGTTTCTTTTTTCAAAGGTCCTGGGTCTTAGAAAAATAACATCACAAAAATATAAATATGAACATTCATATACACATGTACATGTGAGGCCAGCAGACTCCATCTTTTACCACCCTAACTGCAGAAATTAAACATGCCCCCTCTACCCTGATGTTAGTCAAGAAAAGATAAAATTCCTGAAGAAGTGAGTTTAGAAGGTCAGCTAGATGAATCCATGCCTCCATCTCCAAACACTGGAACCATCCCAAACAGATTCATTTACTCATCTCATCCAACAAATGTTTTTTGAGCAATTGTTCTGTGGCTAAATATTGGGCGTGGTGGTGGTGGTAGAACATACAAAAAAAGCTCAAGACAAAGTATCAGCCTTCAAAGAGCCATTATCTCCTTGGAGAGAAGATAGTCTACCACAATGTAGCCTGGTATTCTGGGAGTCACTTGGACCCAAGTTCAAGTTCTAGTAATGCCACTTTCTGGCCATTTGATACCTTGAACAAGTAAGTTCCTTAACCAGAGCTAGGACAAATTATTTGTGTACCCCAGCCCAACTTCGAAAATTGTACCACTGTATCCATCCCTGAAGTTGTAAACTGTTCCCCTGTGTGTTGTGTCCAACAGAGTATCATGGGTACACTTGAAACAGCATGGGACAGAAGGAAGAGCACTGAAATTTAGGAACCCTAGGATCTGGGTTCAAATCCCTCATACCACTTACCACCTGAGAACCTTGTACAAATCACTTTACTTCTGTGATTTTCAGTTTCCTCATCTGCAAAAATGAGATTGAATTCGATGTTTCAATGTCCCTTCCAACTCCAAATATATGTATTCCAATGTGTCACAAGGCAAATGCTTATGTGCAATGGAGAGTAGAGCTTTCTGACATTAAAAGAAAATGTCCTTTTTTTAAAGAAAAAATTGTCCATTTTATCACCAATGCACAAACTCTCAGAGCTGGGAGGGATCCAGAGGGTATCTAATCCAACTGATACCTGATGAGAACGAGAATGCCCTTGGCAGAAAGTCTGACAGGCAGATCCCACTCCTTTCTGAGGTAGCCCTTTTTGCTTTTGGATAACTGTCATTATTAGGAAGCGTTTCCTTGTATCAAGTCGAAATCTGCCTCTGAAGTTTCCACTCATTGATCCTAGTTCTTCCCAATAATTTTAATCCATATTCCCCATGAGAGTCAGTCAATAAACTGCCTACTATATGCCAGACACTAGACTGAGCCCTTCGAATACTTGAAGGTAGCTATCATTTCTCATCCACATCTGTCCAGTTCTTCTCTTCTTCAGACGAAGCATCCCCATATCCTTTAATTTGGCCTTCCACCACTCTGGTTGGCTTCATAGATACTCTCCATCTCGGTAATGATATTCCTTAAAGGTAGCACTCAGCACAATTCCCTGTATGTGGTCTGAACCAGGTTGAGGATCCCTTCCATAGTCAGAGGAATCACAGACTTGGAGCTGGAAGAGACCCCAGAGGCCACTGTATTTAACCCCTTCTTTTTCACATATGAGGAAACTGAGGTTGAGAGAGGTTAGATGACTTATCCAACATAACACAGAAAGAACTTATGGCAGGATTTGAACACTAGTCTTTCTGACTGACACAGGACACAGGGATGGGGAGCCTACTGCCTCAAGGCCACCTCTGGACCTCTAGATCCTCAAGTGTGGCCCTTTGAGTGAATCCTCTTTCAACTTTACTTTGGTAATTATTTTTGTTTTCACTGGGTTAATAGCATTAGTTTGCTGGATAGTTCTCTCTTTAGTGAAACAGAACAAATCGAAAAACACTTTACTGAGTACCTGTGTTGTCAGAGGTTATAAAGAAAGGCAAAGATCACCAGTACCGGTCTCCTCTCCCTCCCCTAGGAATTAAAGAGGTGCCTTTTCAGTCATTTAGGTCACATTTCTTCATTTTACAGATTGAACCCAGGGGAGTAAAGTGGCAATCCCAGAATTCAAACCCAGGCCGTCTCATTCCCACTGCAACATTTTCCACTCTGATGCAGCTATCTTTTGTGTCCTGAGGTCTCAACGCCTCTTTGTCTCTGTCTTGACAGCGGAGTTGGAGTTCGTGCAGATAATCATCATCGTGGTGGTTATGATGGTGATGGTGGTGGTGATTACGTGCCTGTTGAATCACTATAAGCTCTCTGCCCGCTCCTTCATCCACCGGCACAGCCAAGGGCGGAGAAGAGAAGAGAACCTCTCTTCGGTAAGCACTTCTCTTTGTCTATCTCTCCCCCTACCCTTTGCTCTTGGGACTTTGGGAGCAAATCGCTTTCTCTCTCTGGGCCCCATGTGAAATGGAACAATCTACCCATCCCACAAGGTGGACCCAACGAGAATAGAAAGCATATTGAAAGTTATGAAAGGATGTCCCGATGTAAGGGATTCCTACTGAGTATTTTTATGCCTTCTCTGCACTTTGTCAAACTGCCTCCACGACTAATATGTACTCAAGCAGGGCAGGATGGATCAGTTTATACCTAGTCCTAGAAATCTACCCTCTGTCAGGTAGGATGGGATGCCCTCTGCTTCTGCAGAAAGTACTGTCTTCAGAGCAGAATAGGATATCTTTAGTTTCTACTGAAAGCATTGCCCCCAGGGCAGGATGGAATGCCTTCAGCTTCTTTGAAAAGCAAACACAATTATGCCATGCCCTTTATCCTTTGCCCCACCTGCCTGTTTAGCACTTAGTGGGGAGCAGGCAGTCTGGAAAGAAAAGAGGGTGTGACCAGACTAATTCCCAGACCTTTTCCCTCTTAAGTCTCTGTGATCTATAATTTAATAATTTAAGGCAGGAAGTGCCGCCGTATAATATAATGTGTCTAATTGAAATTATAGAGCAGAATTGAGAAGGGATGTAGGTCCTCAGGGCAGGAGCCATGTCCACCTTGGGGAAGCACATACTGCTAGGTGTTCAGCAGCTAATCATACAGGAGCCCAGCTGGAATTAATGAAATTGACACCAGGCCATTTAATCTGTCAGTCAGTCAGTCAAAGACTGGTCCAGTGGCATAATAGAAGGAACATGGGTCTTGGAATTAGGAAAGAACCTCAACTCTGACATTTACACCTTGGGTGACCTTAGGCAAAGTACTCAATCTGTCTCAACCTCAGTTTCTTTATCTGTAAAATGGAGTTAATAATGCCTATATTACTTTCTTCTCAAGGTTGTGTGAGGAGAGCATTTTGTAAACCTTAAGGCATCATATAATTATGAGTTGTTATTATTCAGCAAACTGAGCACTTTCTGTGTGCAAAAGCACCACCCTGGGGACAAGGGGAGGTACAAAATTGAGATCCCTTGCTTCATGTTGCTGAGCACCCCCAGCACACACACACACACACAACACACACACACCATTCAAGAGTTGTGGAGGAAAGAGCTCTTTGTAAAGCACCCTTAGGTTGAGTGAACTCACAAGTTTCTAAATTGATTTCTTCGAGGAAGGCCCCTTCCCAGAGAAGTCCACATAAGCTGGGGCCCCAGGCAGGAGAGGACTCGGTGGCAACAGGTATAAGGTTCATCTGGCAAAGGGCACTGGGCAAACAGGCTTTCTCCTGGCAGGTTGGGGCACCTCCAGTCACACAGACCCTGGAGGCTACTACGTCAGCACCGAGGGGCCAGGGATAGGCTGGAAGGGAGGAAGGTGCCCTCATTGAAAATGGGAGTAGCTAGCATCTAGTCAGAAGAGTAGAAGATACTTTGAAATCTCTGGCCCCGTCATTCTCCTGGAATTCAGAATCAGCTTTTGTGCTACTAAGGAAAAAGCCACACTCTGCTTTGAAGTCCCCGAGCTTTGGGTAGTTATTTCTTTGTCTTTACTTCTCACAAAGTGGTGATTCTTCCAGGAGAAAGTGTGACTGGCATACTTTATTATGTAACCTGCATCTCCCAGACCAAAATGAAGAAATTTTCTTTTGTTATGCCTTATCTCATTCTGGTGGGAGGGAGGAAAAGGGAAGTCCACTAGAGAGAGCAGTAGCCCTGTCTATTTTCATAACATCCTTCCCATTTAAATGAGGCATGGAGAGAGCACAAGATTTGGCCAGGGTTTACCACATGTGGAAAGATGGCTTGCAGAAACTCAGCCTGGCTTCTATCCGCCACCAGGAGAGAAATCCCAAGTGTCTCCTTCCCAGAATTTGGCAAAGTTCAGAAGTGGGAAGATAGGGAGCAAGCTTGGAAGTAGGTTGGCAGGGTGCACAGAGCACTAGCAGGTAGTGAGAGAGATACAAAGCAAGGAAGAGAAAAGCATAAATAAAACATTTTAAAAATATGCACAGAAGGAAACAGAAAGTTCCGAAAGAGATACAACCAGGGCAATTTTGGTAACTATCTTGTTAAATTTAATATGCACTTTTAAAAACAAACTGTTTTAGTTCACTATTTCACTTGCAGGCTTGTTTCACTCTGTGAATTTAAATGTTATATTGATGATTTTCAGCTTATTATTTGAAAAAAAGAAGCAAGGAACACAATAGATCAGGAGTCAGAGGACCTGGGTCTAATTCTGGCTGGGTTATTTTCTGGCTTAGTATGACTGTAACTCACTCTTTCTCTGGGCCTCAGTTTCCTCATGTGTAAAATGTGTGTTATAATTTCTGAGGTTCCCCTTCCAGCTCCCTTTGTGATCCTATGACTAGGCCATGAGGGGTATCCTTCTCCTGTGGTTTCTACTTTCCCTCCTTCATTGTCATTGTTATAGTAAGTCCATTTAGGAGTCCCTTGACCAGCCCCTGGTCCCTGGGGAAGGCCACCATTGTGTAAGCACGAAGCCTCATTAAATCAGACATCTTTGGAGGAGGGCTGGGAAGGAAGGAGGATGGGGGTATATCTTCCCAAGGGGGAGCAGCCACCAGAAAATACACCAGATGAGCAGACTTAGGCCCTCACATACCTCAGTGACCTCCCAGAGTGGTAGCAAAGGACATTCCATAAATAGGACCACCGTGTCTGGTCATGAGGGAACTGTCCCATTACTATCCTGTCTTCTAATGAGTTTCAGTGGCCAAATCCCTGCCTCCAGTTCCACCATCCTTCCCAGACTATAGTCCTACCTCCTCCTGCCTAGTGGACATCTTGCCTTATCCTCAAACTGCAGGATTCACCAAATTTTTCATCTTCCTGTAGTTCATGGTCACCTTGGAGGCCTTCAAATCCAGCCTCCTCATTTTGTAGATGAGAACCTGAAGCCCACCCCAAGGACTTGGAGGTGTACAGGTGGTGAGTGGCAGGTGGCAGTGAACCAGCATTCTCTAAGTCTGGAATCAGTTGTATCATGTCACCTCTCCCTCACCTTCCCAGCTTCAAGCCAGCCTCACACCCCTGGAATTATCTTTTATTCCCCCATCCAGTCAGTCACCAGGTCCTCCTATCAACCAGTTCCTCTTCAAGTTGTCTCTCATGTCTGCTTCTTGGTCTTTGTTCTCAGTTACTTCCTGTGCTAGGACCTCCCGATCCTCATCACCTTACCTCATTCCTTGGAGTACTGCACTGCTCTTACCCCAGGCACCCAGAGCCCAGACCCCAAAGGCATTTTGTCAAGTCACCAGGTCCTGTCCATTCTCCTCCAAAATACCAGTCAATTTTCTCCTCCTCTAACTGCCCTCATCTTCTGCAGTAGCTTTCCACCTCTTCTCTCTGCTTCCAGTCAGCCCTTCTCCAAGCAGTCTTGTACACACTGCCATGATTATCTTCTACTGCTTTCCCTCTGTTGATTATTTCCAGTCTTCCCTGTAGATAGTTTATTTGTATGTCTATGTTTGCTCGTTATCTCCCCCATTAGATTGTGTGCTGTCTGAGAGCAGGGACTGGCTTTGTCTCTTTTTGTGTCACCAGAGCTTAGCACAGTGCCTGGCACATCATAAACACTTCATAGAAATATATTGAGCGAATGATTCAAACGGCTCGCCTCCTAGCCTATTCATAATCTCGGCCACATAATGAAACCCCTAATTATACATTGTTTTATCCAGTGCATTATTGCTTCCTGTGTGTATATCTTATTTTGTCAGTTAGACTATGAGCTTCTTAAATGCTCTTTATACTTACTTTGTCATCCTCTACAATATTGACCATAGGGTTGGGGATATAGAATCATGGATAGAGAGTTAAAAGGGTCCTAGGAGATTATTGAGTCCAATTTCTTCATTTTACAGATAAGGAAACTGAGGTTTGGTGAGATTATATGATAGTCACACAGGTAGTAAGTTTTTGAGGTGGGATTTAAACCCTGGCCTTCTTGATTTAGAGCCCACACCTCTAACCACTACCCCTACACTGCCTTAACATGACAAATACTAAATAAAAACTTGTTGCTTGATTTTTAAGCCAGCGATTGGGTCTTCAAGTAGGGAGACAAAATACAGCCTACAAAGGATTGTAGGATTTTAAAGTTAAATTGGACCTTAGAGACCATCTAGTCTAATGCCTCATTTTACACTGTGAGAGACTAAGGCCTAGAGAGGTTTAAATGATTTGCCCAAGGTCACACAGCTAGTGAATGAAGGACAAAACCACCATTCAGACCCACCCTTTCTGATGCCGAGTTCAGCAGGAAGCAGTCAATGAATAACACAAAGAAACAGAAGATTAAATGGAAAATAAGCACTTTAAGTGGATGATTGGTATAGAAGTAGGGGGAAGGCTTCATAAAGGAGATGAGACTTGAGTTGAGTCTTCAAGGGTGACAAAGACTCAGAGGAGCTGAGGAGGAGAGAGGGGTGTCCATTGCCATGGGCTTGAGCAAAGGTCCAGGTTGGGACTTAACAAGGCTCAGGTAGGGGATGGAGAGAGGGCCAGTCACACCGGCACGGCTTAGAGATATTCTGCCAGGGAAGTCCCCTGTTTGTTTCAGTGTTATTGCTGGGGCTCTGAGCTTTGCTTTCATGAAATAATTTAGCCAAATCATTCCTATTTTTAATTTCCTCTCCTTATGCAACCTTTAATTATTTTTCCAAATGTTTATGCATCTTGAATGATGATAGCCACTTGATCAGTGGTTCCCTCGGAATATTCTCCATTTTTGATGAGATCTGTGCAGTAGGGCTAAAGCTACCTTCTCTCTCCAAGCATCTCACTCCTGCCTGTCAGTTGATATTGGGAATCTGGGACCTAGAGGTTAAGATCTAGCCTCTGCCATAGCAGGCTTTTAGTCAGCAGCCAGAATCAGAGAGCACAGTCTTAAGCCAAGACAGCTGTCACTAATGTTGCCTGTCTCTACAATCACTTAAAACTGTCCCGAGGAAGAAAACAAGGCTAATTATTTTTCCAGAGAGGAAGTCTGAGACTGTGAGGAGTGAAGTGTTCTCCCCACATCCCTCCCGAAACAGGCGGGTAAGTCAGGACAGAGAAGGATAATATCCACCAAGGAAGAGCCAGTTAAATTCAATTCAACAAACATTTATAATAAGTACTTTACTTACTCTGTGCCAGGGACGGTGCTTGGCACTGGAGGTGGATACAGAGACAAAAATGAAATTGTCCCAGTCCTCAAGGAGCTGACCATTCTTCTGGATGGTACGGTACCACTAAGGCAGAGTGTGAAAGAACTCAGATCACCCTTACTAACCTCTTCATCTCTTAAAAAAATGAGAAAAGTTCTTGACCACTCATGTTCCCTTACTGAATGCCAGGCTACATGACATGGAAAGAACTACAAAGACCATCTAGTCCACTGCACCACCCCCACTTTAGAGATGTGCAGACTGAGGTCTAGTGGCTTTCCTAAGCTAACTAGAAGAACCAGGATTCAACCCAGGGTCTCTGGCTCCACATGTAAATCTTTTTTCTATTATATACTATCCATCATCACAATCCTGCTGAAGCAGACCAAGAAGGTATAATTAGTTCCATCTCAAAGATGAGAAAGAAAGGACTGGCAAAGTTGAGTGACATATGCTTAACTTAGGTTATTTAACAAATCACTGATAGCTGTCTCCTGACTCCCTGTTCAATACTTTCCAATGTACCATGCTCAGGACTTTGCCCAGTGTTAAGAGGAATCTCTGGGGCAACTAGGTGGCACAGTAGATAGAGCACTGGACTTGAAATCAGGAAGATTTATCTTCATGAGTTCAAATCCAGATTCAGACATCTACTAGCTACGTAACTCTGGGTGAGTCACTCAACCCTGCTTGCCTCATTTCCTCCTTTGTAAAAGGAGCTAGAGAAGGACATAGCAAACCACCCCAGTGTCTTTGCCAAGAAAACCCCAAATGTTCACATGGAGTTGGACATGACTAAAGAACTTTCTAAACCTTAACAAAAGGAGCCCCTACTCCAAGTTAGCTTGAGCTCATTTTATCTAGATCTGGAAAAGACCTTAGAGATCAGCAGGGCCAACTCTTTAATTATTCAGGAAAGACTGAAGCCCACAGAGTTAAGCGACTGACCTAAAGTCACACAGATACAAGGAGCTAGAATTTGAACCTTCTAATTCCAAAGCCCTGTGCATTTACCACGAACTGCATTCCCAGTACTGACTATTGGGAGGTGAGGAATGAATGGACTCTTCTCTGTATTCCAGAGGGTCCTCAGAAAACTGAATTCCCAGCAATCCCTCAGGATTGTCTACACAGAAATCACACAGGATGCTGTCGAAAGGAAGAACGTCCCCTTTACCCCCCCCCCCCCCCTTAGCTGGGAGCAAACTGAGGTCAGGAACTACTGACTTCCTGCTTTCCTTCCACCTTGGTGTCTGTGAGCCCTGTTGCCAGGGGCTGTAGGACACAGTACGTAGGCCTGGCCAAAAGGCTACTCGTTGCTGGCCTGTGGCATAGATAAGCTGTCTGTATCCCTTGGAAAAGGAGCAGTGAATGGTCCAGCTTTCTGCAGCAGAGCCTGCCTTTAGTTCAAAGCCTGGGTCTGCCCCAAGTTAGTTCATGAGACTTAAAATTAAAAGTCCCCTCTAGTGGGTCAGAAGGAAATGACAGCCATTGGCTATCTGAACTGTCTTTGAACTGTCTCGTTTCTGGTCTGTTGGCCTTCACAAGACCCTCTGGGAGCTTGGGTGACTAAGGTCAGTTTGTCTATATTCTGTATCCCTCAAGCAATAGGTTAACCCTTGATTCTGGGCAAGTCACTCAGCCTTTAGTTTTTGTTGTTGTTTTCATCAATGTTATTAAATGTAGAGAGAGTGAAACATGTATTTTATGTAGACTTTAAAAAGGGCAAGCCACATTGTTCTCATGGTCAAATATGTCAGGTTTGGCATATGTGATAGAAATTAATGAAGTATCAGGAGAGCAGTATGGTTTCTGAAAAGCTTCTATGGTTTGGAAGAAGGTTTTATCATTTAAAAAGCAGAACTGAACTTGCATGTTCACTGGAGGTACCATATTTTAATTTTAAACAAATAAGAATGATTTAATTTGGAAATCCCCACCCCCCTCAACCAGGTGCATTTGTATCTTTTTTTTCAATTATATTTACCAAAGTAAAAATTCATATGATTCTTTGAAATAGCATTGTTTATTTCTAATTTAGTGATTTGTAAAGAGGAGCTGATAACATATGTTCTTATTTTCCTTATAGAGCTGAGGTAGACCAAAAGAAATAGTTCATGGAAAGCAGTTTGTTGCTTATTAAACACTGTGCAAATGTGAATTGTAAAGGGTTGTTCATTCCTGTGTGACTCTTCGTGATCCCATTGGGGTTTTCTTGGCAAAGATACTGGAATAGTTTGCTATTTCCTTCTCTAACTCACCAAACAGTTGAGGAAATGGAGGCAAATAGGGTTAAGTGACTTGCCCAGGGTCACACAGCTACCAAGTGTCTGAGGCTAGATTTGAACTCAGGAAGATGAAGCTTTCTGACTCCAGGCCCAGTGCTCTGTGCACTCTGGCACCACCTAGCCACCCTGAACTGTAAATTAAGTGATCTAACCCTGAAGTCCTCTTTGTCACTATTTTTGCACTAACATTCTCCATACTTCTGACCCCTCTATGAAAATCTGTTTTTAGGAAGTATTCTGAGACCCATCATTTATACCCTTATGAATATCATCCATCACTAGGTTCCAAGTTTCATCTCTCAAGGCTTTGTCACTGGATCATTCAATTACAGGTATTAAGGAGCAGATTGGGAGAGCTGTTCTTCAGGCAAGAAGCTCTCTAGCCCTCACTTACAAGTTATAATCCAATAAGCCATTGATATGCTGTGTCCCTAGGCCTCAGTTATCCTATCTCTAAAATGGAAAGCATGTTCACTTTCTTGGCCATTTTGAAGGTGGGTTCATGTGAGGAAAAAATTGAGTTCACAAATTTGGAAATGCTTTGAGAAGTCTAAAGGGATCATCACCCTTGCACTAGAGATTTTTCCTGTTCCTCCAAAAGTCAGCGAGGTCCTGAGAGATCATCTAGTCCCATTTCACAGTTGTGAAGGCTGAGGCTCAGACCTTTTCAGTGACTACTGGAAGGTCATCCAGGGAATAAGTAGCAGAGTTAGAATGTGAATCTGCATCTCCTGATTCTAAAAGCAGTCATTTTTCCAATGCACCACACTGCTCCCTGAGAACTCTACGGGGACAAAATAAGCTTTCTTTGCTGGCATCTATACCCATATCAGGGGGTAGTTGGTGGCACACTGGATAGAGTTCTGGGCCTGGAGTCAAGAAGACCTGAGTTCAAATTTGGGTTCAGATACTCACTAGCTGTCTGACCATGGGTGAGTCATTTAACCTCTCTTTGCCTTAGTTTCCTCATCTGTAAAATGATCTGGACAAGGAAATGGCAAACCACTACAATATCTTTGCCAAGAAAACCCCATAGACTCCACAGAGTCATCAAGAACTGGATGTAACTCAACAACACAGCTATATTTCTTTCCAGGCTGAGGATGCCTGCAACCAGTTAGAGTGGTTCAATTATATGCATTGTGAATTCTTAATTTTAAGCCCTGGCTCTTGGGGATAGGAAAAGGAAGGGGCACAGGGAGAAATATAGGTGACATAAAAACAAAACACATTAATAAAATCTATTTAAAATTGTATTATTATGGGGAGTAAAAGATGAAGGAAGGAGAGGGAAGTAGCAGCACAAATCCTACCTCCTTCAAAATCCATTTCTCTTTGGCTTAGGATGCCTTGTATTATTGGATTTGGGGGAAGGAAGTATAATGGAGTTGAACTGATAGTAAAATGAATTTGTATTCTTTGCAGAAAGACCAGCTGATGACTAGGGATGGGCATTTGTTTGGAGCAAAAGAGGGTTTAAAATTTGCTTTTATTAATCTAGAGTAGAAAAAAAAGACCACAGAGCTAATAGAGAATTGTCTAAGATTTTGCTCCTTATTAGTTAATAGAAGGGGGCTGATCCCCACAGGGAATTGGTGGAAATGTGAGGTATCAGCAGGAAAGAACACCACGCTCTTAGGCCAGAGAGGCCTGGCTGGGTGGGCCTGCTTCTGGCAATCATGGGGCCCTAATGAAATCTGGTTTGGAATGTCTCAACCTTGCTTGGCTATGATGAGTGAGAGTGGTTTATGTGGTTTGGACAGTCCACAGAGTATGCTGGGGCCATCTCCTCTGTAAACCAGGCAGCTGCTCTCCTCACTCTACCCCTCAAAGCCTCACCATACTATGTTTGGTGGCTAATAGAGGGGGCAGTCTGGCGACCACTTGCCTAGCCCTTGGACTTTGGAGGATGGTGTAGGGAGCTACTCCATCCTGGAGATCCCCATATACCCTAACCCTAGTTATTTTATTAATTGTTCAATAGACAGATTGTAAGAATTGGGAAGATCTTTAAAACATATTATAGACCATCGGAGCTGGACAGAACTTTGATCAGAATCTCATCTCTAAGTCCTGAGAACCTATGAATGAACTTCTTTTAGGGCTGTCAGGGACCTTAGACCACCAACCCTCTCATTTTCCAGATGAGGAAACAGAGGCCCAGAGAAGGAAAATTATTTCTTAAAGGTCATACAGCTAGCCAAAGGGACCCAGCAAAACTCCTGATTCTTTGTCATTCCAGACTCATAAGGAACAGCAGAAATAAACCACCAACCCCCATTAGTGATTTATCCCTCTCTTTGTTTCCCTCTGTTTAGGAAGGAAGTCTGTGGCCTTCTGAAAGCACAGTGTCAGGCAATGGCCTGACAGAGGTAAGAATACAGCCTGCATACTGAGTCCCCTATCCCATACCCCTTTCCTTCTCTCAGTCCCCAGCAAGTCCAGCCATCCTCTGCCAACCCCAGTAACTGCCTCTTTTCCCTTTAGCAGCAGATCTACGCCCCACCACGTTCCGCAGATCGCCTGACAGTGCCATCCTTCCTCCAGAGGGACCGATTCAACCGCTTTCAGCCCACCTACCCTTATTTACAGCATGAGATAGACCTCCCACCCACCATCTCCCTCTCTGATGGAGAGGAGCCGCCCCCCTACCAGGGCCCATGCACACTTCAGCTCCGGGACCCAGAGCAGCAAATGGAACTCAACCGTGAGTCTGTCCGAGCCCCACCTAACAGAACCATCTTTGATAGTGACTTAATAGACAATTCCATGTATGGGGGGCCCTGCCCTCCAAGCAGTAACTCTGGCATCAGCGCCACCTGTTATGGGAGCAACGGGAGGATGGAAGGACCCCCACCAACATACAATGAAGTGATTGGGCACTATCCTGGGTCAACGTTTTACCAACACCAGCAGAACAATGGCACGCCCTCCATCCTGGAGAACAACAGACTTCACCAGTCACAGATCAGTAGCCTCGAGAGCACAATTGCATGGAACAAAGATAAAGAAAAGCAAAAAGGACACCCCTTTTAAAATCCAAGAGAAGGAAACACACACAAGAAATAAATTAATTAATTAAATACTCTGCACTTCTTAAAAGAAAAAGCAAGAGATGGACAGGGGGTGGGGTTGGGGTAGGGATGAGGTTGGGAGTGGATGGGGGCAGTGAGAGCAAAATCAACCCGTCTCCACCTCTCTGTGTATAAATATTTACTTGTTATGTCTGGTCTGAATGCTCAAGCCAAGAAAGCTTGCAAAAACGTTTCTTTGTTAGCTGTGTCTTGAAGTCAAAAGAAAAAAAAATTGACAGTAGTCTTTGTTTTTGTTTCTAGTTGAGCTGTGTGCGTGAATGCTTTTTTTTTTTGTTTATGATGATTTCACTTAACTTTAAAGACATATTTGCACAAAAACATTTGTTTAAAGATCTGCAATATATATAAATATATATATAAAATATGAGAAACTGTATGTGCGGCGGCAGGAGTATTTTTGTATTAGAAGAGGCCTATTAAAAAAAAAGTTTGTTGTTTTCTGACTAGAAGAAAAAATGGCAGTTTTTTTGAGTGCCAACTCAAAAAAGCGTGTATTAATTACATTGTAAAAAAAACCTACAAAGCAGGGGTTTAGAGTTATTTATATAAATGTTGAAATTTTGCACTATTTTTTAATATAAATATGTCAGTGCTTATGTTTATGGCAGCCTCTGTCACATCTACCACAGACCGTAGGGGATAAATGTTCAATGGAATCTTAACTAGTCGAAGGGGTAGAATATCCAAACTTTGAAAAACACCACCCCTCTATAAGAGCACAGTCAAAGAAGAGACTGCATTCCAGGCAAAACAATCCTTTCCAAGGTCCCCAAGCATGGGCCTAGGATGTCCCAACCTAGCAAGGCATACTTTAGTGATAGATAATTACTGTTCTTTACATTCCGTACTGAGCACGGAAATTCTCCTCTGGGCCAGTTATGATCCTTGGAGTAAACAAAATTCAAATGCTTCTGAATTACCAAGAAAATCCAGAAAGTTATCAGAAGTCCAAATTACCTGTTGTGAGCTATACCTTTTTCCATAATAACAATAAACTTCTGTTACTGATGGAATCTAGTTTTTTTTCCCCCCTTTTTTCTTCTTAAATTAGATTGATGAAAATCCCCATTGGGAAGGTTTCAGAAAATCCACGGGAGTCAATTGCAACATAGCTAGTCTGCCTTTGAGAGCTTCAGTGTTTCTCTGAGGACTCAGATGACGGTCTTTGTCATCATGCAAAATGTCTTCAGAGTGAGTCAGTGAATTCCAAAACTTTCACAAAGGATTAGTGCAAGTCAAAATGTTTGGGAGCTCAATGCATCCCTCCGAATGGATTCTAACTTGTGACAAACAAAAAGACCACAGATGAAAAAAAATAGAACCTAGGTTGGCTCCTGTGATGTGTATAAGGCTTAAAAAAATAAAAAGTCATGCTCGATGCTTAAGAAGCAAAACTCTTTACCTCTTCTGAGATGTTTTCACTAGGCAGCATCATCCCCCACTCCCCTGACCCTCCATCCCAACAATCGTTTTGATGTGTTTATTTATCTGTGTTACATACGCATTTTTGTCTTACTATGCTATTGTTTACATTTTTATATTGTGTTGATTATTTCAGATAGATGTGATACCCTTGCGGTGTACACTTGTATGTCAGAGAGAGAGCGAGTGGGAGCCAGAGGGAAAGAGAATGTGAGAGGAAGAGAGCCCAGGAAGTGGGAGGGGAGAAGTCCAGCTTCTTGCTGTCTGATGGGCAGGTTTAACTAACCTTGCCACACTTTCCTGACTGCTGAGGACTGGACTTCCCCAAACTGGGAGGTAGTGTTAGCTGGGTGAACCCCAAGGCTGAAGAGTTCTATTCCCATGGAGGTGTGTTTCATTTTCTGCTAACTAGTAGAATAACATAAATGAAAGATATAAAAGGCAATAACTATTGTTTTTAAGCAACTTTTTTCTATTACTTGAAAAACTTGAGAACAGTTTTGAAGTTCTGACCATTTGAACAATATTTATATACATACACACACATACATATATATATTTTAAGAAGATGACGAATAGACAAACTTGAAGTTTCACCACTTGGCTCATTTGCCTGGCAATACTTTACCTTTACAATATTTGAATCTGCTCCTCTATGGTGTCTTCAAATCCCCAGAACTTTAGCCCCATCACCTAAATTTTTCTTCCTTCCCGGCCTCTTTCTCTCTCTTTCTCTCAAAAAAAAAAAAATCGCGTAGAGAAACCAATCCAATTTGTTCTGAAAGGTACACAGACGCATTTGTAGAAGTTTTAAAAATGTATCTTTCCTTTTATGTGACATGTCTATCTAGTGCCTTATTAAAGAAACAGTAACCCTCTCTTGCAAAGGGGGGACAGGAAGTAAAACTCCTGTTACAAGCACCAAAGGGAACTGGCGTTTGTTCTCCTCAATGACAAGGGCTACTGCTTCTTTAAAACCATCCCCTTCACCCACTCGCCAGCCCCTGTGCGATGTGCCTGGCCCTGTAAGGTGGACCCTCCTGACATCCATGATCTCAGGCTGTTGGTCAGGTGCTGGGCTGCTGAAAAGCCACAGTAGATATCTGCATGCATGACACCAACCAAAAAGACTGACATAGATTCAGTGCCCTCTTGAGCTGGCATGCTTGACTAATGGGGTTTCATTCTGCAGTCGAGGTGGTTTCTTTGCCACGAGATAAAAAGAAAGAAAAATGATTGCTTTTGAAGGTTGGTGGCAGAAGTAGGTGTCACTTATTCTGAACTGAAGCATCCACTTGGGCCTGGCCTGGTTGGAGGGGGCCACTCCTATGAGTAAAGAGTGGGGGAACAATGTGAACAGGAAAGCAAGCTGATCTATAGGGAGGACACTGACCAAAAGCCAGCACCTGTCTTTAAAATCATCCCAGGAAGCTGGCTTCAAGGCCATTCTCCATCTGCCCACCCAGTGCCCTTTTGACAAAGCTCTGGTCAGGAAGTGGGTTTTGTGAAATGCAGAGGAAAACTTCTATCTTTTTTCCCGTTGAACTGAAGACAAGCCATCCAAATGCTGTTTGTTCTTACTCTTGGCCTTGGTAAACAGCAGGGCAGTCATGCATGGGGCACTTGAAATCAAAACACTAGTAGCCAATATCACAATATCCCCAGGATAGTGCTTTGCCCACAAATCACAGTGTGTCATAGCTCTTGTTTCCTTTAGCCTGTCTCCATAGAGCACTTCCCCTTCCCACCCCACCCCCCCCCCCCAATAGAGGACAGGGAACATCCCTGTCTTGGATGTTGGGCCCCCATTCTTTGGAGGCAGATATTCTCAGACAGTTCTCAGCAGGCTCTCCCCCTCATCCAACAGGTGGCTAGAGAAAGATACACTAACTTTAAGTAAAGTGAAAATGGGGAGGGGTCTTGTCTCTTAGACCAAATAGGGATGATGGTGTCACCCAAGCCTAGTGGTGCTGAAGGTGAATGTGACTGATGAAGGAGGACAGTCTGGGTCATTCCCTTGGGTATAGAGACTGGTGAAAACCAGCTGTTCCTTGATGAGTTCAAGAACAGGTAGACACTTTCCTAATCTAGTGAACTGCTTCCTTCCAAGTCCATCGTTGTATTTAAGTGGAAGGAAGGGTAATGAGTGGGTTTCCTCAGCAACCTCCTTTTGTTATGTTGGATGGACATAATGAAATTGCACTAATCACCATATTTTTTTTTAAATGCCCACCATTTCCACAAAGGGTTGAAATTGACAGAATCCAGATGTGTAGCATAAACAGTGTGCTAAGCAAAAACCGAATTCATTTCTACTCCCTGTGAATTGTATATTTCGGAGATTTTTATACGTGCAGCTCAGACACAAAAATTTTAAAAAACCAAACCAAACCATGTTTTCCAGAAACCGCGCTTCAGACTTTGCTGTACTATAGAGCTCAGAAGGACGACATAACAGTCCTCATTTGCCTGCCTTATAATCACATTTCACTGTATTAATATTTTCTGAAACTTCCAATTATGTTGCTTCAGCTATAGGCAGACCTGTATCCTGAGTTCTGTTCAAGGTAAACTTCTGTAAACTATTGGCAGCACATTCAATGCAGTACCTAATCTATATTTTGCTGTTTTAGTATAAATATGTACTCTGATGCCAATTTACAAAAATCTGTTGTAAACGCTTATTGTGTAACATTAATCAATAGCAGCAGTGGAGACATTCAAAAACACTGCACTACTTATACAATAAATTTTACAATTCTTTGGAGTGATGTTCTTCTTTTGGCTCAGTTACTCAGACTCATCGATATAAAATTAATTCAGGTGGGGGATAAGAGATTAGGTTCACAAGAGGCTCTGGGATGCCTTGTTGACTCAGTGTGACCCTGGGCCAGGTGCCCAACCTCTCTATGCTCCTTGTAGCACTTAATTAGGGCCCAGTAGCGACCAGAAGACCAGGTGAAAAACATTTTGAGTGACTGAGCTGGCTAGAGACTATAGAGGTGAAGGTAACTGAAATTTTTAAGGGTGAGGAAGGGGAAATTGCTGGTTGCAAGTAGATAATTAGACTGGTCATAAAACTTGCCTTTAGGTTAGGGATTCTTAACCTTTCGTGTGTTGTGGACCGCTGTGGCAATCTGATGAAGTCTTTAGACCTCTTATCAGAATAATGTCTTTAAATGCATAAAACAAGATGCATATAATTACCAAAGGAACCAATTATATTAAAGTATAGTAATATTTCAAGTTCCAAGTTTATGAATCCCTGGAACCTATGCAGAAACTCCTTGAGGGTCTTGGGCCACCAGCTTAAGAACAGGTTACCCTATACTAGGTAAGCTGGTTTGTTCGGAGAGTGAGTAATCAAGCCCAGGAAGGGAAGAGCTAGCCATCCTGGACAATCTCTCTTTGCACCCCGAGCAACCACAGGAGGAAGTATTGTATCTGTAGTTCTCATTCCCAGACATCTTATGTGCCATAGCAATTTTTGGGACTGTCGCCAGGGGCAGGTGTTTAGTTTTCCAGTATAGCATGAGAGACTGCCCTGGCTATATTTCTTATATGCTGACTTTTTTCCCCTGAGACTCCACCCTGTTACTCAAAGAGTATAACTGAGAGACTCAGATATAATAATCTCTGCTTTACATAGCTTACTCATCTACGCAAATGGGAC
Source organism: Potorous gilbertii (assembly GCA_028658325.1). Taxonomy (NCBI): domain Eukaryota; kingdom Metazoa; phylum Chordata; class Mammalia; order Diprotodontia; family Potoroidae; genus Potorous; species Potorous gilbertii. The sequence goes on along the minus strand of CM053769.1, from coordinate 282,008,275 downwards.
AAATGATAACTACCTTTGTGAACAAAGTTCTGAGTAAGGCCTGTGAGTTGAGCTCTGTAGTGTTCAGGGTCAGAACCCCACATTGTTCATTTCAAACAGCTTTCTTGAATTTGCAAAAGGAATCCTTTTTCTCAGCTGTGACTTATTATTTCCATTTCCTGCCCTTCTCAGATGGGACAGCATGACAAGCCAAAATGTACAACCAGCGGGGAGGTGGTTTCAGAAGAAAATGGACCAAATTCCACTCCAGGCATTTTACCACGCTGTCTGGTACTATTGGGAAGGGTGGCATTTTAATTTGTTTTAGAAGGAAGCATTCCTTTGATTGATAATGGGTCCCTCTCCCTGGCCCTATAAAGTCAGTAGCTCTTGGCTGAAAATATACCACCACTGGTAAAGAAACACTGCTTAGCTACCTCTCATGCACATAGGCCTCAGACCAAAAGAATCTCACAGACATGGTCGGGGCTTCTGACTTTGGCCCAATTTCTGGTATTTTAAAACTCCTTACTTTGCAATTTGACTTAATTTTAGTCTTTCTTGAGTTTCAAAAAGGACTTAATTGTGTGGGGTGACTCAGATTCTGAACATCCTAGGCAGAGAGGCCTATTTGTTCTGAGATCCCTTGGCATTCAAGGCCTTTCAAAATTTGGCCCTAGCTGATCTAGTTAAACCTGATTTCTCCCTGCTTCCATGGAAACATGTTCCTTTTGGGGCAAGTTATCTCTTCAAGACCCTAACCTCTAATGCCATTCTTTTCAATGTCTTCCTTTCTCTTTTCTTCCAATGTTTTCTCTCCCTCTCCCTCTCCTTCCCTCTCCCTCTCTCTCTCCCCTTTTCCACTATTCCCTGGGGCAGGAATGGTCTCCCTTGGAGTATTGCTTTCTGTCTAGATCCCTCAGCTGTGCAACCTGCAGGTAACAATACTTTGCATAATCCCATCAAAGGAATTGGTTCACCCTGACTCCTATTCTGGAGGCCTTGAAAAACCAACACAGTTAACTGACTCTTTTAATAATTTGTTGGTCCTTAAGCTCTTGTAGTTTCCATAGGTAAGGTTACTTGAGTTGATTGGGGGATTCTTTGACAATTGTCCAAAAGCCTCTCGTTTTTGAAGATGGGGAAAAGGAGCAATATAAGGGACAGATGAGGTCAGCTATCACATCTTACTACCTCTCATCAGTCATCTTTTCTCTATACATGAAGTAAGTTCAGCTGGGACTCTCAGGAATCAACTCCTCTTCAATGGAGGTCTTCCATTTGAGGTTAACTAACCATTTGCAGGGGATATTGTAGAGGTCTTTTCTACTCAGTAACAGCATAATCTTTGTGATCTCTGAGGTCTGTTCAAGACCTGAAGCTCTGTAATTCTATGGCTGGCTCCAGAATGAACAGTTTCTTCAATGCCCCCTCCCCCTATTCCAGTGTGTGTTGGGTCTGGGCTCTGCATCAGAAGAGGTCACAACCAGCATGGATACTCATGAATGCCCCATAGGCCCTATAACCAAGGCACAAAGAAATCAAATCCCACGAGTACCAACATTTTGGGTGCCATCACTCATTGAATCTGTCTCTCAGGCTACATTCTCTCCTGACAGTCTCAGGATCCTCCAGTTTTAACATGCCACACCAGCAAATCTCCTTGTTGCAACTGTCCCCTTGACACAGAGCAATTCATCCCCATGAGCTCCTCCTCTGCTGTACCAGCTTCAGGAGAGTCCTCAGCACAATGTCCCTTTGAAAGCAAGATGACCAAAGAGAGATCTGTCCCAGGAATGTAGGCTTCCACCTTAGATTTCCAGCAAAGGCCAGGCAGCTACTTGCTGTGCATACCTTAAAGGAAATTATTTTACAAAGTATAGTTTGGACCAGAAGGCAAATTAAACAGCAACAAATTGCTAATTATCATAGGTTTGAAAACATAGCTCTATGGTGATTTCCTCACCCTCCCCCACCCACCCACCATCCACCCCCACCCCGAATATACTGGCTCCCCATCTCAGGCATTAACAGAGGACATTTGCCAGAGAAGACTTCCTGGAGTCCTAAGCTCTGGGGATACACCAAAAACCAAAGTGGGGTTTTGGTTTATAAGCATCTTAGATGGAGTCTCAGGTCCCTCCCAGTCCTATTGTCTTTTTCTAGCTCTTGATATCTGTCAGGGACGATGGAAAGACTACAATGAACCCAAAGTGGGTCCTTGGCCTGGAACAATGATGAACTCACTTTCCTGAACACATTGTTTTATTGGATTCTACTTTGTAGTATATTTATATCTGTACATATCTGACCCTCCCCTAAAAGGCTGGTAGGTCTTGGAGGTTAGGGACCCGATACCTCCCCTACATCAGGGACTCCTTTTGCAGAAGGCTCTAAACAAATGTTTATTAGGGATAAGGGCTAAATCTGAGATTTTATTGATATAGAAAGCTCCAGGAAAATGAAACTCTCTCTACCAATGCAAGCTGACACTCCTGCAACTCAGAGTCTTAACTGCTTAGGACAATGAGTAGTTGCCTAGGGTTATGCAGTCAGTATGTGTCAGTGACCAGATTTAAACCAAGGTCTTCCTGACCCTGAAAGTTAGGTGGTGCTGTAGACATATGGGCCTGGAGCCAGGAAGACTTATCTTTGTGAGTTCAAATCTGGCCTCAGACTCTTGCTGTGTGACCCTGGCAAGTCACTTAATCCTGTTTGCCTCAGTTTCCTCATATGTAAAATGAGCTGGAGAAAGAAATGCAAACCATTCCAGCATCTTTGCCCAAATGAGGTCACGAAGAGTTGGACAGAACTGAAAAACAACTGAACTTCCTGACTCTAAAGCCAGCTCCCCAGCCATCAAAAGATACTTTCAAAATGTTTATTGAATGAATTAAAAACACTAATGATTCTGGGTTGGTTGTTTCATCCTAGATGTTATGACTGTAAGTAAAGTAACCTGTCACTGGATATACAAATGTCCTTCAGTTTCAACCTTATCATACAAATGGTACTACTGCCTTACAAAAGATAGTGATCAACTGAATTACAAATCATCGCTGCTTATCCAGTTAATTATTCATTCCCTCTATCAAGGGAGGCATCGTTGTGTTGCAGAAAGCTGGCCTAGAAGACCTTGGTTCAGATCTTGCCTCTGACTCAATAAACATTTATTAAGTGCCTACTATGTGCCAGACCCTGCCCTAAGTACCTGGGACACAAAAAGAGGCATAGACAGTCCCTGCCCTCAGAGGAGGACTATCTAATGGGTGAGGGGAGGAAGAAGAACAACACAGAGAATAAAAGCTCTATAGAGGATGACTAGGAAATAATTAAAAGAGGGAAAACGCTGTGCTGAGTGTTGGAGATATGAATAAAGGCAAAAGATAGTCCCTGTCATCCAGGAGATTATAGTCTGATAAGGGAAACAATACAAGAAAGTATATATCAAGTAAGCTGTATACAGGACACAGGGGAAATGGAAGAGGGAAAGCACTAGAATTTAGAAGAGTTGGGTATTGCTTCCTGTAGAAGGGGAGTTTGTTGTCCTTCAGTCATAATCATATCTGACTCTATGACCCCATTTGAGGTTTTCTTGGCAAAGATACTGGAGTAGTTTGCCATTTCCTTCTCCAGTTCATTTTATAGATGGGGAAACTGAGGCAAACAGGGTTAAGTGACTTGCCCAGAGTCACACAGCTAGTACGTGTCTGAGGTCAGATTTGAACTCAAGATGAGTCTTTCCTGACTTCGAGCCCGGCACTCTAAGCACTATAGCGCCACCTAGCTGCTCTGGGGAGATTTTTTAGTTGGAACCTAAAGGGAGTCAGGGAGGTCAGTAGTTGGAGAGGAGGGAGAATACTCCAGGAACAGTCAGGAGATCAGTGTCTTTGAATTGAAGAGTACATGTTGGGGAGTAAGGTATAAGAAGACTGGAAAGGTAGAAGGCAGCTAAGTTATGAAGGGCTTTGAAAGCTGAACAGAGCATTTTACAGTTGATCCTGGAGGCCATAGAGAACCACTGAACTTTATTGACCCTGGACAAGTCATTTAACCTGTTAGGGGACGGGACACATCTCTAAGGCTAGAAGGTACAGAGGAAGGGCCAACCTTCATTGGTAGAGGGGCTCTTCTCACCTGGGAGTTTTCTATACCAGTGCCATTACAGGTCCAGTCATCATTACCTCTCTCTAGCTACAACACTAAGAGTAAATACTAACCCTCATGAGCTGCTGTAGGTTTGGAAACAGAACTATATAATAATTTCCTCACACCCTCACGAGTTGGCTCCCCATCCCAGTCTTTAAGGGAAGACACCTCCCCGAGATGATCTCCCCATGCCCAGGCAGACACTGGGAGTTGCCAACAAATGGGCTCTGTTCTAAGCATCTTGGAAGGAGTCCGCCTTGCCAGCAAAGTGATACATTGCTTGAAGTTACCAGGAAGAAGACAAATTACTCTGCATTTCCAAATTGGGGAAGTAGGTCATCCCAGCAGGCCCTACTGACCTAAGAGAAATGAAGCTAAAACCGTCAGAGTTCTGAGGAGCAGGACTGAGTCTATAGGCCGTTATCCACCAGGAGGACACACCACACCAGGCCCAGCTTTTCTCACTCCCTTCCCCCTATCCCCAGTCTATTATATTTGGTCATAGACTCTAAAGCCAAAGAGTCTTCTAGAGCCACAGAGATCATCCGGTCCAACTCCCCATTTACAAATGAGAAAACTGAGGCTGCAGGAGATTGTGATTGGTCCATGGTCACACAGGTAGTAAGTCTCAGAGGCTAAATTTGAACCCAGATCCTCTGCCTCCAGAGATAGTGTTCTTACTGTATCACTGGATTTCTGCTAGAACCCCTGGGATGGCATTCAGGAGTAGGGGAGGAGAAAAGGAAGGGAACTGGTGATAAGAACCAGAGCTATTCATCACTCACATTTTAATAATACTTGGGGTTTTTTAAGTACCTTCCTCATCACAACCCAGAGAGTTATGAAAGGTATTATTAACAAGATTGTTAGGTGGTACAGTGGGTAGAGTACTGAGTTTAGGTAAGAAAAAGCAAAGTTCAAATACTGTTTCAGGCATTTACTGGTAGTGTGACCCTGGGCAAATCACTCAACCAGCCTCACTTGCCTCATCTGTAAAACAACAGCCCCTACTTGCGAAGGTTGTGGTGAGGATAAAATCAGTGATGTATGTAAAGTGCCTTGCAAAATTTGAAAGCACTATATAAATGCCTGCTATTCCTGTTATTTTACAGATGAAGAAACTCAGGTGAGAGATTAAAATGATTTGCCCATCTTCCCAAAGCATGTCAAAAGAGCCAGGCTTTAAATTCAGATCTCTTAACACCAAATCTAAGGTTGTTGCCATTTTATTTGCAATACTGCCCAAAATCCATGATGAAAGTGTCTTGGTATGGTTGTTTTGTTTTATTTTGTTTTTAAGGTTCAGAATGCCAAAGTAAAATACAAGGAAACACAGAACACACACAATAAAGCAAATGAGCTTTATTGAGGGGTATACTTATCATAAGGGCCGTCAGAAAGGATGGAAACAGATTAGGTTTCCTGGAATCCCCTGTGGAATAGGCTACTCCAAACCAAGTAAGTCTGGTGTGTTTTTATAAGGTTTTTATCCGGGTCTTGTGCAGGACCGGGCATTGGGAAAAAGGAGCTCTGACCCAGGGTCTGGTATTGATCCATGGGAGAACTGAGTGATTGGGGCAAGAAAAACTCCCAGACAATTGGCTGCTAGTTGTTACTCAAACTCCCCAGAGGGAAATGGGCTTTTGGCCTTTAGTGCTGGTCTTGATTTGAACAGGTTGCCCAAGGAGTGAGAGCTTCCTCCCCCACCCTCACCTCCAACTACTTGGAGATGCTACTAAGGTCTTTACAGTTACCAGACTTACCTTGAAACAGATCTCACAGCTTAGGATACCTGGAGAGTAGTAGTGTCCCATGGCCTCCACCATTAGAGTTGAAATAAAGAGAAATGAAATCAGCCCACACATTGCTCTCGCCCAGCTAGACAATCACCTAGGGCTAATCCCACCCTTTTCTTTACTTCGAGTTGTCCTTTAAGGATTTCTCTCATACTCTACTCCTCCATGTAGGTTGCCTTCAGTGTCCATTGTGACCTGGTCTTGGGATCACAGGATGAACAGACTTCAGAGACTATCCTCCAGGGGTGGGGAACCTGGGGTCTTGAGGCCATGTGACCTTCTAGGTCCTTGGGTGCAGCCTTTTGACTGAGTTCAAATGTTGCATAACAAATCCTTTTATTAAGGGGATTTGTTCCATGAAGTTTAGATTTAGTAAAGGGTTACACTTGAGGACCTACAGGACCACATGTAGCCTCGAGGCTGCAGATTTCCTAGCCCTATATAGTCCAATCCCTTTTTCTCCATTTTACTGATCAAGGCCTATTGTTAATTCACTTGCCCAAAGTCAGACGTATAATATGTGGCAGAACCGACTTTTGAGCCCCAAATTTAGAGTCTTTCCCACTATACCAGGCTTCCAACCTCTTTTGAACAGAGAAATAGGGCTTGATTCCCAGCTCTGTCACTTAGTAACAGTGTAGTCTTTTGCAAATCACTTAACCACAACAGTACTCCTGGCAATTCTCTAAGACTATAAATTTTGGAACAATAACTGATCTGCCTTAGTACAAAGCTTAAACCTACTGGGCCTCTGTTTTCTCAAACTCCCAGCCCATTGCTCATTTGATCTACACCATTACAGTCTCTAGGCATTGATGTTTTGGCTCCAGTTTTAAAAGACTCCAGTCAGCATGGAACAGTAGGTGATGTATCTTGGTAGGTGCAGCAGTGGATAGGTATAATGTTAATGTAAAGTTAATGGAGGCACAGGGTCAGAGTGTTGTGCCCTCTGGTTCTGAAAAGTGTATATATACTCTGGGGTGAGGTTTTACTTTGGGAGTTACAAATTGGAAGTGTTTGTTTGGCCTGATGAGACTCTGGATAGAAGTAAGGAGTCCCCTGACTTTGAAAACCCAGTTGTTGGTGCTTCTCTCTCTGGTAACTATGTATGTATATAACAGTCAGATACTTGTATCTATCTCTTTATCTGTGATGTATGTGTTGCATATAGTCAGACAATTGGAAGCCATATCTGTTGGTCTTTATTTCTTTGTTTGTATTTTCTCTGAAGTTCAAGGTGCTGACTTTTTCCCTTGAAATGATATACATGCTTGATTAAAGTAGATTGTTGACCCCCCAAAAATTTACTTTCCTTTTAGAAAAGCAGATCTAAGAACTTATATAGCAGGCCCTCCTGTGTATGCTGGGGTCCTTGCTAATACAGTAGGGCAGGGAGTTAGGAAGACCTGAGTTCAAATGCTGCCTCAGACACTCCCTAGCTATGTGACCCTGGATGAGTCACTTATCCTTTCTGGGTCTCATTTTCCTTGGCTGTGAAAACAGAGGGTTGGACTTCAAGACTTCTAAAGGTCACTTGAAGATCTAAATCTAAGATTTTATGACAGGTTGTAGTACCAGTTCTGTCATTTACTAGCTATGTGACCTTGGGCAATCATTTTTCTCTTTTAGAGCCTTATCTGTAAAATGGGGATAATGAAGTCTTTATTCCCTGGCTCACCATTTTGTGCCCAAAGGACTTTGCAAAATTTAAAGCACTTGAATATGGGAGCTACTTTTGTTATTACTTGCTGCTTCTTAATCAAAAAAACCACAGCCCTCGAGCCAGACCTCTTTCCTGGGTTTCTTAGGCACCGAGGGCAACACTGGCAAAATTCATTTATTTAGCAAAACTGGTAGAAATAACTTCCTCCCATGCTGAGTTCTGTCTACCAAGTTTCCACCTGCAGTGAATATTCACAACATACAGCTAGAAAGTTAGAAATAGGATTTGTAATTGAGTTGTTCTCCTTCATCTTTGTAGAGGAAGGACCCTCCTGGGCAGGCTCCAATTAATGACTTACCATGATGAAAGAATGATTTGAAAATGTTGGTATAGATTTCCATTTTTTAAAGGGAAGAGAAAAGATAGAAACATTTTCTGTTTCTGGAGAAGAGTCAAAGGTATGAGAGACCCCATGCATAAGACTTACTGGGCAAGCTTTCTTTCCAGCCGTCCTAGCTGACCACCTCCACCTCCCTTTCTACTGAAAGTCTCTAGATTATAAGTTATGTGGCCCACATCTTCTTCCTTGCAAACAAGGACTGTTTTACTTGGTCATTAGATCTCTGGCACTTATCACAGTATCTGGAACACAGAAGGCATTTTTAATAAACATTTGTTTATTGATTAATTCTTCATATTCCACAACACTTAGAAGAGGGCCTTGTACATAGGACCAAATATTTTTTAAGGTCCAAGGAAAAGAGATGACACAGTCACTAAAGTGATTTTCCTTGAGCAGGTCTGAGCATGTCTCCTCCCTACTCAGTAAACTCAGTAGCTCTCTATGGCTTCTAAATATCAAGTCTTTCATGTGACTTTTAAAGACCTTTGTAGTCTATCACCAACCTACCCTTCTAGCCTCATTATACATCACTCCCTTTCACTCACTTTATGGTTCAGTTGATTTGTCCTTCTTGCTGTTTTTCAAGTACGACTCTCCAACTCCCACGTCATTGCCTTTGAACTGACTGTCACCCATGCCTAGAATATACTCTCTCTACTCCTCAACCTCAAAAAATCCCTTGCTTCCTTCACAATTCAGCTCAGGATCTACCTTTTACACAAAGTTTTCCCTGCTCATCCCAGTTGCTAATACCTTCCCCAAACTAGTGGATTCTACAGGGCTACTCCCCTAAATTGTACTTGCAGTTATTCTTTGGGGTCTCCAGAGGGGACCTGCTACTGTTGATCAAGGTTCTAGTAACACTGAGAGATTGGGGGTCTAGTATGATTTCTCATGAGCCCCCATTGGTATGCTTCTCATTAATAATCAACCAATTGATTTAATTAGCTTTTAGCAAAAGTATTTACTAAGATGGAATAGCAAAAATACTTAGTACAAAACATTCCCCTCCAAAGCCTAGGATATTCTGTCCTATAAGTCTACAGAAGTCTGTGAGAATAGACTCAAACTTAGATAAGAATGGGTACTGAAGCTATAGGTGTGGCATATGAGATAACTCAGTATTCCCAGAGCTTTATGTCCATAGCCAGGATTCTTTTCCAATACAGTGGGGTCATGTTCTTTGAAGCTTTCTCCTACTTTGGGGGACTATTTTTCAAAAACAATTTTTCCCCAATGGGTTACTGTGCTTCTGGCAAGATGTGTTCCCTCCTACAAGTCCAATCTCTCTGACATCGTCTGGCATCTGCTATTGGTCCAGCTTCTCTAGTGACATGGTCAATAAGAGATGATAGGTGGGAGAGAGAGAGAGAGAGACAGAGACAGAGAGAGAGACAGAGAGAGAGAAGAGAGAGAGAGGAGGGAGAGAGAGGGAGGGAGGGAGAGAGAGAGACAGAGAGAGAGGGAGAGACAGAGAGAGACAAAGGAACAGAGACAGAGAGAGACAGAAATAGAGAGAGAAGAGAGAGAGGGAGGGAGAGACAGAAAGAGAGACAGAGAGAGAGAAGAGAAAGAGAGAGAGAAGAGAGGGGGGAGAGAAAGACAGAGATGGAGAGAAGGGGGAGAGAGAGAGAAAAAAGATAGAGAGCAAGAGAGGCAGAGAGAGAGAGACAGAGAAAGAGAGGGAGAGAGAGACAGAGAGAGAGAGGGAGATAGACTCTTTTCTCTAAAAGGTCATTGATAACTTTGGAGAGGACTTAACTGAGTCATCACTGGATTGACTGTTATTTTTATACAAAGGCCCAGGGGGGTGTCTGATTCTTTCAACAAAACACAAAATCTTTCCAGTGTGGCATCATCAGCCTTCATTTGAAGGTCAAAGTGCTATGATCCTTTCAAATTGATTAAAGGTTTATTCATACATTGGGTTGAGGCTGTAGGAAAATTCCTTAATGCCTAGTTTAAGCTGTCAATTGATTCAGTTGAAATGTCTGGGCCTTCTGTGATTATATTAGTTGAGAAGGGGCATTTATTCTGTATGTATTCTATTCTCATATGTATGCTTGTTGTACACTGCTACCACCACCCCACCAAGATAAAAGCTCCTTGAGGGCAAGAAATTTTCCATTTTGTTTTTCCATATTCCCAGAACCTGGCACAGATCTTGCTGCATGGTAAGTGCTCAGCAAATACTTGATTGGTTGTTTGGCTGAATAAAATCCAGATAATAACTGCTCCCTGCCTTTATCTATTCCACAGGGTTTTTGTGAGGCTGAAACCAGATGGGAAAGTAGTTTGCCTCCTACAAACATAAGGAGTTGTTGCTACCCTGGTAGTTATTATTAGACTGATGACTGGAAGTGATCCACATGCCTGTTTGAACCTTTATCTCACTTTGAATTGTAGAGGCCTTTGCTAAGCGTGCTTCAAAGGTATGACCTGTCCTCTCCTATCTCCAAAGAAGTCTGGAAACTTTCTTCTGCAAAAGATTGCAAGAAAAAACTAAGCAAGGAAAGCAAGCCAGGTTTTTTTTTTAAATCTTCATTTTCCAGATGAGGAAACTGAGACCAAAAAAAAAGATACAAATTTGCTTAAGGTCCCATAGTTACTAGGTCTCACTCACATCTCATCATCCTGTGTTCTTTCCATTGAAGTAATCCAGAATGGAATAAAGTTTCTTGACTGTGAGGAAGTTGCAGAAAGACTTTCTAAGACTGAAGGACTGTAGGTTGTCCAGGCAAGTATTGAATTATTTTGTATACTTCTAATGGAGTAGGGGAGAAGAGAAGTAAGGGGGAAGACCAGCAAGGGAAGCATCCTGGATAAGAAGAATTCTAATCAATAGCCAACAAGCACCTGCTACCAAATCAGACCTTCTAAGGTTGAGCATAAATCTCTGGGTGCATTATTGTAATGTCCACCCCCAGGGTCACCAGCCCACATTCCTTAGACCTCAAAGTGGTAAAATCTGTAGTGGCATCTGTTAGTCTCATAATAATTATACTGCAAAAGACAGTCAGAGACTGTGCCCAGGTTTTATCTGGCATTTTAATGACTATGAAAAGAATGAGAGACAATGAGATAGAGAAATGGATAGAGGACTAGTCTTGGAGTCATGAAGACCTGAGTTTGAATCCTGTTTCACATACTTCCTGTGTGGCCCTGAGTGCATCTTCTGAACCTCAGTTTCTTTATTTATAAAAGGATAGACTTAGACTCAGTAACCTCTAAGGTTTCTTCTGGCTGTAAATCTATGATTATATGAATGATGTGTAGCTTGGAAGTGGGTTGATCAATTCCATCTTAAAGATAGCATGCGCTTCATTTTAGAATTAAATCCAGGAAACAATTTGTAACTATTCCTCCAGAGTGAGTAAAATATCCATGTCCTTTGACCCAGCAATACCATTATTAGGTCTCTAACCCAAAAAGATAACAAACAAAGGAAAAAGAGCCATATGTATGAAAATATTTATTTTAGCTTTTTGGTAGTAGCCAAAAATTGGGCCTTCAGGGGGTACCCAGCTTTTGGGGAATGGCTAAATAAAACATTGTCTATGATGTAATGGAATATTATTATGCCATAAAATGATGGATGGTTTCAGAGGAAATTGGGAAGACCTCTATGAATTGATGTCAAACAAAATGAGAACTAGAACAATTAATACAATGACAGCATTATAAAGAAAAACAGCTTTGAAATAATCTAGACCTATGATCAAGACTATGGTAAAACGTAATTCTAGATTATGGAACATGAAGACCATGAGTGAACTTCTGCCACAGAAGTGATGAACTTGAAGTGAAGAATGAGACATACACTTTTGGAAGTGGCCAATGTGGGAATTTGTTTCCCTGAAATATGTAAATTTGTTATGATAGTTTTGTCTTTTTTAATTTTTATTGTTCAAGTGGCAGAGAGGAGAAGTAAGAGGGAGAGATAATAAATGCTTGTAAAATAAAAAGCTGTGGGCAGCTAGGTGGCACAGTGGATAGAGCACTAGGCCTGGAGTCTGGAAGACTTAACTTTGTGAGTTCAAATCTGACCTTAGACACTCACTAGCTGTGTGACCTTGGCAAGTCACTTAACTCAATTTCCTCATCTGTAAAATTAGCTGAAGAAAGAAATGGCAAATTATTCTAGCATCTTTGCAAAAAAAAAAAACAAAACCCAAAAAATCAACGAGGTCACTGAAGAATGACTGATCGATAATAAATAGAAAGATAGCATAGAATAGAATAGAATGAGTCTAGTGTCTCTCCCCCCAAAATTACCTTGTATTTTTTTATAGATTTCATAGATATACATTTGCATACAAGCACATATATGTATGTGTATAGATGTGCATATTGTTTGTAAATATATATATATGTATATGCACACCCATATGTGTGTGTGTCTGTGTGTTTAGCACATTTTTGAGGTGTTTATCCTGATTTCTACTTAGGTCCTCAGAGCTTTGCTTCCAGTGTCCCCTTTGTACTCTAGAGCAGTGGTGCCAAACTCAAATAGAAACAGATCTCTGTAAGTCACATACTGACTCAGAAAATTGCAAATTAACATCATCTATGTTGTAGTGTATTTTTATTTATTTTATTAAACATTATATTTTAATCTGATTGTCCCACACCTGGGAGTTTTAAGGGTCAGGTGTTTGACACCTCTGCTCTAGGGTTACCCTTGAGAAGCTGGAGGAGGGGTCTTTTCTAGTGCCATAGTCCCTGAGCCCGATTAATGTGTTTTCCCTCCAGATTATAAGTTGAGAATCAATTTTCTTAGATAACCTTAAGTGACTTTTACAAAGAGGTATTTACTAAGGTGATATATTAAAGATAGATGGTACAAAATATCCTTTACTTCCCCCCAAAAAAGCTCGTGATATTCTCCCAAAAGAACATGCAAAGCTCAGGGGAAAGTAGGCCCAAGCATATCAAGGACATTTGTCAAAGGTATAACTAATAGTTTCTGATTGCTGGAAGTCCTTTTCTCCCTTTTGTGGGTGGTCCAGAAGTTCCCCAAGCATGGTATAGTTTCTTTGCTGTGTTTATCATGCCACTATGAAACTACTTCCCATCTGACCTGGGTTCCTAATGCAGACATTGCTGTCTCCAATCTGGGAACACTGGTAGTATACTAATAGGAAGACAGGAGGTCCACTATCTTCTGCAGCTCCAATCTTCTGCAACCTTCTTTGCTGTTCATGAGGTCCTCCTCCACCAAAAAGTGGGTGAGGGAAGGAGATCTAAACCAAGACCAAAGCCAAGGCCTCTCCTTCCTCCTACCCCTAACAGGTTCTCCTCACTTATTTTAGAGGGACAAGTCATTTGCTCCAAACTCCCAGTAATCTCGTCTCTAGTTTAATATTCTATAAATGACCCCTAGGGTACGACCAAATTCCCCCAGACAATCTGAAAACTATTCTTGTGCAAAAATCACTCAGTTCCACAGATTTTTTTGCACCTTTGATTATTTGAAACTAAATTATATGACTGAGATTGATTGAGTCTTACTTTCAACATCATTAAGTATCTTATCTCTGATATTGTATGAGATGGGATTACTTCCTCGATTTATTCAATCATAACCCTATCCTTATATGTATATGTGAGCTCCTTAAGGTCAGGGTCTATTTTATTTTTATCTTTATATCTCTCGTACCTAGCTCAGTGCTTGATGCAGCAATCAAACATGCAATCAGTCAACAGACTTTATTACCTATTACTCTACGCAAGACACTTTGCTAAGCTCTGAGAATACAAAGAAAAACCAAAAATAGTTTTTGCCCTCAAGGAGATTACCATCTAACAGGGGAGACTATATATATATATATATATATATATATATATATATATATATATATATCAATCAGTACAGACAAGATAAATACAAAGTAGATGGAAGATAACCTTAGATCTGCATATCATCTACATAGAGAAGATAATGAAATCCATATGTGGAAGCTCATAGCAGGCCCTTCATAAATGCTTATTTATTAATTGATCAACGTCAATGAACCATCTAGGTTTCTATTTTATCCTCTGAGAAATGTTGAGGTTGAACTGGATTTTCTCTATGGTTCCTTCTAGCTCTGAAGTCCATGAAGCTATGGAAAAGTTTGTGCTCATAATATGCAATGGAGGTCTTCATTCATTCACATGTAGCCCCTGGGTGTCGCTATCGGGCTACCTATACGTTCAACAAACAACAATTATTATTATATACAAGGCTCTGCTGGGTTCTATGTGGGACAGAAGGATGAGCAACACATAGTCCCTTTCCTCAATAATTTTACAATCTAATAAGGATAGTAGGATATAGTCAGAAATAAGTAAAACAAATTAAATTGTGCTAAGCACAGGAGAATGAAGTTCCTCCCACCTCTGAAATTCTATAGTTCTTCAAGGAGTACAAAGAGCTATGAGATCAGAGGAGGGATAGACTGCTTCTATCTGAGGGAATTAGGAAAAATCATGGATGAAGTGGTAACATTCGAATTGAACCTTGTAGGATGCATAGAACACCAACAGCTGGAAATGGAGAGAAGCAATGAAGAGTGCAAAGAAAGACCCAGAAACCATAGCATTTAGCCTATATTCAGGAAATGACTTATGAAATGAATGAATGAAGGAGATTCAGTTTATGAAATGTGCCATGTACCAATTAGCCCCAGCTCTGTCCCACCACCAAAATATATACATCGATCTTTAAAGAGAGTTTAAATGGCTCAGTATGGCGCTAATTCTACTTCTAAGGGCACAGCTCACAGTCATCTCTTGACTAATAAGGGTTCAGGAATGTCATCTTTGCCCATGAAGGCTAGCACATGATTATTAATCACATTGAGCCATAAACTTTCCATCTCTGAAACTCAAGAACAGCCAGACACCCCCTAAATACACATTCTTGTGGAGTATCTGAAAAAAAGATGGCAGCTTGCCAAGGGCCTTTGGGTTCACCACCACAATCTGGAATCAAAATATCTTTCTTTTTTAAAAACAATTTTAAGATGCCCCATCAGTAACATGTAATTATCATCTGGTTTGGGTGGAGAGTTCTAATAGCTTCCAGAAAAGCATGAACCATAAAGAAGATGGTTTTTTCCAAGACGAGAAGCGATTTGAGCTTCAGCATAGAGAACCATCTTAGTGCCCTTCTAGTTATAACATTTCAATTCAATTTGATAAACATTTATCAAACCTACTATGACTGAAGTCCTGCACTTGGTCTTGGATAGGTCTTTGATATTTACATTAACTTGTAGACAGAAAAATACATAGAAAGATTAAAAATTATATAATCCCTGCTCTCAAACCCTTGTGGTCAAAGGGGACAGAGGAAATGAGATATGTTTGGTAAGTATGGTATAAGCTGTGATAGAGAGGCAACTAGGGTTTAATGGATAGATACCCAAAATCAGAGCACTGACAGTGTGAGTTCAAGTCCCATTTCTGACACACATAGGCTGTGTGACCCTGGGTAAGTTATTTAAACTCTCAGTGCCTCAGCCAGTTCTCTAAGTCTATAAATTGTAGAGCAGTTACTGATCTGCCTTGGTAGGGGGAGTCTCTTCACATTAATTAAAGAGAACAGAGAAGGAAATGATATGACAAAGGAAGAGGGGAGCCAAGAAAAGTGGTATGAGAAATTTGAGGAGCAAGAGATCATATTCAGCTTTTGGCGGGGAGGTGGAACATGGCCATGCCACTACCGCTAAAGTTACTCACCAAGTGCAGTCATGGTCAATGGGTAGGAAACAGCGGGGGGTCAGAGGCTGGAGGAGAGGCAAGGAATTCTACTGTGCTGTGACCTCAAGCTCATCAAGGAAAGACTCAAATCAAGAAATACAGAAACTTAAAGTTGGCAAAGACCCTAGAGAGCATCTAGTCCAACCTATCCCTATACAAAAATTCTTCATGTAGCATCCCTGGAAAATGAGCATCCAACCCTTTCTCGAAGACTTCAGATAAGGGGGGACCCATTCCCCTTTCCCAAGGCAATCCATCTCACTTGGGGATAATTCTATTCAGCTAAAATTGACCTCCCTGAAGGAAAACTACAATATAGATTCATATCCACCATAAACACTGTACTTTCATGAACTTTTTATAATGAAGTTGAGGGGAGGAAAGATAATTAACCTAAACTAAAATCCATGATGTAGGAGACATGGTTAATTTGAACACTTTCAATATCATGGATTAAAATCTGCCTTTATATGATGCCTAAATATGGTGGCACACCCTCCCCCCATTCCCCTTTCCTTATTCCTTTTCCTCCTGAAAGCAAAGGGCTAATGACCTGGCTGGAGAGAACCCCAAATCACCACTGGATTATTTGGGGAAAGGAAATGCAAGAGGTCAAAAAATAAAGGATATTACCTCAAATCTCATCTGCACAGCTCACCAAGTTTTTCAAATCCATCCTATCACCAGAGTAGTAACAAATGCCAGATTCCACAGAGCATCAAAGTGAGCATTAATTTGATTCAATTAATGAATTTGATTCAATTCATCTACTATGTGTCAAACGTCATAGTGGGGAAATACAACATGAGGATACAATATCATCCCTGCTCTCAAAGAAATTATACTTTTATCGTGGAACCAGTCTATAGATGCATGGGGAGATATGTATAGTGGCAAGAGTCTTAGGAGACCTAGGTTCCAGTAAGGAGTATAATAGAGTCACATGAGAGAACAGTTATTAAATTTTCCATATTAACATTTATACCTCAGAAGAAGGCAAATGGTACAAGTAGGGACTTGATGTGTTGTGTTGAATATGTAGATTTAAGAAAATGTTAACGAAAATGTGTCAAGAATTTTTGGTGAGCCAGTTGTTAATCATTTACCAGCATGACCCTGGTTCCAGTCCATACTCCTACAGTCTTACTGTGGGACCACTCAATAAACCTCTCTGAGGTTTCCTCATATGAAAAATAAGCGATTGGCATTCCCCAACTGATAAATGATCAAAGGATATGAACAAGCAGGTTTTTTGTTTTCAGTGTTCGACAATCACTTCCATATATCTTAGATTTTTTTCCACTCCCTCCCTCTTATTCCCCCCTTCCTCCCCATTCCCTCCCTGAGATGGCATACAATCATATAGGTTCTACACGTACATTCCTATTAAATGTATGTTGCACCGAAGAATTAAAATGAATGGGGGAAACCCTAAAAGAAAACAAAACATAATACAAAAGAAAATGGTCTGATTCTGTCTGCCATCCAATTCCATAGTTCTTTCTCTGGATGTGGAAGGTGTTTTGCCTCAAGAGTCCATTGCAAATTTTTTAAGTCCATGGATTTCAATGAAGTACTACGTCTACCAGAAAAATTCCTCACACACTGTGGTTATTGCTGTGTACAAAATTCTCCTGGTTCTGCTCCTTTCATTGAGCATAAGTTCATATAAGTCTTTCCAGGCTTCTCTGAAGTCTTCCTATTCATCACTTCTCACAGCACAATAGTATTCCATTACATTCATATATCACAACTTATTCAGCCATTCCCCAATTGATTTCCAGTTTTTGGCCACCACAAAGAATGCTGCTATAAATATTTTTGTATACGTGAGACTCTTTTCCATTTCTATGATCTCTTTGGAATAGAATCCCAGAAGCAATATTGCAAGGTCATAGGGTATGCATATTTTTGTAGCCCTTTGGGCATAGTTCCAAATTGCTCTCCAGAATGGTTGGATCAGCTCACAGCTCCACCAACAATAAATTAGTTGAACAGGCAGTTTTCCAAAGAAGAAATTAAAGCTATCTATAGTCACATGAAATAATGCTTGAAATCACTGTTGATTAGAGATATATTAATCAAAACAACTCTGAGGTACTACATCACACCTATCAGATAGGCTAACATGATAAATCAGGAAGATGATAAATGTTGGAGAAGATGTGGAAGAGTTGGAACACTAATTCATTGTTGGTGGAGCTGTGAGCTGATCCAACCATTCTGGAGAGTAATTTGGAACTATGCCTACAGGGCTACAAAAATGTGCATACCCTTTGACCCAGCAGTATTGTTTCTAGGGCTGTATCCCAAAAACACCATAGAAAAGGTTAAAGGTCCCACATGTACAAAAATATTTATAGCAACTCCTTTTGTGGTGGCCAAGAACTGGAAATCGAGGGAATGCCCATCAATTGGGGAATGACTGAACAAGTTGTGGTATATGAATGTAATGGAATACTATTGTGCTATATGAAATATCAAACAGTCAGACTTCAGAAAAACCTGAACTTGTATGAACTAATGCTGAGTGAAATGATCAGAACCAGGAGAACATTATACACAGTATCAGCCACAGTGTATAAGGACTATTTCTAATAGACTTAGACCTTCACAGCAATGCAAGGACCTAAAACATTCCCAAAGGACTCTTGAGGCAAAATGCCATCCACATCCAGAGAAAGAACTATGGAGTCAGAACGCAGAATGTAACAGACTATTTTCTCTTGTGTTATATTTTGTTTTGTTTTTTTCTCATGGTTTCTCCCATTTGTTTTAATTCTTCTAAGCAACATGACTAATGTGAACATGTATTTAATAAGAATGTATGTGTAGAACCCATATAAGATTGCATGCCATCTCGGGGAGGGTGAGGGTAGGGAGGAGGAGAAAATTTAAAACTTATGGAAGTGATTGTTGAAAACTGAAAACAAATAAACTAATTAAATTTTTTAAAAAAGAAAAGAAGAGGATTGCTTAAGAATCACCTAATGTCTTGATCCTTAGGAGTGGTATGAAACCAAGTTAGAAAGCATAGGCAACGTAACAGATAACAGGATCCCCAAAGTTCTTGACAGGCTAGCACAGTGTTCTGAATCTGATATAATGAGGTGAATATAAATAAATGTCGATATAAATATAAGTGGATTATTTTAAGTCTCGTGCTTGGATTAAAAAAATCAACTACACACATAGAATAAGGGAGACATGGCTAGACAACAGTTTCTGTGAAAACATTTGAGACTTCTAGGGTGCTAGGTTCTGGACTCTAGGGGACATTACCATTATAGAGCACAGAAGACCAGTTGTACATATCTTGTATCTATTTATTTTTGTACTTGCCTTTGGTAAAATGGACACTCTTTGAGGGGAGATGCTGTTTCATTTTTGTCTTTGTGTTTCCAGAGTCTAGCACTGTACCTAGTACCAGAGGAACTTGGTGGACCAGTGAGTAGAGCATCAGATCTGGAGTCAGGAAGACCTGGGTTTAAATGTGACCTCAGACACATGCTAACATTGTGACCCTGGACAAGTTACTTAGCCTCTGTTTGCCTCAGTTTCCTCATTATTCCCATAAAATGAGGATAATGATAGCACTTACTTGAGGATCAAATGATCCTCATAATAAATATTTGTAAAATCATTTAGTGCAGAGAAATCATTTGGCACATAGTAGGTGGGAATACTTATTTCTTTCCTTTTCCCTGATAATGCTTATTAGTTGACTGATTGATATGAATAGTATTAAAATGAATGGAAACTTTACTGTAAATCCTGAAATTTCAATTTCTATTGAACTGAGAATGTTGCAACTAGGATCAGGAAGTATTTTCAAGAACTTCCCCAGTCCTTGGTATCTCCATCACCACACCCTTTGAGAAGTCCTTGTACTTCTCTGAAAAAAGAATACTAATACCCTGCACTTATATAGGTCTTTAAGGTTTAGAAAGTGCTTTGCAAATATCTTTGCATATTTGTCCTCACAGCAACTCTGGGAGGTGGGTGCTATCGTTATTGTCACCCCCCCCATTTCATAGATGAGGAAATGAGTCAGGCAGAGGTTAAGTTGTATACTTTCCAACTTGAATTAAGAGGTTAAGTTTCCCAGGGTTAAACAGGGTCTAATTTAATTGGTTTCCATTTTGAAGGTTTCTTTTGGAGGATTTTGTGATCTTTCAGTGTTTGGTATTCACCTTGGAAGACCCATTACCCCATGTGGCCTTGTCACCCTGGAGCACTCCTGTCCTGTGGCGCCCTTTGCCTATTGCCAAGATCTTCCCTTAACCTCCATTTTGACGATGGGCTCAGCCCTATCACGCCCTTAGTACGTACCTCCCAGCTCCCAGCCCTGCCCCCTTTCTGCTCCCTTTTATGTATTGTATTCCCCTTTCAGAAGGACAAGGACTATATTTTTGTCTCTATTTGTATCTTTGGCCCTTAGCTCATGCTTTCCCTATTTGTTTAGTTGTTTCAGTGTGTCTGACTCTTTGTGACCCCTTTTGGGGTTTTTTTTGGCAAACATACTGGAGTGATTTACCATTTCCATTTCTAGCTCATTTTACAGATGAGGAGACTGCGGCAAACAGGGTTAACTGACTTGCCCAGGGTCACCCAGCTAAGAATCTGAGTCCCAATTTGTACTTCAGTTATCCTCAGTCCTGGCCTGGCACTCTACCTACCTGCCATGCTTAATAATGGTCAGAGATGCTTAACAAATGCTTGTTGACTTGAATTATTGACTTCTTGTTACGATACTTGGTAGAGAGGTTTCTTCTGAGGGTTACACCCTTTAAACACTGTCTATCACCCATATGATTTTAGAGCTGGGCATGGAATCAGAAAATTCTGAGTTCAAATCTCACTTCTGACATTTACCAGCTGTTTGCTCTGGGACAAGTCACTTAACCTCTGCTCCCTTCATTGCCTCCTCTCTAAAATGAGGAAGATAACATTTACCTCACGGAATGATTGTGACAAATAAATAAAATGTACGCAAAGTATCTGGTAAATTTTTGAAAGCTATCTGAATGTTATTTGTAAAATATCATCTTTTTTAGTGGAGTTCAATTAGAGATGGTCCTGTGACAAATAGCTATCCTGCTATTAATTTTTTATATTTAATGTTCTGTAGACTATTCCTCAGGTAGATAAACTGCTTTGTGTAATTAAATCAAATTCTTGATGATTCTGAATTGAAAGCCTGAAGCAGGACGTCTATCATCGCTTTTCTTGCACAGGCCTGATCATGTTATTTCTTGTACTCAAAAAGTTTTTGTGACTTCTTATTGCTATTAGGATAAAATACAAGAAACTGAATTCTCTCACATGACGGCCACTCAGATACATTTTTTCTGCTCTCTTGCCTCCTTTCTAAGTCTTCTCCTCTCCAGGTTAATTATTCTCACAACCGGTTCTCTCATGGTGTATTGGTCTCTACTCCTTTCGCCATCCTGGTCACTCTTTTTTAGAAATATACCCTCTGGTTCATACATTTCCTAGACTATAGTGCTCAGAAGTGAGCACAGTGCACTATATGTGGCCTGACCAAGGCAGAGTATAAGGGAACTATGTTACCTACTTCTCTGCACACTGGGAACAAGTAGAACAAAAACAGTCTGTTTTCCATGTGATGATCCTTCATGCCTCTCCTAAATGTTCTCTTCTCCAATAAAACATCTCCAATTCTTTCAAAAAATCCTCCTAAGGAACAATTCATACAATAACAGGGTCTTGTAAAGACAAACAGCTTTGAAAAGCCCAACAACTCAGTTCAACACAAAGACTAACCATGATGCCAGAGGATTCGTGATGTAGTCATATTATGTACCTTCTGATGGAGTCTGGGCACGGCAGATTAAACATGTATTTTTTACGTGGACAATTCCAGAATTTGTTTTGTTTGTTTATGCATATTTCTTAAAGAGTTTTCTTTTCTTTTTTTTTCTCTCAATTGAGTAGAAGGGGAAGTGGAAGGGAGAGAAAATAGATTTTTGTCAAGAGAAAAATAATAAATTTCTAAGAAAACAAAAAAAGGAAGGTAAACTTACCACAAGTACACATTGTTTCATTCTTTGGACTTATAATCCCTAGTGCTTAGCACAGTGCCTGGAACTAATAGGTACTTAATAAATACTTGTTGATTAAAAAAAAAATCTTGTAAGGCTTACCTCTACTCTTCCCTGTGTGCCCCAGACTCTCTCTCCTAAGATACTCCCTTGAATATTAGACTTTCCTTTTGACCTTATTCTGTTCTGGTTTTTCTAATAGCTATTTTCAAGTTGGTGGTTTATTATGTAATATGTTGAACCAGCTGGAGACTAGGAAACTAAAGACCTTCCTGTGTGACCTTGGTGAAGTCATCTAATCTTTCTAAATCTGAGTTTTCTCATTTATAAGATGGTAATAAAACGAGGGCTACCAATCTTACAAGGTCATTGTACGGAAAGAGATGCATAATTCCTTAATTTGTGCAGAATTTCAATGAGGAGCCTCAGTTTCTATGCAATAATTGCCGCTGGCTATATATGTAATATAGCCCTTTAATGTTTGCAAAACAATTTACATCTAATATTTCATTTGAACCTCACAACAACCTTGTATGGTAAGTATGAAGGATAATATTATCTCTGTTTTATAGATGACAAAACTGAGTTGCAAAGAAATTAGGTGGTCATACAACAATAAAACATTAGAGGCAGATGTGAATCTAGGTCTCTTCTAATTCAGAGTCGACTGTACCAGGCTGAAAATCACCTGTAAAATGAGGGAACTGGTGTTGATGATCTCCGAGTCCCTTTATATCTTTAGGGTTTATGATCCCTTTCTTTCATGCAGAGTACATGTTCATAGTAACACCTGCTAGTATATATAACAAAGGAACATCAACTGTACATGTATATATGTACAGTATCTAATGCCTTGCCTCTTTATCTTGCACATAGGTTCTCAAGACATGGCTACTTCAAAGTATTCTTTATATAACTTTAATAGACGTAGTTCTTCTCAGAAATGCAAGTATCTAAGCCAACTGCAAAAACCTCATGATGGAAAATGCAATCCACATCCAGAGAAAGAACTATGGAGTCTGAATGCAGATTGAAGTATACTACTTGCTCTCTCTCTCTTTTTTTTCTTCTTTGTTTCTTCTTTCTCATGGTTCTTCCCATTGGTTCTAATTCTTCTTTATAACATGGCTAATGTGAAAATATATTTAAAAATATGAATGTATATGTATATCCTATATCAGATCACATACTGTTGCAAGAAGGGAGAAGGGGAGGGAGAGGGAGAAAATTTTGAACTCCAAATCTTATGGAAGTGAATGTTGAAATTTAAAAATAAATCAATTAATTTTTTAAAAAAGGTATTCTGTATATCTGCCTCTGCTCGGAACCATAGCTCATGACCCACTCACTACATGTTTACCTTTCTTAGTCAGCCAAGGGCATTTTAATAGCAAAATCATGTAATGAAATAACTTAGTAAATAAAACATTTCTCCCATGAATCTAGGATAGACACCTCTGCAAATACACACACCATCACTGGAAAGAGTGGACACATATAAATAACACCTGGGGACAGGTCCGGACACAAGGAGCAGGTGTGGCCAGGCATTGCTTTTCAGTGTGATTGTTGCTTAGTTGTGCTCCATTAGTCCTATGGTTACTATTGGGTCAATACACAGCATGGCTTCAGAGGGTATAAGGTCATAGAGCCTCCACCTACTTTCATTTTATCTATTTAGCTGGAGATTTCAACTGACATACTTCTACAGAAAAGGAAGAGTGGGCTCTGTCATTCCCTCATAGGTTAAAGCCTGGAGACTTTTTCTATAGCTTTTTGTGATGTCAGAACCCTTTACATGCATGGAAAACCACAGAAATCCCGAGGTCAATGTCCTAGGGACACTGTAATGCAAAGAAGCCTTAGAAATATGTTGAAAAATCAACCTCTAAAACTGAAGCTGAATCTGTACAGTTTAACAGTTAAATAGTATGGAAAAACTATTTTGGATCCTGTTTCTGATGCATATAACTTGTGTGACTTTGGACAAAATCACTTAACATCTCTAGGCCTCAGTTTCCACATCTATAAATGAAGCGGTTGAGTTAGATGGCCTCTAAGGTCATCTAGAGTTCTAGCTCTAGTTCTGTGACCCTATGAACATCAAGCCACAAGAAATTTTAACCCTAAGTCAGATTAAGGCTTCTTATAGAGACTCTGCCCCATAGTGGGAAAGAAGTTAAGTTAATCTCAGATCTTCGTCTATAATGGGCATTTTTTCTCCAAAAGACAGTTCTCATCCTCAAAGACTGAGGTCTCTGGAACACCAAACAATCTCAGCTAACTAGGGCCCATAGGCCTCAATCTGACTTAGAGTTAGAAATTCCTTGTGACTCCCTGACTGATGGTTGATTACTTGATTACATACAGTTTTCATTTTAGAGGCTTCCATTTCAACAACCTTCCAAGATATTTCTGGGTCATCATACCCTTTTAGGTCTTTAATTCAGAATACTTTTGGTTTTCTGTGTAAAGGAATAGGAGAGGAAAAGGCACTTGAAGAAGCTCTGCCCAGCAGGCAAGGTCATTGTCTTCCTCCAGCCTAGCTGCCTTCCTGTCTTTATTACAAATATATTATTGGCAACAAGCTGCATCCATTTGCCTTCTTAATCATAAAGCCAGTTTCTCAGTGAGCAGGTGTGCTTTCTGCCCCTGTTCTAGGTCCCAAGACTCATGAGTCTGAGGGATCTCCCTAAATGCTTTTTTTTGCTGCCTGGGGGAAATGTTGAGATGATATTGGGAACAAATGAATATGAAAAGAATTATCCAATCTCCGTTCCAGTAGTAGATGATGGGGTAGTCATTTTGTTAAGTTTATTGAAGAATTGCTCGGTTCAAAGGTGAAGCAAAGACACACATACACACACACACACACACACAGGCACATACACCCTACACACACGTCAGAGAGAATAATGAAGAGGAAACTGAGCAAACATCATGCAAAGAGTCATTCTTTGACCTTGGAAGCTTGTTCTCAGTCAAAGCAATTTTCTCTGATTCCCTACTCTGGTAGTAGGGAAGACAGGAATTTGTTAGTGAACATGGAATTGCAGAGAGTAAAACACCATGCTGATTTGTAAACACAGACTGCTGAGCAAACTTCACCTATGGTTAGAGGGTGGAGGGGGAGGCGTGTCAAGAGGGGAGAAGATTCTTACCACCAGCTAAAAATTTGGAGAAATTTTCTCTTGTTTTCATCATGCCACAAAACAGTTTTGGTGCCAAATTGATTCCCCATGAACCAAGGAGCAAGAATAGGTTGATTTTTCTGGAGAAGGAAAAATACTCTTTTGTGGGTAATTGAGATTTCACCTAGGCTCCATCTGCTACCTCCCCTCTCTAGAATTCCCAGTTGCACTACTGATCAGGCGGCCCAGTTTACTATAAGACTATTCCAAATTTCAGCACCTCCTTCCATTGTCACAAGTGTTGGGAGCCAGATAGGTCTGTCTTTTAAACTGTTTAGAGCCTGGAGCTTGGCATTAGAAAGTCATGAAATAATCTCTAAAGGAATGGAGGAACTATAGCCTTCAATGGTGGAGGTGTTTTCTGGATGGATGAAATTCCAACTCATTAAAATATTAAAATGTGGAAGTAGATCTTCCTGAGGATTTCATGGGGAGCAACAATGGTAGATAATATTTATATATCACTTTAAAGCTTGCTTTCCCTATATTTTTAAAATTTCATCCTTATAACAAATGAGTAAAATACATGCTATTATGTCCATTTTTACCGGTGAGAAAGCTAAAGCCAGAGATAGGTTGAGTGACTTGCCCAGGGTCACACAATTAATAAGTGTCTGAAAAGAGGTTCAAACCCAGGTCTTCCTGACTAAATCCACCACTCAGTCAAAAATGTCAGACTACTACATATTCCCTGCGGAAGGTGGCAGAGTCAATTAATAAAGAGGGGAAGATATAATTTAGGTTGATGAAGTTTTACATTTATCCATAAGGCCAATTTGTTCATCAAAGACAGTAAACAGCTTTTGGCCTATCATAGATGGCACAGGAAAAGAGACTCAATAGCATCCCTGCTGTGAACATTCAGAAATAACTCCTGTCTATCTTTCTTTGTCTCTCTCACTCTCTCTGTCTCTCTGTTTCTCTCTATCTCTGTCTCTGTTTCTGTGTGTGTGTGTATGTGTGTGTCTATTGCGCTGTCTCTGTCTCTCTCTCTCACACACATACAGTATCAGTAAGCACCCCAACATACACAGGGGGGCCTGCTATCACTGGTTCTGAGATCTGCATTCATAAAAAGAAAACAACTTTTGAGGGGTTGACAATCACTTTAATCAAGCATATGTATCCATCCTTTAACCAAGCACATGCATCATTCACCTACTTCAGGGGAATCAGCACCCTGAACTTCAAAGAAAATACAGAGAAATCAAAAATTCAACCAACATGGCTTCCTCTACCTGGATTCATCAGACAGGGCCACTGTCTGACCGTATTTACCAGAGAGGGAAGCATGACATCTGAGCTCTCAAAACTGGAGGACTCCTTTACTAACTTCCCCTAGTCCTCTTCTGGCTGGACAAACAATAAGTCCCAAAGTAAAGCCCACACCTCAGAGTCTTTATACCCTTTTTAGAACCAGAAGGCATCACGTCCCGTGAGAACCAGGCTTCATTAACAAAAGATATGGACCTTCTTACAAATCTTCCCAGACCTGACAATGGCTAGGAAAGATTCTCTACTAAAACAAAAACAGCAAAATATCCTATTTTACTTGCCGTTACACACACGTACCCCATAACTCCAAATGTCATTCTTCAAACATTGCAATGCTCCCAAACCCTTTGGTGTTTCCCATAGCCTATTGAGTCAAGTCCAAACCCCCATAACCTGATACTCAAGATCAGTCCCAGCCCATTCACAACCTCCCTCTTCTATAGAATGCCAAAGTTGAAAGAATGTAGGATGGCCTCCAGTCTGACTCCTACCCCTCCATGACATAACCCCACAAGAGCGTACTTGGAGACACTCTGGGATGAGGACCCCCATGCCTCCCAAAGCACTCCATTACACATCAAGACAATTCTAAAGGATGGCAAGTTTTTCCTTGCATCAGGTCTAAACTCGCCTTTCTGAAATGTCCCCTCATTATACAAAGGTCTACCTTCTAGGGCCATGGAGAAGTCTTTTTCCTTAGAACTGTCCTTCACATACTTGAAAAAAGGCTGTCCCATCCCTCTTAAATCTCTAAACATTCCTCATACTGCAACAATCTTCAGATTCCTCGTCTTCAATCTGACAAGCACCTATAAAGCATCACAGGGGGAGGGAACCTGAGGCCTTGAGGCTGCATGTGGCACTCTCCATCCTTAAGGCCATGGGCATTTGAGGACCTAGAGGGCCATCCATATATGGCCTGCAGGCCACAGGTCACATGGCATTGCTCGAGGGAGAACAGATTAAATGAGAAATAGTTCCTGCCCTGGAAAGCTTATATTCTTCTGAGAACAAATACAACATGTAAAGAGATGAGAAGCATGATTTGAGAAGGAAGAGAGAGCATTAACAGTTAGGGAAATCTGAAGGGACTCAGAGAGGAAAAGGTAATGCATATAGAAAGGAAGGCATGGATATAGGAGGTAGTACACCAAGCTTTAGGACTATTTGGAATGTTGAATATTTGAAAGGAGAGTACTACGAAGGTGGGAAAGGTAGACTACAGCCAGACTGTGAACATCTAGAAATGTCAAAATGAGGTCAAAATGGTGACAAGGAGACAATAGTGAACCATGGATGATTCCTGATCAGAGGAGTGTTGAGTTCAGTCTTGTACTTTAGGAAGATTATTTCAGCACCAGGGCAAAGGATGAATCAGAGGTGCGGGACATTAACATATGGTTGTCGAATTAGGAGATTATTACAGTAGTCTAGGCAAGAGATAATGAGGGCATGAATTATAATGCTAGCTATGTGAGTGGAGAGGGAAAATTAAGGGGTGTTATAGAGGTAGAAACAGCAAGACAGCACCTGACTGGTTGATTGGGATGGGGAGGAGGGTTGATGAGGGAGAGAGAAGTTGTAAACCCCCCGGGGCTGGAGGCAGATGGAGCTGCCCTCACCTACTAGAGAGCTCTTATCTTTATGTTCCATTCAAACTGGACCACTTACTGTCCCCTCAAAGCATCTCAAATGATGCCTTTCTGTTTTACTCTTCTTTATGTCTGCAATGTCCATGCCCTCTAACTTCTGTCTACTAGAATTCAATCCATTCTTCAAGGTCCAACTCAAAGCTATCTTTTCCATGAAGCCTCCCCACATCCCCCCCTTTCCCATCCTAGCTGCAAATCATCTTCTCCTCATCTGAATTCTCCTCTAGCTCTCATTACCTTCTTGGGTTGTTAGTCATCGGGTTTGGGCCTTTTTTTCCTTCCTAAATTATATCTTAGTCATCTCTCCATCTCTTACAAGGCAGAGAAGTGTGTATCCTGGGTGCTTATGAAAGGTTACTGAAGTCAGAACTCTTTTGCCAACAGCTTCATATATCTATACAGAATTCTCCCTTTATGTGTCTATGCAGGGTTCTCCCCCATGTGTCTATGCAGGGTTCTCCCCTTATGTGTCTATGCAGGGTTCTCCCCTTATGTGTCTATGCAGGGTTCTCCCCCAGGTGTGGATGCTCCATCTATGTGTCTATGCAGATGCTCCACCTAGTGGCCAAATGAATTCTTGGTTCCTTCCTCTAGTGTCTGAGGATCTTTTTGCTGGGTTAGGGAATTGAGTCCGGTATCCAAAGGGTGCTGAGGGGTGGCACTCTGATGTACTGCATGGTGATGAACTTAATATGGATCTCATAAAAACGGCTGTAAAGCCCAGCACAACAGCAAGGTGCCACATCAATACTTATTAACAACTGCAATCATAAAGTTGTCAAGCAGATAGAACATCACATCGTAGAATCATCTGCAGTCTGAAAGGAAGCTTTTCCAGGTGTCCTGCCCCAGGGATTCGGTAAGGATGCTGGAGCAGGCACCCCAGCCTGGGGGAGGCGCACAGTGCAGTGGAGAGGACACCAAACCAAACAATTAACTGCACATTTATTAAGCACTACTACATGTCCTGTGCCAGAGATACAAGTACAATCCAAGAAAGAATCTCTGCTCTCAAGGAGCTTACATGCTAATATTGGATTCAGCAAGAATACATACAATACGTACAGTATAAATATAGTTAATTAATACATATATAGACATATAATAGCTAGCATTTATATAACACTTTAAGGTTTGCAAAGCACTTAATACATATTATCTCATTTGAATGTCATAACACTGTGAGGTAGGTGGTATTGTCCCCATTTTACAGATTAGAAAATGGAAGCTGAAAGTGTCCCTAGAATTGCATATTAAATAAGCATCTGAGACAAGATTTGAACCCAGGCCTTCCTGACTCTCCAATGATAGCTCTCTCTCCACTGGCACCTAGCTGCCTCCTTATAGTTAAATATAAGGCAGTTTGAAGGAGAAGGCAATTGGGGGAGGAGGGGATGCAAAAAGGTTTTATACAGATGATAACACCTGAACTTCATTGTAAAGGAAGAAAAGATCTAACTGTAAGAGAGAGAGAGAGAGAGAGAGAGAGAGAGAGAGAGAGGTAAAGAAGGACTTCATTCTTAGCAAAGGATACGAGCCTTCTAGGTCCTAGACAATATACTTATTCCACACATTTCCTTCTCCTGCTCATTTACTGATAAGGAAATTGAGGCAAGTTGTTTTCTCCTGTTTACCTCAGTTTCCTCATCTGTAAAATAAGCTAGAGAAGGAAATGGCAAACCAGTCTAGTATCTTTGCCAAGAAAACCCCAAATGGGGTCCCAAAGAGTTGGACTCGATGGAAAAGTGACTGAATGACAACAAAATGAGTCCATTTAACTAAGTTTGTTTCCTTAAGGAATGTATAAGACTATGATTCTCTTTAATGAATTTTGTTTAACGTTTATGATATCGAACGAAACATGGGATTATGAATATGTCTTTTAAAATTTTTATACCCTAAAAGATAATATGAGATTGTTATATGTAAAACAATTTATTTGTCTGCCTCTCTGATATAAATTTCTCTATCGAATCTTTCCAGAAACTCCAATCAAAGTTCAGGGTTAAGTTTTTCAATCTTGATCTTGTGCTAAAGCATAATAAAACCTAGGTGTTTAACCTCTATAATTTTGTCTTGTGGTAGATTAGCTTTAGCAACAGTAACAGACTCAATGGCCTCTTCCTTCTTTCTTGAATCCAACAAATGCTTGCCAGTATGTGGAAGGCACCGTCTCTCTCTGTGCCACCTCAGCTACATTCTTGGCCAACCCCAGAAGCCTCTTTTGTCTTCAAAGGCCAAGACTGAAAACTGGTCTGAGTTGCTGAGTAGCTGACTCCATTTCCCCAGTAGACCAGACCACTATCATTCCCTTATGATACTGATGACTTTTTCTATAGTCCTTTAAGGTTTGCAAATCACTGTCCTCAAAACAACTGTATGGGGCAGGTTAAGCAAGTATTATCACCCCTCTTTTATGAAAGTGGAAACTGAGGATCAGAGAGGGGAAGGTCTTCAAGGTCATGTGGCAGCAGATCCTCCAGGAGTCAAACCCAGATTTTTCTGAATTGTATCTGGTGCTCTTTTCACTGCACTGCCCACACAACTCAATTAGATTTTCCTTAAGCACCAGTCTTCAAACCTTCATTTACAAACCTTAATTTGTATACAAATCTGTTCCCCTAAACAGACTGGCAGCTAGGTGAGAGCACAACTGATAGAAAACTGAACTTGAGGTCAGAAAGACCTGAGTTCAAATGCTGCCTCCGACACTTACTAGCTGTGTGACCTTGGAAAAAAAATCACTTACCCTCTGGGTTAAAAAGAGCACCTGCCTCCCAAAGTTGTTATAAGACTTGAAAGAGTATATAACACATGTGAAGTTTTTTGTAAACTTTAAGGGAATGCAAATGCTAGCTATCATCATCATCATCATCAATTATTGTTTTCCTATCCTTGTGGGAAAGGCCTAGTATGTTTTTAATTTTTGTAGTCGTAGCACTAACTATAGGTGTCACAAATAGTAGTGTTTAAATGCATTTGCTGAATTACTAAATCCAGTGTGGGTTCCTCAGCCTCTGCCTTTTAGTAGGTTTAATCATTTTCATCTCTGTCTCCCTCCCCTCTCCTTAAAATTCACAAAAACAAAGCAAGACATCTTCTAAGAGGTCATTGCTACCCGTTTTTCCAGATGCCGAATTTTTCCTTTCTCCGAAGAATTCATTTACCTCCAGCCTTTGTGTATTCCTAGGGTCAGGAGTGAAATGATGTGGCAACACAGGCCTCGAGTTGAGCCAAAATGACATTTTAATTGTAAACATTTGTCCTGAAATTAATGTCTCTGAACTAATGCTTCTTTCTAACAAATGTGTAGAGGAAGAAATGACTCCCTATAATTGATTTGACAGTCTAAACAGGGCTGAGACATAGATATGGGGGAGGAGGATGGATATGGGTGATCTCATGCCACCAGGAAGGAGACTGGACACTCCTGCCCTTCAGAGGCTGGGCCTCTCTGGCCATCCACAAAGTCGTCCCTCCCCCACCATAGATATGACCAAGGCACACTGGGGAATAGATTATTCTTTCCCTAGTGCTTGGGCCCTGAATTTAAATTTTAAAAGAGAGAAAATCTCCAAGGTCCTTCCCATCTCCAAATTTATGATCCTATGCTGGGGAATAAGTGGGGGTGAGGGAAACTCCAGCAGAGTTAGCCCAACACTTACTAGATGCATGAGCTTGGGTCAATCATATCACTTCATCATCTTTCCTTCCCTGTAAAATGAAAATAACAGTCTGAGAATTAGAAGGGACCTTAGAGTTCCTCTAATCTAATTTCTCAGTTTACAGAGGAGGGAACTGAGGCCCATAGACAGCTGGGTATGCAGTTAGTAATTGGACTAACAGTGCTTTAACATTCCACACCACAGGGTTACTGTGAAGACGTTATTTTGTAAACCTCGAAATACTATAGAAGTGTGAGTTGTTGATTTTAAAAAGCCACCTGAGGTCCCAATGTCTCCAATTTCTGAGGCACTATAGACAGGCCATCTGACAAGGGAGGATGGTGGGAGCTTCCACTGTCTGCTGGGGTGGGAGTGGCGCAGCTTGGTCAGGCAAGAAGACCGCAGGATTTAACATCACAGACTTCTGGAATCTCCGTGCTGAAAGAGACCTCAGCGGACACCCAGTCCAACTTGCACCCAAATAGGCAAACTTCTCTAACACACCCAATGAATGATCATCAGGTCTTTGCTTGAATACCTTGAGGAAAGGAGAATCTTTCACCTCCAGAAAGGAAAGAGAGTAAACTTTTATCAAGCACCTATGATGTTCTAGAATCTGAGTTAAGTGCTTTACAAATATTATTTTATTTGATCTTTACAACTCTGAGAAGTAGATGCTCTTATCATCCCCATTTTACAATTAAGGAGACTGAGGCAGAGTGTCTTGCCCAAAGTGACACAGCTAATGAGCATCTAAGTCTGGATTTGAACTCAGATCTTTTCGACTCCAGGCCTAGCACTCTATTCACTATAGCACCTAGTCACTTCCAAGATAACATGTTCCACCTTTTTGTGGCAGTCCTATTCACTTCAGGATATATCTAATTGTTAAAAAATTTACGATAAAGCCTGAATCTACCTTTCTGGAGCTTCTCCACTCATTGTTCTTGATTTGGTAGTTGGGGCTCAAACAAAATAGGTGTTTTCCACTTAAAGCCCTTTAAAAACTTGAGGATTTTTTGTTTTTCTCCTCTGTTGTTTATTTCTTTTTAAATATAGTTTGTGGGTGTATTGTTATTTACTGGCTGTCTCCCTGATTGTGATCTCCCTGATGTAGTGACTGTCTTTAACCATCCTTTGAATTTCCAGTGCTTAGAACATAGTAGGTGCTTAATAAGAATCTATTGACAGATTGGCAATGTCTTTCCTTAAGTTCTTTCTTCTCCAGTCTTAACATTTCATTGGATTTAGTCTTGATGTAAAGCAAAACATACTAACAAATCAGAGCTATTTCCAAGTGGAAGGGGCTGCCTCCTAGAGGTATTGGATGTGCCCCTTACTGGAGGGCTTTAAACAGAGGCTGGCATCCTCAGATGGCATGAATGTGAGGTCCTTCACAACTGGTTGCTTCCTCCAGCTATTTGACAGCTTATCAACAGCTTTCTCACAGTGGGACTCCTAAAGGTGAAACAAGAGCCCAGATATGTGAGCAGGGCAGAGTGTAGTGTGACAGTCACCTGCTTCATACTGGCTAGGCAAAGGATTGACCTTAGAAAGTGAGCTCTTCTGACTACAGTTATCCCTTCCCATCATGACTTTCCCCATCTTGGTTTTGATATATTGAGGGTTGACATAAGAAATCGAATGGGAAGTTTTTGGAAGTTTTATAGAAGCCATAGATGACATGCAAAGGTCAGCAGATGATATGGAGCCTATGACAAATACTTAGCCCAAATTTTACAATAAGGTATTGTAAACACCCGATAAAAGAAAAAGAAAAGAAATCAGACTTCTCTGGTAGGAAGGGAGGACCAAAAAATTTTATACAGATTTTTTCAGATTGAGAGAGTCTGTACCCCTATTCCTTAAGATATGGAAGGGATAACTGTACCTATGTGACCACTCCCTGGAACCACAAATTAATTTCCATTGTCTTTTCCAGCATTAAATCCTGTATTTCTTTCAGGTGGTCCCAGATTTTAGCATGCTCCATGGTCCACAGAATAGGAAATGGAGTGCATTAGCAACCTGTAATTAAAATAAAATTCAAATTGTGTGTCCAATTCTGTTCTACTGACTATGGAATAAAGAGAGGTATGACAGCTCATGTTTAAGGAAATGCTCATCACAGGGTTGGATCCAGGGTTGTCATGGACTGGGATTTCATCCCTAACTCCCACTCTTTCCCCCTTCCCTCAGGTCTCTAGTTGGGAATTCCTATCAGTCTCAGGTCCAAGAGGAACAAATGATGACCCTAGGTCTATACTTCATTCATGCCATCATTTCTTACTTCTCAACATCACAAAATGTCAATCTGACCTCAGATACTTTCTATTTGTATGACCTTGGGCAAGTCACTTATTGTCTTTCAGTCTGAGTTTACTTATCGGTAAAAGAGAGATAATGATAGCACCTATCTCATAGGGTTCTTATAAGGAAAAATCTGAATTCAAATTCTGGGCGTGCCCTGAGGTTAAGTTATTTACACTAAGGTTCCTAAACCACGAAATGGGGACAACCATAAAATTTACCTCACAGAATTGTGAAACTCAAATGGCATAATATATGTAAAATATTTTGCAAACTTTAAAATAATATGTAAATGTTATTTATAATTATTATGCCTCTAATAATAGTAAATAAATATCAATTGTATTATTTTTTACAAGTTGCAGTCTTTTTTTTTTAAAAAATATTTAATAGTATTTTATTTTTTTCCCAGTGATACCAAGATTGTTTTTAGCATTCATTTTTATAGGATATTGAGTTCCATATTTTTTCCCTCCCATCTTCTGAAAATGGTAGGCAATTTGATAAAAGTTATTCATGTGCTATCATGTAAAACATATTTCCACATTAATCACAGTTGTGAAAGAGGAAACAGATTAAAAGAAAAAAAAACATGAAAAAAGAATAAAGTTAGTGAAAAAACTATGCTTCAATCTGCATTCAAAGTTCATCAGTTCTTTGTTTGTTGAAAATGGGCATCCTTGTTTCACTCCTGATCATATTAGAAAGGCTTCTAGTTTATCCCCATTACAGATAATATTTGCTGATGGTTTTAGATATAAACTGATTATCATTTTAAGGAATGCTGCCTTTATTCCTATGCTATGGTTTTTAAACAGGAATGGATGCTGGATTTTGTCAGCTTTTTCAGCATCTATTGAGATAATCATATGATTTCTGTTGGTTTTGTTATTGATATGGTCAATTATAATGATAGTTTTCCTAATACTGAACCAACCCTGTATTCCTAGTAAAGATCCTACCTGGTCATAGTGTATAATCCTTGTGATATATTGCTATAATCAGTTTGCTAGTATTTTGTTCAAAATTTTTGCATTGATATTCATTAGGGAAATTGATGTATAATTTTCTTTCTCTGTTTTAGCTTTTCCGGTTTAGGTATCAGCACCATATTTGTATCATAAAAGGAATTTGATAGGATTACTTCACCTATTGGAATTGATTTTTCTTTAAATGTTTGGTAGAATTAACTTGTGAATGCATCTGGCCCTGGGGATTTCTTCTTAGGGAGTTCATTAACGGTATGCTCAATTTCTTTTTCTAAGATGTATTAGTTAGGCATTCTATTTCTTCATCTATTAATCTACGCAATTTATATTTTTGTACATATTCATCAATTTTGCTCAGATTGGCAGATTTATTGGCTTATAGATGGACAAAATATTTCCTATTGATGGCTTTAATTTCTTCTTTATTGGTGGTAATTTTACCCTTTCCATTTTTTGGTACTGGATATTTGGTTTTCTTCTTTCTTTTCTTAAAATCAAATTAAGTAATGACTGTTCTATCTTATTGTATTTTTCCCCCTGTAAAACCAGCTCCTAGTTTTATTTATTAGATCAATAGATGGTTTTTTTTACTTTCAATTTTATTAACCTCACCTTTAATTTCCAGGATTTTGAATTTGATATTCAATTGGGGATTTTAAATTTGTTCTTTTTTTTTTTAGTGTTTTTATTTGCATGTCCAGTTTATTGATCCCTCTCTCTCTCTCTCTCTCTCTCTCTCTCTCTCTCTCTCTCTCTCCCTCTTTCTCTCTCTCTCTCTCCCTCTTTCTCTCTCTCTCTCTCTCCCTCCCTCTCTCTCTCTCTCTCTCTCTCTCTCTCTCTCTCTTTTGTTGACATTATAATTTAGAGAAATAATGTCTCCCTAATGTACTGCTTTGGTAT
Source organism: Potorous gilbertii (assembly GCA_028658325.1). NCBI lineage: Eukaryota > Metazoa > Chordata > Mammalia > Diprotodontia > Potoroidae > Potorous > Potorous gilbertii. The sequence continues at coordinate 281,972,492 of CM053769.1, read as the reverse complement.
GTTTTCTCATTGTTGTCATTCTCTTCAATGAAATTATTGTTTCTATGATTTGTTCTTTGATCCACTTGTTCTTTAGGATTATTTAGTTTCCAATTAATTTTTAACCTATCTTTCCATTGTCCTTTATTAAATGTAGTTTTTACTGCATTACGATCCAAAAAGAAAACATTTACTATTTCTGCCTTTCTACATTTGATTTTGAGGTTTTTATGCCTTAACACAGGTTCAATTTTTGTGTAGGTGCTATGTGCTGCTGTGAAAAAGCCATATTCCTTTCTGTTTCCATTCGGTTTTCTCCAAAGGTCTATCATATCTAATTTTTCTAATATTCTATTCATCTCCTTAGTTTCTATCTTGTTTATTTTTTGGTTGGATTTATCAGGTTCTGAGAGGGGACATTTGAAGTCCCCCACTAGTATAGTTTTGTTGTTTTTTTGCTTCCTATAACTTACTTAACTTCTCCTTTAAGAATTTGGATATTATATCACTTGGTACATATATGTTTAGTATTGATATTACTTCATTGTCTGTGGTAGCTTTTAGCAAGATGTCATTTCCTTCCTTATCTCTTTTAATTAGGTCATTTTTGCTTTGTCTGAGATCAGAATTGCTATCCCTCTTGTTGTTTTTAACTTGAGTTGAAGCATAATAGATTATGTTCCAGTCCCTTACCTTGGCTCCATGTGTGTCTCTCTGCTTCAAATACATTTCTGTAGGATTCTGGTTTTGATCCACTTTGCTATTGCTCTGTTTGATGGAAGAGTTCATCCCACTTACATTCACAATTATGATTTCTAACTGTGCATTTCCCTTCATCCTGTTTGTCCTTTCTCTCCTTTCACCCTTTCTCTCATCAACAGTGTTTGGTTTCTCTCTACTGCCTCCCCCACTCTCTTCTGTCAGCCCCTCCTTCCTCTCCACCACACTTAATCTCTTCTGACTTTCCTTTCAGGTAGGATAGATTTCTATAATCAACTGATTGTATATATTATTCCCTCTTTGAGTCAATACCGATGAGAGTAAGGTTCAACTGATGCCCATTGCCTACCTCCCATCTTTCCACTGTGATAGGTTTTTCATGCCTTTTCATATGAAATAATTTACTCCATTCTACCTCTCCCTTCCTTCTATACCCAGTATGATCCTCTTTCTCATCCTTTAATTTTTTTTGTGATTCCCTCAAATTCACCTTATATCCATATTTTCTGTTTATGTATTTTTCTTCTTGCCGTACTATTGTGGTACAATTTTTAAGAATTACAAGTATTATCTTATTGTGTAGGGATGTAAACAGTTCAACTTCATTGAATTCCTTGTTTTTTCTTTTCCCTTTTTACCTTCTCTTGGGTCCTGATGTTGGAGATCAAATTTTTGTTCAGTTCTGGTCTTTTCTTTATAAAAGCTTAAAATCCTTTTATTGCATTGAATGACCATGTTCTCTCCTTAATATAATATGCTTAATTTCACCAGATAGGTGATTCTTGGTTGTAGCCCTAGCTCCTTTGCCTTCTGGAATATCATGTTCCATGTCCTCTCATCCTTTAATGTTGCAGCTGCTAAATTCTATGTAATCCTGGTTGAGGCTCCCTGATATTTGAATTGTTTCTTTCTGGTCACTTGCAGTAATTTTACCTTGATCTCACAGTTCTGTAATTTGACTATAATGTTCCTTGGATTTTGATATCTCTTTCCTGAGGTGATAGGTGAATTATTTCAATGACTATTATTCTCTCTGGTTTCAGGATATCAGGGCAGATTTCCTTGATGATTTCTTTAAAGATGTTGTCCTAGTCCTCCTCCTTTTGACTATGGCTTTCAGGTAGTCCAATGATTCTGACATTGTCTCTCCTGGATCTATTTTCTAGGTCGGTTGTTTTGCCAATGAGGTGGTTTACATTTTCTTCTATTTTTTTCATTCTTTCAAATTTGATTCATTCTTGATGTCTCATAGATTGATTAGTTTCCACTTCCCCAGTTTTAACCTCTAAGGTGTTACTTTCCTGTTAGCTTTTGTACTTCCTTTCCCACTTGGCCAACTGTACTTTTTAAGCAGTTGTTTGGTTTTTTTTTTCCAAGCTGTTGATTTTTTTCATAATTCTTTTGCATCACATTCATTTCTTTTTCCCAATTTTTCTTCTACCTGTCTATAAGACATTTAAACTCTTTTTTGGGCTTTTCTGTGAGTTCTTTCTGGGTTTGAGACCACTTCCCATTTTTGTTTGTTTTGACATTATTGTTCTCTTCTGAATTTGTGTCTTGATCTTTCCTGTTGCCATAATAACTTTATATAGTAGGATTATTTTTGTTATTGTCGTTTGTTCATCATTTTTGATCTTTTTCCTTTCTTTTAAATTTAAACTCTGCTCCCAGAGTTGAAGGGACACTGTCCAAACTTCTTTTGTCAGGGGTTTCAGGCCCAGACTGTTTACTTGTGGTTCCACTGATATTACCCTTAGGCCCATGGGGTACCCTGTCTGGTGTTGTGCTGAGAGGGTGGGGTGAGAGACGCCTGCTGCTTTGGCAGCGTACCTGGTGCTGAACCAGAGTCCTAGGTCTGGTGTTTGGTGTATGCTGAGACCAGTAGGGTGTTTCTGAATTTCCCCAGGGCTAGACTGAAGCACATGGAAGGACTGTGCTGGCAGCTGCCTGTTTGTGTAGGCACTCATACCGTTGGCTTCTATCAGTTTGCCCAGGGCTATGGTGAAGCATGTTCAGGTCTGGCTGCTGGAGGTTGCCTGTTTGCCTAGGGCTATACTGAAGCACATGGCTGGAGTCTGTAGGTTCCCCTGGCTACACTGAGATATATGGGGATCCTGGTGTTAGCATTTGCTTGCTCTACTGCACTGGGACTCAGGGTCTCCCCTGGTTTGCTGAGGCAGGGCTTCCTGATGGTTTGCTGGGATGTTTCCTGTACTGGACTGTGTTCCCCCTTTATCTGAGACAGACCTTTCCTGCCGATCTTCTAAGTTTCTTGGCCTCAAAGATTGTTTTATGCTGCCTTTTTGCTGGTTCTGCTGTTCCAGGATTTGTTTTGGGGTGCTATTTTATGGTTGTTTGGAGGTCAGTGTGGGAGAGTTGCAATTTACTGCTTACTCCACCATCTTGGCTCCTGGAAGTACAAGGTCATCAATTTTAATTTCTAATAGGATAAATATAAATGGGTATATCCTATATAAACAAATCTTTTTTAGATTCTTAACAATTTTTAAAACTATAAAGGGGTCATAGGTACAACTTGGAGAATTTTTTTTGTGACTCACTGAATCAGCTACAAACCTTCTGCCTATGTCTGCACTGCCTCAAGGGGGAATGATGAGGTTCATTACAACCCAAGCTGATTGGATTCTCTACCAGTCTCTGTTCTGCCCCGACAGTGAGAACCTAATAGCTTTAGGTTTCCCACCTGATAAACCATTTGGTATAAACTGCTCAAGGTGGAGTTCCTGGCCAGGGGAATTCTGAGGCTCAGATCACTGGGTAGGAAAGAGTATGCTTTAGGAGGGATAGCAGGGAGAAAATAAAAACCAACTAACTCGCTCCATCCTGGAAGTGTCTGCTTGTTGATTGATTGATCATAACCCTTCTAGTTTGCTATAACTGGAGCTAGATGCAGCAAGTCCTGAAGACACAGAATTGTCGAACTACAAGGAACCTTAGACATTATTCAGTCTAACCCCCTGGTAAGAATTATAATTCACAATTCTCTACCATTCTAGGTTTAGAAAGCACTTTCTTCATAATAGCTCTGTGAGGCAAGTTTTACAACTATTATTTTAAATGTTACGTTTTACAGATGACGAAACTGATTGCTGGAGAGATTAAGTCACTTGTCCATAGCTAGTCAGTAACCAACCACAGGGAGAGATTTGTGGGTGTCCTAAGTTCATTCCTCTTTGTTAGTATAACCACTAGGTGTCACTGGGGAGCCAAGCTGGATGAGTAACTCTTTTTATTTCCCCTCCCAATAATAAAAAGAGAATGGGGGGGGGGGGGGCGGGGAGAGAAGAGGAAGAGGGAGCTGAATCCTACAAGACCACACCGTTTTCCTCCTGCTAGGCCTGTTTAGGGAAATAATGTTTCATTTAGCATTTATTGACTTCCCTTCCCAAAGCTTGGTTTATGTACCACATCTAATCAGTCAAACAATGAACATTTATTAAGAACAGCAAACTACATGTCAGGCATTATGTTATTACTGGAGATACTGTTCAGTCATGTCTGACTCTTCACGATCCCTTTTTTGGGTTTTCTTGGCAAAGATACTGGAATGATTTGTCATTTCTTTCTCCAGCCCATTTTACAAATGAAGAAACAAGTAAACCAGGTTAAGTGACTTGCCCAGGGTCACACAGTTAGTAAGTGTCTAAGGCCAGATTTAATCTAAAGAAGATGAGTCTTCCTGACTCCAGGACCAGTGCTCTATCCATTGTACCACCTAGTTGCTCAGTTAGTGAGAGGAGGAGGAGGAGAAGGAGAAAGAGAAGGAGAAGAGGAGAAGAAGGAGGAGAAGTAAAAGGAGAAGGAGGAGAGCTCTGTCCTCAAGGAATTTGCAATTTAATGTCTATCATCTAGCTACAATGAATTGTATTCTGTATAGAGGCAAAACGGACCTAGGTTTACCTGGTGCACCTTTTCGGTTATTTTTGGGAGCTTGAAAAATCATACACAGCTTTGAAGCCCCAGAAGATTCTGATGGCTACTGTAGTGTTTAGTCCCTTGATCTATTTTATTAGTTCTGTATACTCTAGCTAGGTGCTAGTGCCTTCAGTTTTCCCCTTTTCTAGCAAAGAATAAATACACGAAGACATCCACATTGGTTATGAACAATCATGGAATTTTTATGTAAAGGGAAAGTGAATTCTGAGACCATATTAAATCCAAAGTTAAAACAAATGTAAATAACCTAGAAATTTAGGAATAATACTCCTGCTGTTTTTTAGGTGGAGATAAAATGAGGGAGACTTGAAGCAAGTCACCAGTCCTAGTCTCTCAGGGAGACACAGTTCAACCATATTTATCCTTAGGATTCTTTTTAATTGGCAGATGGGGATGCAGAGGAAGCCTCAGCAAGGTGATGCAGTGGATAAAGGACCAGGCCTGTAGTTAAAGGCCATCCAAATCAGGCACAGATATTTTTATGGGACCATGGAAGAGTCACTTAACTATGCTGGTTCCATCAATTATAAAAAGGGATGATTTAATAAAGATATCTACCTCCTAGGATTGTTGTTGAGGATCAAAGGAGCACTTAACAAATACTAGTTTCTTCTGTTCCAGCTAAACTAAACTACCATCGTCTGTCGCCAATCCAAGCGTCCTCCTTTATCACGATGCCACTCCCCTCTTACTTCTATCATGACTTTTCCAACTCACTGCTTCTCTGACCCCTCCCCCTATCCCACCCCAACTCAGAAATATGCCACAGCCTCAGTTTCTCTTAGATCCTTGAAAACCAGAGTTCTCAGGCAGCAGCCCATCTGAGCCATGGTTAGACTCTATTGGTGCTGAGGGCATCCCATAAAAATCCTTGGCTTCATTCAGAATTGGATGAAAGTGACAGGCTGACTGGGTTTCATAACAGCAAGGCAGTTTTTAAAAAAGAAAAGAAAATATAAGGAAAGAGTTGATGGGAGCACCCTACTTTTTAATCAGCCTTCCTTACTTGCATACTCTGTAAGGAACAAAGTCTTTTGAAACTCCAATCTTTAACTTAGGGAAGGGTTGAAATAACTCGATACTGATGTGATGAAAGAGAAAGCAATTGGAGAGAGTGAAGAGTTGAGAGTTGAGGAGAGAGGAGGACTTGAGAAAGGAGGAAGAAACCACACTGCTTCCCTTCTCCTCATGATATAATGGGAAGAACTCTGGAACTGGAGTGAGAGGTGAATTTGAATTCTGATTCTGCTACTAATTATATAATTTCAGGCATTTTTCTTTCTTTTTCTGGGCCTCAGTTTTCTCATGAATACAATGGGGAGATTGGGCAAAATGATCTCTAAGTGTCACACAAACTTTTGTATCCATGGTCTACTTTTCTGGTCTTCAAAAATGTGATTTCATTATGGCATTTGAAATGAATTTCCTTTATTTTTAGTGACACTGATTTTTTTAAATGTATTTCATTTACATTTTATTTGTCTTTTGACTTTACAGTAATCATTTAAAATCCTTCCCCCAAAATGAATTCTTTTCTATGACACAAAGGAAAACAATAAAACAGAAACATCTTGTGCAGTGACTGCATGTAACAACGTTTAAGACGTTTAGTCCTAGTAACCTCCCATCTTTATGCATGGTAGGAGGAGGTATGTTTCATTTTCTGTTCTCAAGGAACATCACTGATTTTTTAATCAGTCAGAATTCTATCTTAGTGTTCTTTTAATTTATATTGTTGTAATTATATATAATGCTTTCTTGGTCCTATTTATATCTACTATGCATCAGTTTACATACATCTTCCACATTTCTCTGTATTCCTTATATTTGTTCATTCTTAATGCACCATAGCATTCTATTATATTTGTAGAGGGGTCTTCCTCCATGTGTAACATGAAAATGTCATCATGTGACTTGAAGGGAGCCAAAGTAGACATCTCTAGCCTCTTCTCCTCCAGCCTTTTTCCAAGAAAGACTTTCATTTTTCCAGGAGGAGAAACAGGAAATTGGAACCTGAAAGTTGGCCTTTTTAGTCTTCTTAGAGAGAAAGTGGGGAGGGAAAGGCTGCAATTATATTTATCTGGCTAGAATTATATTTATCTACTCCTTTAAATGCTATTGGTCTAGGGGATGTGGGTTTTGGTTCAAGTCAATTTCTGATAACTGTTTCATTAATAGAGGGGAAAGGAAAGAATTGGAAATAAGTGGATGTTCACTTATTGGATACTTCAAGCTCTATATCTAAGGCTCAACTCCTTTCCCACTAAATGCCAATTCCACAATTAATCTACGCAGCAGGCAGCAAAGAAATCCATTTATCCAAATCATAGCAAAACAAAAATCAGAGAGAGTATGTATATGAGAATATATACAAGAAAATATGGCATGAAGGAACTCTCTCATCAGGAGCAAGATACTCAACTCAGCCAAGAAAGAGAGTCCCAGATCTCACCCAAAGGGAAATTCCCTGAGGTCTCTAGTGTGGCAAGCCCGAGGCAGGGGTATGATGGAGTCTTCCCCTTCCTCTCACTTCAGCTTCTTCCAAGAATCTTTTCCTTCAGCAGCCTGAAGTGGGGTTGGCATTGTCCACCTTCTCTCCAGAGCCTGGAGCTAATCCAGGGAAACCTCCTCAAGTGTTTCCATTTACACAAAATCTGCCACTTACAATAATGACTCTTAGATTTTAAACATAGCTTTTTACACAACAATAAGACAAAAATAAAAGAATGGAACAGAGTAAGCACTTTCATAGTAAATCAAATGGAGAAAGAATACATTAAAATCAACACACAAGCTTGGGTCACATTCACCGATCAACGCTCCCCCTCTCTGTCAGAGAGTGGGTGCACACTCACAGAAACCTGCCAAGGAAGTGCACAAATGAGGAAAACCATGTGTTGAAGGTAATTAGCAACTCTGGAACTGTAAACTTCAACGGTCTCTTTCCGTCTCGGGAACATCACATAAAAGTTGCTTGATGGACATTGCTTCTGTGGTGAACAGATGCTTCCATTGTAAGGTTGAGTTGATCCATTCTGTGCTTTTCAAATACATCACTAGGCTTGACATCTCAGCCTAATGAGTTGATTGACTGGGTGACCTCTCTGGTTCTCTGTTTGTAAACTATGCCTCTTCTTGACTGTTTTATTTTACCTCCTTTCCCTTCTCTTTAGAGAGCTGGAGGGTGGAACACTAAACTTTCAAACCTTTCCTTTTTAGAAGGCTAAGATTTAGACTTTCTAATTCAATACAATAAACATTTATTAAGCACCTACTCTGTGCCAGGCACTGCACTTTTCAACTAATTTTCCTCTTTCTGTCTTCAGCTCTACTGGTTTGAACTCCATGCAGTTTAATGAAATTTGTTTCCATAAGGGTTGTATGAGATTATTACTCGGCTTAATTAAGTTTGTCCAGATTTGATGACATGGAAGCAAAGGCTTTTTATTTTTGTGGTACTCCTGGCCATGGTGTACTTGTTTCCTACTGTAAATTTAAGTCTCCTGACGTTTATTCAAATTGAGAGCTCTGACTATGAGATGTTGAAAGAAGTTTGCCACCGATCTGGTCACAACCCCTCTAAAGGAATTCTATCAAGTTCTAGATGAGAGAGGTAAAGAGGAAGACATCTCAATATATTGACTCAGGTTATTTTAATGAACTTCCTTTGAAACCTTTAACTCAGATTTCTGCTTCTGTAATTATACTTTCACTAGTATGAGAATATTGGGCTTTAAGCCTAAAAGAGAGGAATCATGGGAAAAATACTTTATTATTTATCATTTATTAATATTGCTTGAACCTAGCTTTATGTGACTAGAAAACTGTCCAATCCAAAAATTTACTCTAGAGGTCAGGCTGATCTCAGAGACTCCAGGGAAGCTACTTGATTGTAAAGAATGCTTAGATCCTGCTCAAGTCTTGTTTTAGGTTCACCCAAAGCTTGTGTTTTGGCTTCCCCAAATTAGATCAATTTACCTATTGATATACACCTCAAACTGCCCTTCTCTGGAGATCACCTACTGCCTACATGAAGCCAACCAGACAAATGTTTTATGCCCTTGACCGAACTCTATGTAACATAACCTCATAAAGATTCAGAGGAGAATCATACCTCCCAGCTTTGTCCTCTACCAAATGACCAAATACATTTCTTTCTAGAACTCTTTCTGATTTGGGGGTTCATTCTCACAACTAACAGATTGTTGATTTAAACCCAAGTTCTGCTAGCCTGCTTTCAAATTTCTCCAGCAGCTGTCAAAAAGAGAGCCTTTCCTCTTAGTCATTTCTATTTGGGGGCTTATGAGACATGGAATTAATGTTTTCAATTTCTTCTTCTCCTTCTCTTCTCCTTTTCCTCTTCCTCCTCCTTCTCCTCCTTCTCTTTCTCCTCCTCCTTCTTCTTTTCCTCCTTCTTTCTTCTTTTAAAAACATATCTAGTATGAACATCACTCATTTTTCAGAAGTAAATAAATACTAAATCATATTCTGAAGTGAAACAGTAGCAGTCTAGATTACCTGTTGTTTGGGATTGTCCAGTGTGAACGTTGGGCAAAGGCGGATAAGGAAAGGCTACATTTCTACAGCGCCCGTAGTTTACAAGGTGCTTTTCCCATACCAATGGTAACAGCTAGCGTTTCTATAATGCTTCAAGGTTTGCCAAGTACTTCACAATTGTAATCTCACTTGAGCCTCACAACAACTGAGACAGAGACACTATTCTAATGCCCATTTTATAGATTGGACAGACTGAGATTAAGTGACTTACCCAGGGTCACACAACCAGTGGAGGCTGAACTTGAATTCTACTACTGTCCCTGACTCCAAGTCCAAGACGCTGCCTCACCAACCTCCATGTGGTAGGTAAAACTCATTTTCTTTTCTTTTTTTTCTAGGCAATTTGGGTTAAATGACTTACCCAGGGTCACACAACTATTAAGTGTCTGAGTCAGAATTATAACTCAGGTCCTCTGACTCCAGGGCTGCTGCTATATTCACTGCACCACCTAGCTGCTCCTTACCCATTTTTTTTTGGGACCAAGCCTGTGATTTTATTAGTATAAGAAATTCTCATTGAAAAAAGATTGGCACCTACTCTGCAAATTATAATGCTATCTAACTGAAAGGTTAAGTGACTTGCCCAAAGTCATACCTATTATTATGTAGGGGCCGCTAGGTGGTGCAGTGGATAGGGCACCAGTGCAGGAGTCAGAAGGACCTGAGTTCAAATCTCACCCCACTTGACACTCACTAGCTGTGTGACCTTGGGCAAGTCACTTAACCCCAATTGCCTCATCCTGGGTCATTTCCAGTCATCCTGATGAATATCTGGTCACTGGATTCTGGAGGAAAAGTGAGGCTAGTGACCTGCACAGCCCTCCCTCACTCAAAACAAAGTCAAATGCAAGTCATGTCATTATTTCTCTGATGGCAAGGTCTTCTTCAGCAACGAAGGACGAACACACACACCTATTGTGTGTCAAGGTGAGACTTGAACCCAAATTTTCTGGAACCCTTACCATTACACCATACTGTTTCTAAGTGTAGATATTATCACATCCATTTTTCCGATAAGCTAGCTAAGACTTAGGTGAAATTAGAGAGTGTTCTGAAGAGGAAAGTAAGATAGTAAATGCCCTTAGATTCGTGCCCTTTGATAATTAGTTGAAGGAACTGAGGGTTTAGCCTAGAGAATACTAGGTGGGGCAAGACTTGTTGCCTGCAGATATTTGAAGTTACCGTGTAGAAGGGTTTGACTGGTTCTGTTTAGCCTCAAAAAGTACAATCTAAAGTAATGGGTGGAAGTTGCAAGTGCAAAGGAAAACCCCCCTTAATTAGAACTACCCCAAAATGGAATGGGTAGTTTTTCTTCCTGTAGTTTGTGAATTCACCCTAATTAGTAGCATCAGGCAATGGATGAATAATAATTCCTCAGGTATATTGAAGAGTCTGGTCCAGGTACAGATTGGACTAACTGGCCTCGGACATCCCTCTGAGCCCTGAGATTGTCTGATTCCATTAGTCTCTCAGTCTTGCCCACAGTCACCTAGGCTTGCCAGCCTAGGAGGGCATCCTGGAGCTTGTGCTCTGTCATTTTGGATTTTGAAACCCTGGTTTTCAAAATGCATTTGACTTTGCATGACTTGCATTTTACATGGCATGACACACACACTAGCTTATCTATCTCTCCAGAGGATGTTAGGAAAGTGTTGTTGAACACTGAACATGTTGTTGAAACGTAAATTATTATTTTTGTAAAGTATGACATCTATCTAGGTATAGTGGTAGATATCTATAATTCTTGGTACCTTGGTAGGCCGAGGCTGGTAGATAGCTTGAGTTCAGGAGTTCTGAGCAGCATGAGTGCTAAAGTCAATCAGGTGTGTGCACTAAGTCTAAATGAACTTCCACTTTGTATTTCTTACCCTGCCCACCAGCTACCAATTACCCAACTCCACCAACGATAGCTCTTCTCTTCTAAACTCACCACTATGCTCCTAACTTAATTGCCAGCACCCCTCATACCTTTCTCTCCCCTCTGATTGAAGGGCTGGAAGGTGGAGAACAAAACCCCTCCCAGTGCCTTCCCTTACGGAGGGCAGGAATTGGTCTCATTTATTCTACTTTGCCTCTGCTGTCCTGCTTGGTTTCGATTCTCACAGAAAAAGATGCTCTTACATAAGACAGGTGGTTATTGTCCTTCATCTTCGAAGGGGACCAAAACGACATCACCATGATAAAGTGAAATTTCAGTGTGTCTGACTGGCTGATCAGATCACTATAAGCTCGGAATACTCTACCACCGGTTGAGCATAGATAGTCTGTGTGAATATTTGGGGTGGATATCCCAAATTTGTGCATCCTGTGTTCACTTTATGCTGTCTCAATTCTGCTTTGCTCAAAGAGCACATCACCTTTTCTGATGTGGACACGCCATGCTGAGCGGTCCTGTGCCATTGTCTCCCATGTTACATGGTCAAATCCAAAGTTCTTGAGAGTGTCCTTGTATAGCTTCTTTTGGCCATCATGGGATCATCTGCCCCATAGGAGTTCTCCATAAAATAGTCAGACCTGTCAGACAGGTACCCCCTCAATGTACCTTCTGGTGTCCCATGCCATCCTTCCCTTCCTCCTTTTGTATTGTCTCTCCCTTCAGATTGTAAGCTTCTTGAGAGCAGAAACTGTATTTCTTTTTATTGTTTCCCCAGAATTTAACACAGAGCCTGGAACATAGTAGGCACTTAATAACTGTTTATTGGATTGGTTTGGACCAATATTGTGAGTCTCAGGGATTGGGCAGTCACAGGAAGGGAAAACTAGCCCAGGTTATAACTGACATCAGTCAAAAAAAGTAGAAGTGATATTGGGACCACAAACGGTCTTTGGACGTCAAGCCTGGGTAAGATGGAAAATCTCAGGCTCAAAAAAAATTGCTGTCCATAGTAATTGTAACAGCTAATATCTGATTGCGATATTTTAATAATGGGGAGATCAATCCCATGTACTTCTCTGAGTGAACAGGTGTCTCATCTCTCCCCCATCACATTTCCTCTTTTCCAACTACTCTGAGGCAGCTTATGCAAAATGTCATTTCTCAGTGTTCGCATTTTATTGGAAACAAAGTGGCTTTGATTCAATTGTGCCAACCTATTTCTAGCTCAAAATGCTCCCTCTGCTCTCTGTCAGCCTCAATGGGGATAGCAACAATTAGAAAAAACAGCTGCCTTCTCACTATGGATCTTTGGTGCAGTCCTACATATTAGAAAACAAAAAGGGATCTATAGACCAATTTTTCAAACAGGATTATAGATTTTGAACTGGAAGTATCAGTAGAGGTCATAAAGTCCAACAACCATATTTCAGGAAAAGAGACTGAGTCTTAGAGTGATTGTGATTTGTTCCAAGTCAAACTTAAATTTAACTGTACACTCTCATAGTGTATTCATCTTTATATCTTCAGCTCCAGTATATCTAGGGAGGCACAATTTTCTTCTGTGTCAATCAATCAGTCAACAAGTATGTATTAAGTGCTTATTTTGTTCTAGGCATTGTGCTAAGAACCGGGGGGGGGGGGGGGGGCGCGGGGGGGGAAGAAAGGAAAAAAGGAAAAACAACTATGCCTGACTATAAGGAGTGTACATTTTAATATGGAAGATAACATGTAAATAGCTAGATCACACATTATACGAGTGTGTGTGCATACACACACACAGATTATATAAAGGTAATCTGAAAGAAGGTGGGGAAGAGACAGGAAAAACTTCCTGCAAAAAGTGCAATTTGAAACGAGCCTTGAAAGAAGCCAGGAAAAATGAAGTTGAGTTGAGGGGGCAGGGCATTCTAGGCATGGGGAGTAACTAGTATAAAGTCACGGAGATGGGAGATAAAGGATTGTGTTAGAGAAACTGCAAATAGACCAACGTGGCTGACTCATAGTGTGTAAAGGGAAATACAATATAAGAAGGCTGGCAAGGTAGGAAGGGGTCAGGTTGGGAAGGAGATTTTTTATCTTTTATCATAGAGTTGACAGGGAATCACTTGGACCTTATTGATTGGCAAAGGTGTGTGTGTGACATGGTTAGACCTATCCTTTAGGAAAAATCATTTTGGTATCTGAATGGAGAATGCATTAGAGAGAAGAGGAACCTGAGGCAGAAGAACCATTGTTAGAAAGCTACTGTAAATCTGGGAGAGAAGTGATAAGGGCCCAAACTAGTGGGGTAGATCATACAAGAGATGCTGTGAAAGTAGAAAGGACAAGATTTGGCAATGGACTAGACATGTAAAGTGAATTGCAGTGAAGAGTCCAGGATGACACCAAGATTGTGAGTCTTGCTCTTCAAGGATGGCTGTGCTCATCACAGTAATAGGGAAGTTCAGAAAATGGAGGAAGAGGGAGCGGGGTGAGGGATGGGAGGAGATGAGTTCTTTATCAGACACGGTACATCTGAGATGCCTGAGATGCAGAACATCTAATTCAAGATGTTTAAAAAGTAGTTGGAAATATCTATCTATCAGCAAAAATACAAGGTCTAGAGAGATAGATGATAGATATACACTCAAAAATGTGTATATATTCCTATATATCTGTATAGATAGATAAATATCTTGAACAGTCTGCATAGAGATGATAACTGAACACATGGGAGATGAGATAATCAACTGAGAAAAAGACTGAAAAGAGAAGGAGGCCTAGGACAAAGCTTTGAGGTAAAGTCAAGGTTAATGCAAAATGCAGCTAATAAATCTCTGCCTTTATTATTTCAGTGTGTCATAGAAGAGAGAGCCCTGAATTTATTGAGGAGATGTGAATTTGCTTATTCAACTCCTCTGAGCCTCAGTTTCCTTATCTTATCTAATACCTGTAATACCCATGTCATAGACTTCTTGTGAAGCTCAAATGAAAGAATGTATGTAAATGCTTTGCAAATATTAAAGTACTAACAAGTGTCAGTTATTATTGTAATTTCCTACAGCATCATCATATGAGTAGATATGAAGCTAGAGTTCATCTAGTCCAATCCCTTAATTTTACAGAACCCCAAAATGAGAATTGATTTAAGGCTGTGCACTGAGTGGCAAGGTCAGAATCTTAACCCAGCTCTGTTGATCTAGTGTACTTTCCATTCCACAGGTGGTTTTTGTTGTTTAAGAGGTTCAGTCATATCCAACTCTTCATAACCCCATTTGGGATATTCTTGGCAAAGATACTGGAGTGGTTTGCCATTTCCTTTTCTAGCTCATTTTATAGATAAAGAGACTGAGGTAAACAGAGTTATGTGATTTGCCCAATGTTACACAAGTAGTAAGTGTCTGAGGCCAGATATTAACAGATAAAACATTTATTAAGCACATATTACATACCAGGTGTGGGGCAGCTAGATGGTTCATTGGATAGAGCACTAGGCCTAGAGTCAGAAAGATCTGAGTTCAAATCTCACCTTAGACACTTACTAGCTGTGTGACCTTGGACAAGTCACTTAGCCTTTGTTTGTCTGAGAAGCATCCAGGTGGTTCAGTGAATAGAGACTGGGTCTGGTGTCAGAAAGATCTGAGGTCAAACACAGCCTCATTAGCTGAGTAACCCTGGGCAAGTCACTTAATTTTTATTTGCCTTAATCTACTGAGAAAGAAAATGGCAAAGCACTCTAGTATCTTTGGACAGCACAGTCCATAGGATCACAGAGTCAGACATGACTAAACGATGTAAGACAGGCACTGCTCAGAGGAAATGGGGCAAGGGAAAAACAAATATAAGCGAGATAGTCTCTGTCTTCAAGGAGTTTACCTCCTAATGGTGAAGAGATCCAACAGCAAAGTCAGAATTCAAACCTAGGTCTTCTGACATCAGATCCAGCACTGCTTTCCTATACACACAAATCCTGTTGTTTTACCCCTGCTTAATGCAGTGTTCATATATTGTTTGTTTTCTAGTTCTCTATGCATGACATGTTGCCTCTCCCAAAGTAGGAATCTTTGAGGACTGGGATTTTGTCTTACCTCAACTTTGTTCCTTCTGAATTGAATTGGATGAAATCAGAGATCTGGGTGCCCTGACTTCAATCACTCACCCTCTCTGGGCTCTCCCCTCTCCCACGATGCCTCCTTCTAGCCCAGAGATCCACTGGAATTCAGAGGTCATGAGGCTGCTGTGGAATTAGTCTGGAAATTAATTTACTAATTACACCTTATTCATTTTGGACATATGTATTGATCTTTGTACTAGGCCCTATAGGGGAGACGAAGTATAATTCACAGTCCAGTTGAGGAGATGAAAGTCATACACATGGAGAGTAGAGCATTGGCTCTGTGCTGGACAGGGATCCAGACTTGGAAAGAACCCTTAAAGGTCGTCCAGTGCCCTCATTAAGCAGATGAGGAAACTGAGACCCAAGGAGACTGAGCAACCTGTCAAAGCTCCCAAATTGATTTAAACTCAGTTCCTGAGTCGCCAAGTTCAATGCTCTAAACAGTTTACCCCCAAAATATGCTATGTTGATCAGTTGTTTCTATTGTGTCTGATTCTTCATGATTCTGTTTGGGGTTTTCTTGGTACAGATACTGGAGTGATTTGCCATTTCCTTCCCCAGATCATTTTACAGATGATAAAACTGAGACAAACAGGGTTAAGTGGTTCGCCCAGAGTCACACAGCTAGTAAGTGCCTGAGCCAGATTTTAACTCCCTAAGTCTAACTACTTCACCACCTAGCCAACCAAATATATTATGGGACCTCAGAAAATAATGAACTCACTAGGAATTAGAGTAGTCAGAGAAGGCTCCATGGAGGAGGTGAGACTCAACCAGAGTTTGAAAGGGCTAAAGCCAGTGAAATGAAGACCACCTTGACCATGAACTCTTTATACTTAGAGCAACCAAAATTATTCTGAAGGTACCGAGAGAGAAATGCCACAGGAATTATATGCACTATTTTTTAAAACAAGAAGAAATTGTGATAAACATCAATTTACTCATTAATTAAATTAATGTCTTCTAACAAGAAGACACAAACAACATAGTTTGTATTGAAAGTCTGAAGTGATTCAGATTGAAAACTGCAATATTGTAATGAAATCACTGTCCCCTTTGGATGATAGTGGATGCCTAAGCCTCCCTAGGTTGTCTAAGTAGTTTTTCTCATGAGAAAACTAATCCTACAATTAGAGAAGCTTGAGAAATCATCTGCTCTGGGCAGATGAACATACGGCACACTCATGTATATATGATGTAAATGGAAGGTAATTTCAAAGAGAAAGTCACTAGCATCTAGGGGTACTAGGAAAAGTCATATGTGGAAATTGGGAATTAAGTTATGTCTTGAAGGAAGTCAGGGAAATTAACAGGCAGAGTTGAAGTGGTAAATCATGCAGGCATGGGGAACAGCTAGTACGAAGACACAGAGAGATTTCTATGCCTTCAGGTTGCTTAGAAATGAGGTAGATCATAGGATTTAGAACTGGAAGAAATCTTAGAGATCACCTAGTGCTCTAATATCCCCTTCCCCATACATATTTTAAGAATGAGGAAATTGAGTCTACAAGAAGTGAAATGATTTGCCCAAGAAACTATACAATATGTAGCAGAGCTCAGATTTTCTGAATTCAAATCTAGTGTCGTTTTGGGATAAATTTTGCTGTGCAGACAGTGAAGGAAAATGTCTCCATGTGTTAAAATCATCAGAGGATGCCTCTAAAAGGAAATGTCAATTGAGACTAGGGGTGAACAAAGACATGGAGATAGAAATAAATCTCATATGTTCTGGGTAATCCCTTTTTCCTTCCCTTCTTCCCTCAGAACTGATTGCATCCTTCAGTGGGTTTGATGCCAAGGTTTAAGCCAGTGAAATTAGGATCTACAAATAAGATCCAGGTCCTTGTGCAGGGAAAGCCAGAGACTACAAATCAAATCCCCCATACTAGATGATGAGATAACCACCAGAGGCAATAGAATAAATATCAGTGACACAGGAAGAATCTTCCAGGAGAATGTAGTTTCTGTTGACTATAAAGACCTATGACACAAGCAGGAGGAACACTCATATGAGATTCCGAGATCAGAAATAAATTCCCCAAGAGTGCCATCCAGGTGATATGACCCCAGTCACTAACAATACACCCACTTCCCTAACCAAGCAGGGACAAATTCCCTCAAACTCTTGGCAGTAATCAGAAGTTCTGGTTAATGCTACTCTGTTTTCTCATTTCCTCCCCAAAATATCGATCTCCAGTGGAAATAACTCTTTGATAACTGAATTCTTTCAGTAGAATCATAAACTGGCAGAGCTCAAAAGGATTATCTTAGAATGCACAATGTCGGAGCTGGAAACCAAATAATGTAGTCCCTACCTCCTCATTTTACTAAGGGAGAAAATTTTTCCAGGCCCAGAGGAACTATGCTTTAGGGTATTGAAAAGATAAGTGTATGAGTAGACTATGCCACTCTCAGTAGGCTTCAAAAGATTTTCTGTTTTTCTCCATTACTTCTTGATGTTTCATGAGGTGATATGACTTCTAGTCTTCCACCATTCTTCTCCATCATATTTATTTGTATCTAAACCAATATTGTCCTTGGGTGCTACATTTCTTTCCTTGGCAAGGAAATCCAATATTTGATGACTGAAGGGATTTCGAGGCTTCTTTAGCATCCTACTTGTGGCAATTGAGTAATATTGGTTAAACTTCCTTAAGAAATACTGGTGTTGTTGTTTAGTTGTTTTTTAGTTGTGTCTGACTCTTTGTGATCCCATTTAGAGTTTTCTTGGCAAAGATACCAGAGTAGTTTTCCATTTCCTTCTCCAGCTCATTTTATAGATGAGGAAACAGAGGCGAACAGGGTTGTAACTTTCCCAGAGTCATACAAGAAATGTTGGTAGTTTTTTCAATAATTTCTTTTCTATTTATTTACCAATTTGTGGCATCAATAGCTGTTAAAATAAGACAAATTAGAGTATACCCAAACTATCTTTTGAAGAATATATATAATATATATGTGTATATACATATACAGACATGAAGCATCTGTATAGTTTATAAGACTATGACACATATTTCTTTTTAAATTTCATTTTATTTTTTTTTACATTTTAAGTTCTGAGCTATCTCTCTCCCTCCTCCCTCTGTGCCAGTGAAGATACAGATATAGATAGATAGATGTATATGTATATACATACATATATGTGTATATACATGTATATGTAAAGTCATACTCTTTGTGTATATATATTATATATATACACATATGTATATGTGTATATATATGTATATATATCAGTTTTTTCTCTGGAGATAGATAGCATTTTTTCATAGATCTTTTGTAGTTGATTTGAATATTTATACTACTCAAAATAGCTTAGTTATCAGTTATTTTTCTAACAATATTACCATCACTATATACAATATTATCTTGATTCTGCTCATTTCTTCATTATCTCATGCAATTCTTTTTATGTTTTTCTAAAATCAACCTGTTTAGTGGATTTCAGAAATACCTGGATCGATTCATATGAACTGATGCTGAGTGAAGCAGAACCAGTAGAACACTGTAAATAGTAACAGTCACAATGTGTGAAGATTGTTTTTGATAGGCTTAGCCCTTTACAGCAATGCAAGGAACTAAGACATTCCCAAATGACTCATGATGGAAAATGCCATCCGTGTCCAGAGAAAGAGCTATGGAGTCAGAATGCAGAATGAAGAAGAGTGTTTTCTCTTTTGTTATGTTTAGTTTTGTTTCATTTTACTCATGCTTTTTCCCATTTGTTTTCATTCTTCTATGCAACATGACTAATGTGAAAAAGTGTTTATAAAGAGTCTGTTTATATACACACTTTATGTGTAGAATCTGTATAAGATTGCATGCTGTCTTGGGGAGGGAAGAGGGGAGCTAGTGGGAGAAAATTTAAAACTTATGAAAGTGATTATTGAAAATTGAAAACAAATAAATAAATAGATTTGGAGAAAAAAACAAAAACATTATTCATTATTTCTTACAGCACAGAAGTATTCCAGCATAGACTTTTTTACTTCTTAATCCTGAGACATTTTCAACATTTCTCCCCTATGTCCATCTTTGCATCAAAATTACTGAGTAAAGTACATATATATTAATTTAATTTGTATGGGCTTATTGATTTCCATGTAAAAGTTCTCTATTCATCTTCTGCCACATGTGTTAGCACATAAAGCACAATTATCTTTATCGGGCTATTTTTATCAATGCTCATCATGAGGTGACGATATGAGGTGATCAAATACCATGAATGATATTTTCTGGTTCTTGTAGACATGTAAGCAAAGTGACTTCACAAATTACTTAATTTGCCTTTCCAAGGAGACCCTGTGAGCATCATTCTAATTAGTTGCTGCTTCCTTTAGGCATCTGTTTTTCATTTACAACAGACATCCTGTGCCATCTTTTCACTGGGACAGGAATTCTCCTATCTGCAACAGAGTTGAGGGCAGGTGACCCAGAACTCTGTCCCTCACTGCTACATTCCAGAATTTTTATCTCTTATTATCTATAAAGTATTACTTTTCACTCATCAACACTAGTCCCTCTGCATAAGCCATTCCTGTTTCTTCCAGATGTTATATGTTGCTTCATCCACTCACACTTCAAGGTCATGGTTAAATGAACAGTGAAACAATATTTCACTTGCTTCCTAGCTCCAAGTGAAGAAGGAGGAGAAGAAGAAAAAGAAAGAGGAGATAAAGAAAAAAGAAGAGGAGGAGGAAGAAGAAGAGGAGAAGAAGGAGGAGAAGAGGAGGAGAAGGAGAGGGAGGAAGGAAGGAAGGAAAGAAAGAAAGAAAGAAAGAAAGAAAGAAAGAAAGAAAGAAAGAAAGAAAGAAAGAAAGAAAGAAAAAGAAAGAAAGAAAGAAAGAAAGAAGGAAAGAAAGAAAGGAAAGAAGGACCTTTCCATTTTAGAGTTTGACTTGCTATTTTTCTATCTCCTTTCTCCAGTCCAGGAGTGATAGAAAGTTCACACAAGCGGTACATTTCAAAACCGGGTCTTGGAAATCACTCGAAGAGAGTTCAACTTCTTCACGGATATAATTGCAAGATCATCATCTCCAGTGTCCTCTCCAGCTCTGCTGTTTATCACCTGGGCTCTGCAAGGCAAGAACAAATGCAATTTCTCACCTGATTTGACGATCTGTCCAGGAAGTTCAATATGAATCAATAGCATGGTGAGGTAACCAAAAAACTAACATGAACTTAGACTGCATTAAGAGAAGCTCCCTAGTTCTGTTGTACTCTTCCTCGGTCAGACCACAGGTGAAGCATTGTGCTTCATTCAGTGTTGATTACCACATCTTAGGAAGGACATTTATAGACTAGAGGGCATTCCATGGTAGACAGCTAGAATGATAAAGAGCTATTGAGATAATGCCATAAGACAAGTAATTAAAGGAGCTAGTGATGTTTAGCCCAGGTAAGATACTTGGGGAGACATGATAGCTATCTTGAAGCTTGTAAAGAAAAGAGAGCTTAGACGTCAGAGAATCATAGCTCCACAGCCAGAAGGGAATTCAGAAGCTGTCAAGTCTAACTGTGTGGTGTCCTTCTTGTTTCCATGGGCAATAATTGGAGCTATGTTAAGTCCTTGCTCATAGGCAAATTTAGACTCTACAGAAACAGTTCCCCACAATTAGAACCATCTAAAAGAATGAGTGGCTTCAAGAACGAATGATCTCCCTCTCTTTGGAAGTCTTTGACAGGATAACTACCTATTGGAGATTTTTCGGAGGGGATGCTTGGTCAGGTATGGGTTGGAGTACATAGCCTTGAAGGCCCCTTCTTATTCTGTGTGTGAAATAGAAATCTACAATGAAGAATTGACCTACTCAAAACTGCAACCCTTTCAATTTACATTCAACAAACATTTATTAATTCCTGCTATGTGCCTACATCCTAACAGTG
Source organism: Potorous gilbertii (assembly GCA_028658325.1). Classification (NCBI taxonomy): domain Eukaryota; kingdom Metazoa; phylum Chordata; class Mammalia; order Diprotodontia; family Potoroidae; genus Potorous; species Potorous gilbertii. Next base: position 281,951,418 of record CM053769.1, on the reverse strand, counting down.
TCCCATACTCCCATTACCCTTTATTTCATATATTTCATTACCATCATCTCTCATATTTTAATACTATCACTATCATATTAATTATTCTTTTGAAATGTCTGTTGAATATATCTTTAGAGCATTTCCACCTTGTTGATTTTTTAGAAAATTACTATGAGGGGCCAGTTTTTATACCTGAAGTGTCGTCCTGGTGCCCAAAAGCAAGGGATTGGGAGTCAGACTGAAGACCCCCTTGTCCCTTGCTACTTGCATTCTTTGGAGGTTGAATAACCAGTTCTCTGCTTTTCAGTTTTCTCACTTGCAATATGCAACATACCTCTGCTTATCCCATGGAGTTGTCATGAAGATAAAATGAAGGAAAAGGTACAAATGTGCTTTGTAACTGTAAGGGACTAAAGAAAAGCTATTGTTACCCATAACACTACGACCTCCATTATCATTGTAATACTCCACTTTGAACATAGATGGGTTTAGCCCCAAGTCAGGCAGAAAATTAGATCACTCCGTTCCTTGAGCATGGCTGGTCCGCACAGTTTGACTCCATTTGTCCCTTCATGCACAGACAACTTTTTCACCTGCCTCACTGCTTCACCTCTCTCTCCCCACCCAGGTCCTCACACAGAAACGGCACCACCAGGAAGTTCTTTCTGCAAGAGCTGTTGTCACCTATCACATGAGGATACATACATAGTTCTTTTCCAGCCTACTGCAAAACTTGTGTCTTGGAGATGGGAACTTCTCAGCGGTGGAAGAGACTGTTGATTTCCTCTTTGGGGTAAAGATACTATGACCATTTAAAACAGAAAAGTACCTTTAAAGGGTAACTAGTATAATTGTATATGGTATATATAAACTAGTATATATGATATATATCACCTAGTGTTCATTTAACAGAGGAGGAGAGACAGAAAAAAAAAAGGGGGGATGTGCAAAGACCCTATGGCTAGTTAAGGGAAGACATATCTCAGGGCTCTATCCATCATGCCAAAAAATGGGATTAATAGAAGTGTGGCATAGTAGGCTAGGATTTGGGGGGACAGAAGGAAATTGAGGACAAGGTTGTCAAGACAATATTAGCTTTTGTATCTGACTTGTGCTCAAATGAATCTATGGACAGAGATAGAATTTCAAAGGTGAAAGGGATCTTGGATATCAGCTAATCCAACTCCCTTATTTACAACTGAGAAGAGAGCTTTATTATTTTACAGCTAAAAAAGAGAAGCAACTTACCCATGCTCACACGAAGAGCAAATAGCAAAGCTGAGGCTTCACGACTGTGTTTAATAAAAATGTATTGCCATTACCATCCCTTGCCAGGATCACTAAGACTAAGACTAAGTTTTAACAGTGGCTGAAGTACAATTGCATATACCTTTCTCATAAATATCTATCAATACCTATAAATACCCTATCAATAAACCAAAAGTACCTTCTTCAAAAGCTGGATTCTCATGTGCCTGCGCTTATTGGGCTAGGGTAGAAGATAAAGCACTTAGTCTTAGCTCTCAGCTCTGGCAATGCCACATGTTCATGAAAAGCTCTAACACCTCGGGAGCCTAGGTGAGCCCAATAGTGGATGTCCATTTTCATTTCACAATGGAAACTTTCTGTATTATGTATCCTTTTAGAGGACCTGTCTTATACTTGGTAACTATGGTAGGAGCAATATCCTAACCCCTCCCCTCATGTAGGGGTGGTTTTTCCCCCAAAAGATATTGAGACATTCGTACCAATTTGTTTGGCTCACAGGACAGGGGGTTCCGACGTCACTTCTTCATATAAATATAATATAATTTTTAATATAAAATATTAATGTAAAGCAACCTTGAGGAGATGCAGCTCTTAGATGCTTGGGTGGTTTAATTATGCTGAGTGCTTCATTCAGTGGAATCACCTGGAAAATGTTCTTAATATCCTTCTGCTAAGGCTAGGTCGATCTCCTTTTGTTCGCTATTAAATGACATTTAAGTATTTTACTTTATTCCAATATTAGACCTAAACTATGAAGGGCTGACCTGAGTAAGAGCCAGCCCAGAATAATTGGCGTATTCTTACAGAATTGAAATATGATGAGCTCATTGATCTTTTTGTTTTATTTTTTTAATTTAATTTAATTTTCAAGTCCACATTTGTCTCCTGCCTACATCCCTTTTCCCCCATTGAGAAAGCAAGAAAGAACAAAATCCCTTTTATAAACCTGTATAGCAGAGCAAAACAAATTTCCCCTCTGGCCGTATTTTCTAAAAATGTCTCCAGTTGTACACTGAGTCGATCCCCTCTCTATCAGGTTATGGGTAGCATGTTTCATCACCACCTATAATTGTGGTTGGTCACATAATGAGCTCATTAAGGTGAGGCATAGGCAGTGCAGAGGGATGTGAGCTTGGATCGCCCTGTGGTGGCACTTTTAGTGATTGCTTACAGTAAGTCACACTCCACTCCTGGGAGATGAAAGAATAAGCCTGTGGCAATTCTACAAGAAAAGAATAATATATTCTCTGTGTCCTTAATAACTAACTATCCTCAGATGATAATTGAGATAAACTCTGCTTTATTGGGCCTTCCAGTCTAGTAATTAAAGCCTCCTCCAAGTTCCACCAGAGCATCTCTTCAGAACTCAGTTTATCTCAAATCAGGACTGAACTGAATGGGGGGAAGGGGTGTAAGGGTTTGGAGGTTGGGGGAGGGGTGGAGGAATGGAGAAAGAAATGTTCCCCTCATTAAAGGACAAATTCAGAAGAGCTAACAGTGCTCAGCCTTTCCTAGCATTGGGTCCCTTTTGTATTGCTAAAGGTCATCAATCACCCATTTGCCAGGGAAGGCCTTGGGTTCTCCTCCCAGCTTTAAGGAGTCATATTTTTGTAAACTCTGACTCTGAATGGCTTTTTAGAAATCACAATGCAGTTGAACCAGTAACCTTCAGTCCTATAATTGTACATGGACATACCCTGTTATTGCCAGGCCCCTAACAATGAAATAAAACAAACCAAGGGATATTCCTAGAATTTTAGGGTTATCTAACAACTATGCTGAAGAAACCATTTGAATTTTGTTTGTTTCTTTGTTTTAAATATAGAATTTTAAAAGTCAACCACAATTTTGCCACAAGGATTTTATTGCAATTTGTTAAGCCAAGTCATTGAAAAGACAATAGTCAATTCTCCCCAGGAACTCAGGGACATTTCTGCAACTGGGAATGTGTCAAGTCCTGAAATAAATCAAAGTCATGAGTTGAGGAATAAAGCATCTTTAATTGAGATAACAGGGTAGCAAACCTGTCACAATGGATTTCCCAACCAAGAGACCCCTGAAAGGTTCCCGATGCTTTTAGGAGGGGTGGGATGGAGGTGGTACGAATTCGCAAGACCTGGACATGAGACCCCTGTGGCCCTTTGCAATCCAGGCAAGGAAAACCTTTGTGGCTGTTTTGCCCTTCATGCCATGATTCCCAGTGGAAAGGGGCAAGGACATTAGAAGCTGAGGTCTAGCTTAAGTTAGGTTCCTTCACAAGGCAAAATCTCCATGTGGGAGGACTTAGGATGTGGTTTAGCACAACTTATTCAAGAGTAAATAGGTTAAGAGTAGGAATGTAAGGACATTAATGAAAATATGACATTACAAGGATCATTTAAGGGAGTGGCAGTCCACATTACATTTGGTACTAACAATTTCTGTCATTGTATTAACAATTTTCTGTCTTATGAACAAATGTGCCAATTGGACCCCATTTTGTATCCCATTGAATTAGCTGAGGACAGGTAGGGATGTTATTTTAGTTTTAAAATTTCTACCATCCCCCCAAAGCTGTGAACTATGACTCATGAACTGTAATTCTCTCTAGCATGAGCTTCCAGTGAGGAGTGCGCCCTGAGGAACAGATAATTTAGGCCCCAGGAGTATTTCCCCAACTCTAGAAGAAATGGGAAACAAAACTCAAGTACTGGCCCAGAGGACTTCTGGGTTTTGTTGTTTTTTAAATATTTCTTTGTATCTTCAGTCAAAGTCTGCTAGGTAGCAAAGTGGGTTAGGGCACAGAACCTGAAGTCAAGAAGACCTGAGTTCAAATCCAGCCTCAGACATTTACTAGCTGTGTGACCCTGAACATGTCACTTCACCCTGTTTGCCTCATTTTCCTCGTCTATCAAATGAGCTGGAGAAGGAAATGGCAAACCACTACAGTATCTTTGCCAACAAAACCCCAAATGGGGTCTTAGAGAGTTAGAAATGATTGAAAAACAATCTATCCTCAATCATAGGGAAACACAGGCCCCAGAAGTAGCAGCACCCACAGTGCTCTATTGAGGTTTAGGGGTGCTGGTGTTGAGATCAGGGAACTAACTGGGACCTTAATGTAGCAAAGTAACCTTTTACACCCCTTAATTAATACACTATCCAACTTGACTATTTCACTCTTCCTTAGGTCTCCCTTAGTGTCCTCTCCCCACCTACCCTCTTAGCAACTAAGAACCTTGCCTACTACATCACTGTAAAAACTGAGGCCATTTCACTGAGCATTATGCGTCACTGTTCCCCATCTTATATCTTCCCTGATAACCTCCTTCTTTCCTGTCTTACACAGAGGTATCCCTTATCTGTGCCACAGCAGGTTCCTCTGCTTACACCTCGGATCCCTTTTATTTCCTTTTTCTTTAGCAGACTGCCCTCCTCCTCCCCCCCATCCTCACTCTATCACTAATCTTTAATGTCTCTTTATCTACTGCCTGTTTCCTGGCTACCTACAATATCCTCATGTCTCCTCCATCCTTAAAAAACATTCACTTGTTCTGACCATCCCTGCTGGTTATCTTGCCATATCTGTTCTCCGTGTCTAAATTCCATGAGAATGCCATAAACAATTGGTGGCTCTCCTCTTCTTCAGTTCTAAACTCTCAGCAATCTGGCCTCCAAAACACTTCTCCAATGTTACCAATGATTTTTTGATTGTCAAGTCAAATGGGCTTTACTCACTCATCATTCTCTTGATCTGTCTGCAGCTTTTGATGCTGCTGATTTCTTGTGACTTTCTATCTTTTCTGTATATAGCTTGCACGTAAAAAGGTTTTGGATTTTTTGTTGTTTTTTTTAATAGGTTGTCTCTCTCATTAGAATATGATTTCCTTGAGATTAGAGACCATGCTTTCCCCTTTCTTGGTATCCCCAGTGCTTAACATAGTACCTGGCACATAATTAGAACCTAATGAATGTTTGTTGACTGACTTGTTGACCTGGAAAGAATAAGTATTTGACAGTTTTTTTGGGTTAGCAGTAACATTGGGGCAAAATCACTGCAGCTGCCCTGAATAGGTTGGCAGGTGAGGGAGGGACACTGAGAGACACCTATAGGTATGAAGATTCTCATAAGGTGTTTACCTTGACCAGGATCCTCTGTCATCTTATCTTGCAGCTGTGACTGCTCTACATCTGGAACACAATTCTTTTCTTTTGAGGTTGAAGAGGTTTGCAGAAAATGACTAGTTTGGTATTTTACTAATCACCTGATCTTGTGTTCTACTTTAAGTGACAAAGTTGGGATTAGATTTAATTCATCTGGGGCAGGTAGGTGGTACAGTGGATAGAACACCAACCCTGGAGTCAGGAGAACCCGAGTTCAAATGCAGTCTCAGACCCTTGAACACTTAACTATCTGTGTGACCCTGGGCAAGTCACCTAACCCGATTACCTCATTCCCCCATGCAAAAAAATTAATTCATCTGATTTATTCATTGATTTCTATGAGCATGTTCGATGTTCATATATGGCCAAAGGGACCTTACCTAGAAGGCACAGGTAGGGTCAGGGAGTGCAACAATTTCAAGAGACCTGTTATGGTTCGATCATATCCGACTCTTCCTGTCTTCTATTTGGGAATTTCTTAACAAAGACACTAGAATTGCTATTTCTTTCTCCAGCCCATTTTACAGATGAGGAAACTAAGGCAAATAAGGTTGTGACTTGTCCAGGTTTACAGTCTCATGTCTGAGGCCACATTTGAACTCAGGTCTTTTTGTCACCAGCACTCTGTGTCCTGTGTCACCCTGCTACACCTTCAAGGAGCCTATCCAGTTGCAAAAGAGAACCACTAATAATTTGTCTCTCATTTTTTCTTGATCTCCCACTCCTTTCTATCCTTTCCCTATATACTAGGTCTGATGGGAGGCTCCAACGGGCCTTTCTTACAGCACTCAGAGAGAGCTAAGGAGCTTACAGAGCTCTAAGTTAATGTGTGGTACATCCATGACTCAATTACAGTGAATTCTTTTCAATGTATGTGGATCTTTATTCATCTAGCAAAATCAGACATGATCCAGACATTAGACAGGAAGCAAAGTGGAAAGAACCTGGACCTGGAGTCAGGAAGAACTGTGTTCAAATCTGGCCTCAAACTCTTACTGTGTGACCCTGCGCAAGTCACTTAACCCTGTTTGCCTCAGTTTCCTCATCTGTAAAAACAGCTGGAAAAGGAAATGGCACACTGCTCCACTAATTTTGCCAAGAAAACCCCCAAAAAGGATCATGAAGCATCAGACATGATTGAAAAATGACTTAACAATCAAATATTTTCTTAATCTGTAAAATGGGCATAGTAATGCCAGCACTCTCTGCATCTTAGGGCTAGTGTAGGGAGGACACTTAGAGTAAGCGAAAAGAATTATAAGAATAACAGATGCTATCATTATCTAACAAGACATTTTTGAGGATCAAATCAAATAACGGTTATGAAGCACCTTATAACTATCTAATGGTATATGAATGTGAACTATTGGGGTTTTTAAAATAATATTTTATTTTTTCTCCAATGACATGTCAAAACATTTTAAAATATTCCTTTAAAATATTCCTAAATTTGACTATTTTGTTGTTATTATTTTGGGTTTTGGCAATTATATTCCCGTAGCCAGTTTGTCCTAGAACTGGGACTTGAATTACCAGACCCTGCTCTTAGGGAGATACTTGACATTGTCAACAAGCATTTATTAAGCACTGTGTGTCAAGTACTATATTAAGTGCTAGGATATAAAGAATGACAGAAACAGTCCCTACCCTAGAGGAGTTTATATTCTAATGGAGGAAACAGAACCAGGTGGCCTCAGATTCTGTTTGTGTGAGGTTGTAATTATAATATTAGAGGGGAAATCCAAGCTCAGTTGAGTGTCCCTTGATATTGCTTTGGAAGTAACTGATTTTTCTGAAAGTTTGCGTTGGGTTGGTAGGGAGAAGTGTTAATAAGAGAAACACGTAGGCCTACAGATTGAAATGCACTCCCTAGAGTCAACATTTGCAGGGGGGAAAAAGATTGAATATTCATTTCTAGTAAGATTTTTTTCTCTCTCTCTATAATTAATTTGTCATAAACATACTGACGAAGCATTTCTGACATTTAATGGAACTGGAGGTGAAGGTTAACTTAGTCTGCTTGAAGGAAAATTAACGAGCTGCCATTAAGTGCCGAAAAACATTAAATCCCCGTCCCCTTTCTCCCCTCCCTTCCCATCATCGCTACGTAGCCTCCCCTTGTGTCTATAGTACAATGTGCCCACATTTTGTCCCTCTCTGCTGGTATATGAGGGACGTCCTCGTGAACTCAATCGGAAACAATTCCCTGCTGTGATCACCAGCAATGCGGCAGCATCATCTACTTCCATGGCCAGCCACTCCTTAAGCAAAGGAGACGTTGGGGAATGGATGGGGGCACTTGAGAATGTCAACGGCTACCTAACAATTTAGGGTGAGCTGAAAATTGACTTCTTGCCTGAACTACCAGACACAAATTCTGACAAGTTTTAACAGGAGGCCAAGACTTGAGGCTCAAAGCATTTAAATGAGCTTTGGGATGCTCTGTGGTTTCTAGAATTCTGCAACTCGGAAGGGCTTTCTTTAAAGAAAGAGCAAAGAAACTTTTCCATTTGAAGACAGGAGGTTGATTATTTTAATTGCGAAATTAGCGCGTGTGGCCAATGAGGCCAAGGTCATCAGAGCGATCCTGATATGGACCAGTCAGTATCACTCTGCTCTGTGGATTCAGATCGGATTCCTACCTTACAAAGGAATAAATGGTACAGGAGAAGAAGGAGCCAGGAGACAGATATTCTTGTTCTAGCTCTCCTGTTAATTCACTGCATGTTTAGTGTCCAAAGTCTTTCCTGACCTGTCCTCCCCAGCCCCATCTCTTCTGGCTTCCTCCATTTCACAGTCTTTCCTTCCCACATAATGTGCTCCACAATGCAGTGATAAAAGCTTCTTGGCTATTCCTTGCACAGAACACTGCCTCTCCCAATTCTGGGCATTTTCATTGGCTGTCCCCTGAACCTGGAAAGTTCTTCCCTTTCACCTTTGTCTCCTGCCTAGTAAGGCTTCTTTCAAATCCCAAATATAGCCCCATCTTCTACAAAAAGTCTTTCCTGATGGACCTTAATCCCAGTGCCTTTTCTCTCTTGATTATCTCGTTTATCCTGTATATAGCTTGTTTATACTTGGATGTTTGTGTGTTGTCCCCTGTCAGCATCCTGAGTGCAGGGAACATAGTTTGCCTTTCTTTGTCTAGTATTTAGCCTGTCATATAGTAGGTGTTTAAGCAATATCTGTTATGTTTATTGAACTACTGCTTGACTTACTACATGACCTTGGACAAGTCACTTATACCTCTTTCCTCCTTTGTAGAATGAGGATGGCAAAATCTTTCCTTCCTTTGTGACAGTATTGTGATGACCAAATGAAGTTATGTATATGTATATGTATAAGGGGCAGAGCTCTAGATTTTCTCACCCTACACATGCATTAGCAGACTGTGTCCCCAGAGCCAGGCTATTTCTCCATCTCACCTCAGGATTCTAAGGGCACCACTAAGGGGCAATGAGTTTTCTTCTAATGCTATTGACCCAAGCCCCCATTCTCATGTATTCCCCCCAAAATCAATCTATTATCTGTGATCCACATCCAGAGAAAGAAATGTTGGAATCTGAATGCAGATCGAAACATTAATTTCATTTTATTTCATTTCATTTTATTTATTTCATAGTTTGTTCTTTGGTCTGTTTCTTTTTTCACGACATGAATAATGTGAAAATATGTTTTACATGATTGCACATATAACCTATATCAAATTGCCTACTGTCTTAGGGAGAAGATAGGGGAGAGAGAAAAAATTGAAACTCAAAATCTTAAAATTGTCTTTACATGTAATTGGAAAAAATTAAATATCATTTAAAAAGCAATATATTATCTCTTCAATATTGCCTCATCAGTGATATGTCCCACTATCAACTATTAACCATTTGATATATCCTTGATATACTGATAGGCAATTAACATCAATTAGATTTTACAAATATGTCTTTACTGAGAAGATACAGAAAGATCTGAAGTACAGAATATACCCCCTCTACTACCTCAGTCCTTGGGATGGTTAGGTTCAGAATCAAAGTAACTGCTATGAGCCTGCCCCTCCCAAGTACACTTGCAGGTGTGACAACCACTGGACAAGTGTATGAAAGGGGCTATGATAGCCTTAACAATAGGTTTAATAAAAGGATTTGTTCTGTGAAGTTTGGATTCAGTCACAGGGTCACACTTGAGGACCTAGAGGGCCTCCAAAATGCGAGTTCCCCACCCCTGGAACTACAGGCCTATGGGGAACTTTCACACAGGTCAGTGAACTTTCATGAGAAAAAGTAACACCTTTACTTTCAGTCATCTCTAACCGTAACTTAGCATTTACTTATATTATGAATGTAGGCAACAAACATCCTGAGAAGAGGTCCATAGGTTTCACTAGAGTGTTATCCATGAGTCCATGCAATGGAGGGAGGTAGCTTTCTATTTAAGAGTGTGGAAATACTCTGTGACTGTTTCCTGCCTGCTTACTGAGTACTGATTGGCTTCTAAACTGGAACCTTGCACTAATATGCTGAACTGAGCTCTTACTTCCCTGGGGTGATTAAGGGAAGGCATGTTGTAAACCTCTGAATGGGTAGTGAGGCCTTGGGCTCTTCTACCATGGTGCCAAGTGAGCAAGGATCATGTAATATTGATGTATCAGTCTGTCCCTGTGATATCCATTCTTTCTTGCTCTTAGGTGAAGAAGTATTGGAAATGAAATGATCTTAGGAGCTTTAAAATGATGAAGAGCTACCAAAGGTCTGACAATAAATACTAATAACTATCATTTTTATGGTACTTTAAGGTTTACAAGTACTTTGTAAATATCATATTATTTCATGCTCACAACCACCCTGGGGAGTAGGTACTGTTATTAGCTTCATTTTACAGATGAGGGAGGTAAGGCTTCATGGATTTAATAGTTTCAAGAGCACATGATGAGGTAACATCACAGACTTGAGGAATGACCTGTAGGATCCAGTTCAGAAGTGAATCAGCCCAGAAGTCAAGATACTAAGTCCTATAATAAAGTCGGTCAATAAACATCCATTAAGGGTCTGCTATGTGCCAGTCACTGTGCTAAGGCCTGGGGATACAAAAAGAGGAAAAAATAGTCCAGGAGTTCATAATCTCATTGAAGAGACATTTAAAAAGTGCGATCATGCTCTCTTTCCTCCCCAAGCCCAAGTCTTCTCTTCTCAGTTTGATTCAAATGAACAAATATTTATTAAGCGCCTGCTATGCAATGGGTTCTGAACTTTTTGTTTGTGTCGTGAATCCTTTTGATGATAGGTCTAGCAAAAACTGTGGGCCCCTTCTCCAAATATTTCTTGCCCACATTCATAATTGATTTAAATGCTAAATTTTAATTCAAGATTAGCAAAAATAAGATGATATTTTCCCATCTAAGTTCATGGACCCCTTGAAATCTATCATGGTCCCCTTGGGGATCTGCACACCCCAAGTTAAAAACCGTTGTGGTATGTGCAAGATTCAGAGGACACAAAGATGAAAAATGTCTCAGTCTCTGCCCTTGATGAGCTTTCATTTGCCTGGATCTAGAAAAAGAGTACTGTAAGTATAATACCACATAGAGTATATTATACCCAACATGATATGTAATGTCACATAGGAAAAAAGGAGAGATCCAGGTAAAATGCTATAGGAAAAGTTGAGAAGCAATAGAACACTTTCAACTTGGAGAATGAAAAACAGATGGTATCTGAGCTGAGCCTTGAAGAGAAAGAACGATTTAGACAATCAGAGATAAGGAGGGATTGTATTCTAGGTGTGTGGGAAGACCTATGCAAATGCATAGATGTGGGAGAAGGCTTATCAAGTTGGGCTAATAGTGGTCCAAATTGATTTTTATTAGAGATGAGGAATAGTTAAGTATATATACATGGTATAATAATGGTATAAATATATATATATATAT
>CM053769.1:281921316-281939604 GCA_028658325.1 Potorous gilbertii | reverse complement strand
TCCTGATGAATATCTGGTCACTGGATTCAGATGACTCTGGAGGAGAAGTGAGGCTGGTGACCTGCACAGCCCTCCCTCACTCAAAACAAAGTCAAGTGCAAGTCATGTCATTATCTCTCTGATGGCATGGTCTTCTTCAACCACAAAGGATGAACATATACACACACACAAACACACACACACATATATATATAATAGTATAATAATGGTATAAGTATATACATGCACATATACATATGTATGTACATACATCTGTATATATACTTACATATATGTGTGTGAATTAGTTTGCATAGGGCTTTAAACATCATGCTAAAAAGTTGTATTTTATCCTAGAAGCAATATGGAGCCATTGCCAGTTTTTGAGCAGGAGGTGTCCCAGGATCAGACCTGTGCTTTGAGATGATGTGATTAGCATTTGGGAGTATGTTCCAGGAGAAGCTGGAAGCAGGGAGATGAGCTAGGAGGTTGTTATAATAGTCCAAGAAGGGGATGAAGATCTGAACTAGAAGGGTGACCATGTAGATGGAAAGAAAGGGATGGATGGATGTAAGAGGTATTGTGTAGATTGAATTGTATGACTTGCAACTATTGGGTGTAGGGGATAAATAAGAGGGAAGTGTCCAGGATGATTTCACAGTTTTGATTCTGGGTGACTTGGAGAATGTGGTGCTCTCAACAAAAATAGGGGGTCATTGGAAAGATGAGCTGACTTATCAGAAAATATGAGTTCAGACTTATGATCTCTAAGGCCTCCTTTTTACTCTACCAGTATGATTTGTTTATGTGAGCTAAGGAAATGTAAAGCCAATCACAGCAGCACGCCTGAGTTCTGCTGCTGTGGATGATTTGGAGGGTCTAATTGCATAGTATAACAAACTATTTATTCAGCAATAAACTAAATATTGTTCAATAAAGTAAAGCATAACATTCATAGCAACATCCTTAAACAAAACGTATCATCTAATACATATATATCTCATCATGCTCAGTATGTCATATGGTACATAGCATATATCATTGCATCCTCAAAGGTCCCAGGCTAGGGTCTTCCCTTTCCTGCATCCTTAAGGGGTAGCAGAAGATACCACACCATCCACCCCTAAGTCACTGTAACAGCAATCTCCTTAATCAAAAAACAGCATCCAAGTAAAGTTCTATCTCATCTTGACTCAAGGCTGACTTCCAAACTCCAGGCAGACCAATCCCAGCTCTTGCTTGGGTTCACACTAATCCTCCTTTTCTGGGACTTACTCTATTTCACCTTTGCCTCTTCTAACTTATAATTTAAGAATCACTCTATTGTCAGCTAAATCTTCTATCCACTCATTTGATGGGATAAGGCAGGAGGCAACAGGTGAAGGAACACAGCCTGAAAGATGATGCACAGAGCCTGGAAAATCCCTTTGGCAAAGACTTGCTAGGAAGTGCTGTGTGGCCTTATTAAAAAGGATGAGTCACCAGCAGTCTGGGGATCTGAGACAGTACCGCCTGCTCTGGAAAGCCCCAGACAGATGTCAACTGAACAAGACAGACATCTGCCCAGGCTAAGGACAGGGCAGGCACACTATACAGGAAATCCATTTGGACAGTGGCAGCTGGCCTGAGATTAGCCATCGGCAGGTAGGAGCAGGTGAGGGGAGAGAACAGCAGGGTCACTAGGGGGAGAACACAGCACAGATGTTGCTCAGGCCAGTCAACAAGGCATACATACACATACACAGACTGTCCTCATTGTCTCTTCCTTGGCCCCTTCAGCACGTACCTCATCGCCATGCAGAGTTTTATAACAGGTCAAGTATCCTACCTTATTCTTGGACACAGGGCTCTCAGGCTAAATGCAACATTTTCCTTATTCTGACTTACATTATATTGTGGTGTTATGGAAAGCACACTGGCCTGTAGCTGTTCCTAGGTTGGCCTGTAGCTGTTCCTAGGTCTGCCTGTCTCAAGCATGACTTCTCTGAGATGTGGGGGTGGGAAGGATAACATTATTTCCAGGGTCTTCTGTTACTCGTTGGTTTTCTACATCAGTTGTGTTATGTGTGTTCTCAGGAAGTCTTATGTGATGGCTCATGCTGTAAAGCTGTCCAAGGTCTTAAGCACATGGAAGGGTTTGGCCAGGAATGATTCCATGCCCTAGTTTAACAGCTGTATGTCTCTAATAGTACATCTTGAGTGTTTGCATGCTTTGCTAGGCATTCTGGTTGTGTCAGAGTTCATGGGGCCTCTGTGAGCCTGGAAACCCCTCTCCGAGGGGTGAGATCAGCAGAGGCCTGAATCTGACTGTGGGATGAATGCTTCATCCAGTTCCCTGATGCCAAAATGTGCATTCTTGTAACTTGAGATCACAGGAACATAGAACTTAGAAATAGAATAGGCCTTCAAGGTCATATAATCAGTCTAATCCCCCTCAATTTTACAAAGGAGGAAACTAAGGTCCTAGGCCCTAAAAATATCAAAGGAAAAAAGGACCCATTTGTATTAAAATATTTAGGGCAGTTCTTTTTGTACTAGCAAAAACCTTGAAACTAAGGCTAAAGTTTAAACTGTTTAACTAAAACTGAGACTATCCTCCTATTGAGAAATGAATAAAAAATTATCATATATTAAAATAATGGAATATTATTGTACTATAAGGAATAAAATGAAAGCTTCGGAGAAAACTGGAAAGATTCCTGTAAAGTGATATAGAATGAAGTGAGTAGAATCTGGAGAAAAAAACAGGTCATGACAACAACATCCTAAGGGAAAACAACTTTGAACGATTTTTAGAACTCTGCCACATGCAATGACCACTCAAGATTCTAGAGGGCTAAAGATAAACCCTGTTCCCCAGCGCCTGACACAGAGGAGATGGCAGAACAAGACGTTCATTTTTTAACCTGGCCAACGCAGGGATTTGCTTCCCTGGACTACGCGTAGTTATTACAAGGTCTTAGGGGTTTGGTTTTATCTTTGTTCAATTAGGCAATGGGAAGGAAAACAGATGCTTATTAATTTTTAATAATCAGAAAAGAGAAACTGAAACAACAAGAAGAAAAAGTAATTTCTACCCATTTCTCCTAGTTCTTCCCCATGAATGGAGAGCTCAGGAGAGAGCTTAGAGTTAAATGTATAGATTTAAGAGATATCTGCTTAGGGTGATACTTGATCCCATGACAATGCATGAGATATCACAAACACACACACACACACACACAGATATCAAGAAAGCCTTAGGGATATCTAGAATGCTTAATCCTTGTTCTATATAACAATCCTTTAGATCTTTGAAGATAATTCTTGGGTTCTTCCACCTTCATTCTGTTCCAGCTCTCCAGGCAAAATGCCCTCTCTTTTTTTCAACTAACCCTCATTTGCCACAGTTTTGAGTTCCCTCACTCTTGTCTCCTTCCATGTACACATCAGTTTATCAACCTCCTTCCTGAAATATGTGACCTGGCTCTGGACCCACTTCTGCTGATGTGATTTGAACAGAGCCAAGGACAGACTATCGCTCTTCATTTCTGTGAATGACATGTGACACCAGGAAATGTCATCCATGAGACATGAGTCCCTTAAATGTGTTTCATTCCCCAGGTCTCAGTGATACCTGTGCTCCACCTCTTAAAGTCTTGACTCTGAGTCCAATTTGAGCCTGGCTCCCCCTGCTGACAGCCAGCAAAGGCTCCCTGCCAGCAGCACCAGACTGTAAAATCTGCAGCAAGAGACATTCCCCTCCACCAATCCTATTCTGATGCTAATGTTCAAAGGAGCAGGAGTATCTTAAAGAAACATTTGGGTAAAAACCCAAAACATCAGAGGCAAAAAAAAAATATGTTTGCATACAGTACACTTGGAGGACAACGGTTTCTTTCAAAGGGACACAGGAGTCTTCAAGATGGACCAGATCCATGCTCCTGTCAGGCTAAGGATTAGCTTTGAATAGGGGCCCCCAAGGGTCATACCAGCTGTAGGAGAGCTAGGTTACCCTCCCACATGCCAGCCTTCAAGGTGAGGTATATCCTGGCTTCCCTTGTGAGCCATTCTTGGCTCTGGCATTCATAAATATATCCAAACTCCTTCCAAATTCATCCATGCTTTGGGCAAGGGCCAGCACTTGCTTGAGCCTTTGAGGCATTGGTATTGTGGGGGCAAGAGCACCAGATCAGAAGTCAAGAAGTCGGAGTTATAACACTACCTCTGCCACTAACATGCTGGGTAGTCTTGATTGAGGAGCCTCAGTTTCCCCATATGAACAAGGAGGAGATTGAACTAGATGATCTTGAAGGCCTTTGAAGACAGCTAATTTGGAGTATCCACCACAAATGTTCACACGGACTCTCTGTGCCCCATCTGTGGTAGAACATTCAGTGCTGGTATTGGTCTGATCAGCCATAATTGGACATATTGAAGCTTGACTTTATCATGGTGATGTCACTTTGGTCCTCCTGGAGAACAAAGGACAACAACCAACCAGGTGGGGCAGTGGGCTGGAGAGAGCAGAGGAGACCTGGGACTGAGTCACCCCTCTGCTACTGAGCAGCTTTATAACCACAGGTAAACTCTTGAGGTTACTGAACCTCAGTTTCCTCAAAGAAGAAAGAATCAAATATTAAAATGTTCATATAGTAGTATATGTATATATATATATACACACACACACATATACATGCATATGATACATACACACAAACACACACATACACACACATATATAAAAGCTACTACTCTAGGGTCTAGATTTCTATGTCCTATGTCACAGTTTCTGTGAACTCATTACCCACTGGATGTTTTTTAATTCACTAAATGTCTTTCATTCATTTTTGCAAGGGGTCTCCTTTGTCTTCTTTCTCAGATCAAATAAACAGCTGAGGATGTCAGGGAAATGACATCTACCCAAAGGTTTGAATCTAAAGAGATATGGATATGGAGGGGACCACTGGAGAAATTTTCCCTGGAAGCTGATCTCTCTCTCTCTATTCATGGTAAGCAGGGAGCCCAACTGAGCTAAAAATTCTTATTGTTGTTCTAAAAGAAAATTAATTAATGTAAATTATTATAAATTATTGGAGCAGCTATGTGGCTCAGTGTATAGAGCACCAGACCTGGAGTCAGGAAGACTCATCTTTCTGAGATCAAATCTTACTAGGTATGTGTTCTTGGGCAAGTCACTGCCTCAATTTCCTCATCTGTAAAATGAGCTAGAAAAGGAAATGGCAAACCAGTATCTTTGTTAAGAAAACCACAAATGGGATCACAAAGAGTCAGACATAACTAAAATGACTGAATAACAAATTCTTGTTAATTATTTTTACATTATAAATTTATTAAAATAAATACTAAACACTAATATAAAATTAATACAGTTTTACATTTTTACTTTTGTTCTGAACTTTAAAAATTCCAAATAAAATTAGCATTGCCATGAACATAGTAGAACATAAAAAGAGAATTGTACAGGGTACTATGATCCTCTACTATGTGTAGCTTTCCCTTCTTTTTAATTATGTAATAAATTCAACCTGTAGCTTTCAAAGATATCCTGCTTCTTAGTGTTTCCTGCTGTCCTTCCCTCGGTTTTCTTCTTGGCAGAAAATAAATATAGTTTGAAAGGTGGGCAAGAAAGACCTTAAATAAAGCAAGAATATTTTCTTAAGCATTTAAATAAAAGCCCAATTAGCCATACGCTGCCGCCAAACACTCATGGGACCACAGCAATTGACTTCTGTTGGCTTCTGTTTTTTAATCTGTCCAGTCTAACCCAAGGCTAAACATCTGTATGAACACCAAGAGAGATATTTTGTTCAATTATTCAGAAGATTATCAAGAATCAGGTGTCAGGCACTATGCTGACAAGAAATCTCAATTTGTGACTATATTGCTCCTTCCCAACCATGCAATTTTCATGTGTAAAAGAACCTGAGATTGAGGGTCAGAGAACCTGGATTCAAGCGCTGGTTCTACCCCCTCTTTGAGCCCAAGTTTTCTCATCTGTGAAGTGGGATGATAGGATTTACATTTGGAGGGGACTTTGGAGACCATCCAATCTAAAACCATCATTTTTCTATGTGGGGAAGTTGAGGCACAGAAGAGGAAGTGACTTGACTAGGGTCATGTTATAAGGAAGTTCCCATTATTAATTTCCCCAGTTTCCTTCAAGTCCCAACTAAAATCCTACCTTCTACAGGAGCCTTTCCCATCCCCTCTTAATACTAGTGCTTCCTCTCTACTAATTACAGTTATGCCTTACCCTTCCCCATCTTGGGAGTTAGGGGCATGTGCCCTAACAATCTGGAAAATCCATATAAAACTTTTTGGCCCACCCTTCATACCAGAGAAGTCTGGATTATCATGGTATTAAAAGACAAAATATATTTATATTATACAACACTATACATATATTTTGTGCACTTCTGAGTTTCTACACCTTTTCTGTCTCATCTATTGTCCTTTGCATGTTGTCTGCAACTTCTGCAAAGCTCCCCCAAAATTCCCATTTAATTTCTTATGCCGACCGGAAACATATTGAAACCATGATGGAGAAAATTACAATGTAGAAGGGATAACTGTATTTCCTATTTTTTCTGTATAGAGCTTGTTTTGTATTCGTTTTCACCTTGTCTCCCCTGTTAGACTGTGAGCTGCTTGAGGGCAGACACTAACTATCCTTAGCTTCTTTTTTTGTATTCCCTGTGGTTAGCACAATGTCTGGTACATAGTAGGCTCTTAATAAATGCTTATTGATTGAAGTGGCAGAACTGAATTTCAAACCCAGGTTCTCCAACTCCAAACACCTGCCTCATAGGATTACCAACATGGTCCATAGAGTACTTTAGTACTTTAGAGTACCATAAAGTACTTTATTATTTAGAAAGTTCCATATAAATATGATAGGGATAGGGAGTGGACCTGAGACTTTATTGTTAAAGGGAATTTCTGGGGGAAGGAGATTGCCAGTGCAGGTCAGCACCTTATCTGTTTAGAGAGCTGCCTACAGCACTTAGAGGAAGGAGAGAAAGAAAAGAAAGAAATCAAGCATCTGTTCAGTGCCTACTATGTGCTAAGTACTGGGCTAAGGCTTTACAAATATTATCTCATTTGACCCTTACAACAGCTTGGGAAGTAAGTTCTATTATTATGTATAATGTCATATTATAGATTATTATATTATATTTCCACATTTACAGATGAGGAAACTGAGTCAGAAAGAGGCTAAAGGACTTGCCCAAGGTCACATGGTATGTGAAAGAGGACTTGAGTCCAGGATTTCCTGAGTCCAAGTGCAGCCCTGTCCACTACACACTGCCTCTTACATACAATGTGAGCCATGATGAATACGACCATCAGGAGATCACTGGGTCTGAGGACACCCTTGCAAGACTACCATACCTTCTCTTGATCTTCTGCTCCTTAAGACAAGGTTCTAGAGTTACTATTTCTCCTAAAAATGGAAGGGCAAAAAAAGAAGCAAAGGAAAATACAAAATGAGAAAGGGTTTTCCAAAGACATGGAGTTGTGACCTTCATCTCATCTTTTCTTAGGAACAGATTCCAAGCCCAGTCAGTCTACACCCCAAAAGCCCTGAGTCCTCCCAGAAGCACAGATCACTGCCCTTGTTAGCACTTTTAACAGTCTAATGCTTTCTTACAGTTTGACATTTGAAATCTGGTCTTGGTGCCAAGTTCAAATCAGTGCTCTGGGCTGTTTATGCCACTGCAGATAATTAAACTCAAATTAAAAAGTCATTGGAGTTCCCACATCCAGCTGGATCCATCTCGTACGAGGGTGGGGTGTGCCAGAGAAGTATGAGTGGGGAAGGAGAGGAAAGAAGGCAAGAAGTTTATGGGCCCTGGTGGCAAGAAACTGTCCCTGACACTTCCAGGATCATCACAGGGATGTTCCTAGCAAGAACATTTTTGAGGTTATTCAGGTACTTACCAATTGACCAGGGAGTTTAGGGGAGCCAGCAGGGAATGGGGCCAGGAGAGGACAGTTACCTGCCAGTGTAAGTGTCCTATCACTGAGGCACAGACTCAGTTTCTCTGTTGGGGGGTATGAGAATATCTCACTTTAAACCATGCGTTCTTAACGTGGGCTCTATGAAGTTTGTTTATACTTTGAAATCTGCCTTTCAAAGAGGGGAAAGGAATAAACATTTATATAGCACCCACTATGTGCCTGGCACCGTGCTAAGCACTTTACAAATGTCATCTCATAGGATCCTCACTACACCCCTGCAAGGTAGGTATTGTTTATAGTGCCCCTTCCAGAGTTGAGGAAACAGAAACAAACAGATGTGAAGTGATTTTCCCAGGGTCACCCAGCTAGTATCTGAGCCTGGATTTAATATTAATAATGTCATGTTATTATTATTAATAACTAGCTAGCAAAGTAGATAAAGCACTGGGCCTGAAGTCAGGAAGACTCACCTCCCTGAGTTCAAATCTGACCGCAGACATTTATTAGCTGTGTGAACCTGGGCAAGTGACTTAACCGCATTTGCCTCTGTTTCCTCCTCTGTAAAATGAGCTGGAGAAGGAAATGGCATTTGCCAAGAAAACTGCAAATGGGGTCATGGAGAGTCAAATATAATTGAAATGACTGAACAAGAACAACAAACGTTTATATGGTGCTTATTGTATGCCAGGCATTGTGCTACTTGTGTTATAAATATTATCTCATTCGAACTTCATGACAATCCTGCAAGGTAAGGGCTGTTATTGCCCGCATTTTACAGTTGAGAAAACTGAAGCAAACAGAGGGTAAGTGACTTTCCCAAAGTCACATAGTTAATTAATGCTGAAGCCAGATTTAATTATAATAACAGCATATTACTATCATTAGCTAGCATTTATAGAGTGCTTCCTATGTGCAAGGCATTGTGGGAAACTCTTTACAACTATTATCCCATTGGATCTTTACAAGAAGTAAAGATTAGAAAGTAAGATAAGAAGCTTTGGAACCATCTGAGACTCCTCGGTCTCCCTCCCTCCCTCCCCTCCCCATACATGGCACATCCCTCAGATGCCAAGCTTTGTCCACTCTACCTTCACCTATCTTCCATCTGTCCCTTTTCTCCCCTTGGACAGCCAGTAATTGAGGGTCTCATCACCTCTCTTAGAGTATGACAGTAGCTTCTTAATTGGTCTGGTGACTCTGGTGTCTCCCCCTGTTCAGTCCATCCTCCACACAGCTGACAAATTGATATCACTGAAGCAAGCACAGGTCTGACCATGAGTCTTTACTCAAGACTCCCTCTTGACTTTAGGATAAAATGCAAGTTCCTCTGCTGGGCATTCAATGGCCAGTGCAGTCTGGCTTGGGCTTACCTGTCCAGATTTATTACCTATTGGTTCCCTTTACACGCTTTGTATGTTACAAACTGTCCTCATTGTTGTTCAACCTGGCATAACATTCCACCTCCTGACTCAATAATTTTGTAGAGGCTGTCCCTCGACCTGGAATATACTCCCTCTTCTCTTCTACCTTGCAGAATTTCTGACAGCTCAAGGTTTAGCTCAAGTGCCACTTTCTACATAAAACCTAACCCAAGTTGCTAGGACTCTCTCCTTGGGAAATTACATCGTATTGACTTGGTATATATTTTACTTTACTTACCTGGGTATATGTGTTCCCTAATAGAGTGGAAACTCTCAGATTTAGATGGCTTGGACCCTCAAGTTTCACTTCTCGTTTTGTATCCCTAGCATCTAGCACAGAGCAAGGCTGGCACAAAGCAGGGGCTTAATTTATGCTTGTTGGATGAATGAATAAATGAAGGAAGGAAGGAAGGAATAAATGGATAAACAAATGAATGATGTTATACTGAAAGGCTAGATTAGAGATGGAGAGATAGACAAAGAGGGGATCCAGAGTTCTATGAGGTACTAGAATCTTCATATTTCCATAGGTCATAAGACCAGGAAAGCTAATATTAAAATCTACATCTCCTGCCTTGGAATCCAGGCCTTTTTTCCACTGCTTCCCCATTTGATTTACATGTTTTTCAAGAGCATACCCGTGGTGTGCATCTGTAATCACACCTGCTTCATCCCTGCTGTTGTGACCGAGATCACGCCTAGGATGCACTGTGAGCTCCCCAGAGACAAAGATTTCACTCCCCCACCCAGCCCCCACCCCCACACACCTCCTGACCTATAAGCTAAAATACAAACCAGCTCCTTAGCTGGGAACTAAAGGCTGTCCCCATGCTCTAAAGGCCTCCGGTAGGGATAGTATTGTGGTGTCATGGAAGATAACTGGATCTGGACTTAAGCTGAATTCACATCCTCCTATTCCTCATTACCTGGGTAGTATGGGCTCCAGTTTCCTCACTTATAAAATGAGAAAATTGGACAAAATGATCTCAAGATCCCTTACAACTCTAAAGGTTCTTTCTTTTTTTCATTCTTTCTGCATCCCAACCAAAATGACCAAAGGTATGAGATAAACAGATAGATAAGTCCTGATTAGTGGGAGAAATGAATCCCCTCAAGTGGTTGCATTATGTGAATTTTCATGGCATACTTCCATTCAACTAGAACCAAATAGCTAGCATTTATATAGCATCGACTATGTGCCTGGAACTAAGCTAAATAAGGGCTTTAAAATTATCTTATATGATCTTCACAAATAAGGGAGGTAGGTGCTATTATTACACCTATTTGACCATATTTCACATAATCATAACTTCAAACAGTATGAATTTGAATACATATAACTCCTGCAGGGAATTTAATACTCACTTAGAAACTAGCTGTTCTCTGTGCTTGGAGCACCCTCCCTCCTTGATTCACCCATTGAAATACTTCTCTTCCTTCAAAGCTTCCTGACAGGCAACGTGGTATAGTGGATAGAGCTCTTGATTCGGAGTTAGAGCTAGACCTCGGTTTAAATGGTAACTAGCCATGTGACCTTGAACCAGTCACCTAACCTTTCTGAACCTCAGTTTCCTTATCTGTACAATGGGAGGATATTAAGAGCACCTACCTCACATCTTTTTGTGAGGATCTAAGGTGTCTAAAACATTTAGAAAACTTCAATATGCTGTATAAATGTCTGCTGTTATTGATAATTATCATCTGCTGATATTTCCCCCACTCCAACTAAAAGTGTTCTTTCTCCCTCCTCAAATGTTTAGAGTCCTTTATTTCAATCTGTCCTTTGCCCCAGCCTCCTCTGAATCATAATGAAGGGGTGTAGACATGTGTCTTCTATTAAGCTGTAAGTTCTCTGACGATTAAAAATTATACAATTTTTCTTCCATCTTTGTACCCCCAGCACCTAACAGAGAGTCTTGTACATCTGAAAAGCTTGAGGAATGTTTGTTGAGATAACTGAACTGAATTGAGTTGAATTGAATTGAATTGAATTAATCCTTCAGTTTCACACTCAGACAGCAGGTCCCTTTGCCTGCCTTTACCAACTGGGAGAAGCTAAGTGGTGCAATGAATACAGCGCTGGACCTGAGTTCAAAGGTAGCCTCAGACACTTCCTAGCTCTGTGACCCTGGACAAGTCACTTCACTATGTTTGCCTCAGTTTCCTCATCTATAAAATGAACTAGAGAAGGAAATGACAAACCACTCTAGTAACTTTGCCAAGAAAACTTCAAATGAAGATCAGACATTACTGAACCACAAAATCTGCAGACTTCCCAGGATCACAATTAGAATAGGTGGTATTACTTAATCAGCAACAAAAAAGACTTCATTAATCTCCCTGGCTTAGAAAGCCCTCACAAAGGGCTCACCTAAAAGAAGCAACGAATCTGCTTTTCATCTCCAATGCGAAAAGATAAAAGGAAAGAGAAGGGTTCAAAGTGTAATGATAAAGACCTGGACTAGAAATGCTGGAGAACTTGACAGACATCAAGACAGTTAATGAGGCAACAAGGCATCAGCATCCTCAGGTCATCGATTTAGAGCTAGAAGGAAACATGAGAGTCATTGAGTCCAATTCCCCTACTTAACAAATGAGGAGACTAAGATCTAAAGAGAAGGATCCAAAGTCATTCAGTCAGAATTCAAACTCAAGCCTTTTGACTCCCAATCCAAATGGAATCTTCATCCTTTGAGATATTTCAGAATGAGACAAGAATTCCTCTGTCTTGAATGCTTTAAAGAAATGGTTGGGGGTAGGGGGGTCATCTTCAATCATCCCTGATCTATATCTGGCTCCCGGACTCAGATGGCTCCAGAGGTGAAAGTGAGACTGGTGACCTTGCACAGCAGCCCTGCCTCACTTAAATCCAATTCACTTCTAAGTCATGGCATCATCTTCCTGATGTCATGGTCTTCTTCAAGAAGGAAGCACAAACAACAACATAGGAATGGTCTTGATTAGAGGTTAGGGCTTCAGACCCTAGTAGCTGTTTATAAAGAGAATTATCATGGCCATGAAGGCAAAAATCTTCCAAATATTTCTTCTTTTCTTTGATCCAGAATCAGATACATCAATATATAGTAGAAAGAGGAGTGGATTTGAGATTAGGAAACCTAGTCTGAGTACAGGCATGAATTAATACTTATTAAACTGCATAACTTTGGGTAACATCAGTAAAATCAGTAAAAAGAAAAAAGTAAAACTTGTATTGTCTCCTTCATAGGCTTATTTTGAGGAAAGTGCTTTGTAAACCTTTTAAGTGCCATAGAAATATAAATGGTCATTATCATTGCCCAAACTACAAAAATCTGCACTGAAGGTAGGAAATTCTAGGTAATTTACCTAGAATTTAAATCCTCTATAATTAGCGACCTCTCTACATTTCCCAGTTTTCTTATATTTTTAGCCCCCACACACTCTGGGTTCTAGCCCAAGTAATCTACTGTATGTTCCCCAAGTGCATTATGTACTATCCTCACTCCCTACATTTGTTCCTAACATTTCTTAAACACATAATGTATGTTCTCTCATCTTGGCATTTTGAATTCCCACTCAACATTTAAAGGCCAGCTCCAAAGCCACCACCACCAGGGAACCTTCTCTGATCCCTGTAAGTCCTTAATAATTCCCTCTCAGATCTCATGTCGCATTTTGCTTATGCTTTCTAACACACTTACTGTTGGATGTTGTATATGGTAGTTGTATGGGCTTGTGGCTTGTGTTTTGTACTCCTCATATTATAAGCTCCACAAGGTCAGGGGCCATGTCTTATATAAACTCTGTATCTTCCCCATACCCAACACAGCAGTTTTAATAAAGATTGGATAAATGAATGAATGCCTGAATGAATGAATTCGTGCATGCCCAAAAGACGGAATGATGCTTTCTGGTACTTTGGAAAGAGTAGGGGATTTGGCACCAGATGACCTAGGTTTGAATACTGTCATTGCTACTTACACCCTGTGTGACTCTAGCAAGTTTTTTTAACTTCTCCCTCATGAGATTGTAAGCATCTTGAGGATAGGGACTATCTTTTGCTCCTTTTTGCATCTCCAGGACTTAGTATGATGCCTGGCAATAGTAGGTGTTTAATAAATGTTTATTGAATTGAATTGAATTGAATTGAACTCTGTGGGCCTCCTTGTCCTTATCTGTATGATGAAGTTTTTCACAAGATGAGCTCTAAAGTTCCTTCTCATTCTAATTCTATGATCAGATGAAGCTTAATCGTTCCTCCTAGAAAGTGCTCAGCTGCAGGAGGTCCAGAGAAGGTGATCAGCTATCCCAAGACTTCATAGTTAGGCAGTGCAAATGAAAGAGGAAGAGGTGGTCCTTAGCTGGCAAGAATAACCAGAGGCATAATTACACACAGTCTAATTTGTAAGTCCCCTCAGTCCCTGACTAAGTTCAAGTAGGGTGCTCCCTACTTTACATGCCTTCTTCAGGACACATCTTTCCCCCTTGTCTGTGATGACTATTGATATTCCATTTGACCTACGTAAATGGGTTAGAGAAGAATCCTATGCAGTCTAGACCCCATAACACCCCTAGGAAGAGGCCTGCTTTTAAATCCAAGGAGTATCTATCCTTCCTTCCTTCTAACCTCTTTCAGAACCTATTACCCTATCCAAGCAAATCTTTCCCGTTATGGACACAACCCCTATTTTTAGCCAGGCAATCCAACTCAGACAGATTAGAAGTGGCATCTCCATGTAATTATAGGTGTGTCAACTCTGGGAAGGCAGCTGCTTGGACAGCCTTGGCTGTGAAATATGCCCTGGGTAGTCAACACCCCAAACTGTCACAGCTTGAGCCCTGTTGCCTGGCAGCCCAGACTTTGCCCATCTGCTAGGATGGCATCCTGCCTGCTCACCACTGACTGGAGCCTCTGCCCTCAACCCCACAACACAGCTGCCTTTGCTCAATCCTGGAATGTCCCTTTCCAAATTAGGCACCCTACTCCACCCCTATCCCTTCATCCACCTGTCAGCCTCTCACCATTCCTTCAAGGCAAGATTAAATGTTATCACTATGAAGCATCCTCTGATTTCCCCATCTGTGAGTCAGCTTTACCAGATCACAGAACCTCAGAGCTGGAGGGGATTTAGAGGTCATCTAGTCTGATTCCTATGTCACAAACCCACTACATACTCACAAGGTAGTTCTGTTGTTGATACCCATTTTACACACCAAATTTGGGACTCACTTGCACACTCTAGGCACTATCTTTTCCTGTGCAGGGGCTATAGGGGGCTCCGAAATTGGATGGAAACTCCATGGAAACTTATAGGGGTATACTCATCATTGCTTCTCAATACTGGTATTGCTACATGAGGAAGGAACTAGATTGCCATATTCAGCCTTGATTTCTTTTGCCTTTGTGCAGAGCCAGGGTGTGCCACCTTCCATTCTTGCTTTAGCAATCTGATTTAATTCACCAAACATTTATTTATCACTTATGATCAGCGAGGTCCTGTGCTGGGAACCCAAAATCAATCTCCAACTAATCTCTCTCTCTCTCTGTCCCACCCTTTACATTCTACTAGGAAGATGGAACATGGACACAGAAAACAGATACAAGGTAGCTTGAGGAGGGGAAAGGTATTAACAACTGGGGAGGTCAGAGAAGATTCTTCACAGAGAAGATAGCATCTGAGTTGAGCCCTAGAAGAAAATGGGATTTAAAGAAACAGGGCAGCTGAAAAAGAAAGTGCTCTTTGGGCATGAGAAATGACTCCTACAAATTCATGGAGGCACATGGCATGCTGAATTTGGAAGAAAATGACTAATCCAGTTTGACTAGAATGTAGAGTATAAGAAAGAAGAATTATGTGAAACTAGTCTAGAAAACTGCATCTTCCCATTGGAAGGACTGAGGAGAAATATAATTAGATTAGAACTCCCTGGGTAGTATAGGAGACTGTGTCTCGTAAATACAGATGCAGAAGATGTTTTACCACTTGATTCCTTTCTTTGGCATATGTTCTCAAGAGACAACAATGTCATGAAAGTCCAGAGAGGAGAAGGTGCAGAAGGCGGGGGTAGTCAGTGGTGTCCAATACTTCAGAGAGGTCAAAAAGTTCAAGGATGGAGAAAAAGACATTAGATCTGAATTAGGAGACCATTGGTAACTGTGAATAGAGCTCTTTCAATCGAAAGGTAGAGTTGGAAGCCAAATTTTAAGGGGTTTTGCAAAGAGTGAGAGGAGAGGAAGTGGAGGCATTGAGTGTAGATGGTTTTTAAGAGGACTTTAGCTAGGAAGGGAAGGAGATATGTAGGTTAATAGTGAGCTTTTTTCTAGGTATTGATAATGAAAGGTAAGAGACACAGGACAAGGAAGGATGAGGTGAAGGTTTCTTAAAGCTGGGGGAGACCTGACCATGTTCTATAGGCAGCAGCAGCAGCAGGAAATGAGCCACTAGACAGGAAGAGATTGAACATCAAAGGACAAAGAGAAAACAATACATGGAGCAAACTCCTGGAGGAGATAGAAAGGGACAGAATCTAGAGCACGGGGACAAGTCCTTGTCAAGAAGAAGGATCCACCCTTCATCAGACACTGGAAGAAAGAAGGAAAGCATAAGTGAAGACACAGAGGAGTTTGGGGGTGTTGAGTAGGGGAGATGAGAGAATTCACAGGGATGGCCTCCATTTTCTCAGTAGAGTGGGAAGGAGAACATCTGTTTAATAGACAGCGGGATGAGGGTAGAAAGATGGCATCATCAGGGTTCCAAGCTCTCTTGTAGCCATTAACTCTCTCCCTAACAGAGTCATTTTTCTCTGAATAGCTCTTCATCCCAACCAAAAAAGAATGCTGTGTCAGTCTTCTCTACATCATACACATGGATTCTCAGTTCTCATTCCAACTACTGGACTCTCTCGGTATAATCTTCACATTATTCTTCTCCATGTCAATTGAATCCGCTGAACTCCCTCTTTCTTCTCATGAACATACTTACCACATTCCATCCCAAGAGGCTTGTATCTGTTTTGGTGTTTTCTCTACGGCTTTAGATTTAGAGCTGGAAGCGACCCTACAAGTCATTTTGTCCAGCCCCCTCAGTTGACAAGTGAGGGCTCCAACA
This sequence comes from Potorous gilbertii, assembly GCA_028658325.1. Classification (NCBI taxonomy): domain Eukaryota; kingdom Metazoa; phylum Chordata; class Mammalia; order Diprotodontia; family Potoroidae; genus Potorous; species Potorous gilbertii. The sequence continues at coordinate 281,923,151 of CM053769.1, read as the reverse complement.
GGCAGGAAGGCTAAGGGACTTAGCTGAGGTCATGTAGCTAGCAAGTGGTAGAGCCAGGATCCAAACCCAGGCCATCTGACGATAAATTTAGTGCATGTTCCACTGAATCAAGCTCCGCTCGTTTATTTCTTTCACACTCTCTCAGGCACCCGAAGGGGAAACTACTATACAGTGTCTCCTACAACAGGCCACTTGGCATCTCTTTGAAGAGAGATCTAGGGAGCTTTCCCTCCTCTGAGCATCCATGGTATCTTGTCCCTTGCTCAGGCCATTAGTCAAGCATTATTTGTGCCATGTCTTATCTCCTCCCTAGGCAATAAGCATTGTGAAGAAGGGGAATAATGAGTACACTTTACTTGTGTAAAGAGTTTTACAATTCACAAAGCACTTTCATGTCCGTTATCTCCAAGAACCCCTGCTCCACCACTCTAAGAGAAAGGGAGGGCAGAAATGACTATACTCTTTTCACATAGGAGGAAACTCAGAAAGGTTAAGTTACATGTCTAAGGTGAAGAAAAGGAATCAATCACTGAGACAGAAGTGCTACTTGGATTTCCTGATTTTTAATACAAAACAAATTCCTCTGCATCCATATTTTCCATATAAGAAACATGGGTTTTAATTCCAGTTCCCCAGGTTCAAATCTCACTTCTCCCGTGTGACCTTGGATGAGCAACTTAACTTTTGAACCTCTGTTTCCTCATCTATAAAAGCAGAGGCCTGGACTACTTGATCTCTAAGGTCTCTTTTAATTCAAAATCTGTGATCTTGTGAACCACAGCTCCTCACATAGAAAGCACTCAATATTTAGTTTCATTAAATGAAATGAATACAGTAAAGCATTAACTGTAAGGAGGCAGGATAGCTGCATTTTCCTTCTGCCACCCCTATTTTGAAAAGGAATGTGCTGCCCACTCCTTTTAGCACCATGGTGTATAAAGAATGTCTATCATATTCATTTCCTCTGAGATCAGACAGACATTGATTCTATTTCCCTAGTAGCTTCTGTCTTCCAGAGTGGAGAGGCCTCATCTGTTCAGTCTGTCCTTACATGGTTTACTCAACTCCTGGAACATGTTAGCTGTTCTCTGGATTTTCTCCAGCTCTGCTCTGACTGTACCATCCGCAGAGCACATGGTATTCCAGGCATATCATGGGGACAAACCACAGACTCTTCTGATGCCAGGGATCACAGAGCGCAATCAATCAACAAGCATTCATTAAGTGTCATTATATGCCACATAATATGCTAAATCCTGGGAAAGAAGAGAAAAGAAAACCCAGTCTCTCCTCTCAAGAAGCTTGAATTCTATCTGAGGAGACACACACACACACATATGTATATATATATATACATATATATATATATATATACGTATATATATGTATATATATATATATACATATATATACATATATATAAACTATATTTTAAAAATCTAAGGTAATTTTAGGGGAAATGAGCTAACAGCTGGGGGATTAGGAAAGGCGATGTAGAAGTCGACCATCTAGTCCAACCTGCAGATTCATTGATGAAGAAAATGAGAATGAGCATGGAAGTCAGAGTCAGAAGTCATGTTTTCTTTCCAAAAAATGTCATCTACTTGAGCCAAAAAAGTTTTGTCTTTGAATTAGCACACACCCCAGCAAAAGCTTCATAAATGCTTACTGATTAATTAATTGCAGAGCAGGAAGAGAGCATCTTGTCCAATTCCTCTTCATTTTGAGAAAAAGACACTGAAGTCCATGGAACAAAAGGTAAAGAATCATGCTAGAGTCATAAACCACTCCAGCTCGAAAGGAGCTTAAAGATTATCATGTCATTATTAGCATTA
>CM053769.1:281900567-281920816 GCA_028658325.1 Potorous gilbertii | reverse complement strand
CCTAAGGGATAAGAGGGCTTGGAATATGATATTCCAGAAGTCAAAGGAGCTAGGATTAAAACCAAGAATCTACCCAGAAAAACTGAGTACAATACTTCAAGGGAAAAAAAATGGTCATTCAATGAAATACAGGACTTTGAAGCATTCTTGATAAAAGACCAGAGCTGAATAGAAAATTTGACTTTCAAACACAATCAAGAGAAGTGCGGAAAGGTAAACCAGAAAGAGAAATCATAAGGGATTTACTGAAGTTGAACTGTTTACATTCCTACATGGAAAGATAATATTTGTAACTCTTGAGATTTTTCTCAGTATTAGGGTAGTTGGAGAGATTATATACATATAGGCAGAGAGTACTGGATGGGTTGAATATGAAGGAGTAATATCTCAAAAAATAAAATTAAGGGGTGAGAGAAGAATATATTGGGAGGAGAAAGGGAGAAATGGAATGGGGCAAATTATTTCTCATAAAAGAGGGCAAGGAAAAGTTTTTTCAATGGAGGGGAAAAGGGGAGAGGTGAGAGGGGAAAAAGTGAAGTTTACTCACATCACATATGGCTTAAAGAGGGAATAACATGCACACTCAACTTGGTATGGAAATCTACCTTACCCTACAGGAAAGTAGGGGAGAAAGGGATAAGTGGGGTGTGGGGCGGATGATAGAAGGGAAGGCAAATGGAAGGAGGTGGTATAATTAGAAGTAAACACTTTTGGGGAGGGACAAGGTCAAAAGAGAGAATAGAATAAATGGGGGGCAGGATAGGATGGAGGGAAATACAGTCAGTCTTTCACAACATGACTTTTATGGAAGTCTTTTCCATAACTACACATGTACAACCTATATTGAATTGCTTGCCTTCTCAGTGGGGATGGATGGAAAGGGAGGAAGGGAGAGAAGCTAGAACTCAAAAGTTTTAAAAATGAACGTTAAAAATTGTTTTTACATGCAACTGGGAAATAAGAAATACAGGTAATGGGGTACAGAAATACATCTTGCACTACAAGAAAAGAGAAGAGATGGGAATAAGGGAAGGGAGGGGTGTGATAGAAGGGAGGGCAGACTGGGGGAATGCATGGTGTCTTGGGGTGGGGGGAGGGGAGAAATTAGGAGAAAATTTGGAACTCAAAATCTTGTGGAATGTTGACAACTAAAAATAAATAAATTAAGAAAGTAGCTTTAGTTTAAAATATCATAGGGGGCTTCTTTAAAAATGCTATTAATCTATATCATTGCAAGGGTTTCTAAAGTACTTCCCTGTTTAAAAAAAAATGACATTGGACTTAATGTTCCAAAGAGGATTATCAATAGTTTCGCTATTTAAAAGTACTGTACTGTAAAGGAAAATATCCTGTTCTCACTTGCAGAATAAAATAGAAACATTAGATGATAAAACAGCAACTGCAAAATGATGCATCTCACCTGTACTGTCCATAAAAATTTTAACCATTTTATGCTTTGCTCTGGTAATGAAGGCCAGGATTAAATTAACATTGTTACTAGAGTTCCACTTTGACTACACTGAGAAAAGTAGACATAATGGAAAGACAGGCAGTTTGGCATAGTGGAGAGAATTCTGGACTTGGAGGCAGGAAAAACTGAGTTCAGAATCTGAACCCGGTTAATTGTGTGACTTTAGGCAAATGATGTAGCTTCTCTGAGACTTAGTTTCACTCTGTGGAAAAGTGGGGATGATAATATCTGAAGTACTTACCTCATACAGTTGTTGCAAAATTCAAATGAGACAATGGATACAAGTCACTTTCACAATAATTTTTTGAGTTATTACTATTATACTCCTCTATTCTATATTCATACCAATCTCAACAGATATTACCCCAAAATTAAAATTCTGATTCTAAAAATCTGAGACATTTTTTCCATTATCTAAAAGAATTTCTAAATTGTGGGCAGTTTGAAATCTATAGTATACTAAAATTTATCTTTTCCCTGAATCTTTTTTTTAACTTCAACTTTTATGTTTCCTTTGCCCTCTCATAGATTCTTTTCTTTCCTCCTACACTTTCCACTGTGATTAAAGATATTAATTTTTAATTAGATTCTTAAATATCTATTCAAAATTGACTAATTCTGCCTATCTTTTATTGTCTACATCTGAAGGAAATTGGGGTATCAAAGGCAGTCTTAGATAGGAAAATAAATACGAAGTGAGGTGCATCTTTTGTCTTTATAAAATATTTCCATCCTCACTTCAGCATCAACAGTTAAGATAAGCAGTTAGCAGATGTTAACCACAAGCTTAACAAAGAAGATCTGCTGCTACCAAGTGTCTAAGGCATAACAGTAACAATTTAGGGGCACTTTTATTTACATCAATCATTCTTTTAAATGTTTCTATAATTTTTATTTGTATTAAGAATTTTAATCACATGAGATTACCAACAGATGCTTACTTTTCCAAAGAGTAAAGAACAAAACTTTACTTTGTTCATTATTTCAAAATTTCTTTGGTATCATAACTAAATATGCATTTATTACTCATACATAAAACCCCATAAATTTCTTTCCCTTTAGGTAAACATTATGTAATAGACTAGTTTTTTAAATAATAGAAAAATACTGTTTTTTAGAAGTTGAAATGAATTGTATTAAATTTTAGAGCCTATCAGAATAAACAATTAAATATTTACTCTGAATGCTTTTAGGCATTATTCCGCTTACAGGTAAGTAAGAGAATTGAATTACATGAACCCTAAAGAGTACTCTACATAATAACTTATTGATTATCTCTAGACTATAACTATTTAACAATCTCCTACATGAGAATTTAAAGTAATCATCAGGTTCACTAAAATGCTTCAGAAAAATCACAGATTGGCATTATAATTGAAAATAATTTCTATTTGCACTTCCCAATTATGTATTTAATATTTGAAGAAGCTATATATTTAAAAATGCATGGTTTTGAGACATTCCTAAAAGTAAATAGAGATGTTCCAACTTATCTGGGTAAATATAAAAACCAGTCTCTACTTAGGACACAGAATCTGTATCACTGTCTCAAGAGTTCCCCCCTAAGGCTCATGAAACATACCTTCTTCCTTTGCACCTTGTTTTGGACCCTTCTGTTTTTTCTTTTTATTTTTTCTTCCTTTTGCTGACTGAACAGCCTTTTCTTTTACCATTTCACAATGTTCTGAATGTTTGTGCATATTATTCTGTTGGTAAAATGTTTCAGGGTTAGCATAATGAAAGAACCATTACTTTCAATATATTAGCAAAATATTTACTCTAAGGTATAAACACTGAGAAAACACTGAGTCAAATCTACCTTTTATCATTTGTTCAAACAAAGATGATACCATTTATTAGTACAGACATTCTCATCCATGTATAGCTGAATAGTTCTCTATTTTGTAGACTTTACAGAATTTGTAGATGATTCTTTAAAAAATGAGAAGAACCCCCAAAACTTTGCCCTTAAGGAATTTTCAGGTTACAAGAAATAGTCTTTTATTGTCATGGTCTATCATAGCACTGTTTTATTAGCTACTATTAAGAAAAGGGGAGAGTGAAGTTCAATTTGGGGAGCTATGAAAGTGTAGGAGGAATAAGAAGAAATTCCTATCATTTGATAAAGCAACATATGGTGCAACAAGACAGAGAAAAGCCTGTTGCTAAAAAAGCAATGCAGATTATTCAAAGTGTGGCAAAAAAGTTCCCAAAAATACCAGTCAGTATACCAGTGAGAATATTTAAGACAAACTACTTCAGTAAAGGGGAGTTATTTTCATGGGGAATATAGGCCTTGTTTTACAACAGAAGTAAATAGTACATTAAGAGTCACTTTACAGCCAGATTTTCTGGAATATATCTATTCATAGAGCAAAAGATAAAGTTAAACTAATTTCTGAACTCAGAATTATAGAATGATTGTTAGAGCTGAATGAAATTGTACTCTCGTAAATAAAAGACAAAGGAGATTTCATAGATTATTTAGTCCTAGTCCCTCATTTTATAGTTGAGGAAATTGAGGCTTTGTGCTTTGCCCAGTGACACAAGGATGATAAATGGCAAAGCTCAGATTTAATTCAGGTTCTCTGACTCCCAATCCAGCATTATTTCCACTATATTATGATATCTTCTTAGAGATAATTTTATCCAACCCTCTGAATTTATAGATGAGAAAATGAGACCCAGTGAAGGAAAATGACTCGCTCAAGATTATATAGTTACAGTTAGTAGAAAGGTCAGGATTCAAATCCAGATTCTGGACTCTTGGTACAGTCCTCTATTAATGAGGACAAAAAAAATCTATGCATGGTCAATTTTAGTTGTAATTAGGTAATACATAATGGAGGAACAAGTGACCCTTTCTATATTTCTTCGGAACCTGATCATATATACTAGTTTCCATATGTAATTATTATTCTTGGTAACACTGAAATTTTCATCCAAAATCTTTTTAAAGAAAAATGAGAAAAAAAGTATGGGGTAGATTTGGATGGAGTCAGACTCACTAGCAGTTAGTACAGTCTCATGAAGTGAACATGTAAAATATTTAAACAAAAAGTTATTATTCTGGAAAGTCGAAAAGCTTCTCAGAAGTTTTACCTTTGGACATGACTTATTTGTTATTTGCTGATATTGTATTTTAATAATTAATTCTAGATTTCGACTTTTACCTAATTCTAAATTATCAAACACATTAAGCTATTCATACGTTTTGACCCAGTATTCCTACTATTAGGTATCAATGACAAAAAAAAATTCCATATATATCAAAATAATCATAGCCAACATCTTTGGCAGTAACAAAACAACTGAACAAAAAGCAGGTGCCCATAATTTTGGAAATGGCTGAACAGATTATGATGTATTAATACAATGGAATATTGTGCTGCAAGAAACTGGGAATATGATAAATTACACTGGAAGCCTAAATACAAATTACTGCAGAATGAAGAAATTAGAACCAGGAAACAATATACAGAACTATAATAGTATTATAAATGAAAACAACACTGAAAGAAATCAGAAATCAGATTAAATGCAATTACTAATATTCATTCCAAAGGATCACTGATGAAATACATTTCCCTCCTTTTCAGTAGAGGGACAGCAGCCTATGAGTGGGAAATGTTGCATATGTTGTCTGACTCAATTACTATGTCAGTTGGTTCTGACTATTTTCCTTTGCTATGAGGGAGAGATCTATGGGGGAAGGGCAGTTCTGAGAAGTAACAAGTGAAAAACAAAAAGGATCAATAAAACATAAAAAAATCCCAAACTTTAAAAATCAACAAAACAACAGCAAAAAAGCATTTTATAATTACATTTTATAGTGGTATTAAAATTGTCAAAATTGTGTGCCTTAGGATAATACAGGCATAGCAGATGTGATCAGTGCTCTGTAAAGCTTTTTCCACTAGAGAAAGAGCTTTTTTTCTAGTATAGTACTCATCTTTGTCATAACAGAATCTTTCCAGAATTAACAATGTCTCCTTAAAGTATCTTACCCATCTTGAAAAACCTTTGCCACATTTGGGGCATTCATAAACAGTTGGTATGAAATTTTTATCATGGTATTTCTTGAAATGAACGTTTAAAAGTTGTTTCTGCCGGAAACATTTATTGCAAGAAAGGCATGTAAATGGTTTCTCTCCTGTGTGGGTACGTTTATGGACTGTCATGTGCCGCTCCTAGAAAGAAAAAGAGACAAGTGAAAGCCCTAAGTACAATAATCATTCCATGTCTCTCCTACTTCAACTGTTCTCTCTCACAGAACCTAGCACAGCAATCAGTAAATAGCATATCCTCAATAAGCACTTGTTGGATGTTTCCAACAAAGAATCACCTCAGAAAAATATCCCCAAAAGGACGGATTAAGGACTTGCACACATGATATTTTTAAAGATTCATCTCTTTTGTCCTTGCCCTTTAGGGATTAACCACATAAATCATACAGTATAACTTAGTTTCATTACTTGCTGATTGTCCAGTTATGCATAGTACACTGTGGTATGCACAGTCCTGCAATGGAACCTCATACTAATGCTTTTCCCCCAAAAAAACAGTGATGAGTTTGGATACTAAGTCTTACATTTATAATTATGTGAATTCATATTGCTAAAGTGAACATGTAACTTAATATATATGATGATGTTGAGTTTTTCAAATTTATTAAATTTTAAATTCAGAAGACCTCTAGGGTTGGAAATAATTTCTCCAAAAATAACAATGTTCTAACTCTCAAAGGTACCACAAATAATTTTTAAAACATACTAAAAACTAAATTTTACCTAACACTTGGTAAACATTTGAAAGGAATTCGTGATTTCTTTTGGATTATCACAACTTTTTAACTGCTCTTAGTATCCAATCATTCTTTTCTAATCCGTTTGAATGGTGGATATCCTGAACTCCATGCTAAGAAATCTATGGTTTATTTATCTAGTAATGGGAAACCACTGAAAGTTTCTTTTTTTAGCAGCAGACAGAGATTCAAAAAGTAGGATGGTCTGAAATTAGTGGAAGTAACTAGAAGCAAAGGTATTATAAAAATCTAATCTAACAGTAAGAAGAGCCTAAATTAGGGTAGTAACTGGAAATGAAGGGATGAATGCAAAAGACTTTGTGAAGGTAGACTCTATAGGACTTAGCTACTAATTAAATGTGGAAATCAAGGCAGAGGAAGGAATCTAAGATGACATCCAAGTGTCAAGGATATAGGAGGGTAGAAGAATGGTGGTGGCATTGAGAGACATCAGAGAGTCAGAAAAAGTTGATCTTTTGGAGGTGGGATGAAGTTGGGTACTAATTAATATGCTGTGATCCTTTTTTACCTCACACTCAATAGCAAAAATATTTAAAATAGGAAACAAGTTTTAAAGCACTGATTTGTGGAAGTTTTCTTATTATTCTAAAATACTTCAATGGATTTATGATCTATCACCAAGTGGGTGTTCCCTCAAATGATGCAGACTGTAAATCACCTATGCCTACCCAAACTGCACATATCATCTTCCCATAAGTTCACCGTGGGGAAGGGGTAGTAAGGGGTGGTGGTGGTGGTGGTGAATCCAATATTCTAGTGGTAATATTCTGAAACAGTCCTTTAAAAGCAGGGTGGGTTCACTAAGATCTTAAAAAGTGAAAGAATGCCTACCTGATTCTTACCTACCATATTCCTCTGTCATACATTCCAAAACTCCAATAGCCTGACAAATAAAATACCTGTTTGCAGGCATAACTGCAGTCATCACATTTGAACCTTTTTTCATTTCTATGAGTTTTCTGATGCTGAATGAGAGCATAACGTTCATGAAAAACAGCAGTACAGTAACGGCACTTCATCTCTGTAGCCTTATAGGAATGTAAGTTTCGCAAATGGACACCTACAAAAATTTAAGAAATCATTGTACCTATCAGCTTATAGTGAGTCTGGTCGTTTTTTTCTTCTCCAAACTAACCATCTATTAGAACCCACTTAAATAACATTCATCACTAGGGAATGGAGTTTAGTAGAGTTTTTTTTAACAGATGTTTGTTGGCTGCAGAGCTAGAGGATAGTTTTTAAAGCTGCGGTTTTCATACACACACTCTGCGCCTTCTACAAAAAATGAGGTATTTCCCTTTATTTTAAAATTTAAGATTATGTTGGGTAATTGTTAGTTAATATTCTAAAGATTCAAGCACTAAAAATACTATGTAAGCTACAACCAAATGACACTTCATGTGTCTCTTCTCATTTGAGATGTTTATCAAGGTCTGATTAAGCATGCTGTATTGTGATTTTTGCTCAATTGAATCAGGCTTTTAGGCATGACAATTCTGTTATACTCTGTGTAAGAAGCCAAACAAAAAGCTGGTAATTGCATAGCTTTGATACATCCCACTTATGCTGACTCACACTTATTCAAATAGCTTCTGTTTCTAATAAAGCAATTTGCATGTGAATTTACTAGGTTAAACAAACCAACTTACATGGGAAATATGGAATACAATTATCCCTTCCACATCACAACTTTCCCTGTCACAGTTTGGATGCATTAGGAGTTGGCATAAGAAATTAAATGGGAATTTTGGGGGGAGTTTTGTGGAAACCAAAGATGAAACAGAGCCTAAGATCAAATACTTAACCCAAAATTTAAAATAAGGTAGTGGAAATACCCCATAAAAGAAAAAGAAAAAAATTCAGACTTTTTCTATGGTATGAAGGGAGGGTCAAAAATATTTTACTTGCATTTTCCATATAGTGAGGGTACAGTGCCCCTAAACCCCATGATATGGAATGGATAACTGTATAATGTGTGCCAAAAGTCTTAATTCAGTTTTAATCTAAAGGGGAAAAGGAGGGGCTTAAAACCATATTAATACTTTTGGGACACACCACATATGAACTATTAATTAAATGCTAATTAAAAACAATACTGTTTTCCTAAGACAGTATGAGAAAAATATCACTAGGCTTTTCTCAGTAACTTGCTTTTAAAAATTCATATACACTTTAAAGTTCCGCTGGGAACTTATTACACAGTATCATATGGACTCACTGTGTTAGAATGCTCAGAATTAACAGCATGTTTGTTAGAAGTGTTATAACACCAAGGATTAAACTTCTAAATACTAACTAACTAATTGATAAAAATGATAATGGCAGCAAAAGAGAGCTGTTATTTAGCAATTAACAAAGAAAACAATAATGAAAGAACAGGTCTATGCTTGAGGGATGATGGTATGATGTGAACAAATGACAAAGAGAATGCAGAACTGCCTGATTCCTATTTGACCTCTGTATTTTTCATCAACTGGAATGTTTCTAAAACTCAAAAATTTGGAAAGAATATGCTTCTGAGAGACCTGAAGCACATGTAAATTAAAGTATAGTAAGAAAATCCTTTGAAATAAGCTCAAGTTTTCAGGTCTGTGAGCAAATTATACTCATGGCACTGAAAAAAAAATTGTACATGGGCTCAGGAACTTCCATAATATCTGAGGAATTAGAGAAAACAAAAATTTGAAACAAGCTTTTCAAAACCTAGAAAAAGATAGATTCTGGAAATAAAGACTGTTGAGCATGATATAAAATACCAAAAATAATTGCAGACTGGATTGTTCAAGAGATTAAGTAAATCCATGCTACTTTATGTAAATGTCTCTATCTAAAAATTAGCTTTTGGAGTCATAAGACTATAAGATCAGGGGAGAGTTGTCAATATACTGATTCTGGCAAGACATCAAAGAAAATATCTTATGATATACTTGTGGACAAGCCCTAAACAGAAAATCAAGAGACCTTGGTTCTAGTTCTGATGCTGCCACTATGTAGTAGTATAACCATGGGCAAGTTATTTGACTTCTAAGCCTTAGCATTCTCACAATATAAAAAAAGATCCAGTGGGGAGGAGAAGGAGTGAGAGTAAACTAAAAAATTTCTAACATCATTTCTAGAAATAACAAGACAAGGTTTTATAAACTTGAAGTAAGAGAAATGTGAGCTAGATGGCAGTATTGTTAGATAGATTCAGAGATCCTTGCGCCACAGAAAAAATGATTTAAGGTTGCAATGCCAGGAGAGGGGAGACACAAAGTTGGGAGGAATAATAAGTAAAAAAAAAATCAGCTTTATGAAAAAAAGCTCTTGGAAAATTAAACATGTGGGCCCAAAGTTTCTTAAAAAACTCAACTGGCACAAGTAGAGGAAGAAGAGATATGGATTAATAGGTGTTCGAGTTTCCTGCTGGCTCAGTTGGAAACAACTATGTGATAGGGTTTTGAAAGAAGCTGATGCAATCTTAGATTATATTAACAGAAATATAATATCCACTGATCAGGACAAATCTGAAATACCGTATTTAGCTCTGAATGTCACATTAAAAGGGCAATGATAAAATGAAGTTTATCTTAGAAAGGCAACGAACATGTGAAGAGGTCTATGAACACTTCATATAAGAAATGGCTGAAAAGAGTTGAAGATTTTTGGTCTGAAGAAGAGAAGACTTAGGATAAAAATAATGGGTGTCTTAAAATATTTAAGGGGACGTCATGTGGAAAAGGGTAATCCCTGTCTAAAAGAGGGATTCATGCAATTCATAGGTAGAAGTCAGTGAGGCAGATGTTCATTTGGTATGATATTGTTTAAAAATAATTATGCCCTTCAAAAATGGAATGTGCTTATGAGGTAGTAAGTTTGCCATTACTGGAAATGTCCAAGCAGTGGGGAAGTACAAAGGGAGTCATTTCTTGAATTTGCGAAGGGATTTGTATTAGCTGTTCTCTAAGATCCTTTCTAACTCTCTAAGAACCTATGATCCTAGCATATCTGAATCTGTTATTAGAAATGTATATAATTCTAAAACTCCTGTAACCTCATTAGTTAATATTTTTCAATGTTAATAACAAAAGTAAGTATCCAACCTTGATCCTTATGAACTTCAATTTCTATAAAATTAAATCATGTTACTAATTTTGTAATTCACATTAATAATTTAAATTTAACCGAACTTATTGACTTCAAATATTTATTCATAAAACATGAGAAAAAGAATGCTGTTATGGAGGCCATTGGCTTAGGAGTCAAGACCTGCATTCTGATTTCATCTTTACCACTTACTAGCCTTGGGCATGTCATTTAACTGCTCTCAGCCTCAGTATCCTCATCTGTGTAAAATGGGGATAGTAATGGTGGTCCTGCCTACCTTATACACTTCTTGCAAAAATCCAGCAAGAAAATATATGTGAAAGAGCTTTGAATCTTAGAACTCAAGAAATGTACTATACGTTATGAACATGAATTTGTCACTCTAACCACAAGGTGGCAACAGATCACTTTGTGAAGAAAAGAAATTTCTACTAGAAATGACAGATGTTAACAAATGTGAGAAGAAAAATCAAGGTAAACTTGCTTAAAACAACCAACTACTCACGTAGGTCACTTTTTCTTGCAATGACTGTAGCACAATGTGGACACTGATGTTTGGGGACATTTTCACTATGCTTCTGTAGTACATGCATTTTCATGGTCCCACTCTGGGTGAATCTGGCATGGCAGATGTAGCATTCATAAGGTTTTTCACCTATGATTCAAAATGACAGATGAAATATATGTATCAATTGCTTACTGTCTCAGGGATGGGAGAGGGGAAGGAAGGAGAGAGGGAGGAATAGAATTTGGGACTCAAAACTTAAAAAAAAATGTCAAAAAAATTTTTAACATGTAACTGGGGAAAGAAACTATATTAAAATAAATAAATGGTTCTAGTAAAGTAAGAGACACATGATGATCCAATGCAATCCAACTAATTCGAAGATCTAATAAAAATCTACTTTTATTAGATATGCAAGGCACTGAGAACACAAAACCAAAAACATTTTAAACCCCTGACCTCAAGGAGGGATAAGGTATTGGCATGGATTCAACAAATACATAAGTCAATTTAAGGTAATTTTAGGGGGATATGTTCTAACATGGTGGGGGAAGGAGAAATGAAGAAAAACTTCATGGAAGACATGACACTAGTTTGTATCTAGGTTTTGTTCAGCCTTTTGTTCCTTAGCTTGTTTATTTCAAATACCTTTCTGATGTACTAAGTCCCTAATTAATTCAGATAACCTCAGTTAAATTAAAGGAAGGCAGATTTACCTTCTAGTCCAACCATATCAAACAAAGGATGAACATTCTTGATAACTCCCCAACTTATTCATATGGCTTTTGATCCAGTAATTCTAATGATGCATAAAAGTTACCACAAAAAAGGTTATCATAAAAGTTACAAGTTGATTTTAGAACTTTTATTTTAAAGCATTACAAAAATTCAGAAAAGGAAACATCTTGTGATCTTATATAAGTTACTCTAAGCTCAAATCGATAGGGAAGCGTAACTGCTTTTGATGTTAACTTAAAGTTGAACATATCAAAATCTGAATCTCAAAATATAACATTCAAGATATAATTGTGCAGCAGAAATAACACTAGATTTGGAATCAGAATTGGTAGGACTTGTATTCAAATCTCAGCTACATTGTTGTGTGACCTTTGGTAAGGTAAGTGCTTTAAAAACTCTGGGCCTTCTTGTCCTCATCTGTAAAATTAAGGGATTGTACTAGATCATTTCTGAGATCCCCTTCAGCTTCAAATCTACGATCTATAATTATTCTATAACTTCTACATAAATTTTAGAGATCTATAATAATAGTATAATTAGTATGTAATTATTCCCAACACTACCAAATTTGAATATGGTATTACTTGGTTGAACTTATATATGAAAGAGCTTTTACCTGAATGAGTTCTCATGTGTCTTTTCAGTTTATAGGTATCTTTGCTAGCATAGCTACAGAGACAACAGTGAAAAGGACGTTCTCCAGTATGTGAACGCATATGACGCTTCAATTTGCTTGCCTAAATGTACAAGTGAAAGGCACAAATACAAATTTTGTTGTAAAACCAAAAATTGTTAAAAAATAAATTGTATGCCTTCAAAATATTCAATATGTTGAAACAAACTGTATTTCTTTTAATCAAAACATTTCATACAAATAATTGAAAAATAAAATAAAAAACATGTAGCATTGTATATTGTAATCAGCAGATGAACAACAATAGGTTAAAAATCTAATTCTAAATAATACTATTTGCTTTCACTTTACAGAGAGAAATTTCAGTTTTAGCTACTCAATTGTCTGCATTTTATTCTGTTTCTATGGCAGCATATGCTCAAAACTCACAAAGTTTAGATTATATTATAGAAGCACAAAAGCATCAAATTCTAACTGCCTTAATGTTATCAGAATTTTTAAATTTTTAAATCATTAGACCCTTACAGGACAAGACAATATGTATTAGCCCATTAAATTCACAATTTCTTCCATCCTTACTTCAAATGTGCTCTTATTTTAAGGATATAAGAGGCAATTGTGGTATATAGCCTTTAAGTAATGGGAGTCCCACCTGTCTGATATATATTGGTTGTATAAGCTGGGGCAAGTGCAAGTAGCTTAACTTCTCATTAGTCTAGGTAATACAAAGAAGGTGATAACCTGCACCGGTAGAGGGTGTTTCCTCACCTGATAGTTTCCTGTACCAATGAAATCACTAGTTTCACCTCTATCCCAAACCTGACTAGGTGGAAGGCACTTGGAGAGGAGTTTCCTCACTTTTGAGATTCCTTATACCAATGAAATTAATAGATCTTGTTTCAATTTCTTTAAGAATATACTGACTGCCTCAAAAGTCATGTACTTATTCTACCGGTAGGCACCCTCTAGAGCATATGGATTGAAAGCCCTTTCTAAAGAGTTTTCTTTTTGCTTTGCTGTATCTCTCAATCTTCTCTTGAGCTCTTCCTCTTTCTTCCCTGCTCCAAGCTTTCAACAGAATAAACAACATTCTATTTTGACTGTACAACACGAACAGAACAGCAAGTAAAAGAGGAAAAGTCCTATAGATTATCATTTAGCTAATTTTCTTTCCTTGGTCCTTATTTCTTTCCCCTGGTAGCCACTGAGATGCAGTGTTGCCAGGCTGTAGATATAGCATTCTTTATTCAGAATTCATGCAGAGGCTATTAACAGCCTTTATGCTATACACAATCCCAACAGTCATTATCAGCACAAGTGGTATAGCCTTTCTGATCTCTATTGCACATGATATCTGTGGTGCAAAAAGTGAGCATGCAGAAATTCAAAAGATGTCAAAGATCAGAAAACACACACAAAAGAAGGAAAGGAATTAAATTTCTTTAGGAAGGATAAAGTTGTGTAGCAATTCAATGTTTTCTATATATATGAAAGGGTAGAACAAGAGAAAACTGATTTAAACTATGATATAAGAGTTTCAGTTAGACATAAGGAAAGCTTTCCCAAAAATGAGTATAGAATCTCATTTTCTGGAGGTTTTTAAAGATAGACTCAATCAAACTTCTGACTTCTTTCCTTATGATATGCTAAAGGTAGAGGAGAAAAGGAAATGTGAGCCCAGGACATCTACCAGCTCTTAAGCTGGTAGTCTATGGCAAGGAGTGGGATATACCACCAAAAACCAACCCCACATACTCTATCTAGCATGTATGATGTGGATTCTGACCCTTGGGAACAGATTGTCATCTTTTTGGCATGGTTTAAGAGCAAAGTGACAGACCAGATTTTCTTCATTCCCAAAATTCCAATGTAAGCACATTTTAAAAACATCAATTTTTTAACTTCCTGATAAAGTTATAAACTTTCTGTCTGTAGGTACATGTCATGTAGGTACAAACATTTTTTAAAAAAAAAGGTATTTAATGAAGATTCTGGTAACATGTATGCATTATGTCATTATTATTCACTTTAAAGTTAGTACGCTTCTCTTTCCATCAGTCTCAGTACACTGTTCCAATTTATCTTTCCCTAAATATTTTTATGACAATTGGTGAAGCTTAATTTTGTTTTGCTGTCATTTTACTTGAAAAGTGAGACTACTGTTATGTATAACTGAAATATAATTTCCTTTTGTGAAATGATTGTGACATATAAGGCCAAATGTTAAAATGGCAGCATTCCTGTAACTGAGAATGGAAAATAACTATGCATGAAATTTTATGCTTTTAGAAACTTGCCCTTAATTTGAAAGGAGCAAATGATCAATCTTAATTGCAAGTGAGTTATGCTCAAAAATTCAGAATAGACACACTTCAAAAGGCCAGATAAAATCTATTTTGAAGTCATTTTAACATTGAATACAGGTGAATTCTATTTTAAAATACTTGGTAAAACAATATAAAATTGTGTCTAGTATTTTTTGAACATAGTTTCATTCTGAAATTATATTAAAAGACAGCTATAAATTCATGAAAGATTTCCAGTCATGAGTTATTACATTGAAATCTCAGATTGGGAGAAATGCTAACTTCAAAAGGAAAGTAAATAGCCTCAAACTCAGTTACAGATTAGTTTTTCTATCATTTACTTAATTAGCATAAATATATTTATAAGGCATTTGTGTACAACTTCTCTTTCTTACTGCTTAGTAATCACAGTAAACGAGAAAAAGATTTTTCTATTTAAATTTTAGAAAACAGTTCATTATTCACTGTATTAAAAAGCGTTTTTAGTCTATATTTATAAAACATCATTTTGGCATTCAGCATTATTAACAATTACAAGCATATCTACTACAATTTCTTATAAGACAATATCAGACTTTCAGCATGTGAAAAGTAAGTATGCTAAAGGATCTAGAACTGTACTTACTTCTACACTGGCATATTTGCACATTGAACATTTAAATGGTTTCTCATGAGTATGTTTATAACGCCTGTGTCGCACAAGTTCACCACTAGTCACGAATGCCATATCACAATCGCTGCATTTATATGGTCGAGTTCCTGTAAAAGACAAGGTTTTTCTACCTTAAAATTTTGTGAATAAGGTTTACTCATTACGTTTTCCAGCAATAAATCTATGATATGGAGATATAAGGTCATGTTAAATTTTAAACAGCTTGAAAAAGGATAAGATACAATGCTGAACCATAATGCATCATTAGTAGAATGGAATAATTTTTCAGGTCTGAGTAAAGAACAATTAAAAAGACAACATTTAGAAATCTGTAATAAGCTTTAACGGGCTTCTTTTTGGGATTACTGATTTTAACATTAAAAAAGAGAAAGTATTAAAAATATAGTACTGTTACCTCTTGAATCCTCCCCTTCCTGATTCCCACAGTATGAAGAGTATCTTGAACATGTTATGATTTAACTATTTGTTTAGTTTTACAGCTTTATTTGGTACTCATGTAGTGCACTGGCACATTCTCCAAACTCAACTCAATTTTGTAAGTGTAATGTCATAAACTATTAGACATTTCACACAAACACACATAGGTATTCCTCTATCCTTTCCTCTCAGGATTAACCTCCCTTTCTAATTTTGTCTCTCCTGAACATGTTTAATTAACCACTAATATGTTCGCTCCTCTTTAAGATGGCAATGTCCTATTCTTGGAGGTCTTAAAATTTTTTTAACCCGCTTAAAAGTTGTCTTCCCTTCTTTTCCTCGTCCCCTTTGCCTCTACAGCTACTGAAACCAGTTCTCCTTTCATCTTGTTACAACTTCTTTTCAAAAGTAGGATATTCAGTCAATCAGTAAGTATGACTTACCTATGTGATATTTTATGGATAATCTTAAAGTCATACTTATTTGCAAACACATAATTAGAGTACACTACTTATCTACTGACTTTGAAATGTTTAATATTGAAACGTACCTCCATCTCAGACCCTAATCATAGTGTAATATGCAATACTTACTCTAAGTATGTAATATGTTTCTGTGTAGAAGATGAAGTTTGTTGGGTTTTGAGAGTCATCAAATAAAAGAAATGGATTTCCCAGTTATTTTACCTGTATGTATATTCACATGATTCCGTAAAAGAGAAACAGTACGGAAAGCTTTCAGACAGAGATGACATGTATGAGGTTTTTCATCAGAATGAGTTTTCATATGACGATTAAAATTTGAGATTCTAGAAGAGGTGAATATGCAGATTTCACAATGGAAGGTTTCTTTCATTCCTACAGGAAAAAAATGTTGCATTTATATTTAATTACAAAAAAAAAGTTCTACATTCTTAAAAAATGTGCTTACCATTAAATTCCATTAAACAAATTTAACCTGAAAACCCCTCTCTTAAAAATCCAATGAAGTAGCTCAGAAAATATATACTATATATTCTACGGATAGTACCACATTTAAAGAATTGAGGAAGGAAAAAAAAAACTTTTGCAATGTAGGAACCAAACATTAAAGGCTGACTTTACCAACACTTCAAGCTAACAATAAAATGCACTTACTCAGTATTTCAAAATTTCTGTGATTTCATCAACATGCATACTCTTAAATCCCTGCATCTAGTGAGAGATGCAACTCACAGTGTCTTAAAGTTTATGAGTTCACAGAATCATACATTTAGAGCCAGAAGGATCTCCAAAAGTCATCTAGTTCAACCCCCTCATTTCAGAGATGAGACAACTGAAGTCCAAGTAAGTGACTTGGCCAAGGTCATATGAGTAGTGGGATGAGCAGTTCTTAGGGTAAAAAAAAAATCTCTGCCTGATGGGTAACATCCTGGTGATAAAATCCTCTGAATTTAGCTAGGTTTCTATTCCTTAAACAATAATGTGATTGGTAGTCTAACCATATATATATCCAAAGCCTCTGCAACTTTTCAGAATTTGTGTTCTGCCAGGATAATCTTTCATAAAACACCCTTGCCTCTATACCAAGATGGAACTACAGAATTTGTACTCAATCATTTAAAAAAATTTTTTTTAATGTGCATTCACTAAAATTTCTAACCAATCAAATAATCAATTATTATTCATTAAGTATCTATTACTATGATATGGAGATAATTCTGAATTCTCAAGGGCTTTAACAGCAAAATGTAAGCTGTGGCAGACTGTACAAACCTGATATGGTTCCAAGTATGGGCCAAGCAATAAACCACACGTATCACCTAAAGACTAGAATAGCTAAGTTTGGATAGGTTATACCACCAGAGAGTTGGTTACCTGCTGATAAAATTTTTGGTCATATCAATTTATGAAATCATCTACTATGGCGTGGAAGAAGTTCTGATCTGCATAGGACTACTTATAAAAATGAAACTGAGGATTCTTAAAATACTAAAGTAAAATGTGAACAATATATTCAAAAGGAATTATAACTTAAAATATTTCTTAACTTTGAATAACTGATAGAATGATTTTCCTTATATTCCTTATATTCCAATCTACCAAAATATCTCCACACTGCTAAAAATTCTTGATAATAACCTGTGAGTAACATAACATAACAAAAGTAATTGATCTCTTCGGATGCCATTACTTCAGAAAGATACTCAAATATTTTCATTCAGGCCAAGAACATCAGAATTAGATTTTTGTTGTGATATCTGTAAATAACTTTTTTAAAAAAGGTTTAGCTAAAATCACCCTCAAATGGCATCCAGGGGTATGCCTGAGAACCTGAGGCCTGGAGGCTCAAGGCCCCAGATTCCCCACCCCTGGTTATACTAATTGAACTGAAGTGAATATATCCACCATTCTTTTGCTCTGTACAAAAGAAGTGAAATAGGAACTAACAATTTAAACATGAAGGTATTATATAGCACACCAAATAAGAAGCTACCATTATTATAAAATAGCATCTGTTTTGTTTTGGGGTATGCATGAACCATGTAAGATGTTTAAAACCACATGAAACCCTTCCTGTGCAAATAAGCTCCATGTCAAAATAAAAAGTTTACTGTGAGAACAAATCATACCTGCATTCTACTACCATTTAAAAATAAGTCCATAGTAAGTCAGTAAAAAAAAAAGGTAACTTAGCAGCAAGATTTGGGATTAGGAAGACTGTTCCAGTGTTATTTTTGACAAGCAAGCCACTTACTCTCTGAGTGCCCTGAACTATTCTCCATAACATAAATCACAAAGGAGTTGGGATTTTTATCAGTATTGGAAATTTCCATAGATCATGTACAAATGAAAAAGAAATTCTTGAGTTGATTAAATATCCATCTGTCAGATTTTTTAAAAAATATTTTGAAGACAACTAAAAATCCCCCACTTGTTTAGAAATTTCAAGTAGAATTATGACCTTTTTTTTAATGGTAAGAATGAATTCCCCTTCTGAGAGGAAACTACAATCCTATTTTTCTTAATTCCAAGTACTTTATATAACACAAATTACTTTAATCTTACCTACCTATTGTCTCTGCTTGATTTTCTGCAGTTTTGGAAACCTCGTCAATATCTTGTTCTGATGAAGGTATATCCTCATGTTCTTCAATTTCTGAGTTGGCTGGGACCAGAATGATTTCTTCCTCTTCTCCCTCTCTGAGTGTTTCAAAAGTAAATAAATGTTCTTTTTGGTCAGGCAATTCTCTTTCTTCAGATAGCGGCTGGACTTCCCCTTCATCCCCAGATACATCTTTGCTTTTATTCTAATAAAGAAAAATACAATCATTCAAAGAAATTTCAAACGTATCCAAATTTAATACGTTAACTTACTACTGACCAGTCTTAAGCATCAATAAAAGTAGGATATTTTCAATGCTAAAACACATCTAAAATATACATTTAAGCAATTTATTCTCTCTCCTCTGGTTGTGTGACATTAACAAGGGTTAGTGTTTTTACCCTGAGCACTTTATGTAGATTTGTTTTTAAACTAAAAAAAATTACAACACTCATTCTGCATAGAACGACTTTAAAACTGTACATATTAACAGTTTTCTACCTCTGTCAATTCTGTGTTTTCCTCCAATGGTGGGTTAACTGTCAATTGACGGTCTTCACAGGAAACTTGGACACTCTCTTCCACAACGTTAATCTCCATCACCTCCATTTCATGCAGTGAGAAGAGCTCTTCCTGGAAGCTGATCGCCACACAGTGGTGCACGTTCTGGCGGGGCAGCTCCCCCAGCCCCGTCGGGACGTTTACGTCTTGCTGCAGCACTAGCAAGGACTGTAGACCGCTCTCCGCCTGCTGCACCACCACGTGCATCCCTTCCGCCGGCTGCACCGTCATGCGGCTCATCTCCTGGGGGGTCGCCTCCTCCGCGGCAAAATGCACGGTCTGCAGGGTGAGGATGTGCTTCTCGCCGCCCTCGCCCGAGGGGACCAGCTGCAGCTCTCCCTCCACAATCTTGGCCTGCAGCACTCCGCAGGGGCGGTCCAGCTCCAGGCCCCGGCCGCCCGGCCTCTCCTGGAGCGGCGACACCTTGTCCACGTCGTTTCCTTTGGCCTTCTCCTGCATCAGATCGGGGCCTTTTACCGTCGTGAACTGTTCCGCCCAGGCCGAGGCTTCCGTCCCCATGCCGGAAGCCTGCTGCAGGAAAACCAACAAGTCTGGGTCAGGGTCCTTTGGGTCACCCCTCAGGCCTGGATCTCCTGGAACGCTCCGAGCCCCTGCCCCAAAATGGGGCCGCGCTTTCTGGAGGCATCGCCAGCCTCTGGCCCTGCCTGCCCCTAACGCCGGTCAGCCCCAGGCCCTTCGCTAACCGCTGGCCCGCCTAGGCTGCTGCCCGAGGCTGCGGGGCCCGCTGGCCTTCCCCGCTGCCCGAGGCTGCGGGGCCCGCTGGCCTTCCCCGAGAGGGGCTGGTCGGCAGCTTTCTGTAAGCGGGGGCCCACCGCCTTCCGATAACCGGGGTCCGCCCATTGCCTGCCCGAGCAGGGGTGGCCTACTGTCCGCCGTTAAGGGGGCCAGGCCCATGCCCTCGGTAGACCTGTTCATGCCTCGGCCTTTC
>CM053769.1:281864727-281900067 GCA_028658325.1 Potorous gilbertii | reverse complement strand
TCTATTAAGATTACAGACCCTCACAGACCACAACATAGGCCAGGAAAGTAGTAAACACACCTCTCCTTAGGTCATACCACCTTGGAAGAACTGAAAACTTCCAGGTCCCTAGAAGTATCTCTGAAAACAGCTGCACAAAAGCTCTGATGCTTGGGATAGTATACCCTCTATACTAGAACCCCCACTTTAGCCAAGAGTCAAAAGTCAAGAAATAGACTGGGAGAAATGAGCAAACAGAAAAAACATTCCGACTATAGAAAGTTATTATAGAAGGAAGATCAAAGGAGAGACAAGGAAAACCAAAACACACAGTCAGAAGAAGACCAAAGTCAAAACTCCTACATCCAAAGCCTCAAAGAAAATTATGAATTGGTTTCAGACCATAGAGGAGCTCAAAATCTATTTTAAAAATAAAGAGAGGTAGAGGAAAAACTGGGAAGAGAAAGGAGAGTGATTCAAGAAAATCATGAAGAAAGAATCAATAGCTTGGCAAAGGAAGCACAAAAAAAAGCTGAAGAAAATAACACCTTAAAAAACAGAATAAGCCAAAGGGTCAAAGAGGTACAAAAATATAATGAGGAGAAGAATGCCTTGAAAAGCAGAACTGGCCAAATAGAAAAAAAATATGCAAATGTTCACTGAAGAGAAGAACTCCTTAAAAATCAGAATTGGCCAAATGGAAAAAGCGGCACAAAAGTTCACTGAAGAAAATAATTCCTTAAAAATACAAAGTGAATAAGTGGAAGCTAATGATTTTATAAGACATCAAGAAACAGTAAAACAAAACCAAAAGAATAAAAAAATAGAAGATAATGTAAAATATCTCATTGGAAAAACAACTGACCTGGGAAAAAAAAGATGTAGATCAATTGTTTTTCAAGAGATACTTCACATAATTTAAAAATTATTGGATTACCCGAAAGCCATGATGTAGTGGACAGCCTGCATCCCCACATGGCTGGGTGATGTGGTAAAGAAGAAAGACATGGGAGGTGGGAGAAGAGAGATCAATTCCGTTTATTGATCTGAGGGTCAGGGTATTTATAGACAGAAACTGCAAGCCTATGTGACATTCTGCTTGTCTCCTGCCCTAGTGATTTAATCAGTCTTATCTTAAAGACCGTGAGCCTAGAGGGCATCTATTTTACATATCCCTTGTTTTCTGTAATTGTCTTGTTTGCCTCGTGGAAACAGCAACATGGCAGGGGTGGGCATGGAGAGCCGTTCTGGATGATAATGCTCAGTCTCAAAGAACAGTTTCATGGAAGGTCTATCCTGATCTTGTCAACCACACTCCACCCTGGCCCTCAACACCATTATCAAAAAAAACCCCTAGATATCATCTGTTAAGAAATTATCAAAAAAAAAAAGAAATTATCAAGGAATATTACTGTAATATTCTGGAGCCAGAGGTTAAAAATGAAATTGAAAGAATCTACCAATCACCTCCTCAAAGAGATTCCAAAATTAAAACTCCCAGGAGTATTGCAGCCATATTCCAGAGCTGCCAAGTCAAAGAGAAAATAATGCAAAGCAACCAGAAAGAAACAATTCAAATATCTCTGAGCCACAGTCAGGACAACACAAGATTTAGTAGCTTCTACATTAAAGGATCAGAGCATTTGGAATATGATATTTCAGAAGGTAAAGGAGCTAAAATTATAATCAAGAATCACCTACCCAACAAAACTGAGTATAATCCTTCAGGGGGAAGAATAGATATTCAATGAAATAAAGGACTTTCAAGTATTCCTGATGAAAAGACCAGAACTGGATAGAAAATCTGACTTTCAAATACAAGACTCAAGAGAAGCATGAAAAGGTAAACAAGAAAGGGAAATTATAAGAAACTTAAGGTTAAACTGTTTACATTTCTACATGGGAAGATAATACTTGTAACTCATGAGAACTTTCTCATTACTAGGGCAGTTAGAAGAAGTAATATAGACTGAGGGCACAGGTGTGAGTTGAATATGATGGTATGATATCTAAAAAAATGAAATTAAAGGGTAAAAATGAAAAATACACTAGGAGAAAGAAAGAGGAAAAAGTATATTAAGGTACATTATCTCATCTAAGAGGCAAGAAAAAGCTTTTACAGTAAGAGAGAGATGAAGAGGGTGATGGGGAATGCTTGAATCTTATTCTCATCAGAATTGGCTCTAAGAGGGAATAACATACACACTCAACTGGGTACAGAAATGTATCTTACCTTACAGGAAAATAGGAGGGGGAGAGGATAAAAGAAAGGGGATGAAGCAAAAAACACTTTTGAGGAAGGACAGGGTGAAAGGAGAAAGAAAACAGAATAAACAGGGGAAAGAAGGTGGAAGGAAATATAGTTAGTTATTGAAACTGAAAAAAAGTTGAATTAAGTTTCTCTGATAAAGTCCTCATTTCTCAAATGTAGAGATTGAGTCAAATTTACAGAAATAAGACCCATTCCCCAGTTGATAAATGATCAAAAGATATGAACAGTTTTTAGATGAAGTAATCAAAGCTATCTATAGTCATATGAAAAAAATGCTCTAAATCACTACTGATTAGAGAAATGCAAATTAAAACAATTCTGAGATACTACTATATACCTATAAGATTGACTAATAGAATAAAAAAGAAAATAATAAATGTTAGAGGGAATATTGGAAAACTGACACACTAATTGGTGGAATGGTGAACTGATTCAACCATTACCTAGCGCAATTTAGAACTATGCCCAAAGGGCTATAAAACCATGCATACCTTTTGACCAAGCAATACCACTACTGGGTCTGTATCCCAAAAAGAGATAAAAATACAGAAAGGAAAAGGATTCGTCCATACAAAATATATTTATAGCGGCTACTTCCTGGTGGCAAAGAACTGGAAATACAGTGGAAGCCCATGAATTGGGGAATGGTTGAACAAGTTGTGGAATATGATTGTGATGGAATACTTTTGTGCTACAAGAGATGATGAGCATAATGCTCTCAGAAAAACATGGGAAGACCTACATGAACTGATACAAAGTGAAATGAATAGAACCAGGAGACCATTGTACACAGTAACAGAAACATTATAAAATGATCAACTGAATGACTTAGCTATTCTTAGCAATACAATTATCAAAGACAACTCTGAAGGACTTTGGATGAAAAATTCTATCCATCCCCAGAGAAAGAACTCTTGGAGTCTAAACACAGATTAAAGTATGTTTTTTTAAACTTTATTTTTCTTGGGGGGGGGGCGGGATTGTCTATGTTTTCTTTTACAACGTGACTAATATGGAAATGCTTTGTATTATGCCTATACATGCATATCTAATTGCTTGCCTTCTCAATGAGGAGTGTGTGGAGGGAGAGAGAGAATTTAGGACTCAAAATTTTAAAAAAGAATGTTAAAAATTGTGTTTATGTGTAATTGAAGAAAAATAAAATACTAAAAACTTTTTAAATATTAAAAAAAAGAAATGATTACTGTGCAGATACAGGTTGAACTAGGTGATTTCTCATGTCTATTTCAACCCTGAGATGATGTGACTTTTTAAATAATCTATATAAACAGGACCCCTGAAAGAATTTAAATACAAATCTTGAGACAAAAAATTAATTCATTTAATGATTAGTTACAGGCCCAGCCCTATGCTGTGGCCTTGTGCCATCCGTAATGTGAAAGAGACAAAGATTTTAAAAGTCAGTCCCTGCTTTCAAGAAGTTTGTGGTCTACTTCAAGAAATGTGAAGTGTTTACACCCATTACCAAACAAATCAGATGATGAAAAAGTAATGGTGTTTTTTTTTTTAAGACCTTTTCCATTTAACAATGATTTCCCAAAGTTCTTTGTCATCTTCTTTCACATTCTCTGCTTATTAAGCAGAGATTATTATTAGTTAATACAGTGAGAGCAG
Source organism: Potorous gilbertii (assembly GCA_028658325.1). NCBI lineage: Eukaryota > Metazoa > Chordata > Mammalia > Diprotodontia > Potoroidae > Potorous > Potorous gilbertii. The sequence goes on along the minus strand of CM053769.1, from coordinate 281,896,181 downwards.
TACCCAAGTGTCACCTTTCTCCCTGTCCCTAAAGTTAGATTAGTTTTGCCTTAAAAGGTACTGAAGCTTTCTTTAAGATTTAATTGGTTCAAAGACTCATGATGGAAAATGTCATCCATATCCAGAGAGATAAATATAGAGTCTGAATGCAGATCAAAGTATACTGTTTGCTCTCTTTCTTTGTTTCATTTTTTTTCTTTCTCATGGTTCCTCCCATTCATTCTGATAATTCTTATACAACATAGCTAATGTGAAAATATGTTTAATAAGGATGTTTATGTAGAGTCTATATCAAATTGTATGCCATCTTGGGGAGGAAGGGAGGGAGCTCAGGGAAGGGGAGAAAATTTAAAACTTATGGAAGTGAATGTTGAAAACTAAAAATAAATAAATTTTTTTTAAAAAAAGATTTAATTGGTGCAAGGCACTACAGTTCAAAACATTGATCTAGCTTTCTAGTCACTGGGGTACAAAACACCCAGGACACAAGGGACGGAAAACTCCTCATTCAGACATTTTACTGGGAGGCTAGCAGGATGACCAATCCATGTGAGATTCAGCTTAATTAAGGTTATCTTCTGGAGGGACATCTCTTTCCTGTTCTGAAAGTTCTTCCCCTTCTAAGGCTAAGTAAAACTCCTTTTGTTAACTGTGAGATTATAAGTGTCTCCATTCTGTTCTAATTTCGGACTTAAACTACCAGGGAATCAGCCTGAATTAGGCCCCAGCCCTGTCCTCTGACAGTTATTAAACATATCTAGATTCAACTGCTCGCTGTTGACCTATAACTTCTTTGGGGTCCAGAACCTACAATATCATTTTTATCTGTATCGGCTCTAAGAGGGAGCTTCCCAGTATGGTTTTTACCTTTTCTAGGGGACTCATAATTGTAAGCACTGAGTAACGATGAAGAAAAGATCTACAAAACCCCATGAGTATATGCTAATAACTAAAATTCTTTTCTCTGCACTTTGAATTAAGATAAAATAAATAACTTATTGGCTGTGGGATCTTGGGCAAGTCACTTCCTCATGTGTAAAATAAGGGACTTGGATTAGATGATTGATAAGATGCCTTCAGATTCCATCATCCCCTGTGAAATACTCATTAATAGACATCTGGACTGCGCAGCAGAAATGTATAACCCTTTTATTCTTAAGTATTTTGACAAATGGCTAAATATATTTTCTACCTGGTCACATTCTCTATATCTGAGCTGCTGAAATCCTACTTTTCACTTTTTTTTCTTTACTAAATGCCTTAACATTAACAGACTTCAAGGTGGATATTTGGTCAAATACATTAACCCCTCCACCAAAATCCATTATTAACTAAAGGAAAATTTTGTTGTAACCAGTCTTAACTGGATAAGAAGAAGGACAAAATATAACATGAGACTATTACCCCTCAACTCCAAGTGAGTTCTGTAGCACCACATTAACTTTGTTACATTAGATAGGTATTTAACTTCTCTGATCTTCACCTTCTTCAGTTAAATTAGGCTCTCCTTCTTCTCTAAGATATAGGAACTTAGAGACTCTCTCTCAATATCCAAGGAATTGAGGGCATTGAGTAAGAACTAGCTGCCAACAGGTATTTTAATACCGTCGCTTGTCCTCTGCCAATTCTTGAGTCATTCTATAAAGATTCATGCAGACGACAGCTGCATTTCAGAATATCAAACAAAACAGTACCACATAACTAATATGTCCAGCACTGAAAATAGACCAAAGAGGTAAGCAGATGTTAACAACAAATGCCCAATTCTCAAATTTTCCATGATAGTCAAAAAACCAAGTATACTCTGGGCATACATGCCAAGAAAAGGAAGCAGGATCTAAACAATTCAAATAGAATAACAGAGCTTGCTCCAAGTGTCTGGCTATTTCCATTTAAAATGGTTAGGGAAGCCTGAATTATCTAACTACTTCATTGCTTTTATCCTCTACTTAACTGGCAAAGAGATGACAATGGTAATGATGAGGATGATAACAATTTGCATTTCTATAGTACTTACAGTGTGTCAGGTACTGTGCTAAGTGCTTTACAAATATTATTTCATTCAGTCCTCATAACAATCTTGGGAGGTAGGTGCTATCATTATTCCCATTTTATAGATAAGAAAAATGGGGCAAACAGAGGTTAAGGGACTTGCCCAAGGTCCCACAGCTAGTATCTGAGACCATATTCAAACTCAAGTCTTCCTGACTCCAGGTCTAGTGCTCTCATCACTGAAACACCCAGTTACCCCAAAAGATGATGATGAAAAAAAACAGTGCTATCTTTTCTGAGTCAAGAACCTAAATAAATACTATGTACAAACCGATTTTGTGTGCCATGAAAACAAGGTCAAAGGGTCAGAACATGAAAACTAAACCTACATTGATCTTGTGAATTCTTAGAACTACTATGTTCCACATTAAAGAGATTGATTGAAAGAGCATTCTTTAAAACACCAGAGGAGGATGGAGCCTTAAAGGTCATCTACAACTTTTTATTTTGGAGCTAGGGAACCTAAAGTCCAAATATGCATATCGATCTATCTGAAGTCATACAGTGGGTGCACAGAAGAACGGAGACTGGAATTCAGGTATCTCAAACCAAAACCCAGTGCTAACAAAGTTGCTACTGAGAGTAAGCCAACATCTGAGTCCTTCAGCTAGTGACAGTCTAGGTACCTCCTTTACTGTGAAATACAAGATGAAGGGTATACTGCTGCAGTGGTGATAGAGCTGCTTTAACTTGGTTACTGTGAAAAGAGGTCAGAGGCACAGACGCTCATTGGGAGTGCTGGGAAATTTCTCAAACCAGAGGTCTTGGGATCCTCCCAGGAGTCGTTCTTCCCATCCGGGTCCATTTGACAATCAAGAGGCAACGCTAGAATATAAAAGGATTTAATTAGCATCAATGTATAGGAGGCTAAAAGTTGGACAGCAATATGTAGCACAGAGATATATGTGTATAAAGAATTTTATGCAGTCTTAAAGCTACATTTACAGGTAACAAAAGTATGGGTGACAGGGACAAGATGGCTGGTGATTTAGGGGAGAATGTGCTAATCTTGGGACTAGAGTGTTAACTCTCAAGAGTTGCCAAAGATGGAGTTTGTTCTAGTAGGATATTTTCTTTGTAGTTGATCTTATCAGATATCCAGGTAGGACAAGAAATCTCTAAGATAATAGAACAGGGGTGGGGAAACCATGACCTTCTAGGTCCTTGGGTGTGGCCTTTTAACTGAGTTCAAGTTTTATAGAACAAATTCTTTTATTAAAGGGATATATTCTGCAAAATTTGGATTCAGCCAAAGGGCAAAGGATCTAGGCCTTGGGGTTACAGTTTCCCAACCCCTGTAATAGAGGCTTCCTTCAAAAAGAAAATTTGTAAGGATCATCCTTTCCTTGCCAGTCTTAGGTTCTCTATACAACCCATAGCTTTGTTTCATTGACCTTTAAGGTTACTTTTTCTGGGAAGATGTTTTCCTCAAACTCACCGTACAGGTTTCATCCATTTTCTCTATTCTGTCTTTGAACTTCATTGTATACTCCCCTTTCATTTGGGTTTAAGGTGAAAAAAAATCACATCTTGGCATGGATTATACATTCCAGATCCAGAGTGAAAGACAGCAGCAGGGGTCTATTAGAGCTAGCTTGAAGTTCAAAAGAGCCAACTGTTAAATTTTCAGTTTACACTAGAATAATTGGAAGACATCCCTCAGCTTAAGAGGACTTGATGTTTTATGGCAACCATTTCCCAGTGCAGCTACTACTTTTGTGTGGTTGGTTCCTCTTACCTTGGTTTGATTCAAACAAGGGGATTGGCTCCATTATATCTATGGAACTGAAGCGTTACACTGTTCTTAATAAACATAAAATATTTTACAGGAGGAAAGACCCAATAATAAATATTTAACTATTTAGAGTATATGTTTTCCAAATAATCATTGCCCAGAAACAGGCAGGAGTATCCCCATGGGAGTCAAGATGATTGATCAAGCCATGGACACCAGGAGGTAGCATCTCACCAATGGGATACAGTCCTAAGCCTACTTTACAGTTCCCAGTTTCCTGTGATAAAGTGTGCAACTAACACAGTCCTTTCCACTAAAAGCCATATGATTGTAAACCTCCTTCTGTTTTGTATACCTGCAGCTTCTGAACAATATGCAAAACTGGTAGTAGTTAAATTCAATTCAAATATTTGTTTTGAGGACCTAGTATATATCAAGAAAAATAAAAGAAAGATTATCCTGGAGTGAGGTAAGGGGAAATTTTCTGAAGGAAGTAAATCTTGAACAGTCCATGAAGCTTTGGATTTGAATGTGACGAGGAGAGGGGAAGGCATTGGAATGAGATGAATAGTCTGAACAACAGAATCCATCTGGGTCTAAGCAAGAAGTATTCACAGGACGATCAAGAGAAAGTCCTGGTTGGGGTGAAATGGTACACTGATGAAGAGTTTTGGATTGAGCCATTTCAGATTTGCAGTAGCAGATAAAAATGACAACCCTTCCGGGGGAACATGACAGAAGGCTATCTCATAAAAGAGGAATCAGGCTTATTGTGCTTGGTGACACACAACAGAACAAAGATTCGTGGGGAGAAACTGCAATGTTTTCCAAAGTGCAAATAGGCAAATTTAACTTTGAGGTCAACTCTTCACTATTAGAGCTATCCAGAAATGGAAGAGACTCCCCCCGGAAGTGGTGGATTCCCTTCTCCCAAGTTCTCCAAGCAAAGGCTGCATGACAACCCATCTGAGATTCTGCAGAGGTGATCCTTATTCAGGCTCATGCTGTACTACATGAACTTTGAGACCTTCAAGCCCATGCCCATTCTGTGATTCTACATAATGGACTCCAACACCTGGAAAAGGCTTTGTTCCTATTAATCTGGAAGAAAAGATAGTGTCAGGACTACACCTATTTTCCATTCTTGTTTAGTGATTTTTCAATGTACCAATTTCAAACTCACTCTATGGCGTAAACCACCATTTTCTTCAGGAAACTGAAAACAAGCATCTTAATGAATTCTTCTCTCCAGTCCCATAGGAATCTAGTCAGACTCTCCATCTTGGTCCTTCAGGGGCTCACTCTGATTTGCCTTTCTTTGTATCCCTACCACTTAGCACAGTGCTTGGCATATAAGTAATTCTTTTATAAATGTTTGTGGCCTTGCTGAATTCTACAAAATGCGATTTTCTGATTGGATGGAAAAGCATTGAAAGGTATTTACAAACCATTATCTTGATGAGTCTAAAATAAGGAAAGTAGATTTTCTACGAACCACCCATGATTTTGTCATCACTCTTTCCAGACTGCAAGTTCCTTAAGGACAGTGACTACGTCTCCTGTATCTTGGAATTTATTAGGCATCATCATATGCAAAAGATAGTAACAATAAATAAGGAAAAAACATAGAATACATGAAGCCTATGATTATGACTTGAGAAACTTAGAGCTTCATCTTGGTTACCTTTTGCAATAAAATGAATGTCTCAAACTTAAAGTTATACATGGAAATAATATTTACTACATTAGAGGCTACAATATGATATAGTACAAAGATCACTAGATTTGAAATGAGTGGCCCTGGGTTTGACTCTCCACTCTGCCACTCTGTGATCCTTGGGCATGTCACTTAACCAAGGTACATTTTCATTCTAAATTTAATAATTTCATTTTAACTGCCAGGAACACACACTAAAGTTTATGAGTATTCTGAATTAACAAGTCCTTAGAAGAAGAAAAAACTTTTTTGGACTCTGCTATACTTTTGACAATTGAATGTAATAGTCATCAGGTGCCTTCTTGGGAGCTGTCAAATTATTTAAATGAGAGCACATCTGACATTTTCAGATGATCGTGCTCAATAAATACTTGAAAAGAGTGTTTTCAAGGTGTCTGTTTTGATGGACACCATTCAGACTTTTCAAAATAAAGGTTTTGAGTGCTTTAATTCTGGAATGACTTCCCATAATTCAATATAGAGATTTAAAATGTGCTAAACTACTTGGAAGAAGAGTGTCAAAGAAAAGTTTTGTACTTCACTACAAACAGACACACACTCAACAAAGCACTCTCGTGACATTTGAAAGGCACTGATGGTGGATAATAACTATTCATAATATACTTAGAAACTCTCAGTTCTTCATTGTTCTTTATGTATCTAATTATTCCAGGTATTGTCATGTCAAAAAAAGTTTCATGTGACATATGTTGTTCCCTTTTTAAAACTACAAAGTCAGAACGTACTGTCGCTTCTTAAAATGCTCTCTACTTTTATTGTGAAATTGAGACTTGACAAAGTTATTTTATCCAGCAACAGCAACTTCATCATCTCTAAATTGGTGATGCTTTTTTGAGCTTAGTTTTTAGACAATAACTTTTACGTCCATTTGTCCATCCATCCGTCCTTGCATCTCTCCATATACCCATCCACTCATTCAATTTATCCAATAAATATTTACTGAGCAGCTTATAGAAGTATATGGATGTATAGTCTATGGAAGGTTATAAGGAAGACTAAAACCTCAGCTCACAATTTAATAAGATAAAAAGTTCAATCAATTGTTTTTCAAATAAAAAACACCAAATAGAATGGTAAAATAATGGAATGAACTCAGCAGTTTTCAGATGGTTCTTTCTTTACTCAAGGTTAAAAAGTCTTTATATGTTATACTCCTAAAAAACAACAAAACCAAAACATTTTCTTGTCTGCTATAAGAAGATCCAAGGACTACATTAAATTAATTCTCATTATCTGAGAAATCAATCTACCTTTGCAACGTTAGGCAAGTCATTTAACATCTTAGAGTTTGTTTCTTCAGTTAGTGTCCCCAAAAGTCTTAGTGCTGGTTTAAGTTTTAGTATCTTGAATTTGCACAAAGACTTTCTGAATACCCTCTATAATGTGAAGAGGTGGGAGTAGGTGGTATCTAAGGGCCTTTTCAACACTAATATCTATGATTCTGATACACATGCATATGTACATTACTTAGAGATACATCTAGATTTTAATTTTTGTCTTGCTCTAATCACCCTATAAAGTTCTATCTCCAAACTTAAAATCCTTGTTGTTTGAATGTTGAGGTAGAATAGAACAAAATGATTAGTCATAAAAACAAAACCCTGAATGTAACCTAGTCCAGACCATCCATCTGATCTTAAGACAAGCCGTAACCTCTGTGAGTCTGAATCTCCGTCTATAAATGGGGATAATGCATCATGTATTATCTACCTCATAGGAGTATTGTAGGGATCAATGAGTTGTATCCACAAGGGTGCTTTATAAACTGGAAAAAGCTAATAATGTCAGCCAACCAACAAGCATTCATCAAGCACCTACTCTGTGTTAGAATTGTAGGGACTAAAGACACAGAGACAGTCCCTGCTCTCAAGGAGTTTTTATTCTTTTAGCTATTGTTGTTTTCTTGGAAAGCTGTTCATGTATGAGATTCAAAGACTGAAAATCTAGAAAGGACTTTGGAGATCATCTCATTCAACCCCCTCATTTTACAGATGATACATTTACCCGAGGTCCAACAGTAGGGATGGTATTCCAACCCAAGCGCTCTCTTGCATGCTTATCTTTTGAAAATGATAGAATTCTGTGTGAATGTAGAATTTTTGCCCTGTACATGACTGAATTAGCTAAGTTTTGTAATTAAAATATCAATCTCCTTCACAGTCTTACATGACTTGACATAACCAAACAATCATGCAGTAAAAATAGCAATGAATTTGTAGTCAGAAGCTTAAGTTCCAATTTCTGCTGTGTACTACTTATTAACTGGGCAAATAATGTCATAATGAAGTCAAAGGATGTGAGTTCAAATCCTACCTCTGATGATGATGGCAGCATTTATATAATACCTTAAAGTTTGCAAAGTGATTTACAAATATTATCTCATTTGATCTGCATAATAACCCTGGGAGGTAGGTACTGTTATTCATCTTTCTCCATCTCAGTCTCCTCATCTGAAAAATGAAGCGGTTGTAGGAGATGACATTTCAGATCCCTTCCACTTCCAATCCTATGATCCAGTGTTCCTATGAAACCCTAAACCCTGATGAGTCAGGGAGGAGGTTCTTTGGATAAAGTTCTTTATCAGTCAACATATGCCAAGTGCCAACTATGTGCTGAGCCCACACCCGTCTGTACTGGGAGCCTCCTAAGGAGACTAATGTTTTTAAAAATTAACTTTATCAAGAGAGATGAAAGAGTGTGTGTGTGTGTGTGTGTGCGTGCATGCGCATGTGTATGTAACATAATGCATAAGTGTGAGGCAGCTTGGTGTCATAGAAAGAATATTGGATTTGGGACCGAAGACTTGGGTTTGAGTTACATCTCAGCTCCCTATTGCGTGCTTATGAACAAGTGACTTAACCACTTTCTGATCTCCAGGTTCCTCACCTATTAAGTAAGGATAATCATCGTTGTATATTATGTACCTCACGGGGGTATTGTGAGGAAAATGTTCATTGTAATTCACAACCCCAAAGTGAGTTATTAGAACCACTAAAAAATTGTTTTGTATTGAAAGCATAAAAGAAAAAAGTTTTGTAAGAAGTAAATTGCAATATATAATGCATAATAATGAAAACTACATTTTTACCACTTTTTCAGTGATGTCACTAAGGAAAATATCCATTTCAGTTTTAATTTAGTTTAATATGATTTCATTTTCTATTGCTGTGTAATTGTTCTATAACAAGGTGAATTTCTACTGAAGTGTCCCTCTCTCATCTCATTGTGACGTATAATAGGGTTTCAATGTTTGTCAAGGCTTTTACAAGTATCATCCCATCCTATTGTCATACCAATCCTGGGAGGGAGGTGCTATTATCTCTATGTTGTAGATGAGGAAACTGAAGCAGATAAAGGTTGAATGGCTTGCCTAGAATCACACACAACTGGTAAATGTCTGAGGCCGGATATGAACTCAGGTCTTCCTGACTCCAGGTCAAGCTCTCTATTCACTGTGCCACTTACCTGCCATTAAAAGTGTCAGACCCTGGGAAGACCTACCATCTTGAGCAGTCTTAAAGAGAGGCCTACTGTTAGGCTGTTTGTCGATGCCCCAGGAGTTAGTCTCACTGAATTTGGAGAGCAGGTTCTTCCTCCTTGTGAATCTCCAAGCAGAGGCTTGCTCGACAAACACTCATCAACCATGTTGTTGCAAAGATCCCTTTGTGCTTAGGTTAGATGGCTACTAAAATCTCATCTAACTTTAAAATTCTGGGAGTCTGATCAGCAGGGGATGGACTGCAATTCATAACAACCACTTATATGGCAGAGCAGAAAAAGCACTAGCTCCAAAGTCAAAGGATGTGAGTTCAAATCCTACCTCTGATGCTTATCTGTGTGAGCTTGGGCATTTAACCTCCATGGACTTCAGTTTCCTGATCTGTAAAATTCATGGATTGAACTACATAGCCTGTAAGATCCCTTTCAACTCAAGATCTATGGTCCTATGATTTATTATAGGCTCTTGCAAACTATGATGATGGACAGAATATCCATACAGTAAATACAAAAATCTGTCATCTCACTTGAAGAGAAATTAGGATTAAAATCTAATAGAATTTCCCTTCCCTCCATCCCTTCCATCCCCCCACAACCAAGTGTTTCTTCTCACTCATGAATCACCTTCAGATCTTACTAGTCTGAACAGTAAATAAACTTTTGAAGTGTTCATCTTCTTTGTCAGAGGCTTTCTTTCTCCCTCTAGTTGGGATTTGATAGAAAAAAAAAACTGGAAACCTAGATCCAGGAAAATTAAAGTCTTATGTTACAAACTTACGTTGTAACCCTGATTCTGTTGACTCAAGAATTTCTATCACCTTTGGACTCATAAAATCCTAGGTCTATAAGGAACCTTAGAGGTCCCAACCTACTTATTTTACAGAGGACGCTATGTCCCTGATAACTGATGCAACTTCTCCAGGGGTACACAACCAGTTGGTGGCAGAATTGAAAATATCTGCCTCCCAGCTCAGAAACTACATAGAATGTAGTTTCTACATAGGATGTAGAATCCTATGTAGTTCACTACATAGGATGACTTCTGATATAATTTACTGTATAAACTTTTATACTACTGCTCAAAGAGAACTTCAAATATTTCCTAACTCTGGCTTGAGATTTAGAGTATTATGGAAATCTTTCTTGAATTTCCCTCCACAATGCAATAACCACACATTTTGTTTAATTAATAATTTGTCTTGGCCAGAGGTATGAGGTAGCCACTGCCGAAAGAGAGGGGAAAAAAGGTAAGTGAACAAATTGTTCAGAGCTATACAACTTATTTCACATTTTGTGACTGAAAACTACTTCTTCAGTTGTACCCTATTTAAATGGTACTGGGGTCCTTGAAAACCTTTCCCTTCCTGAATCAGCTTTTAAATCATGACTTAAAGAGAAGGTGCATTTACCTCCACTTTCTAGTGGTTAGAAGCTTGATAGGGTCAATTCTGTCCTTTCTGACAAGGAGCCTCAAGGGAAGCATCCTCAGCTGTTAGTACCTACCTCCCTGCCCCTCCGCTGAGAGGGAAGTTGGAAACCTGGACAAGTTCTGTCTGCCATGTGGAGCCCTGTGAGATGACTAATGGGACCCCACAGTCCTTATATCCCCAACCAGGAGCATAGGTTTCAGACTGTCTGATGCATGTTTTTCAATGAAAATGCACTTATAATTTGTCTGGCTTCTTAATTTCTTCTCAGATGAAATGACAGCCTCCTCTGCTCTTCGCCTCTGTGTTCACTTTTATTATTTCTATTTCTTTATTTTTCCACCTCACCCACTCCTTTCTGTTCCTCAGCTTCCCGGCTGTATTCTATTGTCACTTCAGCATTCCCTTAATGTCTGCCTGGCAACCCACCATTAGGCACTTATTTTATTACTTCGTTTCCTACTTTTGATTTTGTGATTCATTTCTAACCTTTATTGCTTGAAACCTAACCCCTCTGCTACCTACCTCTCCTTTCCTTTCTAACCTCCTCACCCCTTAACTTTTAGACTATTACTGTATTTAATTTAAAACACAGAATCTATAATTTCTATCATCAGGTTGAACATTTTCTTATCTTCAAGTATGCACTGTTTTTTTTTCCCTTGTGGCAATTATTTTTGTCAAATAAAGGGCTGTATTTAATGTTTTCAAATTCCTTTATATGTAGGAACAAGAGAAAAGGGGGGAAAACACTGGCTATGAAGGAAAGAGAAAATATGCTATAAATCGTCCCACAGGCAGATATTGAACCCAATACAGAAGTCAACATTTGTGCTTCTATTTGACTGCCTGGGGGAAAACAATCAACAGAAAGGCAATTATAAATCAGATTTACAATTCTAAAATATGATACAGAGAATAGCTTTCTTGTTTTAGAATCTAATTGGAAGGTTTAAGAAGAATTAAGAACTTCATCATTTGGAGGTAACCTCACTTAGGGAAAACTCAGGATAAGAAAATCCAGTTACATAAAAATTAGGGGCTGTTTACTTGTTATTGTGAAAAGATTACTGCCTTAACCAAAAGAGTTCCTGAAGGTGGAGTTCTTCCAAATGTTATATAGCACACTCTCCTAGTATACTTATTTGTTGTCATAGGTACCTGGTGGGGAGAGGGGGAGAAGGAACACAGGGAGAAATAAATAATGTTTGTGACAAGAGGTACTGACAATTGAAGCTCATACCTCTCTAAATTTATCTAACAGGATGCAAAAATAAATATGATAGAATAGAGAAAAATTCCATTTACTCTAAACTTTTTAAAAACACTATTATATAAGTGTACCTTATTCAAATTACAACTGGTCAGGGAAGCTCAAACTTAGTTTAAGATCCTATGAAAAAACATTCTTGTATCTTTACCTAGGCATTATTATCAAGAATAGCTATTGTACCTTTAATAATTACTCTGTCAATTTAGAGTCATAAAAACCTTTATTAGAATTGTTTCCATAGAACCAAAACGAACACTTTGATAATGATAAGGCACATGGACATACTTTCATCAGTACTACTAGTTTAACTTTTACTGCCTGTCTCTTTCCTTGAACTAATTTCTTAGGCAACTAAATTCTGCACCATATTTTCCCTGCATTAGCAAAAGAAATGGAAAGCTAATTGTTTTGTTTTGTTTTTTAAGCTGGTAACTTAGGTACTGCATGGTGATGAATGCACAGCAACTATAGAAGAGGGTTTGGTCCTTAGGAGAATGATGGTAAACACAAAATTACATGTAAACCTATGTTCCAAAAATAACCAGTCCAATCTAATTGCCTCAAGACAATTTGGTATATGAATTTCTGAAAAAGAGCAAGTTATTAGAAAGAGGTCATAGAAAATTCTTAGCAAGACTTGGAGATGCCAAGTCATCTAACAAAAAGTAGAGTGTATGCATTAACCACTGTGCGATCTAGACTTTTACCTCTGTATCTGTGCAGATGCTGCTCTGTGATGCTCACCATTATCTAGAGGTTTCATTTGCTGTAGCGGAATGTTTGGCAGGAAGGTGGGGGCAGCTAGGTGGCACAGTGAATAGAACGCTGGGCTTGGATCAAGAAAGATCTGCCTTAGTAAGTTCCCATCCAGCCTCAGGCACATACTAACTATGTGACCCTGGGCAAATCACTTAACCCTCTTTGCCTCAGTTTCTTCATGAGCTGGCGAAAGGAATGGCAAACTCCTCTATTATCTCTACCAAGAAAACCCCAAATGGGGTCACAAAGATTCAGACATGACTGACACGACTTAACAACAATAGCAGAGGATATAAGTTATATCTTCCAGATTCAGATTTTCTAAGGTAACAAACCAAAGCTTGATTTCATTGCATTATAGAATCTCAAAAGAATTAAAAGAATCTTAAACCTTATCTGATGCACCCTGTCATATTATACAGGAATGCCTTTCATAAAATCCCTGACAAGAGGTCATCCAGTCTCTACTTGAACACTTACAGTGACAGAAGGCATTGCCATCCAAAGAGGCAGCCCATTCTATTACTCAACAGGTAAAGATGAAAGTCCTAAGATACTAGAATCATAGGTTTAAAGCTGGAAGGAATCTTAGAGGCTGTAGAATCCAAAGCCCTCAGTTCCAGGATTAAGTAGGCACAGCAAAGTTAAAGGACTTGCCGAGGGTCACCCTGCTAGCACGTATCTGAGGTTGGAATTGAACCTAGGACTTCCTGATTCTAAATCCAGCACAACAAAGAGACAGTAGAGAGCTCCCCTTTGAGAGAGCTAACATATCACTAGGAGTTGATATAGTCTGGGAGAGCTTCATGGAGATGGGCCTTGAGTAAGTATTAAAACTCAAGTGGCATTTGGATAAAAAGGGATTTACAGCTAACAACTGCATAAGCCAAGACATGGAAGAAACAAAGTCTAAGACAGATAGACCAGTGTGTCAGAGCTACAAGGTTCTAAGGAAGTACAAGGATTAGATGCAAGGGTGAGGAACCTGTGGCCTTCAGGACGCATATGGCCCTCTAGGTCCCGTCAATTCAATCAAAAGACCACACTTGAGGACCTAAAGGATTCAAAGGGCCACACTTGAAGACCTAGAGGCCATGGGTTCCCCACCCCTGGTATAGTGAAACAGAATCAGAAAGTTAGTTTGGTGGCAGATTGCAGGATACCCTGAATGACAAGTGAAGAAATTTAAACTTTATAGGCAATGGTTTGAAGGTTTCTGAGTAGATGAATGATAGAAACAAAATGTGGTTTCAAGGTGACTAACTGAAACCATGTGCCAGATGGATATAAGGGTCCTGAATCTGATATGTGTTGTCTGAGTGACCCTGAGTAAATCACCACCTTCTTGGTGCCTCTTGGTTCCTCAGACCACTCTCCAAGTACAATAAATTGTATCACAGCTGCTAATCTTCAGAGGTTAAGATAGTTCCTTACACCAATGAAATCACAAGTCCAGAGCATGTGGTCATTAATTCAACAATGTTCTTATTTTCCAAGATCCTGAGGAAGTTTTTGTTTTGATAAAAATAGAATGATTCAGTGCTTATAAAGTAATGGTCAACTTAATAGTTGTTGCCTTCAACTATTCAATTTTTCTACCTCGTTAAAATGACAACAGCATGCCATTTCAGGACAATTCACGTACAGCAACTCATGATGTCTGGGCACTTTGGGAAGTCTACTGCTAGGTCCTGAGAGCACTACATACTTAATAACTCTTATAAAACACTGAAGACTTGTAGAAGGTGCAGCAGGAGTAGTAGATGATGATGATGTCTATATAGCACTTCAAATTTTGCAAAACACTTTACAAGTATCCTCACAACAATGCTGGCTATTATTAGGCCCATTTTACAGATGGGAAAACTGAAGCAGAGGTTCAGTGATGTGCCCTGGATCACACAACTAGTAAGAGCCAAAGGCTGGCTTTGCACTCAGGTCTTCCTGATTCTGGATGTAGAGCTCCCCCCCCCCCCACCGCCCAAAATTAATGAATGTGTGACAGAAGGGGGAATCTTGCAGCCTAGCACTTCTCTGATCATCAAGTCTCTTTCTATGAACTACTTCAACCTGCAGAATGGAGTATAGTATGATGGGAAGATCACTCTTGGGGGCGGGGGGCGGGGGGGGGGAGGAAGAAGAGTGTCAGTCTTGTTCCAGGCCTGCCTCTGACTCACTGTGGGACCTTACATGAGTGATTTAATATTTCTCCAAGCTTCAGTTTCCTCATTTGTAAAAATGGAGGTAAGGGAGATTACTCAAACTCTCAAGTCCTTAAAAAAAATTCTGTAATTCTATTTATTCCTCTCTTGGTTTATAGAGATAAGTCAGTATCCTTCCACTTTATTTTCCATCGCATCCTAGTTTAGCACAAAAAGATGATTTTAGTGCATGTTTGGTGCCTACTATGTAATTTACTTTTGAACCTCTTCCATTTAGGGAAAGGAAAAGGGGCCTTTCTTCAGAGTATTCTTTAAAAATACCATGTTTATTCAATGGAGTAATTCAAGTCAAGAATTTTCTAATAGGTTATAAACACATATTTTTACCTATTTCTTTAATACTTTATATAACAAGATAAAAATGGATCAGAAAAATAAAATTATCAAAGAATTTTGTCATGAATTTGCTGTGAAAAAAGCGATTTTCCCTCTGTGGGGCTCAGTTTCTTCATTTGTAAAGTGAAGAGATTAGACTGCATGATTGTGAGGTACCTGCCCACCTCTGACAGTACATGAAAATGTATTTGTTGTATATGTGTCTGGTGTCAGGAGGACCTTGACATGGCATAAAATAAGTTATTAAGAAAGCAGAAGTAAAAGAAAATTTATTTTCATAGCTCTTCATAAATCTCTTCATCCCTTTTTGCTTAAGTGAAAATGATTTGCCCTCCATAATAATGGCACTAAATTCTTCACTGACTGTATAAACTCTGTAGGAAATATGGTACTTCATGTCTTATTATGACATAACTCAGTGTTCAGAAATGAATTTTTAGCTTTAGCTGTTAGGTGTTCTTTTATATTTTTGTATAATTCTGGAGTTATTCATTCTAAAAGTGATAGAAAAATACTTTTAAAAGAAAAAAATAATAATCACTTCAAGTATATCCAGTTGACAAAATCTGAATTTATCCAACAGCTAACATTAATTAACTAGACTTTTGGGGAATTCTGTTATAATAGCCAGCTCTCCTATGATCCTGGTAAAATTATGTAACTTTTTCGGGTCTCAGTTTCCTCATTTGTAAAACAGGGATAATATCAAATCACAAGATAGTGCTTGGTAAATTAAAAAAGACCAATAAAAATGGATGTTATTATTGGTAGCAAATTTAAAATTATTCAATTTGCACAAATTTAATTTATGTACAACTTTTCAGGAACATACCTACTGTGTAAAGTTAGCATGTTTTCAAATAATACCCATCTTCTTTCTGCTTACAGGAGAGTTAACATCAAAACTATTCTATGATCTTATAATAACATCTCATTAATATAGTGCTTTCCAGTTTACAAAATATCTTCCTTACAGTGCAAAGAAGTAGTGTATTATCATCTCCATTTTACAAATGATAATATATCAAATTTCTGTGATATTTTTAATTTTAACAACATGCTTGCCTTACAACAAGCCTGTAAAGTAGATCATACATCATTATTCCCACTTTACAAATAAGGAACCTTAGGCTCAGAGATATTATATGACTTATGCCAAGTTGAATGGCTAGTAAATGGAAGATACAAGATTTGAACTCATTTTTTTTCTTAAATTGGTTAATTTTAGTTTACAACATTCAGTTCCACAAGTTTTTGAGTTCCAAATTTTCTCCCCCTCCAAGACAGCATGCAGTCTACATATACATTCACATTAAGCATATTTTCACATCAGTCATGTTCCAAAGAAGAATTAGAACCAATGGAATGAACTGCAAAAAAGAAGAACTAAAACAAGAGAGAGTAAATAGTATGCTTCAATCTGCATTCAGACCCTATAATTCTTTCTCTGGAGGTGAACAGCATTTTCCACCTAGAGTCATTTGGAGTTGTCTTAGAACCTTGCATTGCTGAGAAAAGTTATCAAAGTTAGTTATCACACAGCATGGCTATAGCTGTGTACAATGTTCTCCTGGTTATGCTCCCCTCCCCAGCATCAGTTCATAGAAGTCTTTCCAGGTTTTTCTGAAGTCTACCTGTACATCATTTCTTATAGTACAACAGTATTCCGTATACCACAGCTTGTTCAGTCATTCACCAATTGATGGGCAGCTACTCAATTTCCAATTCTTTGACACCACAAAGAGCTGCTGTAAATATTTTTGTACATGTGGGTCCTTTTCCCATTTGTATGATCTCTTTGGGATACAGACCTAGGTCAAAGGGTATGCACATTTTTATAGCCCTTTGGGCATAGTTCCAAATTGCTCTCCAAAACAGTTGGATCAGTTTACAACTTCACCACCAATAATGCATTAGTGTTTCAATTTTCCCACATCTTCTTCAGTATTTATAATTTTCCTGTTTTGTCATTGAACACATTTTCTAACTGAAAGTTCAATGCACTTTCCCCTTCACTACAATGATTCTCTATTAAACAATGAATCAGATCTGGTTCAGCAATCCCACTTACTTTAGTCCTTCACTTGAAGTATAAAATTATGTCATTTTATCTGCTTTAAATGAAGAGATTAAGGATTGCTATTTTATAAGAATAAAACTAGCCAGAAGATTTCATTTTTCCTTTTGTTTGACTAATTGTGAAAATATAGGAAAAAAATCTAGTGATCTAGATACAATAAACTTAGACTTCATATTTTTGTAGATCAAGCTCCTACGGGGTTTAATTTTGTTTTCAATAAATTCATTCTTATGCATAATTTGAAGATTGTTGAGGAGATAAACAATCAACAAAACTAGAAAGGATCCAATCCCACACTTGCATAGGAGTAGGGCCTTCCAGTCCACATAATCCCTCTTCTCTGGAGTCCTGATTCTCCCAAACTCAGTCTCTCCAAAGAGTACTAAACATTCCCTTCCTCTGCCCCCTTCCTGGAGTCTTTCATCCTTTTCATCAATCTAATTCTCTCAACCTTGCTGTATTTCTGGTTAAATAAGAGCATGTTCTCTCTGCATCTCAAAGTTCAAAGTTTAATGATCAGTAGAATGAATTTGCCCATTAAGCAATCAGCACATTCTGACACAGATCTTCCTTAGAGACTCACCCAATGGTTAAAAGAAGGTTGATTCAAGTACTAGGAAATTAGTGTAAAGTCTACAGGGTAACATCCTGCAGTCCCCTAAGAAACTAAGAAGAGTCAGGAAACAAAATATATTCACCTGTTTTAAAGTTTGCTTCTTGTATGTCATCATGTCTTTTTCGTCACTGAGAATTTAAACAACCACACAGAAAGAAAAACTGACTCAAACAACATTTACTGTCATTACTGAGATTCAATGTGGCATACAAAATAGACTTCTAACCCTATTACAATTCAAAAGCTACATGGGAGATAGTTTTTACACTTAGGAACAATAAACAGAATTTACAAGAAGGCAGATTTTGGTTTAATATATGGAAAATTTTTCTAACAATCAGAACTGCCCATACCTGGAACGAGCTACCTTGAGTGAGTGATAAGTTCCCATCATTGGAGACCTTCAAGAATGGGATGTTTAATTTCCAATGATTCAACAAGAGGGATCCAATATTCTAGGTGAGGGTTTAGACTAAATGATCTCCCCAATCTCTTCCAACTCTATGATATTCTATGAGATCTCTAAGAGTCTAGGATATTTTTATTTCTTCTGCAGGAAATGGAGAGTTGACCATAATAAGGAAAAATCTGGGTTTATACCAACAACCTTTAGTCTAGGAAGATTAAAAAAAAAATGAGTGCCTATGTCCTTTGCTGTTTTACTATAATCTATTTCCTTTTTTATTACAATAGAAACAAGGCTATCCCCCTCTACTTTGGAAAATAGTTCCCACGTGGTACTGAAACTGGAATCTCAAGAAGAAATTTTAGGAAACCATCTGCTAAATAAACAATGCCCCATGTCTACTTCAAGTGAAGAACAGTTATACCTTTGAAGAGAAAACTAGGAGCCGGGAATCTAGAGGGAGTTGTTTCCTTGGTCTTGATTCTAACTACTTCTCCATTATTTTTTACTTTTTTTTCCTGTGTGGATGTTAGATGTGGAAGATATTCACCCCTCATCTTACAGATGAAGAAACTGGGACCAAGAGAGTTTAAATATCTTACCAAATGGTCTTCTATGAGGGCTGATGCACAGATTATTTTTAAATCATATCCACAAAATTTAAACATATCGATTACTTTGGAGAAATTTAATTTAAAAATATATGCAAATCCATGATACAGCTTCTTAAGGGAACTTAAATAGCACATTCATACAAAACAGGCTGCATTTATAGAGCTTTGAAGTTTATAAAATGCCTTACATATGTTATCTCATTTGGTCCTCACAACAACCTTGTGAAGTAGGTGCTATAATTATTTTCATTTTACAGAAGAAAACAGGCTGAGAGATATTAGATGACTTGGCCAGGATCACATAGCTATGCCTGAGGTACGATGTGTACTCAGGTCCTCCTGACTTCAGGACTCTAGCTACCAAGCAACCTAATTGCTCCCTAGAAAAAGTATACGTATTGCAAAGTGATAAACAGGAGGAGAACCTTCCAAGTGCCCAAGCTGGAATGTTTCTGAAATCTGGTGTAAATTGAAGCAACCTAGCCAAGGAGAGGCAAAGATAAAGACGGAGTGAAAAGGACTCTATGGAAATCAAAAAGGTACAGAAAAGAAAAGAAGCCAAAGGGGAAAAAAAAAACAAGGCCTAGCCAGAAGAGAATAACATAATCCTAGTTGTATAATCTTGTCTAAGATATGCAGATGATGCCACTCTGAAGGCAGAAAGTGAAGAGGAATTAAGAAGTGTCTTGAGGGTGAAAGAGGAGAGTGTAAAAGCTGCTTGAAGCTTAATATATATGTATTAAAAAAAAAACCCTAAGATTTTGGCAACTGGTCCCATCATTTCCTGGCAAACGAAGGGAGAAGAAATAGAAGCAGTATCAGATTTTATATTCCTGGGCTCAAAAGATCACTGCAGACAGAAACTGAAACCACGACATTAAAAAATGCTCCCTCCTTGGAAAGAAAACTATGGCAAATCTTCACAGCACATGAAAAAGCAGAGACAACACCTTGCCAACAAAGGCCTACTTAGTCAAAGCTATGGTTTTTCTAGTAGCAATACAGGACTGTGAGAAATGGACTATAAGGAAAGCTGAGTACTGCCAAATGTATGCTTTTCAATTGAGGAGAAGACTCCTGAGAGTCCCTTGGACAGCAAGGAAATCAAATAAGTCAATATTTAAAGAAATTAATTCAGGCTGTTCACTGAAAGGTCAAACCCTGAAGCTGAAGTTTTGGCCACATAAGGAGAAGACTCCCATCTTCCCACTCACTGGAAAAGACCCCAACATTGGGAAAATTAAAGGCAAAAGAAAAAGGGGAAGGAAGAGGATGAGATGGATAGACCGTTTCATTGAAACAATAAACATGAACTTGAACAGACTTTGGGAGATAAGTAGAGGACAGAAGGGCCTGGTGTGCTATAGAGAATGGGATCACAAAGAATTAGATATGAGTAAACAACTGAACAACCACCAATTCCAGCTTCTGAACCCAAAACACTCTGGGCATTACCTTGGCCCCTTTGCAAAGTAGGCAGAGCCAGGATGAGTGATATTATGATATCATCTCTGCGTGAGGAGAAGACTTATAGAAAGACTATGTGTTCAATGATCCTAAGCTACTCCCTGATACAAAAATCCACCTCTTTTAAAACCAATAATCTCTAGTCTATATATTCTCTCTAGTCTAGACTCTATGGGAACATTATGAATTTTGAAGAATTAAAACTGTGGAACACCTAAAGGACAATGAAGCATTGAAGTACACTATAACATTTTACCAACAATGACTTGTGAGCCAGAAGTGATGTTAAAAACATCACAAAAGAAGTGGTACCTCTGTGAAGACTGATTAGAGAAAGAAAAGCCTGGAGGCTGAGAGTCCTACTTACCAGGATATTGCAATAGAGGTGAATGATAACAAGGTAGTAGTTGTTCAAGTGGAAAGAAAATAGATGCAAGAAATCAATGACCTTAAACTCAGAAGAAAACATTATTTTCTTAAATATACGTTACCAAGAATCGCTTAAAAATGTTCAAAATCATGAAATTAAAACAACCCTGAGTTATTACCTCATACTCAGGAAGTTAGCAAAGATGAGAAAACTCATTGTAGGAGGGGTTGTAGAAAACAGACAAGTCCTAAAATTGTTCTTATCCTTTGATCCAGAGATTCTCCTATTGGAATTATGTTCTAGAGTGCATCAATACACAAGAATATGCCCATATGTATAAAATATTCATGGCCACATTATTTCTAATATTAAAGAAAAGATCTAGAAACAAGACGTGTCCACAATTGAGAAATGGCTGCGTTACCAATCCGTGAGTGTTATTTAAAAATACTGTGCTCTAAAAAACGACTCATCTGAATTCAGAGTTCTTGGGGAGACCTGTAGGAAATAACGCAGAACCAAGAAGGCAGAGCCACAAGAATAACGTACATAGTGATTACAGCAATGTAAACAAAGTCATTGCTGAGAACCGACACAACCAGAGTCAAGTACAAGGGTGAGTGCTAGGATCACACTCCAGATTCAAAGGACACACCTCTCCTTTCGTTAATTATTGAAAAACCATTTCAGTGGGGGAGTGGGGGGAATGTACTCCATAAAGGGAGGGTTACTTGGGTGCTTGCTGCGAAGTGTCTGTGATATTAGAACAACATTTATCCATATACTCTTTTTTAATATGGGTGAGAACAATTAAAGTAATAAGATTTCTCTCTCAACTATGAACAAATATTAAGTAAGATATTTGCTCTGGAAGAAAGATCCCTACCAACAACTACATGATTCTATGCAGGATTTCTTGGAGGGTAAGGACTAGAAATGCACAGGAAGAGAAAGAATGGTTGAGCTAGCTTTAGGAGGTAAGTAAAATAAATAGGGATAGTTTTATAGATGAGGAAACAAAGGTCCTGATGGGCTAAGTCATTTATATTCCCATGGCCATATAATTAGTGAGATTTTATCCCAGGTCTTCCTGAATCCAAATCCAACATGTTATTAACTATGCTCTATCATGCTATTTCTCTCAGCCAGGAAGGAATAAATTACATACCATCTATTAAGTGCTTAGGATGTTTCAACCATCTGTTGAGCTCTAAGGACACAATTTAAAAAGCAAAAATAATCCCTGCTCTCAGGATTTTTATATTCTAATAAAAGGAGTGATGGCCAAAGAGGAACATTTTGATTTCCAAAGTTCTGGGGATGAGGGAAGGAGACAGCATGCTCTCTGCAAGAAAAATAGTAGAGTTGATGTCATCAAGATGAGTTGAGTATCAGAAAAGACTTGCCTTACCTTCAGAAGTTTATTTCTTTATCCTACCCATTCTTCCTCAATATTAACTTAGGACTTTATTCTGGGTTTATAATAATGATAGTCTACTATGTCAATATCTAAGTAAGGTATTTCCAATCTGAGGATTATTGACTAAAGAAGTTCCTTTCATGCCAAAAATTGAAGTGATCTCTTTTTCCTCTCCAAGTCATCACTAGAAATTCCAGAAAACAGGAGTTTAAAATGTAAATATTGTCACAAACTTAACTACAACTGCATGGCTGGTACAGCAATAATGCAGAATTACATAGTAAGATAGCACTTAGGTGATGATGACTGTAAAAGTGTAGAGAAGCTTATTTTAAATAACCCAAAGGAAGATATAGTATTATACCCATACATATTCCTTCAAATACTTATTATCTAATACTCATATGGAAATCTGAAGTTCTTAAATATAAAACTCAACTAAGACAATTTTTTAAAAGGCTGAGAAGGAACAATCAGTTAGATAGATGGAGAATCAGAAGAAAACAGTGTCACAAAAATTTAAAAGACAGTACCAAGGAGAAGAGGATGACTGAGAGTGTCAAAGCCTGAAGAAAGGTCAAGAAAGAAAAAGGTCATTATATTGGATGATTAAGAGTGGGTGACTTTGGAGGGAACAGTGTAGTGGAACTATGAGATCAGAAGCCAGAATACAAAGAGTTAAGAAGGGAGTGAGAGGAAAGAAAGTGGGGGCATTGCTTATATCTAGTCTACTCAAAAGGAAAAAGAAATATAGGACAAAAGCTAGAATGGATGGATGGAAAAAATAAGGGTTTGTTTTGTTTAGGATGGGGAAGACAAGATAGTATTCAAAGGCAAGAAAGGAAGAGAGATGGTAGATAAGTGAGATAGTAGGGAGGAAAGCAAAGAAAAACTGCTGGATGGAATGGGGTCACTTGGTACATGGAAGGGTTTGATTTGGTAAAGTGAAGAGCCACCTTTTCTCACGAGGCAGGATTTAAGGAGGAGAAACGACGTAAGAGGAAAAGCAGGAGGAAAAATGGCCTTAATTTTTTTTCAGTGAAATATGAGGCATACACTCCATGTACACCTGTGCCAGACCTGCACAACCTGCAGCCGGCAGGGCACTTGTGGCTTGCAGACACACCAAAGATTTTTGGGGGGCCCACAAAAATGTAGAGAATATTATCCTCTACACTTTGGCAGGCTGCAGGTTGTGCAAGTGTGATCTATGCTAATATCATGTAAAAGTTTTTGAAATTTCTTGTCCTTAAAAAAGTGTAGTACCATTCATGTAATAGTGCTGAATTTAAAGTTAGAAGACTGAAGCGCAGTCTTGGTGTTCTCCTTCCTTCCTCATGACCATAGCTAAGTCAATTTACTTCTCTGAACTGAGTTTCCTTCATTCTTTTAATCTTCTCTTTCCATTTTCAAAAGCCTTTTTGTTCTTTGATTCACTGCCCTTAAACTTATTTAGATCTTCTTTACCCTTTGCATTTTTTGCGCAGTTAAACTTTCTAAGGCACCTGTTTTGTGCTCTCTCTTCCAGAACATTTCTATATTATTGCCTTGTAGACCTTGCCCCCCGAGGCTCTTTATCTTTGTGTCTCACTAAAAATACCATTTCCTGCTAGTGACAGAATATTGCCCCATGGTAGGAATTTTCCTACCTCTCTGTGTAGCTCATTATTAACCTTTGCTCTCACATGGCCATTTTACTTTCTCCTATTTGCCTTCAAATCCTCTCGTGGTATCCATGCCCTCCCACCGTACTGGGTTCCCGTTGCTGGCAGGAGTTCTGATTCCCCTTCCCCTCAAATAAGAAGAGTAGTCTTTCTAAGAACCAAATGCAGATTTTTCTCATTGTAAGATCTTTATCTCCCTTTATAGCCTATCTCTCCCTTCTCATGGAAACATTTATCAGTGGGACCCCTCCTACCACTGAAATAACATTTCTCTAAGTCTTTCTCCATTTCAATCCCTCCCTTTACCTCTTCATCCATTCTCCTACGGGGTCTCTTCTTTCTAGGTGACTACAGGAATTATTTTCCCTTCATTGTTAACCTTGACCTGATTAGGATACGTCTCATATATTCCCGTGTCTTCTTCCATTACTCCCCCCTTTGGTGAGCCTTCTCATTTCTGGTTTAGCTACACTAAACATTGATTCACCTGTAGGCAAGGTGATTTGTGCTTTAGTCTGTGATGTTTCAGGTCTGTTTCTCTACCACCACTTCCGTTTGATGTCTGCTTTCACCCCTGTCTCCCCGAATACTTTTAAAAAGAAATTCCAACATTCTGTTTTTATTTTGTGGTTACTGTTCTTGGTTGCTGTATTTGTTTACTTTTGCTATATTTATATTATCTAAGGTATTTGAAAAGCACGTCTTCAAAGATCTCATAGTTAGGTTCAGGTTTGCAAATTATGCCCCCTGGTGTTGAATCCTGAGCTCCTTTATTCTTCAGAACACATGGTTCCATTCTTTCCTGTGACTTCTGGTGGGAACACTACTGGGATAGTGTAATTCCTTCTTCTTGATATCCGAAGGTTTTTCTCCTGGTTGCTTTCAGAATATGTTGTTTGCCATTATAATTGTTAAATTTAACCACAGTGTGTCTTGAAATTTAGAACATAGATTTTTATTTTTTGCAGGGAGGTCAGTTCATAGGTTCTTTCAACTGGCACTTCATTTTCTGTGTTTAGAAGTTATAGCCAGCTTTCTTGTATTAGTTCTTGCATTATATTGTTCAGGTTTTTTGACCTGTCATTTCTTCGACAATACCTATAATCTTTATATAGTCTCTATGTCTCCTATCTTTGAGATCAATATGTTTGGCTTGTATAGAGATTATGTTTTCTTCTAACTACTGTTTTTTCTCCTCTTCTACTAGATTCTACTAGCATATTTGCATTCCCAGTCAATTACTTTTTCCTTCTTTGGTGAGACTTGCCACTGTGGATTCAAGAATTCTTATTCTAACAACCGTGTCTGCTGTGTGAGCCATAAATTCTGCTTTCACTATTCCTATTTCTCTTTTATATGATTTAGGAAAATCCTGTTGTGCTTCATGCTCTCTTGGAAATTTACAGGATCCTTTGCTTCATTAGATATTGATTCATTTTTCTCTGTCTTGCCTAAGACAGAACTGTGGCAATGCTCTGTGCTGCAACAGAACTCAGCCACAGAATTGAGGGAGAAGGGAACTATGGAAGAACATTATATGTGTGTGTGGGTGTGTGACACTCTGCTAAACCTGAGGGAAAGAGATCAGCATCTAGCTAGAGCCATTTCTGTCCCCTCAGAAGCCACTTGGAGAAGAAACTGAGGCTGGTGAATTATGAATTGTCCAGCATGAGAGTATTCTGAGTCAGTTTTAGAGATCAGTTCTCAGGAAAACTGTAACCAAAGGGGAAGGAGTAAGAAAATGAATCATAGAGGAATATAAAGAAAAAATGACTGAAATTACCAAAGACATCAGGAGGAACAAAATTCCATTAAATACACTGAGCATTAACATATAAATCAATAGGGAAGACATTATCAATGGGAATATGGCCTCTAGATCAGCCAAACTTTGTTTACAAAAAAACTCACTTAAAACATAAAGTTTCATACAAAGTTGAAACAAGGTCCTGCAGTAAAAATCTGTTATATGTAAGTTGAACTAAAAAAAGCAGGGATAGCAATCATGATCTCAGACAAGGCAATCACAAAAAATTAATTATTAAAAAGAGATAAAAATGTAGACTACACTATGCTAAAAGGCACTATGTACAATGAATTAATATCAATAATTTACATATATGCACCAAAAAGCACTATATATAAATACTTAAAGGAAAAGCTAAATAAGTTACAGGGAAAATAAAACATAAACTATAACAGTAGGGGAACTCAATGTACACATTTCAGATGTGGCTCTAATAAGAACAAAAAAAGAAAGAAAGAACGAAAAAGAAGCTAAGACCTCTCTCTTTTTGCAGATGCCACCATGGATTACTAAGAGAACCCTAAAGAGTCGACTAAAATTATCTAAAACTTTAGAAAAGTTTAGCAAAGCTTCAGGATTTAAGCAAATTCTCAAAAATAATCAACATTTTTCTATATCAGAAATAAAACTTAAGAGGAAGAAGTAAAAATTCTATTCAAATTAAGTACAAACACCTGGGAGTCTACCTACATCTCCTAAATGCTTCTGGAAGAAAAAAGGTTAAAAATCTGAAGGGAAATGATTAAAAATAATGAGCAGGAAGGATGGCTATTAAAACTATATTTCAGACCATAAATATAAAGCACTATAAAGCGGTTATTATCAAAATGATTTTATGTAGTTAAAAAATAGAAAGGTCTGAGAGTGGAACAGATTAATTAATGTAGAGAAGCAAACATTTCACTGAGCTAGAAAAAAAGTTTAATAAAATGTATATGAGATATAAAAGGTCAAGAATCTCAAGGGAATTTTTTAAGAGGAAAAGAAACTTAGTAGTTATCAGAATTTCAAACTATAGTACAGTTATCCAAATGATTTTGGTAATAGTTAAAAAACAGAGAAGTCTATCAACAAATACACTTAATATACTAAAGGAAACCAACCTAGTAGCTTAGTGTTCCATAAATCAAAGACCCAAGCAACTAAGGTAAGAATTCATTATTTAACAAAATCTGTTGGGCAAACTATGGTCAGGTACAAATTTGGTTTTGACCAACACCTCATATGAAATACCAAAATATGCTGCAAATGGATATATAACTTGAATATGAAAAGTCACATCATAAACAAATTAAAGAAGCAACAAAAGATATTCTCTTGGAACTACAGGTAGAAGAATTTATGTCCAAAGAATAAACAGGATCACAAAAGATAAAATGGAAGACTTGAGTAAATAAAATTTTAAAGTGTTTGTATAAAATCAATGAACTAAAATTTGAAGAGAAACCATTAACTGGTGGAAAAACAAAACCTTTCCTGTTTATTTCTCTCATATCATTGTCAAGATATATAAAGAATTGATCCAATAAGAACTATTCCCCAATTGATAAGTCGTCAAAGAAGATAAACAGGCAGTTTTCAAAATAAGCACAAGATATCAAGTCTTATGAAAAAAAATTCTCTACATTTTTAATAATTACAGAAGTAAAGATGAATGAAATTCTGAAATTTCACTTGAGACCCATCAGATCAGCAAAGATGAAAACAACAAAAAAGGGGAAATGAGAAATGTTGGCAGGACTATGGGAAAACCTGCACATTGACAGATTTTTGGTATAGCCATACTGGAAAACAATTTAGAATTATGCCCAAAAGTCACTATACTATTCATATACTTTGACTCGGTGACACCAACTGAGCATATATACCTAAAAAAATAAAAGAAAGAGGAAAAATGACCCATGTGTACAAACAATATTATAGTTGCCTTCTTTGTTATGGTAAAGAACTAGAAACTAAGGGGGTCTCCATCAACTGAGGAATAGTTAAACAAATTATGGTATATGAATACAATAGATCCTATTGTTCCATCAGACATAATTAAAGAGATGGTTTCAGAGAAACCTAAGAAAGCTTGCATGAACTAATACAGAATGAAGTGAACTAGGAGAACAATTTTTACTATAACAGCGTATGTATACAGACAAACAACTCTGAGGGACTTAAGAGCTCTGTCCAACACAAGAACCTATGATTCCAGAGAACTAATGATGAATCATCATTGCTCAATAATAATAATCACACAGAGGTTATTGACTCAGGGTGTGGAATGGGATTTTTTAAAAAAATATGGCCAATGTAGGTATTTGTTTTGAGTGAGCATACGTATCTGCTACAAGGTTTTTGTTTTTTCTTTTATTTTTTCTATTAGGTAGGGATGACAGGGAAAGATAATGCCTTCTAACTGAAAAAAAAAACTATGATTAAAAATGTTGTCATTTGTGTGAAGAATGAACTGGAGAATTGAAAGATTGTATGTTATTTTTTCTCTATCCAAAATATCAGCAATTCCTTCAACCAAAACTACATAGCATGATTAAAGGTCCCTTAATCAACTTTCTCTAGACTCTTTCTTGCTTGTAAATGTTCTCTCTTAAATATGCCATCACGAGCTAAACAGAATGCTTCTGATGTGTCAGAGTACAACAAAAAATATCATATCCTTCATTTTGAATTCTGATTTTATTACAGAAGAATATAGTTGAAGTAGTTTTTTTTTTAAATGTCATATCACTGATTCAAATAAAACGTGCTATTCAGTAAATTCCCATGGCTTTTTTTTACATGAACTTTGTCTATCCTTGCTTCTCCCAATCAGTAATTGTGTGCTTGAGTTTTGAAAACAAATATGACTTTACATTTGTTCTGTTCCCTTTCACCTTCTTCAGTTTGAGCCTGTTGAAATCTTTTTAGACTCAATATCTTTATTCTTCCTGACTTCTCCATAAGTCCTGAAAGTTTGGGAGTTTAGGTCTGTTCTAATATTCTTAAACTTCCTATATTTGACTATTGAGAATTACTTTAGGAGCACAAGGAATATTTAGTTTGCTGCCTATCTAAATTCATGCATTATATTAACAAAACTATATTAAAACCGAATTGTCAAGTGAGTAATCAAAAAGATCAGTAAATTATGACTTTGCATTTTTACAACATATTAGTAAACACAGTTTCCTCTGGAAATATTCTCTTTGTCTTACACAACAATTTGAAGTTCTTTAAAGTTAAAGTACACACTTAAATAATAAAGTGGAATACTTAAAATATTAAAATCACTATATATAGGTGAGACACAAGTGTGATTTTTGGCCACACACTTTAAGATGAGAAATCTAGAGCTGAAAAGAACTTCAGAGACTATCTAGTACAAACTTCTCATTTTACAGATGAGGAAACTGAGATAAGGTAATGTTAAGTGATATGCTCAGTCCCGCATAGAGAAAGAAGCTTCAGTCAAAGATGAGGTTTAAATCCACTTTCTCTGACCCCAGGGCAACCTTCTTTGCTCTGATTTCTCCATGTTTACCCAATTGAAAACCCGTAACTAAGAGCAGCGAGACAAGAAAAAGAAACTGAAGGAGCAAAAGCAGGCAATGAGGAAACAAAACTCTCACTCTTTGCACATATGATGGTATACTCTGAAAATCCTAGGGAATCAATTAAAAAAATTAGTTGAAACAACATCTTGAAGCAAAGTTGCAGGGTATAAAATAAACCCACATAAACATCAGCATTTCTATATCCTTTTAAATTTTGAACTTAAGAAATAAAACAAGCATTTCTATAACATAGAACAGAAAAAGATTTCTGAACATGAAACTGCAAATCTTTTAAATATGTAATAAAATTATGCAATTTTTCTTTTCTCTTCCCTCCCCACTTAGAGCTGACTACCATCAGACACAAATGTGTGTGTGTGTGTGTGTGTGTGTGTGTGTGTGTGTGTGTGTGTAAGATCATTCTATACACACTTCTATATATCGGTTCATTCTCTGGATGTGGATACCACACATGTTCTCTGTTGTTAATTTGAGTATTTATAGTAGCCAAAATAACTTGGTTGCTCAAAGTTGTTCTTAAAATAATATTGCTATTACTGTATGCAACATATTCTTAATTCTACTCATTTTCCTCTTCATTATTTCATGCAAGTCTATCCATGTTTTTCTAAGATCATCCAGCTCATCATTTTTTATAGCACAACAATAATCTATCAAGATCCTATACCATGATTTATTTCAGTTACTACAATTGATGGGCATCTCTGCAAGTTCCACTTCTTTGTCACCACGAAGAGAGCTGCTATAAATATTTTAGAACATATGGGTTCTTTTTCTTTTTCCCTAATCATCTTGTGAAACAGACCTAGTAGTGCTATTGCTAGGTCAAATAGAACATGCAGTTTAATAACTTTTAAAATTCTTTTTTTTTTAATAATTCTGGATTGTTCTCCAAAATGTTCTCCAACTGTGGATCAGTTCACAGTTCCACCAGCAGTCAATCGGTGTCCCAATTTTTCCACAAACCCTCCAACATTTGTGGCTATCTCCTTCAATCATTTTAGCCAATCTGATAAGTATAAAATATCTCAAGGTTTTTTAATCTGCATTTCTCTAATCAATAAAGATTTAGAGAATATTTTCATATGACTATAAATTGTTTTGATTTCTTCATTGGAAAACTGCCTGTTCATATCCTTTGACCATTTATCGGAAATGACTTTTATTCTTATAGGTTTGATAAAGTTCATTAAATATTTGAGATTCAAGGTCTTTCTCTGAGAAACTGTCTATAAAAATTTCCACCCAATCTTCTGCTTTCCTTTTGATCTTGGCTACCTTTTTTTAATGTGTATCTAATGTAACAATGGAAATTATCCATTTTACATCTCACACTGCTCTCTATCTCTTGTTCATTCACAAATTGTTCCCCTAGCCTTAAGTCTGATTGATAATTAAGTTCTGTGTAATTCAATTATTTTTTTTTTGTAATCCCTCTTTATATCTGGGTCATGTATCCTTTTTGACTTTATCTTGAAAAATAGTGTAATTGCACTATGCCCAATTTCTGCCAAACTGCTTTGCAGCTTTCCCTACTCTGAACGTAGATTGCAACATACTTTTTATTTTCTTTATTTTGTTTAGTTTTGTGGCTTCTTTCGCAATATGCTTAATATGGAAGTATTTTGCATGACCTCACAAGTATAATCTGTATCAAATAGCTTGCCTTTTCAGGGAGGGGGTGGGGCCCAGGGAAGAGGAGAATTTGGAACTCAATTTTTTAAATGACTTAAAAACATCATTCACACGTCACTAGGAAATATTTAACAAAATAGAGAAGAATCATTTTAAATTTAAAAAGGGAAAAACCCTAAAACTATAGTTAAAAGGTTGTATTTCTAGTTATGGTTATACTATATTATTATATATTTATATCTAATATAAATATATTATATCATAATATTTATAGCCCAATGCAATACAAGCAGTTAAGTGAAGAACATGCACGCCGTTGTTTGGTCTCAGCACAGGCGTCGTGGCTTCAGCGGGGACATTTTCCCAGGCCCTTGCGCTGCCGTCGTTCGCCTCTCTCCCGTCTGCGGTCTCCTGCCTTCTCCTCCTTGCCCCCGCCCCCCTCCCCTCCTTCCCATGTGCCAATTCCCCACCCCCACCCCAAGTTCGGGCCTCCTTCCGGTGAGGCCGGGCTTGTGCGTTACCTCGTGCCTCATTTTCTCCAGCTTCCCTCCCCCGACCCCCTCCGCCTCCCAAACTCCCGACCACACCTTTCCCTTTCACACCTTCCCCTCTCCTTCCCACCGGCACGCGGTTCGGGGGCAGCTCGCACGAGCTGCGGGCCGGGCTCGTGGCTGGAGGCCGGAGAAGGCCAGAGGAGGCCGAGGAGGCCGGAGAAGGGCAAGGTGAGTTAGAACGGGGGCCACGGGGAAGGGCCGAGGGGAGGGGATGGGGGAGG
>CM053769.1:281834421-281864227 GCA_028658325.1 Potorous gilbertii | reverse complement strand
CATGTCATCATTTCTCTGATGTCCTGGTCCTCTTCGAAAACAAAAGATTAACACAATCAAAATTATACATTTTGTATTTCATAATGCTCTCTATCTCTTGTTTGGTCATAAAGTCTTCCCTTCATCATGGATCTAACAGTTAAACTACCTTAACTACCTTAAATTATTCCTTGCTCTCCTAATTTGCTCATAGTATCACCCTTTATATCTAAATTATATACCCATTTTTAATTTTCTTGGCATATGGTATGAGACATTGGTCTATGCCTTGTTTCTGCCATCCTATTTTCTAGTTTTCCCAACCATTTTTGTCAAATATTGAGTACTTATCCCAGAAGATGGGGTCTTTGGTTTTATCAAACAGTAGATTATTAGAGTCATTAAGTACTGTGTCTTGTGTACCTAACCTATTCTGTGATTCTAGTTAATCTCAACAGCCTCACTATGCATAAGTAGGAAAGTATCTTAGAATAAGTATCTCAATTTATAATCCAATATGCATATGGCATAAAATGTGTGTGTGTGTATGTGTGTGTATGTGTATGTATCACATGTGGTTTTCAAGTCCAACAACAATACCTTTAACAAAACTTTGGTTCAGAGCATCTAATACAGTGGTTAGATCACAATGTTCTTGAAGGCAGAGACTGTCACTTCTGCCACCACCCCTCCTTCCCCAATTCCAACATGCCCAGGTTAGAATTTGTCATACTATTATTAGTAGCTAGGGGGTGAAATGAACAGAGTGTTTGACTTGAAGTAAAGAAGATGAGGGTCCTAATTCTACCTTGATCACTCACTAAGTATGTGATCCTGGACAAGTGACAAGCTTTTTCAATCTGTTCCTTTATTCTGCAAAATCTACCTTTCAGGGTCGTTACGAGAATCAAATCTGATATAATGTATGTAAAGCATTTTACAAACCAAGGTACTATAAGTACTAGCTTTTGTCGTTATTGTTGACATTTTTCTTTAAAAATAATACTTTACATCCATTATCTTAGTTGATCCTAATGCAGGCACTATCTTCATATTACAGACAAGGCTAGTAAGAGGTTAGTGACTAGTCCAAGCTCACACAGCTAGTAGGTATCAGAGATTCAAATCCAGGCCCCAGACTCTATCTCTAAAGCCAGTGTTTTTGCCTCCACAGCTAGAGAATGAGAGTAACTCCCATGGGTACAAATCCTTTAAAGTCTGTTATTCTCTCAGAGTTCCTAGTATTCCCATCTTACAAATGAGGAAACAAAAGCTCAGTGATGTCCCATGGCTTACCTGGTACACAACACAGGTAGGCAGTGTTGGAAATGAGACCCAAACCCAAGTGTCCTGACTCCAGGACTGGTGCCTATTAAGGGGCTACCTTTCCAGAAAAGATAATAGTTCCCCAAAGAAAGCCTTTCCATTCGTGCACAAATTCATACATGGAGTAATCAGAAAACCCATGGTAAAAACTTTGCCCAGAAATTGCTGTATGAATTCTCAATCATTCATCAGTAAATTACCATTAAAGTTGTGTTTTAGCGGCAACAGGTGTCCAGGTACCCAAGACCAAATCAAGCAAGTTCACACTTTGATAAAATCAAGGAAACCTTGATTTTATCAGTCTACAATAAAAACCTCCTCCATGAGGTGAAAACAACTAAGAAGAATGGAATGAATTATTCCTTGGGAGTTTCATACCTTGTTCGACAGACAAATTGAGGGAGGAGGGGCCTCTTCTAGGTCATACCTGGGCATACCTTTTGCATGTATGTTCTAGTGACCTGGCCCTACAGTAAGGAGGGATGAAGAAAACCTCACCATTTTGAATTCTTGCAGTATTTCCCAAATATTTTACGCAGTGGTTTGGTTAATTCAGTTAATCCAAATAATTTCCTGCACTATTACCTCACATTGTCTTCTTTTTCTCCTTCCTCTTTTCCTTCCTTTCCTCATTGACTTTCTTGAAGCAATTGATTAAAAAAAAGGTATGTTTTAAGTGCTTACAGAATGCAAGCATTGTTTTAAGTATTCGGCATACACATACCAAAGCCAAGACAGAGTCTACCTGTTATAAGCTGAATTTTAATAGGGGGAGATAATCTACAAAGAAGAGTGATGGTCTCGGTGGGGTATTTTGGTGTGGAAAATTGCCAGAAAGTTAAGTAGAACCACAGGAAATAGACTGCCAAACCCTTTCCGGGAACAATGGCCACACTGAGTTGATTGCTTTCTTTTCTCTTTCTTCTTTGTCTGTTTTCCTTCCCTCGTCACTTAGCCCTCCCTATGCCCAGCCACCGACTGCTATCATAAATATATTCTTTTTTTTCTTCTTTTAGTGGCAATGTTTCAAGTGATGTTTAAGCAAGGACTCTCTCCCACAGTCAGTCACCAGAAAGACTTAAGACACTTTTTTGCTCTGTGACTAAAAAAAAACAATTCCAGACAATCCTACAAAAAAGTTTATTGAATAATTTTATAAAGCAGGTCATGCCAAAAATTAGAAATCATATTAAATGTAAGGAATAGAGTATAAAAATAATTTATACAGTTATATTATTAATAGTGGCATTTCATTCTAGTAAAGACTAACCAGTAATCTTTCCCAAGAATTTTCTAAAGCTGTTAAATATGTTTTAATAACACTACACACAGCACACACACACACACACACACACATACACATACACACACACACGTACATCTCAAGTATTTTTCTGAGTTCCATAGTCCCCTGTGATAATGCTAAAATGTCTAAATGTTCTTAAAGTACAACAAAATATTCACGAGGCAGAATAATGGACATATGACTAAGATTTTTCCCTCTCAATCTCTTAACACTTTATCTGAAAAATTAAATCATACTTCTCAGAGTTACTACCAGGCTTATCAGTGCATTCATTATAGTACTGCTCTAGTGCATTTACTGTGGTCCTACCCTTAGTGTCTGGTCATTTACCTGGCTAGGCATCTTATGAATTGGAAACTAGTCATCAGTTGCCCCCTTCCCACTCCAAAAAGCAAACAAATATATGAACAATCTGTGCTAACCCATTACATTTGGCTTATTCTTTGCTTAAGAGCACTGATTTCCCTTTCAATCTCATAAGGCAAATCAGTATTGACTTGCACTTCTAAGTACTTCTCAATTTCCTCCACCTCTTCCTCCCAGAACTCCTTGGAGATGCTAAAGAGCTCTGTCATATTGATATCTGTCAGGCCCTTGAGATTGAAGGCATCTTCCGAAGGGATGTAACCAATGGGTGTGAGCTTAGCATTGTCTTCTCCATTGATCCTATTGAAGATCCATTCCAGGACACGGGAATTCTCCCCAAATCCTGGCCAGAGGAATTTGCCTTCCTTATCCTTCCGGAACCAGTTGACATGGAAGATCTTGGGCAGTTTAGTGGCTGGGCGCTGAGCCATACTGAGCCAATGAGCCAGATACTTCCCAAAGTTGTAGCCAAAGAAAGGTCTCATAGCAAATGGATCATGCATGATGACTTTGCCTATTAAACAAACATAGAGAAATATGAAATGACTATATGTCTCTATTTAGCAACAATAATTCCTGATAAAGTAGGTCAGAATTTTCCAAGTCATTATAATAGCAAATAAATCTGAGTGAGAGACAGAGACACTATGGAGTTATGACGAGAAGGTCAGCTTTGGAGTCAAGGAGATCTGACTGACAGAGAGTAGCTATATGACCTTGGGCCAATTCTACTGTTGTCCTACCTGTGCCCTAAGACTGCAAGTGACGTAGTACCTAACTAAGAATTTCCACAGATCTGAACCAAGAAAAAAAACATTGATGTACAGAATGACAGCAAGAGAAAAAGAAGTATCATACAAGGTTGAGTGGGTAAATATGCTTAATATGTTAAACACTAATAGAAAAACTTGCTAGCAAACTCTATGGTTTACATTTTCCCCCCTTACCTTTGTGCTCAGCTGCCGCTGTTGCTTCTGATCGCATTGAGGCCCCAACAAATACTCCATGCTGCCAGCTCATGGATTCATAGACCAGAGGTACTCCTGAGCAAGAAAAAATGTACTTTAGTTTGAGATTCCACTCAGGTCCTGGACACATCAATACAACCTGGAAGTGACCCTTGGCTCTCCAAAACTACATGACTAGGATATAAGTTCTGACAGGTTCTACTACGCTGGAAAGGTTAAGAGGAAAGGCTTACTAATTGACCATAGGACTGTCGTCCGAGGACAGCCTAGTTACGTTTGTTTGCTCAGTGACTCAAGCAGTACACACAATAAATCTGTCTTTTCTGTGCAACATTGTCCTAGAAGTTGAGAGATGCAATTTCCAATGGAAACACTGAATATTTTCCAGAATTCCTTCTAAGTCATATATTAGGAGAGAGAGCATGGTGTGGTGGACAGTGTGACAGGCCAATATTTAGGAAAACTTAAGTTCAAATCCTGCCTCTTAAAATATGATAACTGGGTGAACCATTTAAACTCTATATAACTGAAGTGGTTCTTTAGTATTTATCTAAGACAAAGATAGGTTGCAATATATACTGGTAGAGGGGGTTACTATGCCCACAAAAGGAAAGATCACAGGTCCTAATAATAACCCATATCTTCTTTTAATTATTAATAAATGCCATTCTCACCAACAGGTCTACGGCCTCCAAAGATAATGCCCTCTATTGGAACTCCTTCTGGAGATTCCCAGGCAGGGTCAATTATGGGGCACTGACTTGCAGGAGTACAGAATCGGGAATTGGGATGGGCACAAGGCTCTCCTGGGCAAAGCAAGAAGAGAAATGTGGGTTAGGAGCATATATTAGCATCAATTTAGCATTTACATCATGGTCCTATCTGTGTGCTCTTACCATCCTCTGGAGTCCATTCCTTGTTTTTCCATGATGTCAGTGTAATCCCTGGGCCTAAAGGCTCATCGATGCCTTCCCAGTAAACACCTCCATCACTTGTTTCTGCCACATTGGTAAAGATAGTGTTCTTCTGAATGGTCTTAATGGCATTGGGATTTGTTTTCACAGAAGTTCCAGGAGCAACTCCAAAAAATCCATTTTCTGGATTAATGGCCCTTAAGTTGCCTGAAATTTTTAAAATATTGAAGTAGAGATGAATATAAAACAAGCATTTATACTTGAAAATGTATTCTAATTAGGTTTAAGAAAAACTTTTTTCTTTTTCTAGCCCAATTCAAAGCCCTTTTTTGTATTCCTCTGTTTCTCTCTAAATACCCATTTTATTCTGGAATTTAGGTTTGTTTTGCTTCTATAAAGCACTATATTAAATTTCAAGACTTGATCTTCAGATAACTTTCCATCAAACAACATTTTGATGGGTTACATATGTAAACAAATCATCAACATATGGATTATATTTTAATCCATATTTTTAGTTAAGGGAAAGTACTCTCAAAAATATATTTCTAACAGGACCATTTCTCATGAAAATATTCATAAAAAATTTAAAATGTTTTGAAATAAAAACCCCCACAGGCAGTATGAAATAGTTACCTTGCTCATCAAATTTCATCCAAGCAATATCATCACCAACACATTCAATTTTCCACCCTGGGAGTGTTGGATTCATCATTGCTAAGTTAGTCTTTCCACAGGCACTGGGAAAAGCAGCAGCAAAGTACTTCTTCTTGCCCTCAGGATTCGTGATCCCCAAGATCTGTTGAGATTTGGAATCCTTGAGGAACAGCCATTTGCCCCTTTCAAAATTCTTTCAAAAAGCAAAAGGAGGTAGGAGCCCCTACTTCTAAATATTTGACTTTAGGAATTACTGTTTCAAAATGCTAAAGTCAAATTGCCAAAACATTGACTACAGTTCTCTTTGTTGTTGTTTAGTCATTTTTTCAGCTGTGCCCAACTCTCCATGACCCCATTTGGGTTTTCTTAGCAAAACTACTGGAGTAGTTTGCCATTTCCTTCTCCAGCTCATTTTGCAGATAAGGAAATTGAGGCTAACAGGGTTCAGTGACTTGCCCAGCATCTCACAGCCAGTAAGTGTCTGAAGTCAGATTTGAATTCAGGAAGAAGAATCCTCCTGACTTTTAGGCCTGGCATTCTACCCACTGAGCCATTTAGTGCT
Organism: Potorous gilbertii; assembly: GCA_028658325.1. Taxonomy (NCBI): domain Eukaryota; kingdom Metazoa; phylum Chordata; class Mammalia; order Diprotodontia; family Potoroidae; genus Potorous; species Potorous gilbertii. Next base: position 281,858,149 of record CM053769.1, on the reverse strand, counting down.
CTCCTTAGGGTCACTCTTCTCTGGAAACCTTAAAATAGCCTAACCATTATTTTAACATGCTCATCAAATAAAATTTCCCCATATTTTCTGAAACATGTATACCTTTTTGACTCATGCAAACCCCACTTTTGCATTTACCCGTACTTTCAAGAGCTCAGGTTTTCTAGAAGGGGAACTGAGGGCCTAGCTTCAGATCCAAGGTATACTATTATAGGACCTGTGTGATGCTGGGCAAATCTTTGACTCTTTGGATCTCAGTTTCCTCATCTGTTAAAAAAGGAGACTTGGACTAGATGATCTCTGAAGTCTCTTTCATGCATCTTTAAATCTATAAGCCTATGAGTGTAATTCAAATCTATGCAAATCTCAAAAAAAAGTTTTATAGAATTATATTCTGAGTTAAATAAGACCTCAAAGTTAATCTAAATCAACCCCCCATCTATATTCGTCCTTCATTGCCGAAGAAGACCATGACATCAGAGAAGAGATGATGTGACTTTGCACTTGACTTTGTTTTGAGTGAGGAAGAGCTATGCAAGGTCACCAGCCTCATTTTTCTTCTCCTGAGCCTTCTGGATCCAGTGACCAGATATTTCATTAGGATGAGTGGAGAAGGCCCAGGATGCAAAGGGAGGTCTTGGCCTATTTGGGTACTCCCTTAGAGTGAGGTACCACCCATTCAGTGAATAGGCCTCTTCAAGAAATAATCAGGGAATGAACTCTTTAGTGAGCAAAAGAAAAAAATAGGTACAAGCAAGTGGGAGGAGAAGGGCAACAGTTACTATTGATAATCACTCTGAAGCCAAGAGGGTCCAGAAAAGAGCCATTAAGTGGAGTTTGGACAAGGACTTATTGTTGCGTGTTCTATGGGCTTCAGAGTGCACTGGGTTTAAAACTTTTGGGAAAGACAGAATAGGACGAAAGGAAGGAAGGAAGGAAGGGAGAGGAGGCCTGTAAGCCCCAAGCTCACCGGGCATCCTCTGGCCATCCAAATTGACCTTCCTTTTACATGAAACATAAATCCCCTCTACAACAACTCTGACCAGCAATAATCCAGCCTCTGCTTTGGAGCATAATGTGATGGCAGGCTCATTACTTCATAAGTAACCCTGTTCCAGTTTTAGACAGTTCTAATTACCATTAAGAGCTTTTCATACAATAATAAATGCTTGTGGAACTGAACTATACCACAATCTGCCTCCTTCAATTCCCACCTATCCATACTGTTCCTTCCTTTGAGACCTATTGCAGAACAAATCTAATCTCTCATTTTTTTTCTTTTATGCTGTCCTCTTACCAGCATATGCTCAGCCAGCCAGCCTTCTTCCTTAGCAATCCTGCTTGCTATGCGGAGGGCAAAGCACTTTTTCCCCAGGAGGGAGTTTCCACCATAACCACTTCCAAAGGAAATGATTTCTCGGCGATCAGGGATATGAGCAATGAGGGTCAATTCTGGATTACAGGGCCAGTTGTTGACTAAAGGTTCTATAAAACATGATACAGGCAAGTGAGTATCAACTCCTCTGAATGGATTGTGCCTAAAAATTTGGCTAAAGGTCAAACAAGTACACTCACTTTTTAAAGGTAAAGGACAGCCTACAGAATGGAGGCATTTTACAAATTCCCCATTTCCCAGTGCTTCCAAGACTGGTGTTCCCATGTGGGTCATGATCTTCATGCTGGCCACTACATAGGGTGAATCTGTCAGTTCAATGCCAATCTTTGACAGAGGAGAACCAATGGGACCCATGCTGAAAGGAATGACGTACATTGTTCGGCCTACGGAACAAGAAAGAGTAGATGAGAAATAACACAGAAAATCTCAGGCTAAATTTGAAGAATTCTTGCAGGCAAAGTTTTGTTAAAAGCTAACAGCCACATATAAATTATTTCCTGCTTGGAATATCCTATCTTCCCCAAAATACAACTCTGATAAGCAGATTTAAGTGTATATTGAAATTATATTAAATAGTAATATCACGACAAAACTTCACTTTGAATTACTATTTGGCATGTACGTATCAGTCAGTTAAGTTGCACAGAGTGCTGGATTTGGAGCCAAGAAGACCTGATTTTGAATCCTACTTAAGATACTAGCTATGTGACCCTAGGCAAATCACAACTTCTCAGCCTCAATTTCTTAATCAGTAAAATGAAGATGATAATTATAGCAGCTTTCTCACAGGACCCGCACAACCCTCCCTCACTCAAAACAAAGTCAAGTGCAAGTCCTGTCATTACTTCTCTGATGGCATCGTCTTCTTCAGCAACGAAGGATGAACACACACACACACACACCTTAAAGTACCATATACATGCTAGCTATCATCATTAGTACCATTATTAATATACACTACATATATTTCAACATGATATAACATAATAAATATGCTTCTTGAGTTTAGTAATTTTTATGTGCAAAAATTTTAAATACCAGAGGCAACTATATTATGTTTCTAGCCAAAAAAGTATCCTTATTATGCTTAGAATTTTAATGGTAGAATAATCATGGAAAATTATACCAGTATCTTGTCATATTAAGTGCTTTATTCACCTTTCATGCATCCAGGAAATCTGGCATTGAAGGCTTTCTCAAAATCTTCCTCTGACATCCAGCGACCCAGCTGACTAATTCCAGTCTTGGGGATTGGTACTGTGTCTCTTTGCTCCTGGGTAATGATGACAGTTTTGCTTTCGATTCTGGCCACATCTCTGGGATCAGTAAGAGCCAACCAGCTGGCAAAAGTCAAGAATATATGTTATTATTGCAGAAAGTTGAGACAGTGAATAAATTTTAAAATAAGTGTATATACACAGGGCTTCTTTCAATGACATGCATAAAAATCTCAGGCAGAAGAGAGCAGATGAACCTCATGAAAATATAACTTATGTAAGTGGGAAAATGATTTAGAAATGGACTCTGTCACAGAATCTTCCCTCCTTCACCTCTCAGCAGTGGCTTAATAAGCATTTGTGGAATGAATGTATAAATGAATGAGAACTTTTTAAAAGCTCAGGAGGTTTCACAAAATCAGTATATAAATGACAGAGTCAAATAATAGTTCATTAAAGAGCCTTCATTCAAAGACCCAAAATAAGAGAGAATAAGCACCCCAGATTCTGGTTAGGATTCTTAGAGTTTTCTTTCCTTACCAATTGTCATACTTCTTCAATTTCTTGATCATGCCTTGTTCTACCATACTCTCAAGAATGTTCTTGTTTTCTTCCTCAGAACCATCACATATATGGATTTTGTCTGGCTGGCACAACTGGGCATTGCTTTCCACAAAGTCTCGCACATCTTGGGATAAAGTGTCTAGACTACCTTGGACAACTTGAGCGGAGTAGTTCATGTTATTCTGCACCTGGGGAGGCATGACCAGACTGGCAGAATGGATGGGCAGGCAGAAATGATCTGCACAATCTAAAAATGAGACAACAAAGACCTTTCGGTTAGACTCAAAGGAGCTTTCAGCATCCTGTCTGAATTCTATATCACTAGACAGCTATTGGATCAGTAAAAAAAAAAATGAGCTTAACATTTAAAAATTATATACAGATATATACATATATAAAAGCTCTACTTACATTTCCTCTCTTTGAAGGATATCAGAGATCTAGACAGTTTTTTGTTGTTGTTTTGCAGTTTCTTCCTACTGAAGACTGTTTCTTCCTTATGGGAAGTTTATGTCTGCAAGCACACCCTCTTGCCTTAAATACTTTAGGAAGGAGAGCCCAACCCCCTAATCTAGGAAGAAGGAGGCTTGGCCCTTACGTCAGAACAGTATCTGTTGGCCAACTGCCACCAACTGCTATGGCTGAGAACAACTTGCGACAGTAATGGGCAGGGGGTGAGGGGTGGTGTTCTCACTTATTACTTATTTAACAGACAGTTGATTAATGAATACTAGCAGTTTTTTCTCCACTGGACTGCCTCCAGTGAGCCCTTGCACAATTTGTTGACTTGCTAAGCTTCTTACCTAATTCATTGTGGATGGAAAAAAAAAGGAAAAACCAACCCCCACAGAGGTCTTCCTTGAAAGGCAGATGGGACTTAGTGTACTGAGTCCTGAGTAGGCTGGAAAAGATTCCTGGACTGCCAAGATTGTTGGTGAAGCATAAACCAGCACTCAGTATACAACTGCACAAAGTTGTTAACTGACTGAAAACTAGATTAGCCTATCATCCTAGGGATATTTCCTTACCTTGGCCAAATCCCCTAAAGCCAAAGAAAGTCTGGTATATTGGCCTAGGCTGAGAGCTCAAGGATTTAGGGTATTTAAAAGCTGACTTTCTAATTAAGATTAAGATCTACAGGGAAGGTACCTGGAGGGTAATAGAAAGCTCCTGCTTGCAGGTGGCTGGGGATCTCCGATAGGATCTCAACTCTGACACCTACTTACTTTAAGAAATGTAAAGTGCTTTGAAAACTTCCAAGGGCTATAAGAATATTAGCTCTCGCCACTCTGGGCTTTGGTTTCCTGATCTGTAAAATGAGAGAATTGAGGAAGATGATCTTTTAGGTTCCTTACAGATACAAATCTATTTTTATTATTTTTTTACAGTTGAAGGAATTGGGGTTCCTCACTTCTAATTTGGGGTTTAACATTCTGTATCTGTAAACATAGTCCTATGCATGTGAGGGGGAAGAGGAAATCAAAACATGAATCATGACGCATTTTTTAAAATAGGTTCTGTACTCTATAATTTTCTTTGGAGTCACTTTTTACAGGTCTTTGGAGAGTTGTGAGGGAGAGCTCTTGCAAGTCGCTGCTTTCACTCTGCCATCTTGGCTCTGTCCCCTATCCATTTTTTTTAAATTATAAGATGAGCTGTAACAGACAAAATGGAGCTTTCTTTTTCTTCTAAACAATTCAGTCAGTCAATAAACACTTATTAGCTTCATTTGGGTTTCTCCACTCAGACAAATTAATCTCTCAGAAAAACAATTATGACCTTTCTCCAATTAAGGAAAGAGAAGAAAGTGGAGAAGTGTGGGGAGATGGCTGTGGCTGATCAAATTCAACAATAACTTACTAAGTGTTTACTGTATGGGTGGCACTGTGATAAGTGCTAAGGATACAAATAGAAACAAACAAACAGAAAAGACAGTCCCTGCCTTCAGGAAGACAACAAATAAAATAAAGTAGAAGAGAGGGGTTGTAGAAAGAGGAGTCATTGGGTGGGAAGCACTCAAGAACTTGGTGGAGAAAAAGTTTAGAGAAAGGAGGGCCATGATGGGAATGACTTCCAAGGTCACTATTCACAGGCTGGCCAGATAGAATCTCACCTAGACAGAGTCTGAGCTGGATTGCATCTAAGCGCCTTCATGGAGGCAAGGTGGAACTTAAATATAGAAAAGAGTATAGGAGTGATCTGGGGGGTGGTCTGGTAGTCCAAAGTGATGGGAGGAGGGATTTAGGAAGGGTATTGAGGAGAAGTCCAAGGAGGGAATCCAAGGAGAGTCAAAGGCTGGAAACAGATGGAGCATCAGACAATGGAGGGTTTGGGTGGGAAGCAGGTGGGGCAATCCAGAGATTTTGATAGGGGCAGTATGGGAATGGATACAGATCTTGATGGGAGGGGTTAGCAGCCTGGGAATGGGCTTTTGATGGGATCAGGGTGGGGGGGTGCAACAGAGACCTGAGTAGAATGTTAATGTTAATGAAAAACCCATGGGCTGCCAGAACAAATGAGAAGATTAGATTTGACTAAGCAAGGTCAGATTAAGTGGGAAGATTCAAGGGGAGCTCAAGGAGGCTCCCAGAGTCTGAACCCCATCATCTTCACAAATATTAATCTGGCTCCTGAATTGAAGATGAATTAGAGAGATAGAAAGCAGGCCAATTAAGTGGTTGTCAGTCCACAAGCATTTACTTAGAAGTGCTAAGTACTGGGGATACAAAGAAAGGTAAATGATAAACCGACAACAAGAATTTACATTCTTATGGAGAGACAACATGTAAATAACTAGTTACCTATCAGATACATTCAAAATAGATGGGAGATATTCTCACAGGGGAAGGCACTACCATCTGAGGGGACCAGGAGAGGGCCCCCCCGAAAATGAGAGACTTGAGATGAATCTAGAAGGAAATCAGGTAACCAGGAAGCAGGGGTGAGAGATGGAATGTTACATGTTACATGTAAGTAGTCCATTCCAGCATTAACTGGATTATAAAGTGATGGTCCTCTTCAAGAACAAGGGATGAACAACAACCTATGAGTAGCATAAGCTGTCCCACTGAGGACCCAACTGGTTAGTTCCAGTTGGACAATGCAGCTCCTCCTTCGCTCCTTGCTCCTACCTCCCTCCCTTCCTTTCTTCATTCTTCCTCTCCCCTCCCCTCTCCTCTTCTCTCCCTCTCATCACAGCATACCAGTCTAGGATGCAAGGTAAATGAGAATAAGGAGTCAAGTATGACATAAAAGCTGCCAACCCCAGTGACTGAGAAGATGGTAGGAACCTCAAAAGTATTAGAGAAATATGGAAGAGGGGAGTGTTTGGGCAGAAAATTAATGAGTTCTATTTTGTACACATTCAGTTCAAGATGCCTACAGGACAACCAGTTTGAAATGCCCAAGAGGCAGTTGGTGATTCATAACTGTAGCTCAGGAGAAAAACTAGTGATGAACACATAAATCTAGAATTATCTGCAGAGATGATGATTGAATTCATGGGATCTAGTGAGATTACTAAATGAGATAGCACAGAGAGAAAAGAAAGACAGCCCAGGACAGAGCCTCAGGAAACAACCATGGTAAGTCAGCATGACATAGATGAAAGGAACAGTGTCAAAGGATGCTGAGAAGGTACAGTAAAAGTTAACAGGAGAATCAGGAGGTAGTAGCATCAGGGAAACCTAGGGAAGAGAAAGGATCCAGAAGGTCATCAACAGTGTCAATTGCGGAAGAGAGGTCAGAAAGGATGAGGAACTGAGGAAAGGCCATTAGATTTGGCAATTAAGACATTGGTAACTTTGGAGAGGGCAGTTCTGTCTAAATGAGGAAATTAGAAGCCTTATTGCAAAGGCTTCAGAAGAGAATGAGGGGAGAGGAAATGAAGGTGTCTAATGTCAATATCTTTCTCAAGGATTTTGTCCATGAAGAAGAGGAGAAAAATAGAATGAAAGCTAGTGGGGATGTTGAATGAAGTGAAAGTTTTTTAAGGATGGGGGAGACATGGGCATATTTTTAGGCAACATGGAAGGAACCAGATAAGGAAAGCTCTACAAAGTAGATGAGAGTAAGGATGATGGTGGAAGCAATCTGCATCCAGGGTGAATGTACAAAGGGTTGGCAAAGAGAAAAGCCACCTCTTCATCTGAGACCAGAATGAAGGACGAAGTAAAGATGTCAGACTAATGTGACATGAGGAGGAGAAAAGATGGAGTTCTTGGTATGGTTTCAATTTTTTTGGTGAAAGATGGGGGGAGGCCTTCAGATAAAATGGTGATGGGAGTGGGTGTTATGAGAGGCTTGAAGAGAAACCAGAATATTTTAAATAGCAGCTATGGAGAATGGGATAGAAAATAGATAGAGGCTGTTGTAATAATAAAGGAAGAGATGATGAGGGCTTGATCTAAATGATTAGGTGAATGAAGAGATGGGTAAAATCAACAAGACTTGGCAACCAATCAATATCAAGTAGGGGGAGCAGGTGAAGAAGAGAAAAAAAAAGGAGAGAATGAAGCTGAAATTATCCACCTGTGAGAACAGAAAGATGGTAAAACCCTCAATAGAAATAGGGAAATTTAGAGGAGGATGGGTTTGGAAATTGGGGGAAGGGAAGATACAATGAGTTCCTTTGGATACCATCAATTTGAGATGATGAAAGGACACCCAGGTGGAGATGTTCAGCAAGCTTTGGTAATGTGGGACTAGATATTAAAGTTAGATATGTAGATATAGGAATTGTTTGCACAGAGATGATAACTGAATCTAGGAAATTTGAGAAAGAGAGAGAAAGAGAGGAAGAATGTGTCTTGAGGGAACACTTATATTTACTTAATAGGGGATGGATTATGATTCAGCAAAAGACAGAGGAGACAGAAAGAAGGAAGAAAGTAAAGAGAGTAATGTCACAGAAGCCAGAGGAGGAGATAGTAGTGGAAAGTGTCAAAAGTAGTAAAAAAGTCAGAGAATGAAAACAGATAGTAGCTGAGATCTTTGGTAACTAGGGAGAACAGTTTCCATCAAAGGATGGAATTGGAAAGCCAAATTACAAGGGGTTGGGTAAAGCATATGCATATTGAGCAACTGACATTTGGTTTGGGAATCTAAATTCACAAGAATTCCAACCTAGTTTGGCTAAAAAATTAAATAAATAATGGAGTTGTGATTTCCAGACCCATGAAAGTTCCAAAATCTGATAAGAAAGAAACTGTCCAAATCCCACATCTTCAAGCCAAACAATTTGCTTACGTAAATCAACTGCTGGCTTTTTTTAGTTAGAGATGTGACTTGATGGATTAATTGATTAACATTTCTTTGGAAGTTTCTACCAGAAGAAAAACACTGTTCAAGGTTCCACTAAAATGGTTACACTGAAAAATCATCACCTTAGTTCTACCTGGTCATTCAACCTTTGTTGATTTTGTTAGAAACAAATATTTACATTTTCTGCATTTGCCAGACAATCTCAATGTTTCTCTAGTTGGGCACTTTTTAAAAAAGTTAACTGGTTTTCCTAACTTAGAATGTTACAAGTGAAGGGACATGAGTGAGCATCTAGTCTAACTCTCCATTTTATAGAGAAAGCTATATCCCACAGAGGGAACATACTTGCTTAAAAAGGTTCGCACAGCTGGTGGAGTACCACAGCCAGGATCATGCTGGCACTTTGTCCTTTCAAAAGTGCTTTTTATGTTTCACTTAGCTTTCATTTCAATTTAACAAACATTTACTGAGTACCTACTATGTCCAAGGCAAATTTACATATTTCAGAATATCAGGAGTTGGCAATCTTTCTCCACAAGAATTAAAAAATATATATATTTTTCAAGCTATATCCATCCTAAGTCAGACTCTTTTGCTCACTCCATATTTATAAAATCCAATTTCATCACATAGATTTACAAAAAGAATAGTAAATACTCCAGGTTTAAAAACCTTCACAGGGCTGTATCTCACATGAACACATTATGGGATCATAGAGTCAAAGTTGAAATGCATCTTAGAGGTCATCTATTCCAGCATGACTCATATGGGGTAGGGATCCAAAGTTTAAAAAGCACTGAAGGGTACTTTTTAAGTGAAAAAGGTTTAAGAAGCCTTGATTCTAGTACAATTACCTCCTTTTACAGATGACATAATGATATTGTGGTGCAAGAAAAGAAGTGACTCTCAAAGTCAGGCAGGTATTAAGAGGGTCAAGACTTGAACCTAGACCCCTTGCCTCTATATACAGCACTTTTTTTTTCTCATTAGTAACCCCATAATAACAGCTACCTCCAAATGTTTCTTTTCATTTAGGAAACAATAACTTTCTCAAATATCAAAATGTCATTTGGCCTCAAAATTATAAAATTATTCATTTGTGATAAGGAAAAATAGAGAATTAAAGTTTTGAGTGAGGAATATTAATATGCTATATCATATCAATCTGAAATCTATCCTTTTCTGTAGTTGGTCATACTGACTTTTTTTCATTCTAGCTCACCAGGCTGCATAATTCATTTTACTACTACTACATGGGGCCACTACTAGGACCCCAGCTCAGCACCAGGTAAATTGACAAGACCCCTATAATCTACAGTTGACTGCATCTGAGGCCCCAGCACATAAAGTCAGTGTCCAGCACAACAAGCTTGAGACAGTCATCCCTGTACTCCTAAAGCAGAGCTCAATGTTAAAAGCCAGGAAAAAGGCAAACAGGATGAGCAAAAAAGCAAAAATAAATACTGACCATAGACTCTTTTTATGGGGACAGGGAAGATCAAAACACAAACTCAGAAGAAAACATTATCAATATACCTGCATCCGAAACCTCAAAAGGGAATAAGAACTGGTCTCAAGCCTAAAAACTCTTCTTAGAAGAGCTCAAGAAAGATTTTAAAAGTCAAATAAGACAGGTAGAAGAAAAATTGGGAAAAGAAATGAGAGGTGTGCAAAAGAGAGTCAACCCTTTGGAAAAGGAAGGACAGAAATTGAGTATAGAAAACAATTCCCTAAAAAATACAATTGGTAAGATCAAGGGTGAAACAAGGATGTCCATTAACCACTGCTATTCAGTATTGTACTAGAAATGTTAGCTTTAGCAATAAGAGAAGAAAAAGAAATAGAAGGAACAGGCAAAGCAGAAACAAAGCTATCACTCTTTGTAGAAGATATAATGGTATACTTAAGAGAATCCTAGAGAATCAAGTAAAAAATTACTTGAAATAATAAACAAAGAAAAGTTACAGAATATGGAATAAACCAACATAAACCATTGGCATTTTGTGTGTATCTGTGTGTGTATGTATGTGTGTATATATGTGTATGTGTGTGTGTGTGTATGTATGTATAAAATATTTGAGAGTCAACCTGCCAAGACAAACCCAGGAACCATACAAATACAATTACAAATCACTTTTCACACAAATAAAGTCAGATCTAAATAATGGGGAAAATATCAGTTGCTCTTGAGTAGGCTAAGCTAATATAATAAAAATGACAATTCTACCTAAGTTAATTTCCTTATCCACTGCCATATCAATTAAACTACTAAAAAATTATTTTATAGAGCTAGAAAAAATAACAAAATTTATCTAGAAGAACAAAAGTTCCGGAATATCAAGGGAATTAATGAAAAGAAAAGCAAGGAAAAGTGGCTTAGCCATACCAGATTTAAAACTATATTATAAAGCAACAATCATCAAAACTTAGTACTGGCTAAGAAACAGAGAGTAGTCAATGACTATAGTAATTTACTGTTCAATAAACCCAAGGAGGTCAGCTTCTGGGATAAGAACTCATGATTTCATAGAAACTGCTTGGAAAAAGAGTATGGCATAAACTAGGCATAGACCAACATCTTACACTGTATACCAAGATTAAATCAAAATGGGTACACAAGTTAGATATAAAGGGTGATATACTATGAGCACATTAGGAAAGCAAGGAATAGTTTACCTGCCAGATCTATAGAAAATGGAGGAATTCATGATTAACAAGAGATAGAGAACATTATGCAATGCAAAATGGATAATTTTGATTACATTAAATTAAAAAGGTTTTGCACAAACAAAACGAATGCAACCAGGATGAGAAGGAAGCAGAAAGCTGGGAAACAATTTTTACAATCAGCGTTCCTGATAAAGGCCTCATTTCTAAATATATACATAAGAGAACTGAGTCAAATGTTGAAGAATACAAGTCATTCCCCAATTGATTAATGGTCAAAGGATATCAACAGGCAGTTTTCAGATGAAAAAATTAAAACTATCTATAGCCAAATGGAAAAATGCTTTAAATCACTATTGATTAGAGAATGCAAATCAAAACAACTCTGAGGTACTACATCACACCTATCAGATTAGCTAATGTGGCAAAACAGGAAAATGATAAATGTTGGAAGAGATGTGGGAAAACTGGAACATTAATGCATTATTGCTAGAGTTGAGAACTAATCCAACCATTCTGGAGAGCAATTTGGAAGTATGCCCAAAGGGCTATAAAACTGTGCATACCCTTTGATCTGGCGACACAATTACCAGGTATGTAATCCTAAAGCGATCATAAAAACGAGAAAAGGACCCACATGTACAAAATTGTTTATAGCATCTCTTTTTTGTGATGGCCAGGAGTTGAACATTGAAGATAATGACTGAACAAGTCATGGTATATGAATATAAGGGAATAGTAAGAAATGATGAGTAGGCAGGTGTACTAGGAGCCCTACCTGCTTCTATTGGCATTACAATAAACTGGCACTTGAGTGCGTGAATTCATTCCAGATGGATGCCACCCTGCACCCTGACATTTTGGTATTCCCAGCAACCCCAAATTGCATCATTTTGATGACCCAACAGGGAATTGCCTGATAATTACATCAGATTACATCAGGCCAGGAAACTTTTGCTTATAGGTATGAATGATTTTACAGTATGTCCAGAGAACTAGACAAGTTGCAGACAACAGTTCAGGAGGGCATGTGGATCCTAATCACTTTTAAGATAGGCTGTGCAAAAGTGCTAAACTGTATGTGAGATTAGAGCCCATCAGCCCTCAATATGCATGTATTATTAACATGCGCTTGTTAATCACTATCTGAAATAAGACATTTCTACAAGAGATCCTGGATGGCATGAGATGCCCGTAGGTCAAGTGAAGAGCACTGCCCAACTTGGCTATGAAGACAAGGAGAAAGAAAAATTAAAAAAAGGAAAAACAGGAGAGGCATGCAAGAGAAAGAGCAAGGTGTTATTGCTGTAGGGCAGGAAAGTTCAGTCCAAATCATTTTTCTCTCATCAGTTTTTTTCAGAAGTTCTCACATAGCAATGTTAGGGAGAATCTCAAAATCTCTCAATTTACATGAGTGTTTTATTGAAGAAGGAAAGGCTATGGTTCCATAAGGTGCAGAAAGAAAAGAGACCTCAAGAAGACCTGGAAGTTTCCAAAGGAACAGTATTGCATAAAGGTACTGGGGAAGGCTAGAAACTATGGGTTTTGAAGAAGGATTTTTTGTTTTTCCAGAGCCTGAGGTAATAACCCCAGTTATCCACATTCCTTAAGGCTGATGACACATTCACGAGATATGGAAGCCTCTAAATCAGTACTAATAAGGAAGTTTAATTTCAAATGTGCCTCTATTGGATTCTGAAATGTTGTTGGGGGTTTCAGGGAAGCCTTAGCATCTGGCTCTATAGGTTTCCCTTCCTGCAGAATACTACTTTCTCCTTATGCCAACATCCCCTTCTAAGCCTACACGGGACGAGGTCTCCTATGCAGTCTTGGGGCTACCAGACTGTCCCTATAGGTGCCAATTTCTGATACCAGGGTAATGTGTTTAAAACTACAAAACTAAGTTTTTATCCTTTAAGGTGCACTTTGATCAAGGTTTCTTTATATTGGCCTTAAATATAATTAATTTAGAATGCCAGCAATTGGTTAAAAATTACCATTGTAAAGACTGTTTGTTGAAGAAATGTTGTTAGGAATTGAAAAAAGCAACTCTCTTGATTTAGAAATTACAGAAGAGTAACTTCAGATTCTGAAAAGTGAAGAGTAAGTAAACAGAAAGAAAAGAGAAATTATGATTTAATTTAGAAAAATGCTTTGACTTTTGTAAACAGTAAGGTACAGACCTTAACTGTCATTTGGGTAGATAAGGATTTTATAAATGGTTTACTAGGTCTTAGAGAACTCAGAAACCCTGTGCTCAACACAGACCTCTTGCCTTGAGGATTATGGTAAGAAAACCTTAATGGATTTTTGAGGGGTTTGTTCCACAAACTTCTGCATATATTGCAACTAGGAAAGGGTAGTGCAGGTTTCCTTTCCCTTCTGGGAGAAGAGGAGAGCTCCAAGATGCTTTAAGCTTCTAGAAAATACCTATATTGTAACTATTCAAGGAATAATTTAAGGGTTTAGTTGTTACAGGTAAATTAGTGAATAAGTCACCTGAGTTGAAATAAACTAAACATTTTAGGGAAGTAAAAGTTCCAAATAAATCATTAGCTTTGTTTAACAACAATATGTGATAAAATTATAAAGGAAACATTCGGTGGAGTGAAGATAGTTTGAGATACAGCTGAAAAAACAGAAGGTAAGAATTCAGCAAGTAAAGCGAAGTTTAGAAGAATGTAAAAGAAATAGGAAAGGTGTAGTTTTCAAGACCTTTGCAGGGGATATAGATATAGAAAGAGAAATGAAGGAAGAGAATTTAAGCATGTTGAAAAGGGTCTGAGGAAGATTTTTGATCTCACAGAAAGAAGAAAGAAGTGGAAAACAGTCATGTGTTTGTTTTTTGGCAGCTGGACATTCCTGGGCTCCAAATTGGGGAGTGGGAACTGGAAGCTGCTCCCAAGGCCTCTCCTCTATCTCTGGCCTTCAGGGCAAGGAAGAGGGTAGGAAAAAGAATGTGGTTGGGCTCTTGATTTGAGGCAAACAGAGAAAAATTATGGCTTTCAGAATGTCTTTAAGAATGAGGTAAGTGATAACAATGAGTTCTCAATCTCCAAGGCTCTGCTGGAAACTTTTTTGAGATTTTAAATGTTGCCATTGGTAGTTACAAAATCCAGATTTAACTGAAATATATCCTGAAACTAAATCAGAATGCGGTTATAAGGATGCTCCCCATTAGGAAAATTATGGCAGATTAGAATTTAGCACAAGAATGCCACATTAAAATCTTTGGCAACAGATTAGCCGGTAAACAAATAACCAAAAACTGAGATTCAATACAATACAATTTGTATAAATAGATCCAGGTATGATTGACTTAATTCTGATTTCATTGTAAGTGGGATATAGTCTCCTAATAAGAAAAGGGTGATAAATCAGAATCTACTACTTGGCATGAAGACAAAATGTTGGGGGAAATGCATGGAACAGAAAAAACTGAGTTACACTACAATCTCAGGAAATGTGATAGCTGTGTGATCTTAAAACAAGGTGTTTTAAAGGCAGTGCTTTTGGGTTGTTGGGAGAACTAAATGACAAAATGATTGCAAAGTGCCTACCATATATTTGATAATTCATTGTATTAGAGTTATTGTTAGAAAAGCAAACTCTTTTTAAAAATTCTCTTGGGTTATAGATTGAATCATTAAAAGATTGATGTAAATATGTTTGAAAACCATTTAGAAATATAAAAAATAATGATAACGTTTTTCTTTGAAGTTGATATAGCAAAGACCTGTTAAGGTATCTTCGCTGATGAAAAGCAGAGTCCTAAGATCTAACTGTATAGCTCAGTGGATAAAGCGCCAGGCCTGGAATCAGGAAGTCTCATCTTCCTGAGTTCAAATCTGACCTCAGATACATTCCAGCCATTCGACCCAGGACAAGTCACTTAACCCTGTTTGTCTCAGTTTCCTTATCGGTAAAATGAGCTGGAGAAGGAAGTGGCAAGAATATATTGGCCAAGAAAACCCCAAATGAAGTCATGAAGAGTTGGACATGACTGAAACAAATGAACAAGAGACAGAACTCTCCTGACTTGATTTCCCCAGTGTGATATTTCCTCTTGAACAGAACATTTTTCTACCTGGCTAATTCTGAGCCTGACTGTAACATTCTGTCAATACAGTTGGATACCTAATAAGACTTGTGCCTGGAATTGACACCAAGCTAGGGAGAACCTTTCTCCCTTACTATAGCTATGTCCTTCTTTTACTTTTATGATAAATTCCAACAACTGTGACAAGTGGTCGGTAGAACATAAGAATACAATATTTAATCTTTATCTAATTAGTCTATTAAAGAGACAAATCCTGGAACTTAACTAAATTACTATAGTAAGAAATTATTATGTAAGCACCTAAGTTAAAAAGTACTTGGGTTTCTCATCTGCCTACCGACAGTGATAATTTCATAGGTAAAATTAAGCCCTTGAACTAAAATTGTATATAGAGCATGCTCTAAAATGAGTTACCTTAAATATGCCCTCATGTTTAGAGAGGATTTGAGAACAGTAGTTGATGGTGTAATATCTGTTTCATTTGAACATGGCTAATAACTGAACATGTTTTACTACACATACTTGATTAAATACAATTTGGAATTTAATTACTCGGTATATTTACATATCCCTTACCTGGGTCTTTTGTTACAACTGAAGTATAGTGAACATCTTTTAAGTAAATTCATTTGTGTAATAAGGGTCATCTACTTAAAACAAGTGTTGTTAACCTATGTTTTCATGTTACCACTAGATCTTTATCAGTATCTACTTCTCCTAAGGGGGAGAATTGGAATTAACTGGAGTTCTAAATAATTGGAGTGGAACATTTTTTGAGAAAGCAACAACATCAGATAATTATATATGTCAAATGTAAATGATTCTAGTTGGCTACAAGAGCCTGAAGCATTTTTAATAATAAGTTCTAAAGAATAGGTTCAGAATTTTATTTATCCAGTTGCCCAAAGCAGGTAGTTTTGAGAGGGTTAGTTAGGTTCAGAATTCCCAAACGGTTTGAATTTCCCAAATATGTCAATACAATAATTTGCTAAATTACATCATTGGACAGTTATAGTTAATAAAAGAGTATTGACTCACAGAGGGAATATATGTAATAAGTTGAATATAAAAATCTATCTTATCCAACTGGGAAGTAGGAAGAAAGGAGATTAAGTAAAGGGGGGAAGTAGGGGTTGGGAACTGAAAGATGGGAGGGCAGATAAGGGGTGGTGGTAGACAAAAGGAAAACACTGGTGAAGTGGAAAAGGTTGAAAGGAGAGAGAGGACAAACAAAAGGAAGAATAAGATGGAGGGAAGTACACAAATAGTAATCATAACTGCGAATGTGGATGGGATGAATTCTCTCATAAAATGGCAGTGAGCAGAGTGGACCAAAAACCAGAATGCTACAATATGTTGCTTACAAGAAAGGTAGAGAGGCACACACAGGGTAAAGGTAAGGGGCTAGAACAGAATTTATTATTCTCAGCTGAAGAAAAAAATAACAAGGGTTACTTAGACAAATTAAAAGCAGAAATAGACCTAATTAAAAGAGATAAGGAAGGAACTACACCTTTCCAAAAGGTAACATAGACAATGAAGCAATCAAATTAAAAAGTAAGGAATAGTCTACCTGTCAGATCTATGGGAAGAAGAATTCATGACCAAAGAAGAGATGGAAGGCATTACAAAATATAGAATAGATAATTCTGAGCATATTAAATTGAAAAGCTTTTGCACAAACAAAACAAATGCAACCAAAATTAGAAGGAAAGCAGAAGAATGGGAAACAGTCTTTACAGTAAGTGTCTCTGATTAAGCCTTCATTTCTAAAATATATAGAGAACTCAGTCAAGCTTATGAGAATACAAGCCATTCCTTAATGGATAAATGGTCAAAGGATAGGAACAGGCAGTTTTCAGATGGAGAAATCAAAGATATTCATAGGCAAATGAAGATGTGCTCTCAATCACTTTTGATTAGAGAAATGCAAATTTAAAGAACTCAGAGGTACCACTTCATACCTATCAGAATAGTTAATATGACAAAAAACAAAAATGATAACTATTAGAGTGGGAAAACTGGGTCACTAATGCATTATTGGTGGAGTTGAGAACTGATCCAACCATTCTGGAGAACAATTTGGAACTACTCCCAAAGGGCAACCAAACTGCATACCTTTTGATTCAGTGTCTCAAAGAGGTCACAAAAAAGATAAAAGTTCCCTACATGGGCAAAAATATTTATAGCAGCCCTATTCAGGAAGGCAAAATATTGGAAGCTGAGGGGATGCCCATCAGTTGGGGAATGGCTGAACAAGGTGTGGTATATGAATGTAATAGAATACGATTGTGCAATAAGAAATGATGTACATTTCAGAAAAACCTGGAAAGATTTGTACAAACTGATGGAAGGTGAAAAGAACAGAGCAAGAAAGCACTGTACACAGCATCAACAAGACTGTGTGACTGTCAACTCTGAACAACTCCACTTTTCTCAGCAACACAATGATTCAAGACAGGTACAAAGCATTCAAAAAGGAAAATGCTATCCATGTCTAGATAAAGAACGGATGGATTCTGGATGCAGACCAGAGCACATTTTCTTGATTATTTTATGCTTTTTCATGTTTTTTTTTCTTTTAATCTGTTTCTTCTTCCACAACTGGGATGAATATGAAAATAGGTTTTACTTAATAGTATATTATAAACTGCCTACCACTTTCAGAAGAGGGGAGGTGAGGGAGTGAAGGAGAAAATGTGAAATTCAAAATCTTACAAAAATGAAGGCTAAAAAAATTTTCATGATATGTAATTGTGGGAAAAAATAAACTATCATTTAATGCAAAAAAAGAATGCCTTGGTTTTCTCTAGACAAGGCACATTAAGAATAAAGTTATCCAAGAGAAAGTTATGCCTGTATATATCAAGGGGCTTACTGGTATCCTGGAGTCAATGAGAAGAATATTTTTAGAGAAATTAAGTTGCCAATCTTAAAGTACATTTTTGGAATAAAATTGATGAAAACAGATTTGGAAAGTACCTAAACAAAAATCTATACAATGTTAATGAAACACAGGGCACATCATTCAAGTCAACTCTATGTAAATATTAATTCTTCCTCACAAAAAAAGGGCATAGATGACAAACATGTTTTTATATCACTCAACAAACAGGTTAAGGTGTTTACATAAATCTTTCTGGAACAAACAAGTAACTACCACTTTGCAATGGAAAAAATAAGTATATGCCACTGGAATTATCCAATATAACTGATACTGTGGGGCAGCTAGGTGGATAAAGTGCTGGGACAGAATTCTAGAAGACTCAACTTACTGAATTCAGATCCAAGCTCAGACACTTATTAGACACTTACAAGCTGGGCAAGTCACTTACCCCTCTTTGCCTCAGTTCCAAACGTGTAAAATGAGCTGGAGAAGGAAATGGCAAATCACTCCTAAGAAAACCCCAAATGGAGTCATGAAGAGTCAGACACAACTGAAACCACTAAACAGCAAACTGGTATTCCATCATGTCTAGATAGAGCCTTTGAAATAGCTAAGATCCAAGGATGGACCCAAAGAGCCCTCCATGGGAAATATACACAAGCCTCCAAGCAACAACATGCTGACAAGGAAGTATTTAAAAATGGTACAATCATTCAGATTTATTTATAGAGATGGAGAAGCTTAGGATGACAATTCAAAAGCAGGTCATTGCCACTAAGAATGACAGAAGCATCCTTCAGGAGCCTAGATTTACAAAATGAAGTAGTAGAAATTTGGCAGCATATTACTGCAGGCTACCCAAAACAAGCACATACGTAGCAAGACATAGCCCAATGACTACAATTTTATGTCAAAAGCTTGCTATGTTTTATCTATTGACAGATAACAATTATTCATACTACAGAGGCAAAATATAATCTTGCAAATAAACTATTCTGGAACTGTGGTCCCACCAGAGATTCATAATTACTCAGTCATAACTCTGATCTATGGAAATAAGAGGACAATGTCTTTAAAACATTACCATGCGGAATACTCAGTTTGCAAACTCTTTAGATTGGAAAGATAACTATTGAGACCTATCAGAAGTGAAAATCATATATGTACATGTAACCCTATCAACCTGTCTGCCCCTGTATTTGTGCTAGGGATGCTGATTGAAGTGAGCCTGTGGAAGGTGAGCTTACTTTATCCAACTGTAACAGCAATGACTTCATCCTCCTGTGTAGTAGAGTAGACAGAAATTTGTCCAGGACTGTTTCTAGCTCAACTTCATCAACTGAGATGAGAAGAATAATTTTTCCTTTATGATAATAACGAAGTGATGACAAAGATGCTTTGGGTTTCTTTTTTCCCAGACCATCAGTTTAGGAAACTGTATAAATGTTTCCTCTACTTACACAGGTTACCAATGCAAAAAGAGAGTTGCTATATCATTGCTTTTATTTTTTCTAAAGCTTTTCACTACCTTCTAAGACAATGAGGGAAGGGACTTGAGACAGTTGGATGCACTTCTCACACATATAACACTTTGAAGCTCCCATTTCTTGCACTTCTCATATATTTTTGTTCTGTACCTCTCCAATAAACTTGTATAATATGAAGCATGACTGTTATCTGTGTTGATTTATAAGACTGTAATTTCCATAAGGGCTTTGTGTTTCCTCCAGGCCTCAGGATAATGCACTACATGGAGTAAGCACTTAATGAACGCTTGTGAAACTGAATTGAAACTTTCCCATTAACACCTTTCAGAATCACAGACTATGTTATAGAGCTCCTACTTCCGCAATTGGGCAGCTAGGTGGAGCAGCAGATAGACCACTGGCCCCAGAGTTTGGAGGACCTCAGTTTTAACTTGGCCTCAGACACTAGCTGTATGATCTTGGGCAAGTCACTTAACCCTCTGTCTCAGTTACTGAACTGTAAAATGAGCTGGAGAAGAAAATGGCAAACCACTCCAGTATATCTTTGCCAAGAAAACCCCAAATGGGGTTGTGAAGACAAAACTGAAACAAGTCAATGACAACAAACTTCCCAAATTACTTCACCCTGCAGAGAACAGTGACACCCCCAGCCCTCCTTTCCACACTCCCCAAACACACACACCCTTTGAGGAATCCTAAGGATTAAGTTCTACTGAAATTCAGCTACAGGAGTACAATGGGGCAGTATGTCATGATAGAGAAAGTTCTGGAAGTCAGACTTCCAGTCCTGATGCCACTGTTGACCAGTTAAGTCATTACAACCATTCACTTCAACATTTATTAATTGTTGAATATATGCAAGATACTGAGTTAGTTGCTAGGAGGTTGACAGAAATAAAGTCATTTCTGTGCATAGGGAACTTACACTCTACCGCAAGGAAAACAAACATAGTAAAAGTTGTTACTTGTTCTTAATTCTCAAAGAGTACCAAGACATCAGATAGATGATGCCATGACTTGCAAATGAATTAGATTTAAGTGACAGAGGACTGTATAAGGTCACCAGCCCCACTTTCTCCTCTGGAATCTGGGTCCAGTGTTAAGCAACAGATCAGGACAACTGGAGATAGCCCCCCCAGTGAAAGTGTAGTAAAAAGGAAAGGATTGGGAGAGAGTGCTAATGACAGAGAAGATAAAGAAAAGTTACAGAAGAGGTGAGTCTTTAAGTGACACAAGAACTCTGAGATTAGAGTTGAATATACAGATTTGAGAGTTGGATACACATAGAAAATGAGGGTGCAGCATAATGAAGCTGCACCCTCAGCTTTGGAAACAGAGGACCTGAGCTCAAATCTCAGTTCTCTGAGTGTGCCTGGACAATTCATTTCATTTTTCCGGGCTTCAGTTGCTTCCTCATCTGTAAAAGGGTGAGCTGGACTAGCCTCTGAGCTCCCTTCTCCTTCTAAGTCGACTCTCCTTTGGCTCCATCAAAGCTGTCTTTGGAGAGCCTCTACCACTCTCTGAGGCTATTTTGCAGCCTGGAAAATTGCTCACTTTCAGGTAGTTGGTAAAGGATGACTTTGCAATGTTCCAATACCGTGTGTTCCTTGTACCTTAAGATTTCTTAACAGAGCTCTTATCTCCTTTGCCGATGCTCTGGACAATGAACTCACGCATCATGCCGTTGGTTTATTTCTTCAGTCTTTCTAAGCTGAGTCCAGATCTAAGTGTAAGCCTTTTTCAGACAATCTCCTGATCCAGGCTGACTGAATTACTAACTGCTCCCCAAAGTCAACACGATAGTTCCCAGTCCTGAGCATCTGCATAATTTGCTCCCCATCCACAAAATATCCTCCTCCTCATTTGTGCTTCATGGCAATTTTTGACCACCTCTATCCTCCCAGATACACTTTTTCTCCTTGGTTTCGAAGGTGCTGCTTTATCTTGGTTTTCTATTTGTCTAACTGAAAACCTTTCTCTTCCATTGGATGCTCATTATTAATTTCCCACCCAGTAAATGAACCACTCCAAGGCTCTGCACTGGTTCTTCTTCTTCCTCCTCCTTTCTTCCTTTCTTTCCACCTCCTCCTCCATGTTCTTCTCCTTCTCCTCATCTGTCTATCTCTCTTCCCCCTTCCACAGATTCACAGGATCATAGATTTAGAAATGAAAGGGACTTCAGTGATCAGCTAGTCCAACCCCTCCATTTTATAGGTGGGGAAGCAACTGATATCTAGAGAGGTTAAATGACTTACCCATGTGTATGCAGGTAGAAGAGCTGATGTTTGACCCCAGATTTTCTGTTTTAGGAACCTGCAAGATAGCTGTTAGGAATTTTCAGGAGTTAGAGGGGATTTTCTAAGTCTAAGTCAAACAAAGACTTGAGACAAGAATATACATCTTGACAAGGAGTTCAAAAGACACCTAAATGGCAGCTGTCCCTCCTTATATTGTTTTCACATTCTAAGAATGCCTGGCCTCTTGGACTGAGACTCTAGGAACTGATCGACCTTTCTCTCCTCGTTTAGAGAATATCACATATCCCTAATTCAGCCACAGGGTGTGTAAGGGCAGCACCTTTCTAAAAGACTCTAAGCTAAAAAAAAATGGTAGTGGTAGAAACACATTCCTCTTCTTAGGCAGAAGAGGTAATACTTCAGTTGAGGACCACCACTGAAGACCAGTGGAGAATAGCAAAGATACCACCCCTGGCAGACAGCAGTGGCAACACAGTGCCCAAGTTGTGACATACACAATAGCAGCAGAAAGTGAACCCAGCAGACCAAGCCTAAAAGGAGCAGTGCAATGGTTCCCACCTTGCAGCCTCACAGAGAGGTCCAGGCCACTCATGCTTTCTCCTTGCATGCCCTTCCACTCTTTGGAAATGAGTTTATTCACTATATGATGAAGGAACAGAATATGATCTCTAAGAAAAAGGGTTCTCTGTGCATGACTATCTTCAGTGTATAGTACAGTACATGACACCTAATGGGCGCTTAATAAATATTTGCTAATTGGTTAATTAAGACCCTGATAAAATCCCTCCTTTCCAAGTAACAGAAGACCAGGTTTAAAAAAGTGCATTTTTCTGTGTGTCTGCAGTAAACGGGAAAATCAGAAAAGATTTGTAACCAAAACAGCTAGCACTAAATGCTGCTCTACGCTCAACAAAAGAATGGCGAGCATCAGACAAACACAGGGAAAAGAAGCTAATTGCATAGTTACCACAAAAACAATTTAACATGATTATTTTGCAGTGAGAAAATGTATCCACTATGTGGTACTGTTAACTCTATTGGAAATAATGATAATTGCATAGTAACTGAACATTAACCTTCCCCTGCATTCTCCTGGTAACTATGCAAATCACTTTGGTTGCCACTTTAATGTGGAGGCTCAGAACAAAATCTCTTTTCTAATCCATACTAGGGATGATTCCTAACCCTGGTGGAGCCAATACACATTTTCAGTTTGCATTCCCAGTGAAAAAACTCACATCAATAGTTATTGCAAAAGTGGCAACAGGGAAACAAAGCATGGCATGAGGTTGGTAACGTTGAGTCAGTCATCCAGAATGCCTATCAGAGCAGAGAGGCACCTCATGGGAAGGCACCCAAAATAGCTCAGCACTGAACTAGGGAAGGAAATAGGGGAAGCTTGAGGATTTCTGAACTTTTCCTTTTTGGTCAAGTATATGAACCAAAATCTTTCATTGTATTTCTACAGAGCCAGCAAGTCAGCAAGTGGAGGGAAAAAAGTGTCAGTCAACTAATAATCCTGTCTTCTAAGATCACTAGCAACATCATCTCTGACTTTAAAAATCAAACAAAAAAACTAACTACTAAAATAAACAGTAAAGGGAAAGAAAGATTTCATTTAGGTATTTAAAAAAGACACTCTCTAAAACATACATTCATGGTCATGGCCAATACGGGATTTTTTTTTTTTGCTAGACTATGTTTAAGATGAAGGTCAGGGTTTTATCACTGTTAGTGTTGTTCAAATGGTGGGTACAGTAGGAGGGACAAATTATAAATGAATGTAAAAACAAATAAGTAAATTCTTTTTAAAATTTTCTTTAAAGACTTTAAGTATCCCAATGATGATTTTCTAAGGCAAAATGCTTCCCACACTCAGAGAAAGAAATATGGAAGTCATTCGCAGAATGTAGCAGATCATGTTTGTGTG
>CM053769.1:281771142-281833921 GCA_028658325.1 Potorous gilbertii | reverse complement strand
GTGTTACCCCTATTTTTTATCTCTGATACCATCTTTCTTTTAGTTGCTTAGATGTCTATTTGTCTCTGTCTCTATAACTGTCTCTCTCTCTCTCTGTCTCTCTCTGTCTCTCTCTCTCTATATGTATATATATATATATATATATATATATATATATATATATATATACATATATATATATCTGTCTCTGTTTCTCTCTGTATCTCCATATTTCTGTTTCTCACTCTTTTTAGGTATATATATATATATATATATTTATGTATATATATATGTATGTGTATGTGTATATATACATTTCTGTTTTTGTCTCTATTTCTCTCTGTATGTGTCTCTTTGTATTTCTTCTCTCTGTCTCTCTCTGAGAACCACCCTCACCATATTGTCTTATATAGTAGAAAAAGCACTAGGGGAGGGGATTGTGGGAGGATAGTGCAAATGAGGAGCCCAGATACCCCATAAACCTCACAGAAAAGCTTTAAAAAATGTACCAGTTAAAAAAGGAAGAAGAAAAATCAAATACAGAGTCCTCCAATCAGTCTGGCTGGAATTCTTTGTTAACTCTGAAGTAAACAAACAAAGATAGGTGGGAGGTTTTGTACAAAACAGCCCCTTGATAACAATGGAGCCCAATGTGAGTGAGGGGCTAAGGTGGGAGCTCTGGAGCCCAATGGTAAAGAGAAAGCTTGGGATAGTTGAAGCCCCATGGCAGGAGCCAGCTCAGAGGCAGCCCAAGAGTCCTGGGGCAAAAGCCTAGTAAGGGGGTAGAACCAGAGAACTTAACTTGGGAGTAATTCAAAGTCCTGTGATAAGCCCTGGGAGAGAACCCCAAGACTGCATCAAAAGAAAAAGGGAGAAAGGTCTCAGAAAGATATAAGAGGGGTAGAACAGGAGTCTCTACAATAGAAAAAAGGGCCTTAGTGGAAGGTTTGCCAGAGTCCCTAGCCATAGTAGATGAAAGATCATGAGCAGCAAACTGACGGTCTCCTCCCAGAGTAGTGTCCAGGAAGCCTAGCTAGAGCTACAACAGAAGGTGTGATTGAGCAACTCCTTGTGGAGATTGGGGCTTAGTTTTAGTCAATGCCCACAGCATCAGCCATAACCTACCTAAGCCATCCAGGAGTTTTCAGAAGGCTCTTGTGCAGGTATCCTCATCCCAACACTGAGACTACTGCTATCTATCTATCTATCTATCTATCTATCTCTCATCTGTCCATCTGTCCATCCATCCATCTATCCATCCATCTATCTATTTATTTCTATAGAAAAATATGTTATTTAAATAACTGAATATCAGAAATATACACTGAACAAACCATAAGTAAATTCTCGAAGG
Organism: Potorous gilbertii; assembly: GCA_028658325.1. Taxonomy (NCBI): domain Eukaryota; kingdom Metazoa; phylum Chordata; class Mammalia; order Diprotodontia; family Potoroidae; genus Potorous; species Potorous gilbertii. The sequence continues at coordinate 281,832,588 of CM053769.1, read as the reverse complement.
AAATAAAGAACTGCAGGATCAGGTGGTTTTATAAGTGAATTATATCAAGCATTCAAAGAAAAATTAATTGAAAAATTACATAAACCAGTTACAAAAATAGGAAAAGAAGGAATCCTTCCAATCTTTTTCCATAATAAAAATATGGTCTTATTACCTAAAACAGGAAAAAACAAAGCAGAGAAAGAAAACTATAGACTAGTATCCCTAATGAAAATTGACACAAAGATTTTGAAAAAAATAGTAACAAATGGACTATAGCATATTAGAAAAAATTATATGTTATGATTAAGTAGAATTTATACCAGGAATGAGAATTGGATCAATATGAGGATGACTATAATTAAACCAAAACTATAACTAAACCACACAAAACAACAAATAATAAGAACCAAATAATTATATTGGTTTTGATTTTGGTTATAGATGGATTTGATAAAATCCAACACTTGTTTCTGTTAGAAACACTAGAAAGCATAAAAATAAATAGAACTTTGCTTAATATAGTAAACATTATTTATCTAAAACCAAAAGCAAACATTACATGTAATAGAGAGAAATTAGAGGTCTTTCCATTAACATCAGATGTTAAGCAAGAAGGTCCATTGTCACTACTACTATTGAACACTGGACTAGAAAAGTTTCCTAATAATAAGACAATGACTGAATTGGGATGAATATGGTTCCAGAATTAGATCGGGGGGTAGGGAGCAAAATGAGTACATCCAGGGGCAAGGCTGTTGTCAAAGATATGGAAGAGATGACCAGATATCCCAAGTCTAGATTGAAATGAAGCGTGGCTGAGGTTAAACGACATCTCCAGCCCTAAAAATTTGTCTATCTCTGTCTGTCTTTTACTATACCAGGTATAGTTTTAATCTATTAATCAATATTTCTTGAGCACCAAACATGTGCAAGTGCAGTTAATACAGGAGTTACAAAGATATACATAATCTATAAGTATACTATATATAGTTAATCCATTTTTTTTTCAAAAAGAGAGATGTAAAGGACCTTCAATCTAGCTCCTACATTTTATGTTCCAAGACCTCTTCCAACTCTAGTGGTTTGAGTCTATGAATCTAAGTTCATTTAAGTTCTCTCTTATAGAACAAAGGATTCCTGAGAAGAAATTGCAAACATTTGAAAAACCCCCAGTACTCTGGCTGGTCCCTTTATCCCAGATAGTTGACATGGAAACTGTTTGTTGGGTTTAGATGCTTTCTGAAACATTGCCTAGGTTCTCAGTTTTCTATGTTGGCAACTACCCAAGGACCTTTCTCCTGCTCTGGGCTCATCAGAATCATTGAGCAAGGTTCAGTGTGCCAAAGGTTAACAAAAACAAAAGATACCACCAGGAGAGGATGGGGTTCCCTGGTGCTAGGTTATTGCATCAGCTCAGAGTCCATAGACCTTGGACAGAGCTTGAGCCCAATAGGCTGAGGCAGCAGTTATCTGCTGCAGGCTGCTTTTTTGCACTGGTTTTTCCCTATATCTTTTATTTTGTTTTTATATTTTAAGAGATCATAGGATTTGGAGGCAAATTGTCTCTTTTTACAGATGAGGAAACTGAGATTGGACTTTCCCATGGACACAAAGGTAGTAGGTAATAATGAATGACAAGAGGCAAACTTCAGTTCTAACATAGGACCTGTTCTAAGTCCATGGTCTTTTGTCATCATCATATTCTAAATCATCATTGTAATTAATCAAATGGAAACTGATGAACTTGGATGCTTTCTATGGGCTTCCAGTGCTCTTATGTTGCCCCCTCCTCTCCCTGTCTTCTGTGACAGCCTTTCAAGAGAGTGAAGTAGAAAGATCACAAGTTAGAGGAAGTGTAACTGATAAGTTACTTAACTTCAGTCTTAGCGTTCTCATCTGCAAAATGGGAATAATCTTTCACTTCATATCTCACAGGGTTGTTGTGAAAAAATGCTTTGTAAACCTTACAGTACCTTATTAAATAGTATTGTTATCATGATACCTCTTTCCTTTCCGTCAATATTCCATAGATTTTCACAAAACTTCAGAGCAGGAAAGGACCTTTGAGGTTATGTGGACACGTCACGTCTGTGATTTAATAGAAATCCCCTCTAAAGCTGACAAGTGATCATTCTTCCCTCCTTCCCTTCTCTTGCCTTCCTTCCTCCCTTTTCTCTTTCTTTCCCCTCCCCTCCCCTCCCCCTCCTCTCCTCTTCCCTTCCCTTCCCTTCCCTTCCCTTTTCCCTTTTATCCTCCTCTCTTTCCACCCTCTCCTTTCTCTTGGGCAGTCTGTAATAGATCTGCTCTCAAAGCAGCTTTCCCTAGCAGAGCTCAGGTCACTTGTAGCTCCATGGATGTTTCTATTAAAATCTTTGTGCAAAACCAGCTCTTTAAAAATTCCTGATTTTTGCAAGGGATGAACAATATAACTGCATATATAAAATTCTGAACTCAATTTTTAGAACTTGTTATTAGAACTGACTTAAGGCATTTGTATCCCATTAGCATAATTTATATTTGACATATATAATCATCTGATCTTGTTGCTTTCTCAAAAAGAATTTTACTTCAGCTGCTCATTCCCTCCCTTATGAGCACATAGGTAACAACACTCTTTATAAGGAGATGACTCTATGCCTGTTTGATTGCCACACAAATTAATTTACCTGAGACATGCTTATTTTACTCTAATTTTAACAAAAGATGCGGGATAGGATGTGTAAGTAGACTAAGTAAATAATTTCAAATTATATCAAATGAGTTATCTGTAGGAATACGTGTTCAAATGAAATAGATATTACAGTCATGTAAACCATTGTTCTTAAATATTTTCTAAGCATGAGGACATATTCAAGGTAATTCTTGTATAATTTGCTTGTATTTAAAAACATGCTCTATATACAAGTTTATTTTAAGGACTTAATCTTACATACAAATATATAACTACTACCTGGTAGATGACTAGTCCAAATACTCATCTACTTAGTTCTTAGATATATGGGATGTTCTGAGAGGGCTAGCACCTCTGGTGTGAGGGCTTACTGAGACCTTTCCAAGGTTACTCATTAACTTTTGGTATCCACCTGATTCACCCAAGTCTCACCTGTGGCTATAAGAAGGTATACATGTACAATAGTTGCAGCCCAGTAAATTCTTGGCCAATAGGCTAAACTAGGCTGAGGGTAACTGACAGGCCTCAAACCCATCTGTGTTAGGGGGTGTCTACCCCAAGCATGTAAAAGACTTTCCCCAGCAGAGTAGGAAGATGATGTTGTTCAACAGCCATGAAGGTGGCTGAAGCAGGTGTGGAGCACTTAGAGCTTGGTCAGACATGAAGACACCAAGGTCATCTGGGGTACCCCAGCCCACTGCCAGGCATCTTGATGTTTTTTACTGCTGACTCAAGAAGAGAGAGTGAGGCTGAAGACTCTGTCTCATTTTAATTCAATTTATGTCCAAGTCAAGACATAACCTGTGATATCATTGGTTGTCTATGAAAACAAAGTACAAACAACAACAATGCTTAGTTGTTGGAAAGGACTATAATTCAGGCTGAATAACTTAATTCTTACATACTTGCATCGTATTAAAGTAACTTAGATGTATTCCAACTTTAGTCTATTAGACAAAGGTATGATATGTTCCTATCTTCTATGAACTACCTGCCATGATTACAGAAATCTGCCATACAAGGAAAAAAGAGGAATGAAGTTATAGTAAGAGGGAAATGCTCCCCCTAGCTTGATGTCAATTCCAGGCACAAACAACCAAATATACCGACAGAATGTCATGGCCAAGCTCAGAATTAGCCAGGTGGGACAATTTTCTGTTCAAGAGAAATATAACACTGGGGAAACTGAATCAGAAGGGTCCTGCCTCAGTCCATGCAAAAAGTCACTCTTTTGACTTTTCTCTGAGACAGAAATCCTCCTGTAGCAGTTCACAGATGTTGCTCCCGTAGGACTGCTGGCATTATGCTTCATTGACTCAATGTCATTTCTGATAATTATGCTTGGAATCAGGCTGAGAATATCAATCACAGTCCCTTAAGTTTTAATCTTAAACAGCAAGTTTCATTAACTATAGTTTAACACTAGAGTCAGTAATATTCTCAAGCTGTTAACAATAAATATTACACATTGACCTCATAAGTCCCTAAGACTGGAGTATGTTAAGATTAAGTTGACCCAAGATATAACTTCAAAATACACTATTCTAGGGTATAACTTCGTACCTTCCACAATCAAAATCATCCCATATAGTGCTACTATAAATTAAATTTCATAAAAAAGTGTTAGTAATACAAGAGGAGATCTCATTTTCTCAGTAATTACATTCTGATGTTTCATTCCTGGTAGAGTAATAAGTCACAGGATGGGTGGAGGGGCTAAAGCTCTGGGTCAAAACACCCAAAGTCACCCTCTTTCTCTGTTCTTAAAATAAAAGGTTTGCAAAAGCCAGTATGGCCAAATGTTAATGCCACATAACACAGCTAAATAAATTTAGGTAGAACTTACTTTCTTATCATAACTTGATTTGTAGTCTAGCAGGCTATGAAGCTAATTCTTTCACCTCAGAATCTTGCAGCTTTCAGGTGTAAGCATTACAGAGACTTGTACCATATTACCAGCAGAGCTGAAACAAACATGATTGTGCCCAAATAACAAGTCTCAAATATCTTATTAAATAAGACAATGAAGAATTTTTTAAAACCATTACTATAAGCCTAATGAAATAAAACACTTAATGAAATAGCACTTTTCTTATTTTTAAATTTATTTTATGGAATAAAACTAGCATTTCTATAACATAGTATAATAAAATTATTACATATGAATATGCAAATCTACTATATAAAACTTGCTATTCCTTTTAAATATAACACAGTTATCATGAATTTTTTTTGCTTTTTTTCTTCCCTCAGTTTTTTTTCTAACTCAACAAAATACTTTTTTTGTAATTTAATTATGATGGCATAGAATATATGAATTAATTTGGATAAAATTGTCATTTTTATTACATTGGCCCTGCCTTCCCTTGAACAATTAATATTTCTCCAATTATTTCAATCTGATTTTATTTGTATAAAAAATTTTGGTTTTTTTTACAATTTTGTTTTATATAAACAAATCTTGAATTTGTTTTGGCAGGTGTACTCCTAGGTATTTTATATTGCCTAGAGTTATTTTAAATGGGGTATCTTTTATCATCTCTTCTTACAAAGTTTGGTTGTGATATATAGGAATACTGATGATTTATGTGGATTTACTTTATATCCTGCTACTTTGCTAAAATTTTAATTGTTGCAACGAACTTCTAAGTTGAATCTTTGAGATTTTCCAAGTATATTAAGAGATTGTTGTTATTACCTCATTCTCTGTTCTTATTCCTTCTATTTCTTTTTCTTTTTTTATTGATAGGATTCCAATACAATATTGAATAATGTTGGTATTAGTGGGCATTTTGTTTTGCACCTGATTTAACTATTCTAAATATTTTTCTAGTATATTGTTGTAATCTTTTAGCTAGTATATTATTTAGGATTTTGTATCTATGTTCATTAATTAAATTATTCTATAATTCTCTTTCTCTGTTTTTACTCTTCTTTAGGTATCAGTGTCATATTTCTTTAATAAAAGGAGTTTGGTGGGATCCCTTCTTTACCTATTATTCCAAATCATTTATTTAATATTTTGAATTAGTTGATCTTTAAATGTTTTGTAGAATTCATTTGTAAATCTATCTGGTCCTAGTGCTTTTCTTTTAGGAAGCTCATTTATGGCTTGTTCAATTTCTTTTTTTCTAAAATAGATCTCTTTAGATATTCTATTTCCTCCTCTGCTAATCTAGGCAATTTGTATTTTTGTAAATATTCTTTTACTTCATTTAAATTGTTAAATTTATTGGCATATAATTGAGCAAAATAACTCCCTATAATTGCTTTAATTTTCTCTTTGTTAGTGGCATGCTCACCCTTTTCATTTTTGACACTAATGATTTTAAAGAATGAGTGGATTAAAGAACAAATCATAGAAATAATAAATAATTTCATTAAAGAGAGTGACAATAATGAGAAAACATATCAAAACCTATGGAACACAGCAAAAGCAGTGATTAGAGAAACATTTATATCACTAAATGCTTACATCAATAAAACAGAGAAAGAGTAGACTAATGAATTGGATATGCAATTGCAAAAAACCAGAAAAAGAACAAATTAAAAATCCTCAATTAAACACTAAATTGGCAACCCTAAAAATTAAAGGTGAGGTTAATAAAATGGAAAATAAAAAACCATTGACTTAATAAATAAAACCTGGAGTTAGTTTTATGAAAAAACAAAATAGATAATTGGTTAATTAGATTTTTTTTTAAAAAGTGAAGAAAACCATTATTTTGGTCTTATCATTAAATCATTAGTTATTACCTTTCACACAACTCTTTAAGAACTGAGTTTATAACCCAACAGTTGCTGCTGTTAATCCTTCATTCTTGAAGACCAATGACATCTCAAAGTGATATCTTAATTTGTGCTTAAATCTGATTTAAGTGAGGCAGAGTTACTCAGTTGTCAGCCTCACTTTCTCCCCAGTCATGGAAGTCCATAGGCAGAACAAATGTCAAGACAAATGGGGATGGCCCAGGATGCATGGGTGACCTTGACCTTTCTAAATTAAAGTCTTTCCCAGGTCTCAATTTGTCTGAGGCAATGTCCATTCAATGACTAAAGGCTAGGTAAGAAGTGAGACAAAAAAGTCCTAATTTCCCACCACAAAAATATTAATCTGGGAGGGGAAGATCCTCCAGTTTCTGGGTAGAATAGAAAATAATTGTCATTTTTCAGTCATTCTAAGCCATCAGAATCTAAACAATGATGCCCTAAGTGGAGAAGGGGACCATATAATGGAAGAAGAAGAAGAAGAAGAAGAAGAAGAAGAAGAAGAAGAAGAAGAAGAAGAAGAAGAAGAAGAAGAAGAAGGAGGAGGAGGAGGAGGAGGAGGAGGAGGAGGAGGAGGAGGAGGAGGAGGAGGAGGAGGAGGAGGAGAAAGAGAAGGAGAAAGAAGGAAGAAAGGAAGGAAGGATGGAAGAAAGGAAGGAAGGAAGGAAGGAACTTCTGCTTAGATTGATAGGTCAGGTTTCTAGGGGGCAGCTACTACTATTCTCAGGGTTCTCGGGGTAACTTTCAGATACTGTGCTTTTCCTACTGTAGGTCCTGAGTGACAAATACAATAGTCCCCAGTGATAGTCATCTAATAGACTACCTAGAGGTAGACACTACCACTTTATCCACTTTATAGATTAGTAAATCTTGAGATAAAACAACTTGTTTCAAGATCAGACCCATCTCAGATTTCCTGAGATCAGAGTATATAACTCAGGTTTTCCAGACCTATGCATTTTTTTCAAAATTATATCTTAATGTCCAAGAATAGAGTAAATTCTAACTTATCACAGCTATCTTACCAGGAGATTATATCCCCCTTAAAATGAATCCAGAATAAAGTTAATCACATCTGGATCTATTTAGATAAATGGCATCATACTGAATCTTAATTCATTTCAAAAATTTTGTTTACCAGCTAATGTACTGCAGTATGATCTATCACAATTATCCTAATAGGGGGATATTGGATCCCCTATTATGTGGAATAGGATCCACACTTGGATCACATTCTAATTTAGTTTCAGGACATGTTTCAACTATATCAAATCTGGGTTTCATAACTTCTAATGGCAACATTTAAAAATCTCAAAAAAAAAAAATTCCGGCAGCTCATGAAGATGGAGAACTCATTGTTATCACTTAGCTCATTCTTAAAGACACATGATGGCACTCACCACTCTCTATAATTTTTTTTCTATTTACTTTCAAATCACCCAAAAAGTCATTGATCAAGTCCTTGTTCCCCACCTTTTTACTGGTCTTGAGGGTGAAAGATAGGGTGTGTGCAGTGGGGGCGAGGGGAGGCAACTTTGAATTCCTTTCCTTTTGCTTCCTTTCCCCTGCTTATTTCAATGAAATCTCAAACCTTTCTTTTAAACTGTTATTTTAAACTTCCTTTTACCTGCTCAATTCCTAAGTCTCTCTATTTCAATAGTTTCCCATACTGTTTATAGAACTGAATTGTCTTTTAGCACAAAAAAGTTGTTAGTCAAAACTCTTGACTTACTAAACTATAATTTCCTAAACCATATGGTTCATTTCGACTCAGGTAACTTTTTTGTAAATTTTCCTATAAGAATTAAACTCTGTTGGATTATTGATTAATTGGTTACAATTCAGGTCTGGGCCATCTTGAGTCCATGACTCTGGAGGAATGAGACTCTGCATTACTTAAATCTAATTCACACCTTTGGGACATCCTTGTTCCTCTTCAAGAACAAAGGATGAGCAATCTGTGACTGGAAACCAACCTGCTGTTCGAGTTAGGGGAATTCTATCTGCTCCTCCTCCCCCTCCTCCTCTTGGCACATGTGCTCCTTTTTTCCACTTGGGGCATCATATCCTTACATGTGGATGCTCAGTCAAAGGACTATAATCTTTGGTTGCTTATGGGCTTGGGGCTAGATTTTTAATTTTAATTTTTATTTATTTTTTGGTAGCCTCAAATTTGCATAGCAGGTTTCCTCCCCGTTAGATTTACAAGGGGATTTAGGTATAAGGAAAGAGGAGTGCTCTACAGAAGGGGACTCATGGAAGCTGTGCTAGGAGGTAACTTAGGAATCTGTTGGGGCTTCTCTGAAATCCCCAATAACATTTAAAAATCCAATAAAGGGACATTTGCAATCGGGTTTGCTTATGACAACCAATTTAGAAGCTCCAGTAGCTAGCAAACAGTCATAGAATGTGCCCCTAAGGGTGATATGGAGTTTAATGTTTTGGGAAGAAGAATGGCCTGGCATAACTGGGACAAGGAAATCAGGTACTAAAAAAAACCCCAAAAATACTTCTTCAAAACCCACAGTTCCTAGCCCTACTCAGCATTCTGTTTCTTTGGGAACCTCTAGATCCATTCCTTTTTTACTTCTAAGGTTCCTAGGTGACCCAGTGGATGGAGCCCTGGACCTGGAGTTGGGAAGACTCATCATCCTGAGTTCAGATCTGGCCTCAGACCTTTACTAGCTGTGTGACCCTGGGCAAGTCACATAACCCTGTTTGTTTCGGCTGCCTCATCTGTAAAATGAGCAAAGCTATCTTTGCCAAGAAAACTCCAAAGGGGTCATGAAAAGTTGGACATGACTGAAACATGACTAGACAACTACTAAAAATCCATTCCCTTTTTGACTTCTAACGTCCCGTTGTTTCTTAATGTAGCCTTGAGCAATGTGAACTTTATTCCCAAAGTAAAAACACTCTCACAATACCCAAGGTTTAGATATAGCCTGTGACACAGTCTATACAATGACCTCTTTATGGAATCAGTCTGCTTAGGGATCTCAGACACAGCCCACACAGGAACAAGAATGATTTGGTCTGAAACAGGCTGCTCTGGGGCATCACAGTTTGCTCCTTCTCCTCCTGTCTGTCTCTCTCTTGTTTTTCCTTTTCTTATTTTTCTTTCTCTCTACTTTCCTAGCCAAGTTAGACAATACCCTTAAACTGACATAGGTACCTCATGCAATCCAGGATATCCTTTATAGAAATGTCTTCTTTTTTCAGGCAAAGATTGATTATGGGATCTAATCTCATATACTTTTGCATAGTCTATCATAAAGTGGTTAAGATTCTCACACTCTTGCACTATCTCCTGGAACTTATTCCAGTTCTCTAGACATGCTGCAGTCATTCATACCCTTAGGCAATGATTGCCTGACCTGCTATAATCTGATAGTCATTTAGTTTATTGGGATCCCAATCTGGGTTATGTAAAGGGAAGATCCTTGAGGTCAGGGACCTCTCCCTCCTCTGGAGCCAACCTATCTGTTGCTTCTATGATGGCTTATCTCTCTCTTGAGGAGAGGAGAGTTATCATTAAATCAGTTACATCATCCCAAATAGTATTATAAGCTTTCAAAATGGCTTCAAAGTGATCTATAACTGCTTCAGGGTTCTCATCTAGTAATGTTTCTTCTCTAGATAGAAAGCTCCAAGGGATTAAAATACTGGTGTTGTCACATTGGACCTTTGTACTAATGGCTTTTTGAAGGGAAAAAAATGCCATCAGATGATTCAAAGTCATTTAAAAGATGAGTTAATTTTTCCATCTAATTCTCTCTGTGTGTATGTGAATATAAATGTGAAGCAGGAAAATTCGTGAGACATACACAAAGACCATGAAGGCAAGGTCTCCCCACCAGCTATTTGTCTAATATTTCAGTAGTAGCCTGTGAGTTTTATTTCTCCTTATCAGGTAAAGTACCTCTTCTTTTTTTTTTAGTTCAATTTCCTGAACTCAGCTTGTTGAATGAGCAATAGAGATACAGTCTCTGAGAATGCCTTTTTACAGTTTCAATTGTTTTTCAGGAGTCTCTCTCTCTCTCTCTCTTCCTAAATAAATTAAAGAAGTGTCATGCAGTCCCATGGATGAAACTACTGCTAGGACAAAGATAACCATGCATCTATTACCACACCCCCAGGCTGATCAGACCATGATGGAAAACACATTCCCCTTTATACCAATAGTGGGATATAAGTCAATTTGCTCTATATTCCTCTAGCACCCCAACTAAGAGAGCAGTTAGTGATATTTCACTAGAGCTCCACAATTCTCCAAGAGAAAAAAAAACACATGCAAAACAAACTAAAAAATAACTGATAATAGAACACTGACAATAGCTAGAAATGTTGGGGATTTCTCAATTCTCCAAAAATGTTGGAGAACACCAATGGAAGAAAGAAAACTGGTGCCCATTTTTCTAGGAGCAATGTTGGAATTTTCTCAGTTTTTCAAGCTTGAAAAAACATTAAAACCTGGTGCACACTCAAATCAACCTCCTCATTATCTTCCAGTTTTATTTGGAGTGATCTTCTTTGAAAGAATTCCCTTCAAAGGCAGTCCAGGGGAATATACCCAGGTTTTTATTCCCAATTATTTGTGTATTCGCAAAGTTACAACTTTTATTACAAAAAATACCCCCAGTGGGGTACATTCCCATAGAAGGTCTTGGGTTTAATTGGAGAGCCAAGTCACAGCAGCAATTCCTTAGAAGAAAAATTCTCTTGTTGGGTGGAAAATGTCCACTGGGACCCAAAGAAGGGAGAGATTCTTCTAAGGAGTTTGGGCAACCTGGCCTTTACCCCGAAATACTGAATGATCACCCAACCCTCACCTACCCTTACACTAGTGCAGTACTTGGTATATAGTTGGCACCTAATAAATATTTGCTGAATGAGTGATGAAGGAAGATGACTGACCCTAATAAACCTTCCATTTGAGCATTTGATGATTTTTTTTCCATGACTGTTGAGAGGCGAGATGGTATAATAGACAAACAACGTCTGGGGACTGGGTTCTATTTCTTGTTCAGTCACTTATTGGCCACTAACCAAGTCTCAGTTTCTTCATCTGCAATAATACTTGCATGCCCTGGACTTCACAGGATCATGGTGAGACTCATATGAAATAATGTCTGGAAAGAGTATCTAGACACAGGGAAGTATTTAAGCAGGAAAAGCTGTCATTATGGTAATGAAAGGATATAGACCTTCTGCCTTAGTACATGATAGCTCCCACCTCTGCATTACCATTAGGGCAAATTCTGGGACAAGGAGAGTAATAGCTAGGACTTCCTTCTGGATTTAAGTAATTAGGATCTTAGTAACAAACCACAAATACATAAATGTTGTTCTGTCTCCAGGCGGAGGTTTGGGGAGACATCAGAAATGGAGGCAGAAAACAGGTCCTACTTGCTGAAACTTGCAAATTTCTTTTCATTGACATTTTTTCCTTCCAGTTGGTGTCTACCACCTGCTAGGAGCACAGACCGTGCAGGAGCTGTGTTGCTACAGACACATTTCTATCTTCGGTGCCTTTCTGTAATGGGTTATGCAAATTTATGAGCATTCTCTGAGCTTTCCAAGCCAGAGTAAGCAACAGAAATCTCTGGGCAAAGTTATTTGTGTGAAGCATGCTGTAAATATTTGTCTAGCCCAAGAAAATAACTTAAATTACATAATTAAACTCTCTATAGACTCAGCTTTCTTATGAAATGACTAGGATGAGGGAATGGACAACAGCTGTCCTCTGGTTTTTCTGAAGCATAGACTGTTTCTTTGGAAAGAAATCTTTTCTCCTCTGGCATTATAAATGCCTTACTGCATTTCTGGGGCTAGTGAGAAAGCAGGAAAAAATGTCAGCTAAAAGCCAGAGCACTATATTCAGAGTCAGAAGACCTAGATTTGAATCACAGCCCAACTAATTACAGCCTGTGTGAAGCTAAGTAAGTCTTTTCCCTCTCTGGTTCTCAGTTTCCCAATCTACATAATGTTGGGATCATAGATTTGGAGATGGAAGGGACAAGTTCAACTAGTTCCATTTAAAGATGTTGGAAACTGAGGTCCAAAGAAGTTAAGTAATTTGCCCAAATTCACATAGTTAGACAACATTAGAATTGGGATTTTAATCCATACTCACTAACTCCAGAGTCAGTGTTCCTTTCGCCATTATACACTGGGCATTGGACTAGAGAACAGTAATATCTTACGTTGATATGGTACTTTAAGATGAATAAAGCATCTCCCTGGGAGGCAAGTCATACAATTCCTGTTGTCTCCAGTTTGTTGGTGATGATTGCATTCTTGTAGGAAACTCCTACCAAAGCAACTGTTCGGCTTCTTCTAGGCTTTGCTGGAGCATTGAGAGGGCAAATGCTTGGGGTGATACAGCCAGGCTCTCAAAGCCACTAGATCGCTGGTTGTCAGATTAAGTAAATAGCCTTAGAGTATGGTCGTCCACTTGGTAAATGGCATTTGGTTATAGTCTATGCATAGTAGCAGCTGTGCAAATGCCATCAGAAAAGTTTCTTTTTTCCACCCCAGACCACCAGAGTATATCCACTCCCTCCCCTTCAATTCATCATGTGATGTTCCATTTACCACACCTCTAAAGAGCATTGCCTCCAAGAAAGAGGGTTTAAGTTCTCTGATATCTCCTCATTCAAACTTGGGACTCTTTGTCCCATCTCACTGATTTCTATGTATTCTTCTAACTTTAAACCCGTTGATTATCAATAATAAGAGTTATTGATATCTATACAATGCTTTTAAAGCTTCTAAGTACTCTGAATATCGATTTTCCTCAGATCCACCAGGAAGGTGGCCCAGGTTTTGCTGTCTTCATCACCACTCTTGTTTGAAAAGAAAAAAAGAGACAGCTAAGATTCAGTGAGGTTAGCTAGTTAAGTATTAGAGCCTGGGTTTAAATTCAGGTCTACTTCTGACTTCGAATCTTGTGTTATCTTCTAGGTTTGAATCTGTATCTCCAGCATGCATGCATGTGTGTGTGTGTGTGTGTGGGAGTGGGTGGGTGGATGTATATATGTATGTGTGTATGTATGTATAAAAATTACTAGTGGGTAACTCATTCTGCCCCCCCCCCCAAAGAATAAAGTTGAGGGGGAGGGGAGTGGGAGGCAAGCTTGTTATTTCACACTTCTTTTATCCATATAATATAAGTTCTCAGATCCCTTTCAGCTCTAATTGCTGTGATCTTTTTTCAACTTTGCCATTTTGCTTAGGATGGTACCTAGAGATGGCCCAGGCAAGGACTAGATTCTCAGAAAGTCACTCAGAAAATCACCTCCCTCCCCCGCAACTAGTTTGGGTTCCATATTGTGTTGACACCTCCTTCCTCATTAATAGAACACCCTGCCTCAATGTGGTGAACTTTGAACCAGTCACTGAGTTTGATCTTCTGGGATCCCTGCAGGGCAGGGACTTGCTGTCTGCTTTGAAGCTGTGCTGCCCAAAGGAGGTCTATGAATCATACAACAACTATTTGTTATGGAAATGCACTCCAAGTCATTGGATTCCACTGGCATTGCAATTTATGTTGTGAATTAACTCCCATTATCAGAAAGATTCCTGTTGACTCACGGAAATTAAAAATAACCATAGGGAAGAAAGAGATGCATTTGAAAATTTAGGACCTTAGTCCCAGGGACAAGAACGTATTTGCTTTTTGCAAACTGACAGCAAAGCCCAAAGTCATCTGAGGGAAATCAGAACAGAACTCCATCTGATCAAGTGATTCTTTCAAGGCATTATAGGGATAAGAGACAGAGAAATAAAACAAAGAGAGACAGATCAGCAGCAAATTGGACAAAGCTTATGTCATTTTCCATAACAGTATATAACAAAGAATCAAAATTTCTGTCTGTCTGTCTTTAGAATCCTTCCCTTCTCTTCATTCATATTGTCTATTCACGGCTCTAGGTCAGGCCCTCACGATTTCTCTTCTGGGCTATTGTAACAGGTTACTAATTGGTTTCCCCACTTTCATGCTTTCCCCCATTTTCCATTTTCCATAATTTCTTGAGAGTAGAAATAGTTTCATTCCTAGCATTCAGACCCCATAACACTTGACATACACATACATGCTGGTTGATTGATTGCCAAAGTAATTCTTTAAGACCCAAGGCTTGTAGTGCTCTTGCTCAACAACTTTCAGGGGTTCCCTCTTGCCCCTAGGATAAAACATAAAGTTCTCATCTCAGTCTTTAAGACCTTCTGCAATCTGACCCCAAACTACCTTTCTAACTTTTCTTAAAACTATTCTTTATTAGCTCTACCTCTAGCCAAAATGTGGCTGCTATCTGCTCCCTGAACTCATCAGTCCTTCTCTATGTTTCAACACAAGATTTCCCTTTGTTAACGAATGTGTTTCTTCACCTCTACCTCTCTAAATGCTTGATTTCCTTCAAAGCTTATATTTCTCTTCTTCTATTTAACTTGTATTCTTCTTTGCCTACTTGTATTTCCTCACTAGAGTCTAAGTTCATTTAGGGGAACAGGTCCTGTTTTGTTTTTGTTCTGTAACCCTAACTCCTAGCAGAATGACTTTAATGTAGTAGGAGCTGGATAAATATTTGTAGAATTGAAACATCTATTTATCTATTTATCTAACAGTATTCTATCAATAGAAATACTGGGTCCAGATTGAAGTAGATGATAGTTCCAGTGTACTCTGCCCTAGTCAACTCACATTTGAAATTGTGTTTAGTTTGGGGGGCACATTTTAGGGAGGGTCTTTGATAAGTTGGAGCATGATCCAAGAAGAGTGACCTAGATTTGGACTGAAAGTTGTGTTATACAAGGATTGGTTGGCTAAAAGAACAGGTTTGTTGGACTAGACAAGAGAAGACAGAGAAGAGAAGGGGGAATCTGTCTTCCAATATTTGAAAGACTCAGAGGGTGGGAACAGGGATTATATTTGCTTTGCTTTCTCAAGGTGGGTAGATCTAAGATCAATGAAAAGAAGCAAAAGAGAAGTAGACATGAAATCAATGTGAAAAAAAAAACAACCATCCATGCCTTTAGAGCTATTGTAGGACTAAATTGGGAGGCCAAGAGTTCCTTGTTAATGAGAGTCTACAAATAAAGCTGGATACCTATTCAGATACCCACATCTCCTTTAGGCTGGAATGGGCATAGAAATCAAAGAATTTGAGAGTATTTACAAGAAGGGAGAGATTTCCAGGTGGAGATCTGTCTCCTTTGCATCTGATGGAAAGAACTGATAAGATGACAAAAAAAGGAAAAAATTATCTGTACTAAGCCCTCTTCCCTTCTCTTTTCATTCTGTTCTACTTGGTGATCTCATCATCTCCTATGGATTCAACTGCCATCTCCTTATAGATGGAGGGCTTTCTCCTGATCTATATCTTGTCACTGAACTCAGATGGCTCCAGAAGAGAGAGTGAGGCTGGTGACCTGGCACAGACCTCCCTCACTTAAATCCAATTCACTTACAAGTCATGGTATCGCCTTCTTGATGTCATGGTCCTCTTCTAGAATGAAGGACAAATGATTCTGAGATCTCTTTATCTAGCCCTAACCTCTCTTCTTACCTCTGCCTATTGGACATGTTGAATGAGATTTTCTGTAAATATCTTAAACTCGACATGACCCAAACTGAGATCATTATCTCCATGTCATAAATTCCCCTCTTACTGTCAAAGTCAACTTGACTTTACTGTCAATTTGATCTTTCTCAAGTGCAGTTCTGATCATGTGATTTATTTCCCTCACTTCCCATTCAATCAATTCCAGTGGCTTTCTGTTACCTTCAAGATCAAATATAAAGTCTTCTATTTGGCTTTTAAAGCTTTTAATAACTTGGTCCCTTCCTACCTTTCTTGTGTTCTTATACTTTACCACCCTTGACCTACTCTGATCCAGTGATATCTGTCTGGTTCCTCTAAAAAGACAATTCCATCTGAGTCTTTTCAGTAACTGTCCCCCATGTCTGTAATTCTTTCCTTCCTCATCACTACCTTCTGGCTTCCCTAGTTTCCTTCAAGTCTCAGCTAAAACCTCACCTTCTATGAACAGCCTTTCTCAATCCCCCTTAATGCTAGCATGTTCTCTCTGAGACTATCCCTAATTTATTCTGTCTATATCTTGCTAGTATGTTGTTTCCCCACTCTCAGATCACAGGAACTACCTTTTGCCTTTCTGTGTATGCTCAGTGCGAGGCACAGTGTCTGGTGCATAGTAGGTGTTTATTAAATACTTGTTGACAGTTAACTGACTAGCCTACCAGAACTTTTAACTTCTTGCCACCCTTGTCAGGGTAATTACCAGAAGGTTAGAACCCTCTGACAGTTCTTCCAAATCAGAAATATCATTATCTAGATCAGTGGTTCTCAATTTTTTTTTAACTTGGGACCTTTTTTCATTCTGAAAAATTACTGAGGACCATACAGAGCTTTTCTCTATGTAGTTTATATCTATCAATATGTACTATATTAGAAATTAAATCTGATAAATTTTAAAATATTTATTCATTTTAAAATAACAATAACAAACTTACTACATATTAGTGTGAAAACAGATTTTTATGAAAAATAATTTACATATTCCAAAATAAACAAAATTCAGTTGAAAAGGGGCATTGTTTTACTTTTTTCTGGCAAGCCTCTTTAATAGCTGGCTTAATAGAACACATTTGGATTTTCATTTCTGTTTCTGTGTTCAATCTGTTGTATTTTTATTATTTCAGTTGAAGTATATAAAAAAATCAGACCTCACACAGATGTGTAGTTAGAAAAAGAGGAATATTTTAACAGGCAAACAATGACTTTTATTAGGAAAATAGTTTTGGCCTCAGGGCCTGCTTTAAAGGTCCCTTGCACCACTCTTTAAGGATCTCTGACCTAATCTACCCTTGTATCAACTATCAAACTATCCTTCCTCATAGCCAATCATTCTTTTTCTGCATTGATACATATGACCTGAGCTCTAATCAGATCATTCTCTCTTTGGCTTATATGATGCCAACTTTCTGAAAGTAGGTATTTTTTCTTTCCTTGTCATGCCAGTAACTAGCACAGTACCTGGCACACGGTAGATGTTTAATTAGTGTCTATTGATTATTCTTATATAAGTGGGATGACTCTGGCCCCACTCTCTGAGGATTATTTGCCCTCTTTTTACAGGGTTCTCTGGATTTTAAATTAGTTACTGCTCCTCTTCCATAAGAGAAATACCAACAGGCCCATAGAAGGCACTTAATAAATGCTGGGCTTTTTAAAAAAATTTATTCATTCATTCTCCAGTTTACTATTGTTCCAAGTCAGCCCCCAGTCATTACATATCAATCACCAAACCAAAGGACTAACTGATTTCTATCTCCTTGGCTTTGATTCTGTGTGAGTAGTCAGAGACAAGAGAGTTGTTACATGAGACCTAAAGGGAAAGGATCCATGAAGTCACTCAGTCACTTCTATAAGCATTCCCTGTTTCATGCCACAGTACCAGCTAGGTTTCTTCCTTACCGGAAAGGTGGCTTAGGGCTTTACAAAAGGAGCAGACCTGGGAGTCAGGAGATTTGGAGTATAACACTTTCCTTCTGGACATCAGTTTCCTACTTTGCAAAACAAAGGGGCTGGTTCACTAGTAACTGGTCTTTCTATCGCACTAGTATTTCTGTAGCACTATATAAATACTAGTGGTTATTAAAGGCTTAGAAAATACTTTACACATTTTATTTCATCCTTACAACAACCCTAGAGGGTAGGTAGTGTTATCATCCCCCATTTTACAGAAGAAGAAACTTAGGCAAACAGTGCTTAAGTGACTTGCCCAGGCTCCCACAGCTAGTAAGAGTCTGAGGAGGGATTTGAATGCAGGTCTTCCTGACTCCAGGTTCTGTACTCTATCTACTATGCCCCCTAGGTGTCTACCAGGGTACCCAGAGATCGATGGAGAGCACAAGGCATACCTTGCAGTGTGTGGTAGGTCCATGACACAGATGACCTCTGAAATACCATCTCAGATTCTACAATATGTTGTTAGCCCAGGTAGCCAATCCCTAAGCATAGACTGTACCTAATTCTTCCCAGGAAGTCAGTGTTTAACTTAATTGTAAAGGCCTTTGGGGAAGAGAGCTCACTTGTCACCTTCCCACAGCTGTTCTTTCACAAGGAAGTACCCCCTTTATTTATAATCTGAATTCTCCTTCCTGATGTTTAAATTAACCACCCTGATTAGCATTCTGGAGCAATCTCTTCCAGGAAACAGAAGCAACATAATAGAGTAGAGAGGGTGCTAGGTTTGAAACCAGGAAGATCTGGGTTCATTCCTACCAATCATTCACTGCCCTGATATTGAAGGCAGTGACCGCTAAAAAAAAGATTTTCCTTAACAATTTTCCTTAGTTGATCTCTCTCCCTCAGCAGTCAGTCTGGACCAGTCATCACTTCATTTCCCTTCCAGCTGTACTTCTCTGAAATTTCCATCAGGCTCTGGGTGCCCTCCCCTTCTGCCCCTCTCCATTTTCGGCTTCCTCTTATGTGTCTTCCCCATGAGATTATAAACTCCCTGAGAGCAGGCAATTTCTTTTTCACATTTGTATTCCTAGTCCTTAGCACAGTGCCGTGTACATAAACATTTAGCAAATGTGTATTACCTGACCAACTGCTGTCGTTACGGAGGAGGAAAAGTGCAGTCCTCCAAGGGGAGGAAGGTGGCCTTGTGGAAGGGGACAAGGCAGGCTCTCCTATTCAGTCTACAAACAAGTGTGAGTTTGTTTCCCCCCATAGATTATGAGCCCCTGGAGGGCAGGCACAGTGCCTGGCACATAGGTGCTTAATAAATGTGTAAGGACAGACTGACAATGCTGAGAGGCTGGGATGCTGTACGAATGTCCTTATGTGTTTCTTTTCATAGAACCACAGATTAGATTTGAAAGGCATCTCAAAAGCCATCAAGTCTAACTAACCTCCCTCCCCCATGCAAATGGCCGAAACTGTGGCAAAACAGTAGGTAACTTATCTAGGTTCACTCTAGTATTAAAAGACCCAGATCCTCCTGATTTCAAGTCCACTCCACCATGCCACCTCTGTTTCCTGGGAGAGATCGTCCTAGATTGCTGATCTGGGGGCCAATTTAAACTTCAGCAAAGGGGATTCAGATTAGAAATAAGGAGTACTTCCTTTTGAGGGGTACTGTGGATGGAGTAGGGGAGTTCTCTTTTCCTGCTCGTCTTTACGAAGTCTGTGCTTTGGGACTGGTCAGCCTATTACAGAATCTGAGAAGGTATCTCAGAGGCATCTGTGTCATAGACATGCTGCATATTGCAAGACATTCCTCATACTCCACATCCATTGCTAGGCATCCCTGGGCCTTCAGAGACAAAAATATATAGAGTTCAGAAATTTGTCATATAACTATGCTGGGCCACACAGAATCTGCTAGGGCTCCTATCATAGCTACTCAATATGGTATCACTGTATATGGACCCAGAATAGAGCCCAAACTTTCATCTTGGCATTCAAGGCACACAACTAGGGCTAGAAGCTCCAGTCCTTCTCCTCCGTCTCTGCACAATGATTCTCATATGTGTTCTCTTGAACACATGCTCTAATTGCATTAAATCTCAGTCTTATTCTATTTAACAGACAACTACACAGCACAGTGGATAGAGTGCTGGGTCTGAAATCTGGAAGACTTACCTTCCTGAATTCAAATCTGACTTCAGATACTTAGTAACTGTGTGATCCTTGACAAGTCACTTAACCCTGTGTGCCTCAGTTTCCTCATCTGTAAAAGAGAGCTAGGGAAGGAAATGAAAAAACCACTCCAGTATCTTTGCAAGAAAACTTCAAATGAGGTCATGAAGAGTGAGACAGGACTGAGAAAAACTGAACGAATCTATCAACGACTCACGTTAAACATCCATCAAAGCCCCAGACTAATGTCTCTCTATGGCATAACACTGGTGTCAAGGCCACAGGCACCCCAGTCTCTTAAACTTACTGGCTTGTGAAATTGCAGGCAGCTGCATCTCTAAGGCACAACTTTCCTATCTTCAATCAGGACATCCTCAGACTAGGAACATCTAGTCCAACCTGGAGCCAAGTGGAAATCCTCTCTAAAGTATCCCTGACAAGTTGTCATTCAGACTCAGAAGGAAGACCTCCAGTGATAGTGAGTTTCTAGATAACTCATTTCATTTTTGGACAGCTCTGAATTTTTTTAAAAGTTGCTTGGTTTTTTAAAAAATCAAATTTAAAAAAATTTCATTTAAGAAAACTTGTTTCTTTCCTTCCTACATCTCTGCCCCCGTTGGAGAAAAAAGAAGAGAAAAATAAAATCCTTTTAACAAAAATATATAATGAAACAAAAAATAATTCCTCCATTCATTGGCCATATACAAAAAACAGGGTCTTATTCTGCACCAAGTCCATCACTTCTAAGATGACTGATTATAAGGATATGTTTCCAAATATTCCATCCAACACAATATCACAGAACCTATGGAAAACAATGCACTGATGTCAAAGTTTCAGTAGCATGCACCTAAAAGCTAGAACAAAAGGGAAGAAATGTCAAGAACTGATTTCCAATGGGGAGCCCCTGTCCCTGGCCACACCAAAACAGACATTCTATATTAACTACAGAGAAAAGGTGGTGGCTGAATTGATATTAATTCCCAGCAGCTCTCTTCAGGCTGGGGTAGGAAAGAGGAGGGGGTGTGGTGGGGGGTGGAAATCTGCCTTTGTGGTTGTAGGCATACGTGCTAGCCTGCTGTTATGCTAAAAATTTCTGTCTCTGAAAAGTTTCAGGCTAATTTTCAGGGAGAAAATTAGATGAAAAGTGGCTTTTAAACACTGAAAGTCTTGTGTTGAAAAAACTTAGTTCCCATGGCAACATTTTCTTTTATCGTCCTTGCTGTGCAATGTCATAAATCGAGCCCCCTAACAGAAACACAATTGAGGTAATTGCTGCGGAGGAAGTGTGTGATGGGCCTAGACCTGACCTTCAAGGTGCTCCTTGAAAAACTGAGTTGGAAAACTTTTACACTCAGCTCATTGCTTTTCCTTTCTTTTCTTTTTTGATGTTTGTTTGCCTTTTTTGAGGGGCTATGGGGTTAAGTGATTCTCCCAGGGCCACAACCCATTCCTTTTCAAAGAGAATTGAACTCACCCCTTAAGTTGAATGCCAGAGAGTCAATAGTATGTTTGAGAGTTGTTTTTTTAAGGGCATCAACATAGTTCCCAAAAGAAATATACCTTTGATTCAACAAACACTGATTAATGCCTACTGTAGAAGCATCATGGTGGGGTGGTTGAGGAACTAGGCTTGGAAGGATTTTGCTTGTGATATTTACTGACTGTGTGAACCTTGGTGAATCATTCAGGAAATCCTCTGGAATTGATCAACTGATGGCAGGTGATCTGCAACTGATGGAGGGAGTGACCCACACAAATGAAGTCACAAACTCTTCATGTATTTGCACATTCATACAAGTAAGGTCTGCATCCTTCCTCTATATGTCTATTCATATGTACAAGGTCATTGCCAGGTCTTAGGAGATGAAATGTGATGGTCTCTACTCTCAAGAGGCTTACAGTCTAACAGAGGAGATTCATATTGTCACAGATCATTGTAATGTATATTGAATGTGGAGGGTGTTTCACAGATAACACACAGGAGGTACTGGAATTTTGGATTTTAGCTTCTAATAGGCTCACTCTTGATCTGGTCAGACAGGCAGACAGCTTCAGAGGGGTTAATAATCAACTTTATTCTAATCTAGTCTCTTCTGGGAGAACTGGCTCCTAGAGCATTTCCTAATCAGCCTTTTGGAAACAGCCCTCTAGAAGGAAGGTCAACAATCCCTACAGGTACTCTTGTGTATTTCCCTAAATCCCATAGGCTCAATGGGGACCTGTTGGGGCAGGTGGATTCCCTATGGATTCCCTGTGGTTTATGCTCCATGGATTATTCCCCATAGATTCCCCTCCCCCCACACTGAACAATTCCTACTTGCTCTTATAGGGCAACAGACAAAGAAGGCATCTTTCTAACATTAAGCTCATAGGTTAACTTTAGCAAAATTGCCATTCTGTGCAAGCGTATTAAATATCAATTATGTCACTTCCATATCTCATGGAGCAGTCTTAGTAGGACTATCTGTCACTATGATTCTGGGAATTACTATTTGGAATTCTTGAGACTATTCTAGGAGTTAATACCTAAGACCTGGAAACTAGACATTCCCATGACCATGCATCCTGAAAAACTGAACTCTAGAAGGATAACAAAATCCTCTTTACATACAGAAGGGCAGTGTGGTATAGTGGAAAGAAAAGTGGACTTGGGGACCTGAGTTCAAATTTCAGCTCTCATGCTAGCTAGGTAACTCCAAGCAAAGTGCTTAAATCTCCCTGAACTTCACTTGGCTCATCTGTAAAAGAAGGTTATAGTATAATATTTGCTGTATAGGATTATGGCAGAAAGAGTATCTTGACAACCTTAAAATGCCATAGAAATAAATCAGTCAATAAAGATTTGTTGAGCACCTACTATGTGCCAGGCATGGTGCCAAATGTTAGGGATACCACACACAAAAAAGCAAAAGATAGTCCCAACTCCCAAAGAGATTACAATCGAATGGGGGAGAGATAACAAGCGATGTATAGGATAAGTAATAAATAATTAAAAGAGGGAAAGCACTAGAATTAAGGGACTGAAAAAAGCTTCCTGTAGAAGATGGGATTTTAATTTGGACTTGAAGAGAGCAAAAGGAAGCCAGTAGGATGGAGATGAGGAAGAAAAGAGCTACAGGGAATGGAGGACAGTCAGAGAAATGTGAGTTATTATCATACCTCCTAAAGACAAGATGCCTTTTCTGAGAGTTCTAAGAGCAGTGCTTCGAACTCTTTAAGTTTAAAGTAGGCATGGACATGGTATTGATGTGGCAGGTCCTGATTTGTGCCCAGCTCTATCCCTTAACTTCACTTTAATTTGGATCTATCCAGTATAACTCAATTCAATCCAACCATCATATTAAGCATTTGCTGTACGCACTCTAATCAGTTAGGGGTCAGAGCACTGGACTCGGAATCAGGAAGACTCATCTTTATGAGCTCAAACCCAGCATCGGACACTTACCAGCTGTGTGACCTGAGCAAGTCACTTAACCCTATTTGCCTCAGTTTCTCGTTTGTAACTTGAGTTGAAGAAGGAAATGGCAAACCACTGTAGTCCAGTATCTTTGCACCCCAACCCCTAAATGAGGTCTTGGAAAATCAGACATGACTGAAAGGATTGAACCAATGCAAACGCTGTGCTATACCATGAGGGGGATGAGGGATTGAGATGCCAGAATCTCAGCCCTGAAAGGAAACCCTGCAGCCATCCATTCCACCCCATTCTTAAGAAGAGTTTTACATAACTTTGTTATATATTTAAAAGGACTTGCAAGTTGTACATAATAGATTTGCAGTTTCATGTACAATTTTTTTATTATAGTATGTTATGGGAATGTCTGTTTTAGTTCATATATTAAAAAGTAAAAAAGAGAGAAGGAATTCTATGATGTCCCCATCAAGTGGTCATTCAACCTTCAGTTGGAGATTTCCAATGATGAGAAATTTACTGCTTCCTAAGGCAGTTCATTCCATGTTTTCTGACACACAGTCCCAATTCTGTTTCTCATCTATGTGGAAAGTTTTCCTCTTACTCTATCACATCCAGAGCTATGGCCTGCGATGGCCCCCTGGCTCTGCCCTGGGAGGAGGCTGGGAAGGCCTTCATCTCCAGAATGGCAGAGAAATGTCAGGTACATCCTGACCTTCAAAACACCCAAGAGACCAACAAAATCTCTGAGTGACACCATTGAGGGAGTTAGAGGAGGAGAAAAGGGCCCAGCTAGAAAGTTTTAGAAGATAGGAAAGTGGTTGATTTCTTTGCATCTCAGGGCCAGATGAATTTTACAAAACTCCTTACTAACATTTATCATCATTTACAAAACCCTTTTCCATCCCTTATTTGATGGGGTGCTCACAGAGATTCTATGAGGTGGATGGGGAAAGAATCATTACCCTCATTTAAGAGATATAAAAATTGAGACCCAGCGAAATAAAAGTGATTTGCCCAAATACAACCAGTTAGTCTATGGTGAAAACAAGAGTTCTGAACTTGGAGTCTTAGGAGGTGAGTTCAAATCTAGGTTCTGTTACTTATTAACTGTGTGACCTTGGGCAACATTCTTGACCTTCCCAGGACTAAATATGTAAAAAATAAAGGGGTTGAAATGCACTGCAAGGTCCCTCCCAAAACCTAGATCTATGATCCTGTGATTGGTAAAGCCACAATTTACTCTTCTGTTCCTAGCCCAGTGTTCCTGTGTGCTGGTACCGAATCTCTTGGGTGCTTTGGAGGTATTGGGGTGAGCCTTTCATTCTGTTCCATTTAGGATGGTGTGACCCAAAGAGACCACTTTTGCTCCCTGTTCTTCAAGAGTCAGTATGACCTCCACGCCCTTTGCCTTTATGTTCCCATCTCACAAAGTAAACACTGCCAACATGTAAGAATCTAAGCCAAGGGTGAAAAGTCCAGCATTTAGGTTCTCACTGGCAGAGGACTTGCCCTACTAATCAACTCCTTGTTTACACTGCTGACCTCAGGGACCTCTCTACCTTTTACTCAGGGCTAGAAAACTCTGGAAATTTCCATTTTTTAAAATTTGTTTTTATACTTGTTTTTTCTCTTTCTTTGACAATAGCATTGTCTTTGGATTTACTAGGATAGATCAGAAAGGCTCTGAGAGCTGAATAATCTCATTAACCGGCCTCATGTCTCCATAAGCAGAGGCCTTGAAACAGTGATTAGACTGGTGGTCTCTTGTCTGCGTGTTATCTTCTCTGCTCTCTTAGAGCAAGAAGTCTATGTTAGGCTAATGGATGCTTGAGGAGGAAGAGAGAAAAGTCTAGTCAAACCCCCATAACCCAATACCCAATACTTAATTTGAAGGTGGTCTGAAAATAGCTCTCTCACTCCATGCAAAATGGATGAACAGAGCCCTTATGATTCCATTTCATATACCTAGACAGACGTGGGGCACATTAGGAAAAATTGAGCTTGTAGGCATGGAACTCCAAACTCTATTTTAAAACTCAACACTTTATGGAAAACCTATGTGGTCTGAGAACCCAAAATGGTATGTGTACATGTGTGCATAGGACTTTGTAAATTTGTGTCTTGGTGCATTGTATTAGTTTGTTTGTAGCTGCAAATGTATATATTCATACATGTGAGATTTTGTACTTGGAAATGCCTCAGAATGAGGGTAAGTGTATATATGCACATAAGTGTGATGTTCTACATGCATATACGTGACTTACATGAGTGTGCATATATGACCACTTGTGCCTGTGTGTCTGTGAATGTAGTGTTATGTACTACATGGTTGAATGAATGAAAAAACATAGATGGAGCTCTTTTTATGTATCAACTACCACACTAAACCTGGAGGATACAAATACAAGCAAACAACAGACCCTGACCTCAGGGACCGCACATTATAATAAGTGAAGTCAACACAGAGAACCTTCCTTGGCTCCCTACTGATGATAAAAATATAAACTACTTATTTTGGTATTTGAAGCCCTTTATAATCCATCTTCAGTCTAGGCTGAAGACTTCCGAGGGTAATTATCTATTGCCCTCCTCTATACATTTTATAATTCAACAAAATCTACCAACTTGCCATTCTCTGAGGCTCAGCAAAACATTTGATGGCTAGTGCCTTTTCTTTATAGAAAAGTTAAATTAATTTAAATTAATGAAAATGTATTTTCTTTCCTTACCTGTTCTTACCCCAACTGAAAGGAAAACAAAAACAAAACCATTTTAACAAATGTGTATTATCAAGCAAAACTAATTTCCTTATTTGCCACATACAAAAAATAAGTATTTGATCAGCACCTTGAAACCATCATGTCTCTTTTAGCAGGGGAGCAGCATGTTTTGTAAGTGGTCCTTTGGAATTGAGGTTGCTCACTGAATCCATCAGAGTTCTTAAGCTGTCAATCTTTGTGGTCATTTGGTAGTGTCAGTCATATCTGACTCTTTGTGGCTCCATTTGGGGTTTTCTTGGCAAAGATACTGGAGTGGTTTGTCATTTCCTTCTCCAACTCAGTTTTACAGATGAGGAAACTAAGGCAAACTGGGTTAAGTAACTTGGCCAGGGTCACACAACTTGTAAATGTCTGAGGCTAGATTTGAACTCAGGAAGAAGAGCCTTCCTGAGTCCAGGTCCAGTGCTCTATCCATGGTACCAACTAATTGTCCTTTTCTAGGCATAAAGTAGTTTCAGATTGTTTTCCAAAATGACTGGAACAATTCAGTTTACCAAATGTGGACAAAGGTCTTTATTTCTACATAGTCCCTTTAACATTTTCATTTTCATTTTCCTTTTTGTCAGCTTTACCAATCTCATGAGTATGAGGTAGAAACTCAAAGTTGTTTTAATTTGGATTTTTCTAATTATCCGTGTTTTTTGAAATGCCTTTTGATAGTTTGTGTTTTTGCCTTTGGAAATTCCCTATTCATGTCCTCTGACTATTTATCACTTGGTTCCCAGGTTGGCCCCCATGCTTGGATGCCGCCATGCCAAGTGGATGAAAACTTGAGGGCCCTCTCCTCTTTCCCTCTCCCAGAGTCCTTAGCTTCCTTCAGGATTTGCCTCAAGTCAGCCACCAACTCTTGCAGGAAGGTTTTCTTGATCTTCTGCTTGTCAGTGTTCCCTTCTTCTTCGCGTTGCATTACATAGATTTACCTGTTTAAATGTACTTTCTCAGTAGAGTGTGTGCTCTTTGAGGGCAAGAATTGCTTTTTGTTTGCTTTGTCTGTGTTGTCCTACTTTCCAGCACTTAGTAAGCACTTGATAAATGCTTTTTGAGTTGAGCTTTGTTCAAGTGTAAAAGTGGTCACTTGTTTTGTTGGAAAGGGCACTGGATTTGGAGTCAGAGGCCTCAGGTTTGGGTCCTCACTCTGCCATGAAGTGGCTGCATGTCTTGTTTGAGCTCTCTGGGACACAGTTTCCCTATCTATAAAGTAAGGGGGTTAGACGATGGTCTCTAAGGTACTTTTCTGATTTTAATCCTGTGATTCTATTTGGATAGCTTGGCTTTTTTGCTCTCTCTTAGCAGATTTCAGGGTTGATTACTCTTGGCTCTTTATCTCCCACAGCCAGCCAGATGTTGCCCATCGCTGTACTCTTCCTCAGTGTGACCTCACACCCACCTGTTGACTCTGCAGCAACTTGAAAGGGAGGATAAGAGGGATTATACTGTCTGTGAATACAGGGAATTCTATAACTAACCTTACATCCCTGTTAGACTCCAAGAATTGGAGACAGCTCAGGGTACAGTAGTCTAGAAGTGGGTTCAGCCTCTGTTGGTCCCTTATGTCCTCGCTGGAGCTGCTCAGATCCTCATAAAGTGCTCCTGGACTCTGAACCTCCCTCTTCCTGTCTGCCTTGAATCTAGTGCTCAGGACCCAAGGATAGGTTCAAAGTCATTTGGGTTCTCCATTGAGTCACTCTAGACTCCACACTAGCGGTTTCCCAGGAGCTCAAAAGTAGCTAATACAGTCCATAAATTGTAGGCTCACAGAAAGGACTTTAAAGATGATTTAGTCTAGCCCTCTCAGATAGAACCTCAGACACCTTCTTCATGACCATGGGTGACTCTCCCCACTGGTGCCTGCCTCAGTTTCCCCATCTGTTAAAAGGAATTATAACAGCACCTACCTCACATGGTAGCTGTGAGGATCAGATGAGATCATGTTTGTTAAGGGCTTAGTACACAGTAGGAGCTTAATAAATTCTTGTTTCCTTCCTTCCTCTGATCTGAAATGTGGAAACTCAGGCCCAGAGAAAGGAAATAATTTCTCCAAGATTACATGGCTGTGAAGCAGCAGAGTCTGCATTTGAACCTGGGTCTTTGTTCTTCCTGCTCTTGCACTTTCCATTTTTAGGGAGACAGGCTTCCCAGGCAGAGGTGGGAGAGGGCCTCTTTAATGTCTGGTAGAAACAAAAACTCCCTTGGAAAGATTCGCAGGTACAGGTGGGAGGCTTTCTAAAGAGGTCTAGATCAGTCTTCCAAGAAGTTGTAAATGAGATGACAACTCAGGATTCAGCTGGAGAATGAAAGTTTTCCCAACTAAGTTGGAAGCAGTTGGGAGAATATATGTAACATAGGAAGTCAAAGGCAGCTGGGTCTTGGGTGACTTCAGTGCCCAAACTGGACACTTTGGCTCCTCATTGGCACAGGGCCCAAAGGAAGAGAGACTGAGCCCCCAAGACACTCTGAAGTTATCATGGGCTATTGCTGCTGTGTGTGTGTGTGTGTGTATTCCTATGCATGTGCCCAGTCAGGGGCAGTTGTACCAGAAAAAGGGTATCATGGTGATAGCATGTCTATGGAACTGAATTGAATTGAATTAAATTATTGAAGGCATCTTAGGAATCATACATTCTAGCTGCCTCATTTTACATATTGGAGAAAACAAGACACAGAAGTTTTCTTTTCCTTTTTATAATAAATTTTTATTGATTTCTTTTGTTTTCCTACATTGTCTTGATTCTCCCCTATACTTTTTCCTTTCCTCCCTTCCAATGACAGCCATCTCTTATTTTAAAAAAATGAGAAAAATATTTAGTATCCTTGATCAACACCTTGAAA
Organism: Potorous gilbertii; assembly: GCA_028658325.1. Taxonomy (NCBI): domain Eukaryota; kingdom Metazoa; phylum Chordata; class Mammalia; order Diprotodontia; family Potoroidae; genus Potorous; species Potorous gilbertii. Next base: position 281,803,467 of record CM053769.1, on the reverse strand, counting down.
AAATTTAATATTACAAGCATTATTCCACATCTGTTTTACCCTCCTCCAACTCTGCAGAGAGTGCAAGGAAGCATCTTCTCATATGGTCTGTTTTTGGTCAAGTTTGTTTATAATTTTATAATTTATATTTTATAACAATACATATACAATTTATATTATATATTAATGTATAATTAATTAATATAATATTTTATAAATTTATGTTTATAAACATATCTTTATATATAGTGTTTTATATATTATATAATTAATTAATATATGTTAATATAACATTACACATATAATTTATAATAATACAAGTTTATAACTTTGCAACACTTAGTTTTGATTGTTTTGTGGTGGTGGTCCTTTCCTTCTATATGGCTGTAGTAATTGTGCATGTTGTTTGCAGGTTTTTTTCCTGGTACTGCTTATATTACTTTACATCAGTTTATATACCCTTTCCCAGCCTTCTTTGTACGTCTCCTGTTTGTTGTTTTTCATAGTATAATGATACCAGAGAGGGTTAAAGATTTGTTTAAGGTCACCCAACAAGTTCATGATTGAACTAAGACTAGAATTCCTCTCTTGATTCCTAGGTCAACTCTCTTTCCATTGCATCAAATCACATCCTAAGTCACGTGGACAGCTTTACTCAAAAATCCTGCAAACCTCTTCCATTTCCACAGCAATCTTGTAAACACCTCCATGGGTGACAGCTCTCTCAGGGAGCCATGGAGATTTTCTTACTCCCTGATGCAAATGGATATTTTGGGAGCCAGTCACTTCTGCCCCACCTTCACTGCCGTACCAATATTTGGATCAGATTTGGAATGAGAAGTCACAAATTTAAGCCCTGGCATCACCACTTTCTCACTGTGTAAACTTGGGCAAAATGTCTAACCTCTCTCAGCTCTAAATTCGTCATGAAGATAAACAACCACAACAAAACTTTCCCTCTGCTAAGCATTGTTCAAAAGCATATCGTCAGCAGGAGATAAACCTTATTTTGAAATCCTTGTTTGTGTCCCAGCAGATCTCTTGGCTATTAACTTCCTACCTTGGTGTGAAAACTGAGATCTTTGGACTGCTCTCCAAGAGTGCGGGTCCTTGGGCAGCAATGCCCTTGTCAATCTTTGCCCTTAGGACCCAGGCGTTTCTATCGAAAAGTAATCCAGCGGGAACTGTACCAAAGAGTTGGTTTGTGTGCTGGCTGCTGACAGAGTTCATGTATCATTACCTTTCCTGAAATTTCTCCTGCTGCAATTGAAGAAAGTAAATGAGGAAGGAATGCTTCAAGGAAGAGGATCTCACCAAATAGCAGAATCCCAGGCGTTTCTGGAGTGGCAGAAATGGGCCTGGACGCTTTTGCTAGAAACATCCATCAAGACTTTGAAAATTAGTCTGTGATATATAAATGAGCCCTTTTTTCTTCTTGCCCTTCATGATTACCTGGTCCTGAAAATGTCTAGAATAAATCCTATACTTACTGCACATGTTACTTATACAGGCCAGCTTAACTTTTCTACTCCTGAAGTTCTCCCCTGAATTCTTACTGCAATATTGAAATGGGTCTGGATTCTCATAGGTGTACTCCCCTCAGATGTAGCAAGATGTAGTGTGGTATCATGGGAAGGCCACTGGTTTTGGATTCAGAAGACTTGAGTTTAAGTCATAACTCTGCAATTTATTAGCTATGTGACCTTGGACAAATCACCTGAAACACAACATTTAATAAAAACCTAAGGAGCACTGCATCCTAGGCTAGGCACTGCAGATAGGGGATTCAGAAATACAACACAACATAACGTAACATAACATAACATAACACAACATAAAACAACACAACATAACATAACATAACATAACATAACATTGTCTCCTCCCTTTAAAGAACATACAACCTCCTGAGGGAGAAAAAAAGTTGATGGTGAAAAAGTTAAAGCTCAACATGGCTTATGCTTAAAATGAAGTATATAGTATGAAGAAATGAAGAAGGAGGAGGAGGAAGAGGAGGAGAAGGAGAAGGAGCATGAGGAGGAGGAGAAGAAGAAGAAAAAGGAGGAGGAGGAGAAGAAAAAGAAACCCAGCTAGAAGATATAAGTGTTTGAGGGAAGACTACCCAAAGGAAACTTCTATGAGCCTTGGTTTCCTCAACTGTAAAATGAAGATAATCACATTTCCCTTACAGGGATGTCATGGCAGAAGTGTGCTGTGAACCTGATATTGAGATAGAAATGCCATTACTATTAACAAGTCTTTGACTGGGATCCAGTAATGTATCTGCCCCCTGCGGACCAGCCCAGCTCAAGGTAGAGAAGTTCCAACCCCATGAAGGTTGACCACCAGCTAATGATTTGGTTTTTTACTAGTCCCAGTAGCACTTGAAGAAACTATCCACTGAGACATAGACTGTGGCCATCTGTGTTGAGGAGGAAGGCTCCCATATGGATGAAATTGTGGACCTTCTAAAGAATTGCAGTGCTATTAAATAGATACTGGTTTGTAGGCAGTTTCACCATATAGGTGAAGAACAACCCAATATTGTGGGTGTCATTATGAAAAGAAATGACATGTTTTATGTTTTATGATTAAATTTTCTTTGCACTGATAACTGTTCAGCTGCATAGTGCCTTTGGTTTCCCACCTCTGAACCTTCCTGTATGCATAGTTAATGTACACCAATTAGTCAAGTTATATATTGGAACTATTTTTCTAATATAGCTTCAGTCTGAATCTTGACTATACCACTTATTTGCTGTGTGACCCTGAGAAAGCCCTACATACCAGAATCGAAAGAGTCTTCTCATCCATGCCCTCCTTACACTATTCAGTAATCTTCTCAAACATGACAGGTGGTCATCAAGGCTCTGCTTGAACAGGTTCCAAGACAGAGAACTCATAGCTTTCCCTATGTAGCCCATTCCACTGGTCCTAAATGTTAGGAAGTATGGGAAACAACAGGAAATGGGGGTGGGGAACAGGAAGAGGAGCAGACAAGGCTTGGAGTTTAGTGTAGCATGGTTGGAGCCAATCCTAGATATAATCGGCTACTGAGACAACCTCCAATCAGGAGAGGAGGGTTGCAGGGCAGGAATTCTGGATATAAAAGGACTAATTCCTATAGGGCTTGGTTTCTTGTCCAAATGGCATATCAACTGGTGACAACGCTGCTGTTACTGTTGATAACTAACCTTTACATAGGCTTCAAGGTTTCCAAAATGCTTTACAAATACCTTGTTTGAGTCTCCTAACAATCCTGGAAGGTAGGTGCTATACTGAGTTCCATTTTACAGTTGAGGAAACTGAGACTGACAGCTGTAAGTGTTTTACCCAGAGTCATGCAGCTAGCAAGTGTCTGAGGCTGGATTTGGACTCAGTTTTTCCTGACTCCAGGCCAGGTTCTCTATCACTGCAAGATGTCTAGGGAGTAAAATGAAGCACGACTGGAACCAGTCCTAGATGGAGCAAGTGACTGAGGCACCCACCAAACAGGATCATGGACAACATGATGGGGGTTGGGCTAGATGGATGGCAGGTTCTTCTGCAGCTCTGACACTGTGTGCTTCTACATGGGACCTTGCACAAGTAGGCAGTGGTATGGGTGTTCAGGAGGGGGCACTCAACAGCAGGACAGAACTAAGGTGAACAAGTAGTATTTGGGAGTGTATAGGATTTAGAGCTGGAAGACACATTAGGCATCACCTACACCATACCTCTTATTCTACAGAGGAAGAAGTTGTGATCATCTTAACATTTATGTTCTTGTTCAGTCATATCTGACTCTTCATAATCCTATTTAGCGTTTTCTTGGCAGAGATAACTGGAGTGCTCTGTCATTTCCTTCTCCAGCTTATTTAACAGATGAGGAAACCGAGGCAAACAGGGCTAAGTGACTTGCCCAGAGTCACACAGCTAGTCAGTGTCTGAGGTCACATCTGAACTCAAGAAGATAAGTTTTCCTGACTCCAGGATCCAAACTCCAAGCTCTATCCACTGCACCATCTCCTGTCCTTGTCCTAATAGGAGAGAGCCAATAAATAGCAGAAGCAGATTTCAAACCTGATTTCCATAGTCCTTTCCAATACACCGGCTGAAATGGTGCTTCAGACTCTCTGGGCCTTTAAAGACAGGTGTTTGGAGAACAATGATAACCACAACAATCTTGACAGTTGACACATACAGTTTTATGGTTTATAAAGCACTTTACAGCCATTACCTTATTTAATCCTTAAAGCAATCATGTGGGGTGGGTGCTGCAGATATTCATATCTCCATTTTATTGATGAGTCAACAGAAACATAGAGCAATCAGATGACTTGCCCTTGGTCACACACCTGGTAAATGTTAGAAGTGCTGTTCTAACCCAAGTCCCTGTTGACTTCTCTTTGTAAAGGTAAGAGGCTGCTTGGGAGACTTTGGGTTGTCTTGCTTCCACTTAAGCTCCTTGAAATAGCTTAATTTTTAAGGAAGAGCCCAAGAGAAGCCCCTTTGTCTAACTGGGCTCCAAGAAGGGAGAGAGTCTGATCTCATTTTCTGCTTTCATTTCTTCCCTGGGCCCAGGGTGGTAGGATGGCCCAAGCTTGCCTAAGAAGGTCTCAAGCCTTTAGCGACCTAGGTTTCCTACACACCATAAGTATGCATCATATCACTATATGATAAAGTCCATTTAATAGCCCACTTTAATTCTGTGAGCATTACAAGGCACTTCCATTACAAAGAATAATCATAAAGTTGTAAAAGTTACCTTAAAAACATGATATGATTGAACATGTATAACCTATATCAAATTGCTTACTTTTTCAGGGAGGGGAAAGGGAAGGGATGGAAAGATAGAATTTGAAACTCAAAACCAAAAAAAAAAAAGATTAAAATAATTTTTACATATAATTGGGGAAAAAACAAAATACCATTTAAAAAAAAATCATGAGGGAGATGTGGGTAGGGTAGGAAAGAGAACAAATAAAGTCCAAAACTGTCTTCAGGTAATTTTTAGATAATGTCTAATCACCTGGTGCACAAGTCATTCTTAGTAATATGCCAGCAAGCTGCTGACACCCACCATGTGTTTTTCCATTACCCTTTGGGTAACCTGGAAGTTTCACTAAGATCATGATGCTTTTTGATTCATAACCATTCTTATCACTGAGGAAATGTTAAAAAGACAGGCTAGGGAGCAGCCTGGAACTGTGAACGATCATTTCCCAAAGGGGATCTAGCTTGCTGTCTTCTTCCTGTTCCATTCACTATCTACCTCAGTGGTCCTCTACAGTGGTCAGTCTAGTCTATATTACACAAAAGGCCTAACTTAAAGGAAAAAGCAACTAGCTAAACTTTATAATGTATGCAATACATTTTTTAACCAAAACCTTTTTTCTTTACTCTGAATTTAAATATAAAAACTCAAAGTTATTTATTTAATTTATTAATATGATAAATTCTCATAATAAATAATATTATAATCACTGCAATTTCTCCCAATTCAACCAGAATCTACAACTGGGACCATGCTGTTATTCGTTGTTCTTTTTGGAGATGAAGCAACTCATTAATTAATTAATAAGAGCTCCTATCGACCTATTGTCCTAAGGCCACAGAGAGCTTTCACATACATTATCTTACTTTATCCTTATAACAGGAACTAAGGCCTAGCTCGTTGACTGGGCTCACACAGGTTGTAGTAAAGGGTAGAGTCAGTATTTAATTGAAGATATTTTGACTCTAATACTTCCTAGTATATTAGACCTATGAGTACCAGGCCATTCTCCTGGTATTGTGAGCAGTATACTCACGAAAGATAAGAAGCTGAGGGATGGTACAGGAAGAAATGAGATGTGAAGATAGAAAACAATAATATTTGCTATGAGTGAAGGAGACTGAGTTAATCAGGGTAGACTGGTGAACCCCATGGCCAAAGTACAACTCTGTAGCCTGTGAAGTGACCTGACAAGCAGATCAACATGTTACATAATACCTGGTGTATACTCCAACATTCCTGGGCACTTGTTTCTGACTTTGACATTATCTGGGAAAGAACAGGGGTGGGCAGTGTTCAGGGAACAGAGACTTCTGAAAGGAATCTGAGAACCTTATGGTCCATTTCAATGCTTCTTTTCAGTCTTTCCATTCTGGTGGCGATCTCTGGGACAGGGAGGAGAGGTAATTTGCCCCTACTCACACTTCCCTCTTCCCCTAAATGCCTCTAATTCCATGGATGACTTTGGGCAAATCATCAAATTTCTAGGCCTCAGTTTCTTAGTCAGTTAGGTGTAGTGGTTGGACTAGATCATTCACTCATTTATTCATTCATTACCTTACTCAGTCAGTCCACAGTGTGCAGAACTAGAGGAGGGGATCTTATTGATCAGATGAATTCTATGCTCTTGGAATTTGTATCCCAGTTTTGGGATAGGGACATAGAAAAGAAAGCATTATACAGAGCTATAGTACAAAATATCAAAATACAAGTATATTAGAGAATTAGAAAACAAAATACCCCATGGGACCCAAGCAAGAAAAGGCTGTTATCAACTGAGGCCTAGGAAAGTCTCCACAAAGGAAATGGCATTTGAGTAGGCCTTCAAGGATGACTGGGAATTCAACAGATGAAAGAGGATATTCCAGGCTTAGGGCTCAGTATGAGACAAGGTATGGAGACAGGCGCCCCTGTGGTAATATAAGTTGTCCACTTTTCCTGGGGGACTCAGATATCTGACCTGAGTTTTGGAATCTCAGAGTGGTCTAAGTTGTGGAAGCTATGTCCAAAATTTAGTATTATGGAGACTGCAGCAGGTGACCACAGGGGAAACAATGCTCTCTGTGAGGTAAGGGTCCTAGGGTTTTATTTTATGCTAGAATGGGTCAAGCTAGAAAGTTCAGATTTTGGGTGTATGTGAGCCTTGCAAAAGGGTTATCATAGCTGAAGCATCCCTGAGACTCAGTTGCTCAGGAAGCCAAATTAAGGCCATTCTAGACTCCAGAATGCCTCTGTGTAGTCCTGCCTGGAGCTGGTGACTTTGCATAGCCCTCCCTCACTTAGATCCAATTCACTTGCATGTCATGGTAATCCCTCCCAGATGTCATGGTCCTCTCTGAGAATGAAGGACAACAACCATCATTGTAATTGGTCTGATTCATTTCGTCTAGAAGACACATCCAGATTTATTTTCAAAGGCAGCGAAATTTTGTCTCCTCTTCTCATAGCTGTAAGGGTAGGGTAAAAAATTCCCTGCATTTGGAGCAAATTAGAAGAGACACTATTTAATCAAGAAACATTTATTAAGTACCTTCTATAAATCAGGAACTTTGAGTTATATAATGGATACTAGGGCAGCTAGGTGGCTCAGTAGATAGTGCTGGGCCTGGAGTCAGGAAAATCTGAGTTCAAATCCAACTTCGGATCCAACTTCACTAGCTGTATGACCCTATGCAAATGACTTAACCTACTTGCCTCAATTTCTTAAAAAATGATCAGGAGAAGAAAATGGCCAACCCCTCCAGTATCTTTGCCAAGAAAATCCCAAATGGGATCACAAAGAGTTGGACATGCCTGAAATGACTAAACAAGAACATTAAAAGAGGGCTATTTAGACAAAAATGAAATGATCTATGACCTCAAGGGGATGAGGGCTTTCTCTAGGGGAGAGACAAAGTCATCAACTTTATGACTCCATGATCAGTCCTGTGATCTAGATTTGAATGCCATTACTCTAAGTTGCTATGTGACTCTGGACAAATCACTTTATTGTTCTAGACCTTGGCTTCCTCATCTCTAAAATGAGAGTATTGGATCAGGTAATTTCTAAGGTCTCTTCTTTTTCAACTCTTGATGTTATGAAGAGTTTCTGAGTTATACATTAAATTCCACATTAATTCCTCTCTAGTACCATACTGCTTTCCTATATCATATGTGGGGAATTTGGAGTGAGACTCTAGAAGACTAATAACTCCTATTTCATAGTGTTTTAAAGTTTATAAAATGATATCCTCACAAAAACCCTGCAAGGTAGTTGGTCCAAGTAGTATCAATTCCATTTTTGTAAACAAGGAAGCAAAATTTCTGAGGAGGGAAATGACTTGCCCACAGTCACACAGCTGTAAGTGTCAGATTTGAGCTCATTCCTAGTTCCTTAATCCTAGATCTGGTGGGGTTTTCTTCCCCCACTATGTGCCCAGTCGCTGAGTTGGAAGAGATCTTAGAGTTCCTCTATGTGGATTCTCTTACGTAGCCATTTGGTGTCTATTTGTATACCTTTGGTAATGGGATGCTCACCACCTCACAATGCTGCTTACTTGTTACAGTTATAATTCCCACATTTTTTTTTAAGAGAGCTAAAATTTGAATGGGTGTGGTAGAGCTTGGAATGGGTGGACACATGGAGATTGGGAAACAAAGATAGCAGGAGAAAAGGCTTTCCACCTGTGGATTCACAAACAATATAAAAAAGGCATTTAAGCCACCCTAACCTGGGAAGGGTAATTAAATTTCTAAACTTGTCTCCAGTGGAAGTGGGAGCATCCCCCAACCCTCCCAAATAAAGCACCTGGACTCTGCCCTGTCTTGAGAGCCCAGAGTGCCACCGTGGACACCCATCATAAACCCTTCTTTTAAGAGGCAATTCTGGTTTGTTTCTCTTGTCTCCCCAGGAATACGCCCTAACAAACAGGGCAGCCCTGATGGGGGGGAGGTGGGGGCTCCCCTTCCCTTAGAGGCTTAGTTCTGGATTTTACCTGCTGCCCTGCTTTCTGAATTCTTCTGGGAACTCCCTTTTGGGAAAGGGCCTGTCAAGTGACACACATTTTTAGAATGCTGTGTAGCCAAACTGTAGTCCTTCCCTTCATCTTCCAGAGAATTTTCCATGTCCTTCACACCTCATTGGCATAACATGCCGCTGCCTCATAAACTCTCTTTTTCATAGTTTGTGGTCGGGGTCACCTGATTAAAGGACTGGAAATTTAATGGCTAAACTACAGGGTATGAGATAATGCAGAGGGTCCCCCAGAATCCTAGCATTGTGGCGTTTTAGGAGGCAGCTGACATAGGGGAAAGAGCACTGGACCTCAGAACCAGAGGAACTGGGTTTGCATCTTTGGGCAAATCTCTAGACCTTGGTTTCTCCAAGTAATGATGTTGGATTACATGGCCTCCTAGCTCCCTTATAGCACATAACATAAGAGCCTGTGAAGTTACTTAACTTCTGGGCTTCATGTTCCTCTTCAATAAAAGCTGTATGACATTTACTACCTAGTTCCCAGGGTTATGGTGAGGAAAATGAGACCCCATAAATTGTAAAATGCTAGATTAAGTTATGATGATGGCCTCAGTTTTAGGATTTTCCCTGGGGGAAAGAGCAGCAGGGCTCCAAGTCCTCAGATAACCTTGATCACTAGCCTAGCAACATGGGATTTCTCAGGCCTTCTGGGCAGAAGTGGCCTTCATCTTGTGGCAACTGAATTCTCCTTAATGATTAACTGAGAGTACTAGCCTGTACTCATAGGTCCCAGGGACTTTTCTCTCTGGCGTGATTCTTGCATGCTCATGTATCATGTTTCTCCCTGCATGGAGCTTTGGTTGGCTGCTTCCTCCTGTCACCCTCCTTAGGTCTTTTCGTTCCTTCCAAAAGTCTAAGCCGCCTGACCCACTGGGCCCCAGCACAATTAGCTGCCTCATAGAGAATATTTACTTGCAGATTGTCTGAGCTAGAAAAGATCTTAGAACACAGAAAAGAGAACATTTACACTGGAGGGGTCTTTGAAATAGAGAGTTCTGAGCTGTTAGAATTGACTAGCACAGCTGGAAGATCTCTTGCAATTACAGAATTTCCGAGGCAGACAGGTAGGGCAGTGAATGAAATGTAGGAGCTGCAATCAGGAAAACCTGAGTTCAAATACTCCTATCTGTGTCATCCTGGGCAAGTTATTTAATCTGTCTGTGCCTCAGTTTTCTGATTTCTAAAACAGAGATAATAACAGCATCTACTTTGCCTAAATAAGGTTTTTATGAGGATCAAATGACTTAATAGAAAGTTATGGAAAGTGCTTTGCAAACCTTAGAGAACTGTTAAAGCAGTATTAGCAGCAGCTGTGGTATAATGGTAGTAGCAGCAGTAGTAATATAGTAGCAGCTGTAGTAGTATAGTAAAAGGAGGAAGGAGAGGGAAAGGAAGGAGAGGAAGAAGAGGAGAAAAGGAGAAAAGGGAGGAGGAGCAGTATGAAGATCCTTCCCTGAACACAACCAGCCCCTCTACATCATACCTGATAAGTGTTCACTCAACCATTGCTTGAAGATCTTTAGTGAGGGAAGTCCCCGACCCTCTCTATTCCATTTTTGAATAGTTCTATTTATGATAAATTTTTTCTTTACATCAAACCTAAATTTGCTTCTTTGAAATTTCTGTCTCTAGTTCTGTCTGCTATGGCCAAATAGAATTGAATTCCCCTTCCATATGATAGCTCTTCAAAATGCTGGAGACAACTACTTTGTCCCTCCTAAATCTTTTCCTCTGTAGTATAAACATCTCCCATTCCTTCAAATGAGTTATATGTCATGAGATTTCCTTGTTCATCTGTAGTGGCAATACCAGCTTCTGATCAACTACCACCCACAGACAATCCAGTGTAGCTAAAACAGAAAAGTACCCTGAGAAGGGGACATAAGACAGTCAAATCACCTTCCTTCAGTTACCATCTCTTTTAAGACCTTGGTGGAGATAGTCTAGACCACTGAATCCAAGACCTTTGGGAATAAGAGCACTTTTCAACCCAGTCCTGCTTGCATCCTGACCTCTAAGGCTACAATTTTAGGGAGCAACCCTATGGAAGTAATGCCATTCCCCTTTTACCAACATCACTATCGATCACTGAGCAGCGCCATCAATAAACTCAAAAACCCAGAGAACAGGTGTGCTTCAATAGGTCACTAACCCTGCTACTGGTCCAAGACTTGCAGCTATCATCCAGGAGAGTGACTCTTGTGGAGATGCAATGTGACAACTGCTTTTGAAAATGCTGCAGCCCCTTGCTCCTCAGTAAAGAAAGATACTGAAGACCCAGAAAACAAAGTTCTTGCCACTAGAGTCCCTGGCATTGTAAAATGATTTATTATTAGGAAAGGTTATGGTTTTATCAATGGGTATGACATTAAAGAAGATGTATTACTAACAGCTTTGCCACTGAACCTTTGTGTCCATGGGACTTTTCTATCTGAATTACAGCTGAAACTTCTTACATGTGTTGTCTCCCCTATTAGAAAATGAGTTCCTTGAGCACAGGGACTGTCTTGTTTTTCTATTCACATCCCCAGCACTTAGAGGGATACATACAGGAAGCAGTCAATAAGAAATTTTTGTATATAGGAAGCTATTAGTTGATCTTTTTTTTTATTCATTCATCTATTCATTTGTGAATTGAAGGCCTGCTAAAATTGTGGTTTCCTTCCTCCTGACACTCTGAAGTGAAGCAAAATTCTTCTGCAAGGTAAACATCTCCTTTTGCCCAGGGTAGAGTTGAGTAATGACTGTCCTGTTCCCTAGTCCTAGATACCATACTTCCCTAAATGCAGCATAAAGATTTCATCAGCATTCTTGGTTGTCATGTCACATTGTTGACATATTATATTTGCATTTCATTTAACTCCAACCATCCTGATCTTTTTAGGATGAACTGTTATCCAGCCATACTTCCCTGATTTTCTGAGTGGGACGTTGATTTTTTGCACCTAAGTGTGAGACTTTACTTTTATCCCTATTATGTGTCATCTCTACTAGATCTGGCCCAGCATTACAACCTGTTGGGATTGTTATCACCATCACTGACTTACGATTTTCCATTTAGTGCATTAGCTGTCCCTTTCAATTTTGTGTCATCTGCAAATTGAACAAGTGTGTCAATTGTATGTCTTTAGGCAAGTCATTGATAAAAACCTTAAACAGTACAGAATCAACTACAGATTCCTGAGGCACTCCACTGAAGACTTCTTTCCAAGGAAAAAGGATTATTCTCTATTTCCAACCATTCAATCATTTCCAAATCCACTTAATTGTTTTATCATCTGGCCCACTTCTCTCCAGCTTTTCCACAAAAAAAGTTAGAACAGAGAATGTCAGAACTAAAAGGAAACTTAGAACATAGAACAGAGGAGGTTAGATTCGACAGTGAATTTAAAGATCATAGATTTAGTGCTGGAAGAGACCTTACAGATCATTTATTCCAAACCATTCATTTTATAGAGGATAAACCTGGGAACCAGAGAGAGGAAATGAATAGCCATAGCTTGTACTATTTACTTCCAAAGTTAAGACTCACACCCAGGTCTTCTGATTCCTAGCCCAATTCTCTTTCAGTTGGGATAGCATAGGCTTCCTGAATTTGAGGGAACATTCCTTGGGTCTTTTCCAAGTCTTGCTGCTCCAACAGTTGTAGACTCATGAACCTTAGCATTTCCTGGACCTACTCTATCTTTGCTTGGATGGTCTTCTTTGCAATGACTTTCTTCTTCAAGGAAATTCTGAAGCCCTTGGCTAAGGCTGATGAGTCCAGAATCCAAGGGCATTTCACCCCTTCCACCCCACCCTGACCCCCAGTAACCCAAAATCAATTGTTTTTGAAGGGCCTAGGGAATCTGGCCAAATAAAACAGACCTCAGAGATCCAGTAAATAATTATTCTTTCATCCAGAAACAGAGCCTAACAGGTTTTTCTCAGTCATGGCCAGGAAACTCTTGATTCATGATTAGGGTTAGGCCCCGAGGTTGGCATCTGCTCATTGCCATCCTAAGAGTAGCAGAAAAAGATAGAAGGTTGTAGAAACATCATAGCCTGTCTAAGGGGGAAGCAATTTAACCTCCATGAAATGTGCTCCCAGGGTTTGAAATAGAAGTGTCTTGAGTAAATCCAATGAAGCTAGACTGAGGTACAGACTCCAAGCAAGATCAATATATTAACAATGATGCTTATAATTGTTAAAGTTGGTCAGGCTGACTACCTCAGTAAAACCTGTGACCTGAAGAGAAGGAGGGGATCCTCTTTATTGATCCAAAGCAAAGAAGGGGTCTTGGTAGGCATGGAGAAAACGTGAGAGATTGATGGATTGGGGCACATTATGATTGATTATACTGAGAAAAGTGGACTGGCATTTAGGTGAGATTAATCATTCCCCTCTCTAAAAATTAAGATAAAATTCCATAGTTTTATGGAACTTATCTGAATCTTGTAGTCTTTTCTAAGGGATCACAACTACCAGATTTGCTGTCTCCTTAGAAGAGAGGAAAGACTCCTTTAATTACATAGAGACAAGAAAAGAGAGATGACACATATTTTGGGAATGGTAACAAATTAGCTTGTTGGACTTGACTAACAGATATCTGGGAAGTATCATGGGATTGGGATGGGAGATATTAGAATGAGATACAATCTTTCTTTAAACTAACTTTGAACTAACTCAGAGGGATGGCTAAATTCCTGAGCCCAACTCAAGGACATAGGAAGGTAGCTTTAAGCAGATGTAGACTCACTTATAAAAGTCAATACAGCATAAAATCAATTACATTGTAGAATCAATACAGTAGAAACTTGAAAGGGGTTCAAAGGAGTCTATCAATGGAGGTTAGAAGGTCAAATAGCCAGGATGCCCTTGTTTCTTAAAGGGGCATCCCTACTGACCTCTGTTTTGGGGCTGGGATCAGGCTACTGGCAAAACAAATCAAATTGGATTTCCCATACAGTTCCCATTGAGACCAGGACAAACAAGAGACCTTTGGATTTTCAAGATGTTGGGACTAACAATGAAAGCATGATGACTGACTACAGTCCTATATAGAACAGAGGCAAAGTGATGTAGAAAGTTGTGGGATATAGAGTTTTCTCTGGATGACCAAATTTTTCAGGGGATAGATGATACATGTGAATCCCCAAATTTCCAATTAATTATTGAAGGTGGATGGTTCTCCAGAGAGGAAATATTCACAGAGTATGAGACCCTTTTAGAGGTCAATGGAGCTCTTGCATCCATTATCTGCTTATGGGGTAAAGTAATTCAAGATGCATGAACTGAATGTCGACTTATATATTCTTAGAACTAGAAGGCGCCCTAACAGCTATTGACCTTGGTCCCTTCATTTTACAACTGGGGAAACTGAGACCTAGCAAGAGAAATGGACTTGTCCAAAGCCATATATCTAGTAAGTGACAGAGATAGCCAAGAGAAGAGAAATTTTCTTATTTACCTTGGCTGGGCGAGGTAGATATCCTTTTTCTCATAATTACATCTTAAAAAGAACCTTAAAACATCTCCATTGGAAAAGGTCTAATTTTCATGCATTTAGAACAATTTGTTCTCCAGCAAGTATATAGTCCTCAGTTTTAACTGTGTCCTCCAAAGACTTGTGCCCCAGTTCTTTTATCTGGTGTCACACTGTAATCTTTGAAGTGCCAGTTTTCCTACTTTTATTGGGCATAGTTTTTCCATATCTCAGAGAATTGTAACCAGCATAGGATGAATGGAGTTTTGCCTCAGGGTGCTGATATCTTGGACAGTGCCACCTTTGTGGAGGATACATCTCCTCCTAGTAATGACTGCTATATCCATTCAGCCTCTTCCTAAGAACTCTCTGTGGAGTGGGACTATTCTCTGTGCCTTTGAAAACCCAACTTCCCTTCCCCATTCTTATCTCTTTCCCCTTCCCTAAACTCCTCAGACTGTCTATCCTTTGTGCAGGTACACCTCTCCTTCCAGGTCAGATGGTATACTGCTCTACTGGGTGAGATTTCCTCCATGTTCCCCTCCCCGCACTATACCAATCTCAGCTGAATTTGCTCAAGTATAATTTTAGCTAATTATATCTTTGTTCTCAAGTAAGAGGTCAGTGCTATTGCAAATGTGTCAAAGGTTCTTTCTAATTATGAAAGGATTAAATAATTCTGAGTTATCCTAGACCCTACAAGAATGGACCTGACAGAATATCATCCATCCAGCACTACTCTACGTCTTCAGGTGTAGAGAAAGCTTCATGGTGAAGGGACTTGGGGATTCTGCTCAGAAACCAGAGATGAAGAAAAACTGAGGTTAAACCTACGTGAGGTATGTTCTCATTTCACATCATACTTAGCTCATACTAGATGTAGTGCTGTGTTCTTTAAAGAACCCCAAAACATAGAAAACAAGATGTCTTTCCTGCAGGAGCTCACAGTCTTTCTGAGATGAGATGAAGATGTGAATAACAATACAAGATGGTGCATGTTCAGGCACCAAGAACACAGTGCAGACCTCACGCATGGTAGAAGGTTGGTGGAAGGTGGTCTGGATGTAGTCTAGGAGGGCTTCATAGAGGAAGAGTACATTCAGAAATGAACACAAGCCAGAATAAGTTCAGCATGTGCAGATAAGGGTAGAGAAGACTGATCTGGGTAGAACAAGGGGTTCATTTAAGAAATTCCTGAAAGTCAAAATTATCTAGGTATGCTGGGGCTGCATTGTGAAGGGTTTTGAATGCCCGGAGGAGGTGTTCAGATGGGCCAACCAAAGACAATGAGGAGTCACTGAAAGAGCATTTAGAATTTGAATCAGAAGAACTGGGTTAAAACTCCTGTTCGAATTCTTATGTGACCTTCTGTGATAATGATGAAGGAAGTAACAACAATTGCTGACATTCACATAGCCCACTAACATTTACAAAGTGCTTTAGAGACTATATATATATATATATATATATATATATATATAATATTATGTATTATATACACACAGATATATCATACATTACATTATATATTGTATGTTATATATAATAAACAAATGTATGTATGTATGTATACACACATTTGATGTTTGCAGCAACACCATGAGGTAGGTATATCTTATCTTTAAAATGTATTAGGTGACAAAGAAAACCAGTGCAGTTAAAATTAGAAGGGAATTAGGTAAATGGGGAAAAAAATATTTGCAGCAAGTTTCCCTGATAATGGTCTCATATCCAAGATATTAAAGGAACTGATACAAATTTATAAGTCCAAGACCTGTTCTCCAACAGATATATAGTCAAAGGATATAAACGGGCAGTTTTCAAAGGAAGAAATCCATGCTATCAATAATCATGTGATCCAAATAACTAATAGAAAAATGTAAATTAAGTTTCTGCATCATACCTGTCAGACTGACAAAGATGCCAAAAGAGGAAGACAGCTTGTTGGAGAGGGTAGAGAAGAGGGAAAGCTATGAATGGATTCAGTTATATTTATAAGTATGACTCCCAGATCATTGAATTGAGTATCACAAGTAGGTATGTACCTGCAAAGAGATCAAAGAAAAAGGAAAAGGATTCATACCTACAAAAATATTTATAGCAGCTGTTTTTCATAGTAGCGAAAAATAAAGGGGATTCCCATGTCTTGGGGTAAAACAAATTGTGGTATATGAATGGAATGGACTATTATTGTGCCATTAGAAACGATGAAAGGGACAATTTCAGAGAAAACTGGACTTACATGAACTAACACAAAGACAGTGGAACTAGAACAATATACAGAATGATAACATTATAAATAAAAACAACTTTAAATCTCTGATGAATGAATTGACAAATCAAGATTCCAGAGATCTGGAGACAAAGCATGCTACTCACCTCCTGTCAGAGAGATGATGGAGTTAAAATGTAGAATGAGATATATATTTTTGGATATGTCCAATATGGGAATTTGTTCTGTTTGACTTTGAATTTTGCTATGAAGGTTTTTATTTATTTATTTAAAAATTTTTTAAAATTTATTTAAAAATTATTTAAAAAATTTTTTTCACTGTGTTTGTGTGTGTCTGTGTGTGTAGGAATAAGAGGCGTGTTAATCAATCAAAAACAATTTGAATGGGCAAGATGATTTCTAGGATAAAATGTAGGGAGACCAGACACCTATAAAATGGAAAAAAACTTGGAAGGGGAGTGTCTCACATTTCTCCTATATTCTCTTCTCTGTAACATCAAGAAAGAACCTAGCTGGTTTAGTGCCAATCAATGTTTAACCCAGTGACAGGAAAGGAAACATCTTTTAGTAGTGTCAGAGCACGAAGCATGTCCAGGTTCTTGGTAAATGCTTAAACTGTGGGGATGATTAAACATTTCAGTTAAGTTTAGAGCCAGAAAAAAAAACCCAAGCTTGGACCGGCTTATTAGATCAAGGCTTTTGACAAAGCTCTTGGTACATTGACCTCGTACTGAAAAGACCTTCCCAACATCTACCTATATCCCTTCCAGAAGAGGTTGGCTATGTCCCAGCACAGAAAGATCCAGCAGCCACCTAACATGCAGAGGCCCAGGGAGCAGATAATGATGTCAATTCAATCAACAAGTTTGTCCTGAGCACTTGCAATGTGGCTGAAATAAAGACAGCAAAGCCTCTGTTCTTGAGTAGCATATACAGTCTAATAGGGAAGGTTATCAATAACATTCTTAATTTTATTGAGTCTACAGTATTCCATCCACTGTGCTAGAAACTGGGGACATAAATGCAAAAAATGAAATTATGTCTCATGTGGGAGACAACAAAGATATACAGATAAAAGCAGAATAAATATAAAGACATATACTTTTATTGATCCTTGGTTTCATCATTTTGGCCTTCTCATAAGTGCAAGTTGAAATCTATTTGTGTCTTCCCATTTCTAGTGATTCTTGTCCAATTGTCTTTACACAAATCCCCTAGAGAATCTTCACTTAATTCAGCCTGTCAATAAACATTTAAGTGTCTACTACATGCTAGGTCCTATGTAAAGTACTAAAAATACAAATATGAAAAAGAAAGATAGTTCCTGCCTTCAGGGAGCTTACAACCCAATGAAGAAAGGCAGCACACAAAAGGAAACTGAGGTGGATGGAGGAAGAAGGTCTACAGTTCCTTGGTGAGTTCAAGTCAAAGGAATGTAGCCAGTTGAGTAAGGAGAAATTAAAAGATGGCAGACCGGGCTCTCTCTCCTTTTCATTTTTAAATATATCAAGGGTATCAATCTCCCTCATTCATTCTACATTATCCAAAAAGGACAGAGGATCCTAGAGCTGAAAGGGACCTCAAAGATCTTCCAGTTCAATCCCCTTGCTTTACAGATGAGGAACTATTGTGGGCCAGGATAATGGTGGAACTGGGAACATGCCCCACCCATGCTCCTACAAGGCCAGCAGGGGCAGGTGTGAACAAGGAAGTTGTGACACAAACCTGAAGCCATTTGGGCTCATTTTGTCCTAATGTGGTTTGATCTAGGAGCAGGGGTGGGTTGAAACAACCTTCTAAGTATGAGCACACTTTGAAATTGGTAAATGTTATAAATCAGGACTTGATTTACTGTATTGTTAATTGTCTAACCTTAAGAAAGATGGAGAATGTGTTATTAATGCAGATTAAACTTAAAAGTGTGTGTCATGCACATTTCCCTCAGTGACCTGGTTTTTAAACATTTACCAGCTGAGTCTAGAACCCAGCTATGAATATATCTATCTGAATATAACTATCTAGGACCCAACAAGAATACAAAAGCAATTTTCAGGACGAAGGTAAGGAATTCCTGAGATTCTGGGGAACTGTCTTTCTTATACTTTTAATGTTAATCTTTTTGCCAGAAGTTTTTTTATCTGTTTTTAACTTCTTGAATCATTCTTGACTGGAATATAATAGTGATGACCTTTTGGTAAAAGGACTGTGTTTGAATTCTTAGGCTGCAAGTGATCCATTGCTCCAGACTCAGAATCTACAATGTAACTGGAACAACTAAGTAAGTGATTTGCCCCAGGCCGCATGAGGAGTAAGCAGGAGAATCAAGATGAACCCTAGTCAACTGACTCCAAAACCAACATCCCTTCCACTGTTCTATCCTGCCTCCTTGTCTCGGTTTTAGTTGACATTCTTATCAATGACTTGGATGAAGGCATAGGTGGTATCCTTTTTAAAAAAATTATTTAGTATTTGAGTCTACTGTCTGCTCATCTGTTTTTTTAATTAAGTTTTTTATCGATATAATTTGTTGTTACATAACTTTAATTTCCAGATGTATCCCTCATCTCTTATCCAGTGATTCATTCCTACTATCAAAGAAAAAAGAAAAAGCAAAAATAAACAGTAAAAACAAACAACAGGTCAACAGAGTTTGATTATGTAAGTATGTTTAACATCCCTTATCACCTACCTTTGCAAAGAAGGGAGAGAGCTGTATTTTCTCATCTCTTCTTCAAAGTGAAGTTTTTGTTATTATAATTACACAGTATTTAGTTTCTTTTTGTTTATTTGCTCTCTTTATTGATGCTATCATAGGGATTGTGTTTTAGTATTTCCCTGGTTGTACTTCCATTGATTTGCATAAGTTCATATATAAACCTTCCCATGCTTGTCTGAATTCTTCATAGTCATCATTTCTTTTGTCATGGTAATATTCTATTCTACAAATTGTTTAGTCATTCTCCAATCATGTTTCCTATTCATAGCTATCACAAATAGTACTACTACATGTATTTTAGCATAGATGGTACCTTGCAGTCTTTGACCTCCCTGGACCCAATGGGATCTTTGGATCAGAGGCTATGGACATTTTAGTTAAATTTTTTTAGAATTTAATTTATTAAATTATTTAAAAATTTACTTATTTGATCTGAAGTGATATGAATTCCAATGGCACCAGAATTGGATGCTGTGCTTTTAAAGTTGTAGATGACACAACTGGGAAGTGTAGATAACATGCCGGTTAAAATATTAGGCCAGAATGATGTATCAATCCAATTAGATTAAATTTACTTAGATATTAGCTCGATTTAAAAATATTTTTGTTATGGGTCCTTCCTCTATTGGTCCTAAAAGATAGAAGGTCTTCCATTTTTTCTCATCCTATGTGACTTTCGTCTATGTCTTTCTATAAATTCTCTAGAGAAAAATGTACTCAATACTCTGGCAACCTTCCTTTGGTTATTTTCATATTTTAGGGCTTGCAATATAGCACTTGGGTTGTCCATCTGTTGTATCCTATTCTTGATACATGGCTGAACCAATCCTTTTTCCCATCATAAATGTTCTGGCTACTGTATTTCAGGATAAGATAGAGAGTACCAAGGGAAGAGTGACAAGACTGAAAAGGAGACTGAAATCCATGCCATACAAGGACTTTTTGGAAGAACTGGGCATACTTGGCCTGGAGACCAGAAGATTTGAGGTCGGGGACATAATTGCAGTCTTCAAAGGTTAATAGCGGAGAGGCCTAGTAGAGCTATCCAAAAATAGGACAGACTGCCTTGGGAAGGAGTTCCTCTTCACTGGAAATCTTCAAAGAAATGTTAAATGATCACTTGTTGGAGACATTGTAAACAGGACTCTTGTTCAGGTAGAGAACAGACTAGATGAGCTCGGAAGTATCTTTAAGTTGAGATTTTATGATTGATTCCTCTCACTGGTGACAGTGACATCCCATCTGCCATCATAGCTGCCCTAGCAGTGCTCACCTCCATTGTCCTACAGGATCAGGCATAAGGTCTTCCTCTGGAGGTTTCCATACTTCTCAGTTCTACACTAGATGATGATCTAGGAATCCATACCTGAGCCCGTTATCTCTCTCTCTCTCTCTCTCTCTCTCTCCCTCCCCCACCACACACACTCACATACACACACACACACACACACACACACACACACACATACATAGCTTCTTTAGCCTTCTAGGGTGCCTAAAGGACAAACACTTCCCTAAGCCTATGCTGGGATTAGGACACAGTCTCTCATACATGTACACTATTTCTCTGTTCTTATAGACATTCACAAGAGCACTAATCCACAGCTCATTCCGGCAAACACATCCACTTACCCATCACACTGAAGATACACACACGATCTGAATTCTATATATTCAATAAACTTTATACACATGAAAACTAATCTTTCAGCACTTTCAGATTCACCCTCTGTAACTTCAAACACCCGAAGCCCAACTTAATCATATTTTTTTCCACCATCAATACTAATGTTACAAAAAGATTCTGATTTTATCATCCCAGAGTGAGAGGGCAGGTAGGCAAACTCATCTTCATGAGTTCCAATCCGGCTCCAGACACGTGGGAGTTGTGTGATCTTAGACAAGTCACTTAATACTTTTTGCCTCAGTTTCTCATCTGTAAAATGGGCTGGAGCAGGAAATGGAAAACATCCAGTATCTTGAAAATGGGGTCAGTCAGACACTACTGAAATGACTCAATAGCAGTTAAAACAATATGTAAGACCCACTTTCCTCTCTTTAAATCTCTTGGGTTTGGGGAGAAATCATTAATTTAAACTGTAGGGTTGGTATGGACTTAACTAAGGTTTTTACTGCTTGTGATGTGGTGCCATTAGGACACTTACTATTATTAATCCCATTTTATAGGCAAAGAAGCTGAGGTCAAGGAACGTTAAATGACTTAAATTTTAGAGTAAGTTAGTGCTTATTTCCTAGTGCCCCTTCCACTCATTTTTTAAGGTTATTTTATTATATTTTATTTTTTTAGGTTATTTCCCTGTCCTCTAAGAGCTTACAATCTTTGGGGTTGACAAGGTTTCAGAGAAAAAGAGGCTTCACAGTCGAGTTCTGCAATATAGGTTAAGTATGTAAGCTATCAAAGGCTAACCAGGGTAGGGATGGAGAGTTTGTTGAATCTCTTTTCCTTAAGATAAAAATGATGATGATGATGATGATGGTGGTGGTGGTGATGATGATACTACTCACACTGGAGGTGGTGATACGTGAGAAGACTTCCCAAAATCTCTTCTACTTTTTCTATGGTACCTACCAAACTAGAATTTCCCATTGAAGAAAGGATTGTAGGTTGCCATCTTGTGGTCAGAGAGAACATTTTTGTCCCTTTCTATTTTGCAGAATTTTAATGGGAAGAAATTGAAATCTCTTATTTACCTAAAATTCTTAAGGAACACTGCTTTTCTGCCTCAGTTGTGTTGGGTGATTCCCTAAAAGACAGCCTGATATTGCATATGCAAAGTAAGACATCATTTTTGATTAGCTGAGAAGCTTTTGATGCCATGATGCTGAATCCCTTTGAAGACCTTCGAGGCTTTGGAGAGAAAGAAGCAGAGTTTAAGAAAGAGGGGCTAAAGAAGGCATGAATTCTTGAATGAATGATGGGAGATAGCCCTGGAGCTACAAACATGTGGGGAAAGGGGTCTTCCAACACATCCTTGGTTCCCACTGCCTATACATCAAGAGACCACTAAGGGTTGATTTTCTTTTCTTGGTTCAGCTGAGATTTTATCTCAAGTCTGACTGAAAGGACCTATTTACTCTTGATAGACTGCCTAACTTCTCTACATCTACTACAGCAAAACTCTGTTCACACTAGACTGAATAATGGTCAAGACACCCAATGGAATCTAGAGTAAGTTACATTTTTCACCCTAAAACTGGACAAAAAGTCAACCCAAAGCCCATGACCAATGGAAAAAAGGGCCATTAAAGCAACCAGAGATGTGTATAAACTGCAAGGCCCTGTATCTACAGGCAGCAAGAGTGGAAGGTCCTCTGAGAAAGCCCCAGGGTGGTCAGAAAATCTCAGAGTGAGGACCTTGAAAAGTACTGACCAGCATGGTGTCAGTGTTCTCAGACAAGGATAGTCCAGACCCAATGGCTTGGAGAATTCCAACACTGTCCTGAGACACTAGAGATCCAGCACCTTGGACATCAAAGATCAAGGAAGGGCTAAACATGGGAGCTGGAGCTGAAGGATGCAGAGCAAGACAAAGCAGAGGAGATATGAATAAAGTGAAGAAAATACTATCTGGTATATATAAAAAAAATTACTTCAAATCTAACTCCATAACACTGGAAGTAGAAACTCAAAGTACAAAAAGGATTTTCAAAAAAACAAAACCAAAAAACTACATAGAAACCTAGAATGAATGAAACAGAGAAAAAAATGAAATAAAATCTCCTGAAGAAATAATTGGAAGAAAACTAAGCAGATTAGAAAAGGAAGTGGTAAACCTTATTTGAGAAATGGAATCTTTGAAAACTGGAAGAGACAAAATAGAAATCAGGGCTCCATGAGACAGCAAGAAATATTAGAACAAAATCAAATGATTGAAGAAAGGGTAAAATAGAAAAAAAAAGAATGCAAAGGGTACAATATCCTACATAAAAAGCAACCGTAGAGCAGGATAAGGAGAGATAATTTTAAAATGATTAGATACACCCCCAAAAAAACATGATAAAAAATAGCCTGGTAACAAGTTAGTTGACAAGTATTAAGTACCTCCTGTGTACCGGACACTATGTTAAAGCACTAGAGATACAAAGAAAGGCAAAAGACAGTCTCTACCCCTCATGAACTGATAAGCTAAGCTAATGGGAGGGACAGCATGCAAACAACCATGTGCTAACAAGCTACATACAGGATAAACAGGAAATAATCAAAGAGGGAAGGCATGAGAATTAAGAGGGAATGGGAACGGCTTCTTGTCAAAGATGGAATTTTAGATGGGACTTGAAGAAGCCAGGAAACAGAAATGAGGAAGGAGAACATTCCAAGAGTGGGGGACAGCAGGAAAACTGCCTATAGGTGGGAGATAGAGTGAGTATCTTGTTCATAGAACAGTAAAGAAGCCAATGTTGCTGAAACAACTTCCTGCTCCACCCAAAGGTTAAAGTCCAAGCTTCCTTGGAGGAAGGGTGGGTCAGATCCAGGGGAGATAACTAATTCAATGAAAATCCATGCCACACCAGGCCATTCATTCTATGTTAGATGGTTATCTGTGTTAAGATAATTAAAGCCTGTGTTCCTATTTAAACACTCTTAAAGTCATTTTACATGTTGAAGTGAAGAGGTTTTGATAAATTTACTTCTTTAACTATGGTAGCTTCATGGTAGCATGGAGGTTGGGGGTCTCCTGTTCTTCGTCAGGTATGAGTACATTAAGGAAGAGGGTGGGGTGCATTTTTCAAAACTAAACTCCATTGAAATGAACAAAAGACATTCCCAAAAATCTTGTCCCCTAGAAACCTTCCATTTTGGGCTTTCCAACTCTCTCAGATTTGCTAAGAGTCACCCAGAATTTCTGACAGACTCCAGAGTTCCCTGACTGAATTGTTTTTCTTTTGTGGGCAAACCCACTTTGCCACCTTGTGGCCATGCTTGAGAATAACATTTTCCCAGGCTTGGGAGAAAGTACAGACCTTGTCAAGGAGCTCGTTTTCTATCTCCCTCTCTACCAAAAATCCTCCTGGGAATGGAATATGCCAAACTGGCAGAATTACTTCCTGACTTTGTCAGGCCATAACAGACCACAGACTACTCTGTTGTAGCACATGGACAACTTCAACCTTTGTCATCTAATCAAGTGATCCTGAACACTGAGCCAGCAAGTATCAACATGTCAACTGACATAATCCTATTACTGTAGAGCTCAGACAACCATCTTTCTTTTCCCCCTTCCCCAAGCAATGGAAAAAGTGGATATCCACATCTACCAGGCAAAAGAAGAGACATAAAAAAAAATCTAATTGCCCAACAATTATAGTTCTCTTGGTTCAAAATTCCTCAATTTAACTAGTATTTATTGAGCACCTACTATGAGCTAGATGAAGTTATCTAGATGACTCAGTGGATAGAGCTCTGGGCCTAGAGTCAAGAAGACCTAAGTTCAAATCTGACCTCAGTGACTTATCAGCAGGTGATCCTAGCCAACTCACTTAATCTCTATTTGTCTTGGAGGCAGCTAGGTGACTCAGTGGATAGAGTGCTGGATCTTGAGTCAGCAAAACTTAAGTTCAAATCTGGCCTCAGACACTTACTAGCTATGTAACTTGGGGTAAGTCACTTAACCTTTATTTACCTTAATCCATGAGAGAAGGAAATGGCAAACCACTCCAGCATTTTTGCCAAGAACACCCCAGGGACAGTTCTGGCATGCTATGATCACAAGGAGTTGGAAGCAACAACAAATGAGCAAGGAAAATAAAGACAAAATATATATAGTTCTTGGCCTTAAAATACTTAGATGCTGCTGGAGAGGAAAGAAGATGTACATAGTTCAGTACATAAAAAACCTATATAAAAAATGTAAAGTTATTTTGGAGCGAAAAGAGGAGAACTAAAGACTAGAAAGATCAGGAAAAACATTTTGTAGGAGGCAGTGCTTAAGATAATATTTGAAGGGAGTTAGGGGCTCCAAAAGGCAGAATGGAGGAACAGAGAGATGAACCGACGGCCTCCAAGTCACACAGCTATTAAACAGCAGAACCAGGATTTAAAACAAGCTCCTCTGGCTCATCCCACTGCATCCCACTTTCACTGAGGGTATGGGAGAGCCACCAATGGAAAGGACCAGAGGTGTGAGATGGAGTGCCAAGTGCAAAGAATAGTAAGTCACTCTTCTCCTTGCTTCCCATGAGGCACCTCTCTCTGAGATGTCTCTTTTCGAAATAACAAAATGATGATGAGGATGGTGATGACAGTGATGATGATGGTGGTGGTGGTGATGATGACGGTGGTTTTCCACTGAGATCCTACTTTGATACCCCATCATGACATGGAACTTCCCCTGGGTTCTTGAAAGCTATGCCAAAAGAAACTCTTTAAGATCATTCCCAGATAGAAAACCTTTGAGTGTCGGTTTAGCAATGGACTCTGTTGACCTGTCGTTTGAGAACTACTCTAAATTTAGAGAAATAATTTACATGAGAATTGACCACTAGGTGATGCCTGGATTTTGTAGATTTGTTTTGTTTTGGTCCGTGGAAATTCATGAAACCAGTGACTAGGACATGGCAATTCTGGAAGTTGCATTCATGGAGGGTGCCCTCACACTGAGAAAAACATAGATCTGTTAAAGTATTGAAATAACTATTATTAATTTCACTTTACCCATTTTAAAGACTAGCAAGTGGTATTAGCCAAGCACTGGACCTGGAGTCAGAAGACTTGAGTTCAAATCCAGTTTCAAACATTTACTGGTTGTGTGACTCTGAGCAAGTCGCTTAACACCTGCCTCAGTTTCCTCATTTGTAAAATGGGGATAGTAGTAGCACCAGCCTCCTCAGTTGTTGTAAGGATCAGATTAATATTTGTAAAATATTTTACAAACCTTAAAGTGCTATAAAATACTAGTTGTTTTTATTATTCCACATGTGCTCTCTCTTGTGATCCTTACAACAGCCCTGGGAGGTTGTCAGAGAAAGCATTATAATCTTTATTTTACAGAAAGGAAAGTCAGTACTCTGAAGGATGAAGAAACTTGTCCAGAGTCACTGAGAGCATTTGTGGCAGAGATGGAACTAACTTCAGGTCTCCTAAGTCGAGGGCTCTATGGTTTCAGGGAAGATGACACTCCTTCTTACCTTGCATCTAGAGTGATTTTCCCTGAGGTGTGGATGAGTTGATTTCACTCTATCAGTCAACAAACATATCAAGCATCTTATGTACCAGGTACTGTGAGGAGCACTGGGGGTCTGAAGAAAGGCAAAAATATTCCCTATCCTCAGGGATTCCATCCTGGGCCAAGACTTGGAATCTCTATGTTCTCATTTGGGTGAAATAAGTTCCTCTCCTCTTTTGCCCACATTTTTTCTTTTTCTCTGCTCTGTCTGGCAAGCCTGTGCTATTATTAAGATACTTGAGATTAGGGCTGTCTGAGAATCCCAGGCTGACAGCAACCACACCAGATGCTGTGGGCTGATGAATGACAAAAGCATTATGTACAGCCAGCTGTGCCACAGAAAAGCCCCCTTTTAATGCTGCGCCAGGATATTCCATGTGGTACTTTGTGGCTTGCACATCTGGATGCTATTGCCAATGACTCTCATACATTTTGTTGCATGTGAACATTATGGTAATGAAGATGTTTCAGTAGCAAGTTGCTAGATCATCCTGACTGTCTGAGCCTCTGTTGCCAGGGTACATGTTGGAGATGCTGGGAAGAACATAGTGGGAGAGGTGAATAACTCCCCCTACCCCCACCCCACTTCCCCAAACCAGACCACAGGTCCTAAGACACAGGCTGCTCTCGTCTTCCAGAAGGGAGTTTCCAGGTTCACAAAAGTTATGTGACACAGACATGCCTAATAGAGTAAGGATGTACTCAGAAGATGCTATTAAGGACATAGCTGTTGCTAAACTTGAGACAGAGTCATCATTGGTCAAACTCTTCTATGTACTCAAAACTTTGGATGGCTTACATTATGACTCCTCACACAAAACCTCCCCAGAGACACATACAACACAGAGGAATGCAGAGACCGATGGAGAAAGCCTACCAAGTGCACCAGGTCCTAGACACTCTACTATTCTACCTAATTTGACCTTCTCCCTGGTCCTCCATCTACGTGGTCCTCCCTTCCTCTTCCTTCCTTTCTTCTTTTTTCCTTTCCTCACTTCCTCCTTCCCCATCCTTTCCCTCTCCCATCTCTTTCTTTTTTCCACTCCTTCTGGGATAATTGATTTTTAAATCACAATGTAATTGATCAATTAATCAATAAACATTTATCAAGTGTCCATTGTTTGCCTGGCACTCTGTGTTCTGGAGATACAAATATAAAGTCAGCTTAAAACACTGAGACATTATGATTCTTCGATTTTTATATATAGAAATTCTCAGAGTGTGAGCAAGGCAATGGCAGTAGTTACTGCTGCCTTCTTGCCCTTACTTTGTTTTTTTTCCATCCTGATTATGGCAACATGGTTAGGGAATGAAATGCTCAGAGATAAAGTATAAGATGATCTTGAAAACTTGTGAAAGAAGGCAGCAGAGTGGCCATGAAGCTTCAGTGTGAACAAATAAGAGAAAAAACATTTTGGGGAAAATGATGCAAAATGTGCTCAAGATAATGGATTCTGATTTATCTTTTGGGAGTCAGCAGAAGGACTTGCAGGGATAGAGTAAGATGGCAGAGTAGAGGAAGCCACTGAGCTCTCTCAATTTTAAAATAAAACTTCAAATCAAATTCTGGAGAGCCAACAAAAGGTTCAGCTGAGACATTGTTCTAGTCCAAGACAACTTAGAAGGTTGCAAGGAGAGGTCTGCAAGGAGATGCTGGGTTAGCTGGCCTGGAGCCTGTGTGGCAGCAACACCAGCTGTGGGGCTTAGAGGGGGCAAGACCAGCAACAACAGCCTTGGGAGCTCTAAAACCAGGGATGTTAAAGGCATCTGGCAATTTGTCAGAGGTACAGGGGATCTGATAGTACTGGGAGCAGGACAGGGCACCATTTTGCAACTCTGTTGTCTACACAGGTTAGAGAGGAATGCTTGCACTCACAAGGGAGCAGGGACCTGGAAAGCAGTATTGCTTGTGGCTTCAATGGATAGGAGGCCTTTCCTGTGTAAGATTCAGAGCACAGGCCAGGAGAGCAATGTCCACAGCTGTCCCTGGCTCACACCATCTTGTGCCACTCTTATTTGATATTTAAGATGTTTTTGAAGCTCTTCCAGGAATTCTTGTTGGGTCCTTGTCCAATCCACATTTTTCTTTGAGGTTTTGTTTGTAGTTTTTGGCCATCACTGTCTTCTTCTGAATTTGTGAATGCTCTTCCCCTTCACCATGGTACCTTTCCATGGTTAGATTCTTTCATTGTTGTTGTTAGTTCATTTTTCCAACCTATTTCTTAGCTTTGAACTTTATATTAAAACTAAGCTCTGTTATTAGGATAAGAGCAGGAGGTAACAGTCCTAAGCTTTAGCTTTTTTTTCCTACTGCTATTTTCAGAGCTAGTTCTGGGAGTGTGGAAGTTTTCCAAGAAAGGCAATGATCCAAGAGAACTTCAAAGGTACATCATAAAAATTGCTGTTTACCTTCAGAAAGAAGACTGATCAACTCTGGATACAGACTGAAGCATACTTTTTTCACCTTCTTTCCTTCTTTTTTGCAACCTGGCTAGTACGGAAATATGTTTAGCATGACTTCACATATGTAATCTATCTCAAATTGCTCTTCTTTGCAAGGAGCAGGTTGAGTTATAGGGAAGAAAGAGAATTTGGAACTCAAAGTTTTTAAAAATAAATGTTAAAATTTTTTACATGTAAATGAGAGACATTTGATGAAATAAATAAAAAATCTTTAAGTATATTATATAAAAAGAGAAAGATACACATGGGGTTATAAAAGGAGCTGGAGCACAATCTATTATGCTTCAGCTAAGGGAAAAAAAAGTCAGGGGTGACAAGCATTATCTCAGACAAAATAAAGGCAAAAATATAGACCTAATTAAAAGAGATAAGCAGGGAAGCTACATCTTGTGCTAAGTTACCATAGACAATGAAGTAACATCATACATACACCAAATGACATAGCATTCAACTTCTTAAAGGAAAAATTAAATGTGCAGGAGGAAATAGTAAAATGTGGCTAATGGAGAACCTCACCTTTCTGCTCTCAGAGCTAGATAAATCTAACCATAAAATAAATAAAAAACAAGTAGATGCAAAGAATTTTAGAAAAGTAAGGTATTATAGACTTAAGGAGAAAACTAAATGGGAATAAAAAGGCATGTACCTTTTTCTCAGTTGTATATGGCAAAAATTGATGTATGTGTTAGGACATAAAAACCTCATAAACAAATGTAAAAAAGGAAAAATATTAAATATACTGTTACTAGACCATAATGAAATAAAATTATATCCAACAAAGGGCAGTGGAAAGATAGATTAAAAATTAATTGGAAACTAAATAATTTAATCCTGAAGAATGAGTGGGCCAAAGAACAAATCAGAGAAACAGTTTTATTAAAGAGACTGACAACAATGAGACAACACACCAAAATTTGTGAGATGTGGCTAAAGAAGTACTTTGGGGAAAATTTATATTTCTATCAGCAAACATTAATAAAAGAAGAAGGGGGAGATTGATGAATTTGGCATGCAACTGAAAAAACATCCTAGAAAAAGAACAAATTAATAATCCTCAACCAAACACCAAATTGGAGATCCTGAAAATCCAAGGAGAGATTAATAAAATTAAAAATAAGAAAACCATTGAACTACTAAGTTAGATTAGGAGCCAGTCTTATGAAAAAAAAATAAAATGGATAAACTATTGTCTAGAAAGAAGAAAACCAAATTGCCAGTATCAAAAATGAAAAGAGTGAATGCTCCATCAATGAACATGAAATTAAAGCAATTACTAGGAGTTATTTTGTCCCATTATATGCCAGTAAAACTGACAATCTAAGTGAAATGGATGAATATTTACAAAAATAACAATTGCCCAGATTAACAGAAGAGGAAATAGAATCCTTATGTAACCCTATCTTAGAAAAATAAATTAAACAAACTATAAATGTGCTTCTCAACAAAAAATTCCCAGGACCAAATGAATTTACAAGTTAATTCTACCAAATGTTTTAGGAACAATTAATCCTAATGCTATAAAAAACTATTTGAAGAAAACATAAGGGAGTCCTGCTAAATTACTTTTGTGACACAAATATAATTTTGATATCTAAGCCTGGGAGAGGAAAGACAGAGAAAGAAAAACATAGACCAATTTCCCTAGCGAATATTGATGCAAAAAATGTTATTTTTTATGTAGATAGTATTTTGTTTTTTCCAATTACATGTAAAGACAATTTTCAACATTCATTTCTATAAGATTTTGAGTTCCAAATTTCCCTTTCTCCCCCTCTATCTCCCCTTCCCTGCCCCCAAGATGGTGAGCAATTTGATATGTTATACATGCACAATCATGTAAAACATATTTGCACATTAATCATGTTATGAAAGAAGAAACAGATCTATAGGAAACACACACACACATACATACATACACACACACAAACATACCAAAGAAAGTGAAAATAGTATGCTTTGATCTGCATTCAAACTTCATCAATTCCAAATCTTTTGTCATTGTCTTGGATCATTGTATGATGAAAAAAATTTAAATAAAAATTTAAGGATATTACAAGCATTATGTCACAAAAATAATATACTATTATTAAGTGGAATTTATACCAGGAATTCATGTTTAGTTCATTCTAGGACTCAGGAGAGGAAGCTGGAAGTCAGTATTTCTTGACCCTGGTAGCATATGCTGCTATGGTTAAAAATTCTAATCATAATCCAAGTGTCATCAGAAAAGAGATGAGAAATAAACGTATTCTTATGGTACAATAGGAAAAGTTTTGGACCAGAGTTGGGATACATGTATTCTAATCCTGTTTCTCCCACTAACTCTCTTGTATTTGACAAGTCACTTTAGGATTGGACTAGCACAGAGATTCTTCCTCTTCCCGCCCCCCCCCAAATGTATTAATTTATTTGTTTTCAGTTTTCAGCATTCACTTCCATAAGTTTTTAATTTTTTCCTCCTCCTTCCCCCATCTCTGCCCAAAATGGCATGCAATCTTATATGGGTTCTACACATACATTACTATTAAACACATTTTCACCTTAGTCACGTTGCATAGAAGAATTATAGAAAATGGGAGAAACCACGAGAAAAACCAAAATAAAACAAAACTTGACAAAAGAGAAAATAGTGTGCTTCATTATGCATTCCAACTCCATAATTCTTTCTCTGGATATGGATGGCATTTCACATCATGAGTCCTTTGGAAATGTTTTACATCATTGCATTGCTGAGAAGGGCTGTCTATCAAAAACAGTCCTCGCACACTGTAGCTGTTACTGAGTATAATGTTCTCCTGGTACTGCTCATTTCACTCAGCATCAATTCATATAAGCGTTTAAAGGTTTTTCTGAAGTCTGCCTGTTTGTCATTTCTTATAGCACAACAGTATTACACTACATTCATTTACCACAACTTGTTAGCCATTCTCTAATTGATGGGCATCCCCTCGATTTCCAGTTCTTGGTCACCACAAAGAGAGCTGCTATGAATATTTTTGTACATGTGGGACCTTTTTTCCATTTTTATGATCTCTTTGGGATATCGTCCTAGAAGCAGTATTAGCACAGAAATTCTTAACCTGGGGTCCACAAGGATAGATTTCTAGGTGTCTATGCTCTTGGGAGCAAAAATAACATCTATAATTTCACTAATATCTCATTGAAATATATATTTACTTCAATCATTTAAAAGCATTCTGAGAAAGGGTCCATACGCTTCATCAGATGGTTGAAAGGGGTTGTTGTTGAACAATGGTTCAGTTGTTTCTGCTTTGTCTGACTCTCCATGACCCCATTTGGGGTTTTCTTGGCAAGGATACTGGAGTGGTTTGCTGTTTCTTTCTCCTGCTCATTTTACAAAGGAGGAACTGAGGGCAAATAGGGTTAAGTGACTTGCCCAGAATCACACAGCTGGTAATTATCTGAGACTGGATTTGAACACAGGTCTTCCTGATTCCAGGCCAGTCACTCTATCCACCACACTACATATAAGAACAAAAAGGGTTAGGAAGCC
>CM053769.1:281716641-281770642 GCA_028658325.1 Potorous gilbertii | reverse complement strand
TTTATTTCAAATTCTTAACTATCACAAAAAGTGTTGCTATAAATATTTTGGAATTTTGTAGGAACTTTTTTCTTATCAATAGCTTCCTTGGGATATAAGCCCAGTAACAAAGTCTCTGGCTCAAAGATATGAACGTTTTAGTTACTTTATTTGCATAATTTCAAATTGCTTTCCAAAGTGGTTGCACAATTTCACAACTCCACCAATAATGTATTAGTGTATCTTTTTGCAATCCTTCCAACATTGACTGTTGCCATTTTTTATAGTTTTCTCCAATTTGCAGGGTAGGAAATAAAACCTCAGGGTTTTTTTGATTTCTGAACCTTTCAGTCAATTGTGTAATTATATTATAAAGTTAATCTTCTGTAGATCATCTTTTGTGAAAGACTGTTTCCATCTCTAAATTTTATCAAAGATGTCTTCATGTGTAGGTTATTTTCACAAAGTTTTATAGAAATAGGAAAGCAGGCATATTGGTCAGTAATTATTGAAACTTTTTGGTTTTGGTTTTTTGGGGGGGAGGGTTTTTTTTGGTGAGGCAGTTGGGGTTGTGATTGCTCAGAGTCACACAGCTAGTAAGTGTGAAGTGTCTGTGGCAGGATTTGAACTTAGATCCTCCTGACTCCAGGACTGGTGCTGTGTATACCATCTGTTTTTATGTCACCTACATTTCCTCTTGTATCCCCTCTCTCCCTCCTCTCAAAGAGTTATGTCCTATAACAGAAAAATAAATAAAGAGGAGAAAACAAAATCAGCAAAACCAACTAACATTGAAAAAAATCTGACATGATGTATAATATTCCACACCTGTGCACTTCCACTTCTTCAAATGGTTGAGAAATTAACTTCTCACATCAGGACCAGGCTTAGAGATTATAATTTCACATTTTCAATTAATTTGGGATAGCTGCTCTTTCCATTTAGATTGTTGCAGCCCTTGTCACTATTGTCTTCCTGCTTATGTCACTTTGCATCACTCATGTCTTTCCATGATTCTTTTTTATTCATCATGTTTGTCATTTCTTAGCAGCACAGTAATATTCCATTGCATTTATGGACCACAATTTGTTTAGCCACTCCTCAATTGATGGGCACCACTTTATTTCTAATTCTTTACCCCTACAAAAAGTGCTAATATAAATATTTGGGGATATATGGGACCTCTCTTTTTTTTTCTATGACCCCCTTGGAGCATATGCCTAGCAGTGGAACCTCTGTGTCAAACGGGATGTACATTTTAGCCATTTTACTTGCACAACTACAAATTACTTTCAAGAATGATTTACCAGTCTCAGACCCAATCCAGCTCAGACTCTGTCTAGCTGGGATTCTATCTGGCCCGCTTGTGAATACAAGCGTCAGAAATGCTTAGGCTCTGTAAGAGGCAATCCAAATAAGTGAATTCTTAATAAACTTTGTTTTCTCTGACTTTAAAAAAAAAAAAGAATGATTTACCAATTCACAGATCCACTAACAATGCATTAAGATACTTGTCTTTCCACTAACTTTCCAACTCTTCCCATTTTTTGTCATCTTTGACAATTTTCTGGGTGTGAGGTGAAACCTTAGTGTTGCTTTGATTTGCATTTCTCTTAAGTAATATAGAACATTTTTTCATATGGTTGTTAATATTTTACAATTCTTTTTTACAAACTGCTTTTCCACATTCTTTGGCCACTTAATTGGGAATGAGTCTTATAAAATTCTTCTCGATGCCTACATATTTTCAATATCAAATCCTTATCAGTGATACTTGATAAAAAGATTTTTTTCCCCAGTCACACATTTCCTGTCTTATACCAAATGTGTTCATTTTATTTTTTTTAATTTTAAAATATATTTTATTTCCCCCTCATTACATTAAAACAATTCTTTTAAGTTTTGAGTTCCAAATTCTATCCCTGTCTCCCTTTATCCCTCTCTTCCTTCCTTCTTCCTCCCTCATCCCTAAGATGGTAAGCAATCAGATATAGGTTATACATGTTCAATCAGTTCATTTTATGTTTGCAGAAGCATTTCAACTTAATCAAAATTATCTACTTTGCCCTTTGGAGTTGCCACTAATCTTTGTTTTGTTAAGAATTTAGCCCCTACCTATAGCTGTGAAAGGTATATGATTTCATTCTCTTCTAATTTTTTAACAGTAAGATCTTTACTATGCAGGTCACATATCCATTTTGAGTTATAATTCTTCCTTATCTAGTCTGTTCTATCAAGCCACTTTCTAGTTACAAATGCCAAATAGTTTTGATAATTGTTGCTTTATAATATAGTTTAAAGTCTGGGACTAAATTATCTTTTAGACCACTTCTAATCATTAGCATTTTATTAGTTGTTCTCTTATGTTTCTTTATTTCTAATGAAGTTTAAACATTTTCTCCTTAGTTTTTCAGCACAGGTAACATTTTGTGTTTTGGTTTTTGTTATTTTTTTTCTGATTCATTTCTAAATTCATCTGTAGCTCTTTGAACATTTTCAGAAAATTGTGTTGATTTAAACTTTTTAATCCAGAAGTTGGTAAAATGGTGAAGCCTACATACTTGCATCATATAATTTTCCATTGCCCTTCGGATCACTTGCAGTTTCCATCCTTCTGAAACCAGTGTTTGATAATTCATTGCCACTTAGCATCATAAGAAGAATACTGGTATAAAAAAAAATGGTTTTGTGGCTTGATTATTGAAGCAAAAACCCTACTCAGTTTTCCCAAATGTGATCCAACTCACTCTTCTCTATTTTAATTCTAGGACCAGATCTTATTACACACATATGTAAATATGTATATACTCATGTATGTATAAGTACGTGTGTATGTATGCATATACAGACATAGAAAAATATAGGCTTATATAATATATCTGTATATGTGTGTATGAGAGCGAAAGAGAGGTTGTATGTACATATGCATATGGCCCTAGATGGCATAGTGGATAGGGCACCAGGCCTAGAGCCAGGAAGGCCCAAGATTCAAATGTGGCCTGAGACCTTTATCATATATAGAGGCTGTTTCCTTTTATGTCTTTGTATTTCCAGCCTCAGGGGCAGCTTGGTGGTATAGTGAATAGATCACCAGTCTGGAGTCAGGATTGAAGTTCAAGTCTAGTCTCAGACATTTAATAGTTGTGTGACCTTGGGCTAGTCACTTAACCCCTATTAGTTTCAGTTCTTCATCTGTAAAATGAGGTCACATTGGAGAATAAAATGGCAAACTCTCCAATATTTTTGCAAAAAAATCCCATGGACATGGGGTTACATAGAGTTAGACACAACTCAACAACTGAGCAGCAATGATCTCTAGCATCTGACTCAGACACTTAATAAACACTTGTTGAATTGATGAGTTGACAAAGCTGCCCATTTACCTTGATGTCACACTTAGAAGAATACACATTTTTTCATCACCTTGTTTTATTTTCCTGTGTGAATTGCTATGATCTTTTATTTTGAGAGACTAGGGATCTCATTGAAGAGGTTCTGAGGTTTAGCACTATCAACACAATATTAATCCAGAGATAAGAACATATAGGAACTCTAAGGAATTCCCCTTGCACTTGGATTTCATATAAGTCACTTTCCATGGTAGTAGCAAACTATTGGTGAACATATATCTCCATGTTTTATGCTTGGCTTAATATTGGTAATAAGAAGAATGTTAAACAAAATTGTCTTTATGATTTTATCTGTTAAGGAATCTTTTGCATAATCTTAATATAGACATGGGAAATACGTAGAGGGTATTAGCAGACTGTAACTTACTACTAAGGAAAGCTTGCATGTGTGAAGCATCAAAGACAGCATTCTTGACCTCTTGGGAAGGTACTTTTACCTCTCTAAGCTTTAGTTTCCTAAGATGTAAAATGAAAGTTGAATTAATTAGCCCATACTGTTCCTTCAAGTTCTAATTCTTTTACCTCATTTTATTATATGATCTCTGTGTATTATAAGAAAATGAAATTCTGTAGTAAGAGGGAAGGAAAACAAATGGAAAGCTTTGATGTGTAGTGATACCCACAAAGCATTTTAAAGTTCTAGAAGAATGATTCCAGTAATTTTAATAAGTCCTCTGTGGATGATTTATGGAAGGATATGAACAATAATTATACAGAATAGTGATAGGAAACTAAAATTCAGTAGAGAAACTGGGGCTAAATATATAGAGCTGAGTTTCAGATGTGTAGAGATGATCGCTGAAACCATGGGAACTTATGAGGTCACCAAGTAAGAGTACAGAGAGAAAGAGGAGAGGACCCAGACCACGACCTCAGAGTTAGGGGGCATGGATATTGATGATGTTCCATCAAAGGATAAAGAGAAGAAATGGTCAGAAAGGCAGAAGAACCTGGAGAGCAGGATTCAGAAAACTCAGAAAAGAGAAAGAATTCAGATGATCAGCAGTGTCATATGCTACGAAGAGGCCAAGAAGGATGAGTATTGAAGTCATTAGAGCTGGTAACTGAGATCATTGGTAACTTTGGAGAGAGCAGAGTTTCAGTCAAAAAATGGTGATGTCCAAAGCAAGATTGAAGACTAGTGGTGGAAGCATAGAGCATAAAAAGCTTTTGAAAATGTTTTATTTCATTAAATATTTCCCAATTACATTTTTAAATTTTAACATTAATTTTTAAAAATTTTGAGTTCCAAATTCCTTTCCTCCTTTCTGTCCCTTCCCCACCTCTTAAGAAGGGAAGCAATAGATTATACCTGTGAAGTCATATAAAATGTATTTCCATATTAGCCATGTTGGAAAATAAAAAAAACAAGAAAAAGTGAGAAAATTATACTTCGATTTATTTTTTGAAATTATTATTTTATTAAATATTTCCAAATTACATGTCAACATTTTTAACAATCATACATATGAGGGTCATGTTTCCATATTAGCCATGTTACAAAAGAAGACACAAACAAAAATAATAAAAATATAGAGAGTTTTAAAAAAGAGTATGCTTCAGTCTACATTCAGAGTTTATCAATTCTCTCTCTGAAAGTGGATAACATTATTCATCATGGGTCTTTGGAATTATCTTGGATCATAGTCTTGATTAGAGTAGCTAAATCATTCACAGTTGATTATCATACTAAAATGCTGTTACTGTGTTCAATGTTTTCCAGGTTATCCTCAGTTCACTTTGTGTCACTTTGTGTCAGTTCATGTAAGTGTTTTTGGTTTTTCTGAGAGCACCCTGCTCATCATTTCTTATAGCATAATAGTACTCCATCATGAACACATGCTACAACTTATTCAACCATTCCCCAATTGATGAACATCCCTTCAATTTCCAATTCTTTGCCACCACAAAAAGAGCTGCTATAAATGTTTTTGTAGAAATAGGTCCTTACCCCCTTCCTTTGATTGCTATTAGATAGAGACAGTTGGGTCAAAGAATATGCATAAATAGGTTTTTCAAGAACCAAACACAGGAGGATAGCAGTAGGTTTATGGTAAGTCTGAAAGTACTCATCCTTAAGACAAGTCCCTTATATAATAAATTTCTTACAGAGAAAGGGATTTCACCTGATCCATTATATTAGAGAAGGGAAAGTTTTTAAGTTATATTACATTTAAATATAACAGCTCATAATTAACACTGACCTGGATGAGAGTTGCAATGCAAACCCACCATCACCACCAGAGTACTGGTGAGATCACTGCATTCCCATGGTGTAACAAAGGTAGAAACCAGCAAGTATCACTTTGTCACCCTGAGTAGGATTAAAATGAGCAAAGCTTTCTATTCAAACTCCAGAAACTGGCAAACAGAGACACCATTCCTGTCGTTTCAATTTTGAGGGACTTCAGAGTTTAATTGAGTGAAGCATGAATTAAAACAGAGGGCTTAGAGGAAAAGAAAAGGACAGCATCCACTATGAAGGAGTAAAAGCTGGTCAGACAACAAAAAAAATTCTGTTTTTCATGGCTGAAAACTAGAGCAGTGGACAAGAGACACTTCAACTACAAAGTGCTTCTAATATTAATGAGGAGCTTTCTAACAAGCCTCACAGAAATGGGTTTTCAGGATGGTGAAGTTGGTTTGTTTACTAACCAGATATTAGAAATAAATTGCTTGTCCCAAAGAGTCAAAGATAGAAAAATTCTGTTTGCAATAAAATATTCTTGACCATGCTTTTGGGAGTAGCAAAGAACTAGAATCAAAGTAGATGCCCATTGATTGGGGTATGGCTAAACAAACTGTGGTAACACATATGGAATATCATTGTGCCATAAGAAATCATGAGAATGAAGAATTCAGAGAAGCAATGGAAGACTTATATGTACTGATGGCAAGTTAAGTAAGCAGAACCGCAAAAGCATTATATACAATAACTATAACATTGTAAGTGGGAAGGAAGGAAGTTCAGTGCTATGTAATTTTAATGACTAAACTCAGTTCTGAAGAAGAATATGAGAATATGCCTCCTCCCTTTTTTTCAGAGATAAGGGACTATTGATAGGGCACACTGAATATATGATAGGACTTGGTTTATACTTTGGTGAGTTTTGCTGATTTTTTTTCTCTTTTTGTTATAGGGGATGGATCTCTAGGTTGAGGGGCAGGAAGAGATAAACTGAGAAATGAAGGTTTTGTAAAAGCAAAAGATATATATATATATATATATATATATATATATATATATATATATATATTTAAAAATAAGTACTCTTTTTGCATCGACCCTCCCCCTTTTCATAAGGACTAGACTGTTCCAATCAACAGTCCCAGTTTCAAAGATTCTATTATACTGTTCCCATAAGGCCCTCAGATCCTTTATCAAATGATGTATGCTGAATTTGGTTGGGAGAACATGGATACTATAGCCACATCTCAACTAATGAATACGTAACTCCAAAGAAGAGCTATCAGTTTGATATTTACAGAGTTGGAAGGAGGATCAGTGATCCCATTCCTCTTGTAAACTCTAATGACTCAGTATCCTGTTTCCCATTTATTTTGTTAAAATCCCTACTAACAAAGAATTGGAGTTTGACTGGAAATGTTCTGACCTTGGCTTATGAAGTAAATTAAGACTAGAGGAAGTAAAATCCTGCCCATAAAGTAGATTGAGCTCACTAAGATGCTCACACACAAGATGTACACACACACACACACACATATACATACACCATACATATATACACATAATTTTATATGATTATATATATTACATTTATGTAATTTTAAAATTTGCTTTTAAACCAGATTCCCTACCCTTACCAATTCTTCCCCACCAAGAAGGCAAGCAAAATTTTATCAATTATATATGTGAAATCATGCAAAACATTGTCATATTATCCACATCACAAAAAAACAAAGTGAGAAAATTATACTTATATTTGCTTTGAGAGTTTATCAGTTCTCTCTCTCGATAGCATTTTTCCATTGAGTTGTTGGAATTTACTTGGATCATTGTATTACTCAGACTAACCAAGTCTTTCAAAGTTGATCATCACTAGCATTGCTGTTACTGTGCACAGCAATCTCTTGGTTCTTCTCAATTCACTTTGCATCAGTTCATATAGGTCTTGACATTTTTTTTCCTGAAACCAAACCCCTTGTCATTTCTTATAGGACAATAGTACTTTATCATAAACATATGTCACATGATCAGCCATTCCCCTACTGATGAGCATCCCCTCATTTTCCAATTCTTTGCCACACAAAAAGAACTGCTCTAAATATTTTTGTACATATAATTCCTTTCCTTTTTGTTTGATCTCTTTGGTGCACAGACCTAGTAGTGGTATTGCTGAGTCACAAGGTATTCACAGTTTTATAGCCCTTTGGGTACATTTCTCAGTTAATCCCCAAATGATTGGAGTTCACAGCTCCACCAATAGCTTGTTAGTTTACCTCTTTTTCCTCATCCCCTCCAGCATTTGTCGTTTCTGAGATATGAGGTAGTTCCTCAGAGTTGTTTTAATTTGCATTTCTCTAAGCAGTACTCATATGGAGCCTTTTTATATGACTATACATAACTTTAATTTCTTCTTCTGAAAACTGCCTGTTCTTATCCTTTGATCACTTATCAATTGGAAAATGGCCTTAATTTTTATAAATTTCACTCAGTTCCCTATATATTTGAGAAGTGAGGCATTTGTCAGAGAAACTTACTAAAAATTTATATTATTTCATTGTCTATGATATCTTTTAGCAAAATGTAGTTTTTCTGCTTATCTCTTTTTTAGCTTTTGTTTACCTAAGATTATGATTGCTACCCCTGCCTTTTTTACTTCAGCTGAAGCACAATAGATTCTTCTCCAGCCCTTTATTTTAATTCTGTCTCTTTCTCTTTCAAGTGTTTCTTGTAAACAATAGATTGTTGCATTATGGTTTCTAATCCATTCTGCTGTCCATTTCTATTTTATAAGTCCACCTTCTTCATTTTCATGGTTATGATAACTGTTTATATCCCTCAATTCTATTTTCTTCTGCTTATCCTTCTCTAGTTTTTTATCTTGTTTCTCACAAGTCTGTTTTGCTTCTGACCACTACCCTCCCTTTTATCATTTCTCCTGCATTGCTCCATGTCTCATCCCCTTCGCCTATTTTCGTATTGGGCAAGATAGATTTCTACAACCAACTGAGTGTGTATCTAAATTCTTCCCTCTTTGAATCAATTCCAGTGAGAGTGAGGTTCAAGCATTGCCTGCTTCCATCCTCCATTTACCGCTCCACTATAACAGCTCTTCCTTTTTTGTGTGAGAAAATGGTGCCCTGTTTTACCTCTTCCCCCTTCTCCCAATGCTTTCCTCTTTTTCACTCTTTTTTTTTGATATTGTCCCAGTGTAATCAACTTACATTCATAAAAATGCCTTCTGCCAATATAGACTCCTCCTAACTAATAGTGAAAAGTTCTTAGGAATTACATGTATCGTCTTCCCACATGTGAATGTAAACAGTGTGACTTTAGTAAGTCCCATATGATTCCTCTTTCGTATTTATCTTTTTATACTTCTCTTTAGTTTTGTATTTGAATGTCAGATTTTCTATTCAACTCTGATCTTTTATCAAGAATGCTTAAAATCTTCTGTTCCATTAAATATCCATTTTTCCCCTGAGTAATTATACTCAAAGTCTCTAGGTAGATTATTCTTGGTTGTAATCTAAGCTCCTTTGTCTTCCAAAATATCATCCCATGACCTTCACTTCTTTAATGTAGAAGCTTCTTAATCTTGTGTGATCCTGACTGTGGCTCCATGATATTTAAATTGTTTCTTTGTAGCTGCTTGCAATATTTTCTCCTTTACCTGTGAGCCATGGTATTTGGCTATAACGTTCCTGGGAGTTTTCATTTAAGGATCTCTTGTAGGAAGTGATTGATGGATTCTTTCAATGTCTATTCTACCCTCTGGATCTAAGATATTGTGGCAGTTCTCCTTGATAATTTCTTGAAATATAATGTCTAGGCTCTTTTTTTATCACAGTTTTCAAATAGTCTACTAATACTTCATTATCTCTGCTCGATCTATTTTCCAGGTCAGTTGTTTTTCTGATGCAATATTTCACATTTTTCTCCTATTTTTTTCATTCTTTCAACTTTGTTTTATTGTTTCTCAGTATCTCATGGAGTTATTATCTTCCACTCACCCAATTATAATTTTTATGGAATTATTTTCTTCAGTGAACTTTTGTGCCTCTTTTTCTATTTGACCAATTCTGCTTTTTAAGGAGTTATTTTCATCACTGAAGTTTTGTACCTCTTTTTCCATTTAGCTTAGTCTGCTTTTTAAGGAGTTCTCTTTAGTGAATATTTATTTCTTTTACTAGTAGTACAATTCTGGTTGTTGGGGTTTTTTTTAAGGTCCTATTTTCTTCAATATTTTTGTGTCTCTTTTACCAAGTTGTTAATTTTCTTTTCATAATTTTCTTGTAACACTCTCATTTTTTCCCCAGTTTTCCTTCTACCTCTCATCTCTTTCTTTAACATTTTCAAGAATTCTTGTTGGGATTGGGTCAAGTTAGCATTTTTCTCTGAAACTTTACCTGTAATTATTTTCATACTGTTGTCTTCTAAATTTATGTTTTAGTCTTCCCTGCCACTATAGTAGCTTTCTATGGTTGTGTTCTCATTGTTAGCTCATTTTTCCAGATTATTTTTTGACTTTGAACTTTATGTTAAAGTTGGATTCTCCTCACTTAGGGATATGAAGATTTTTTCATGCTGCTGTTTTCTGAGCTAGTTCTGGGGTCTGCAAGTTTTTGGTGTTTCCTGGTGATGTGAGAGGAATGGTCACTGATTGCCTGGTCTACGTTCTGATCTTTATCACTAAAATGCAACTTTCATGTATTGAGTTAAGTCAATTAAAAGATTTGCTAAAAGGCCTAAATTCCTACTTGATAATCACCAACATTACACTGGAAGAATACTTCCTGGATTTTTAGCAGCAAAGGGAAAGGAATCTAGACTGAGAGTGTGCAGTACAATTACTTAAGCTCTCATATATTTATAATAACATATTCTTAAAGTACTTTGAGATTTACAAAGCTACTTCTTCCTATTACCTCACAGGATGTTATCATCTCCACTTTACAGGTTGGGGAATGGAGTCTTCTTAGACTGCTCAAATGACTTGCCTGTGGTCACAAAGCTAGCAGCTATCTGAATCAAAAGACCTCAATTCCAGTTCTGACTCCCAGTCCAGTGTTCTTTCCATTATGCCACATCATCTCTTACACATTGCTTCATTATTTCAAGGAGTCATTCCTCCACTGAATCATATCACAACCCCTGCTAATATAGTATAGTGGAAAAAAATATATTTAGTGGAGTCATAAGATGATAGACTTAGAAGGAATCCTAGAGGCTTTCTAGCTCAGCTGTCTTATTTTACAGATGAGGAAAGTGAGGTTGAGAAGTTAGGTCATTTGACTAGAGTCATGAAAGTGGTACCCAAGGCAGGATACAAACTTAGCTCTTCCCAGCTCCTGGCCCAGGACTCTCTCCACTGTTACCTCCTCGCTGCCCCTGGGGGTGAATTCATGCTCTGCTGTTTCCTATATCTCTGACAGTAGACAAGTCATTTAATCTTTCTGGGCCTCAATTTCCTCATCCATAACATGAAATTGGACTGATTGATCTCCAAGATCCCTCCAGTTTCTAAATCTCATGCTTCTTTCACATTTTAGCAGATAGTCATAGGACCATAAATTTAGAGCCAGTGGAGACCTTAGAAATCACCTAGTCTAACTCCGTCATTTTATAGAAGAAGAAAATGTGGACACTACAGATGAAGAAGCGCCCATGATGGTCAGTAGCAAAGTTGGGATTTTTAAATCAGCTGCTCTAGCTCCAAATTTAGCCATCTTTCCTCCATACCACACTCCTCACATGGCTGTAGCCTTCATCACCTACTAGTCGACCCTCTGGTGGATAGCCCTTTTGCACTCATCCAGGCTGGTCATCAGGCAGCTGACATAGCCTATCAACTAACTTGTTCTCAAAACCATGTAAGCTTTGTAGGATATGCCAGAGGTGCCTGCATTATATCTTCACAAAGAGAGCAATCTAAACCATGCTTTTAGACTAGGCTGTATTTCTTTTAGTTGGAGAGATTATTTCAATTTCTTAAGACATAAGCAAAAGGAACAAGATTAGAGTAGATGATGAGCAATGTTTTTAAGTGGTACAATTCACAGCATGGCACTTTCTAAATCTGATTCAGATGTACAAACATTTATCTTGCAAATCCAAGTTGTGTAATTGCCACAAAGCACTGAAGGAATGTGTCTATACAGTGTCACCAGCCAACTAGACAAGAAGTCCAATCAAAGCTTACTCTGTTTTTCTTTTTTTCTCTTCCAGCACCTGTTTAAGTCAAGGAATACATAGCAAAAGGGGAGTTCTGCAGGTGGTTGTTTTTGTGAAAAGGAAAGCCTTTCTTGGTTGTCAGTCAAGATCACTGTCATGATTAGAATTCATATTCCACAAGATGCTGGTCCAATGCCCAGAAACTGAGCCAAGTTCTGTCTGGCTATCCTCTAACTTTTATGAGTGTCCTTAAAGAATCAAGTCTAAAGATAATATCAGTTTTTAACATCTAATTTTTCAATTAATTTGTATCTTATTTGTATTAATGCCTTTTGTTTTTACATTGTGTCCAAACATTTTAGTCTTCGCTCCACTATCCAGCCAATGATCCCTTGTAATAGATTTGAAAAGGAGGAGAAAATGTTGATCCAACAGACCTCACCAATACTCCAATCAATCCCTTTGTCCTAGGTGCAGGGGACATAAAGACAGAAATGAAACCATTCCTGCCCTCAAGGAGTTTGTATTCTAAAGGGGATAGGGAAGGGAGACAGCATACACTAGATAGATAGATAGATAGATAGATAGATAGATAGATAGATAGATAGATAGAAGATAGATACACAGAGTACATACTAAACAGACACAAGGTACCCTTGGAGAGAAGAAATACTAGGAGCTGAGGGGGACTGGCAAAGATCTCTTGCAGAAGGT
Organism: Potorous gilbertii; assembly: GCA_028658325.1. Classification (NCBI taxonomy): domain Eukaryota; kingdom Metazoa; phylum Chordata; class Mammalia; order Diprotodontia; family Potoroidae; genus Potorous; species Potorous gilbertii. The sequence goes on along the minus strand of CM053769.1, from coordinate 281,758,180 downwards.
GGCACATGAGCTGAGTTGTAAATAAAACCAGGGATTACAAGAGGCAGAGAGGAAGAAAAGGGAAACTCCAGATACGGTGGCTAGTCACTGAAAAAGGAATGGAGCAGGAGCCATGTGTTAAGAACAGCAAAACCAGTTTGGTTGGACCACAGAATTTGTAGAGGAGAAGAGGTAATAAGTTTAGATAGGTAAGATAATAACATAAGATGCAACTGTCCTACTAGTGTGTAAAAAGCTTTAATGCCTAACAGAGGAGTTTAAACTTGATGCTAGAGGCAATATGGAACAACCGGAATTTACTGAGAAGAATGATGATGTAGTCAGATTTATGCTTTATGAAATAATTTTTGCCACTGAATGGAGGATGAATTTGAGTAGGAAAGAGACATGAGGTAAGGAGACAAAGTAGAGTCTATTACAATACTTAAATGAGAGGTAATGAGAGGCTGAGCTAAGGTGGTGACTGGGTGAGTTGAGTGAGGGGAACATATATATGCAAGAGATAGTGCGGAGATAGAAAGGATAAGATTTGTCAACTGACTGCTACATGGAAAAAGTGAGAATGAGGAGTTCGGGGACATTGAAGTTGTAAACCTAGGTGACTACAAAGATGATAGTTATTGAGAGGGTAATTGGGAGGCTTGGAAAAAGGAGAATAGGGTTTGGGGATGGGGTTTCAGTTTAAGACATGAGGAGTATGAGACATTTATAGAGTACATCCAGTTTGAAATGCTAATATCAGCTGGTGATGTACTGGAGCCTAGGAAAGACACTGGGACTTGATATACAGATATGGGAGTCAACTGCAGACAATGATAACACTCCTCTTACACCAGTAGTCTTCCAATTCTTTAAAAATGGGAGATATATTTCCTTGTCTTTTCTCTAGGACCTAGTTTGATCTTCATAATTGTGCAACATTCAGTTTTGTTCTTCCAGTCAAATGAGCATGTATTAACTTACCATGTGTCAGACACTGTGCTGAGTAATAGGAACAAAAAGAAAGACAATCACACTGTCCCTGACCTCAAGAAGCTTACATTCTGATGGAAGAAACCGCATGTAAATAACTATGTACACACTAGATCTGTAGAGTAGATGCCAGGCAATCTCAGAGAAAATCTAGTGGGATGAGGTAGAGAAAGGAAAAGCCTCCTGCAGAAGATAAAATCTGAACTGAGCCTTGAAGGAAGTCAGGGAATCTAAGAGGCAGAGGGGAAGACAGAAAGCTTTCCAAGCATGAGGGCCAACCAAGCAAAGGCATGAAATTGGGAGATGGAATGTCATTGTGATGAACAGAGTAGCCCGGTGTAGTTGGGTCACTGAGTGTATGGAGTGGATTGAAATGATCAGAAGACTGGAAAGTTAGGAATGTGCCAGGTTCTGAAGGGATTTAAATGTCAACTGACTTTACAGCTATCAGAGTTTATTGAGTAGATTGATGATGTGGTCAGACTGCACTTTAGGAAATTCTCTTGGGCAGCTGAGTGGAGAATGGATTGCAAGAAGGAAAGAGGAGGCATGGGAACCGATGAGAAGGTAGTGTTATGAAGGTAAAAAAGACTTGACAAAACAATGATCATAGGAGGTGAATGAGAGTGAAGAGTTGAAGGTTGTGAGCCTGAGTGACTGGGAGGATGCTGATGTTTTTAATAGCAATAGAAAGTTCAGAAAGGGGAAAGGTTTGGAGGTAAAAGAAAATGAGTTCTCCTTGGATATTTATTGTAATCATTGTTCACATTGCTTTCCTGGTTCTACCCTGGTTTATCTAACTCTCTGAAGTCTTTATAATTCCCACGATTCTCTGGATTCTTCATATTTGTAATACCGTAAAAAAATGATTTATCCTATTCCATTCATGTGTTATAGCTTATTTAGCCATTCTCGATCAATGGGTATCTACTTCAATAATAATTTATTTCTGTATGTTGTGATATCCCATTTGATCCTTATTGAAAACTCTGGGAGGTAGATAAGACAGGTATACTTATCCCCATTTTACAGATGAGGAAGCCAAGGTATAGAAGAAGTGTACTCTTTAGCATTTTTATCACTAACTTGGATAAAGGCACAGATGCTCATCAGATCTGTAGCTGTTACAACACTGTAAGGGACAGCTAATGTAATGGATGATAGAACCATCATCCTAGAAGATCTTGAGAGGTTAAAACATTGGATGGGATAAAATTCATTAGAAATAATGCAAAGATTTATATTTGGGTACAAAAAACCTGACTTCACCAATACAAGTTGGTTTTACATGTTTAATTAGCTGGTGTTCTGAAAAATGATTTGGAGGTTTTGGTGGACTGGAAGTTCAGTATGTGTCAGCAGGATGTTCTAGCATTTCTGCACTGCTTAGAGAGAAGCAATAGCATGTCACCCTCATCTGGAGTATTGTGTTCAGTTCTGGGCACCACTGTTTCAGGGATAGCAATAAGCTGGACAATATCCAGAAGAGAACCACCAGGATGATGATTGACCTTGAAGTCTAGTCATATCAGAATCAGTTGAAGGATCAGTCTGAAGAAGAGATTATTCTAAGAAGATGCAATGGCTGTCTCCAGGTATTTATCTAAAAGGCTATCATGCAAAGAAGGCATTTGATTGGTTGGGTTTTTTTAACCTAGAATACAGAACCAGGAGCTATTAGTGGAAGCTGCAAAGAAGTCAATTTAGGCTTGTCATCAGAAAAGAATTCAGACCAGTGAGAGCTGTCCAAAAGTGGAAATGGCCGTCCTAAGTAGTGGCAGGTTCTCTCTCCAAGTAGAGGGATGATTGTTTGTCAGGTGTATTATAGTAGGAATTCCTTTCATGTTAAGTTGGACTGAATGGCTATTAAGTCCCTTCCAATTCTCAAATTCTGTGATTTCATTCTAGATTAAACAGCAAGGGTCAGAAACAGGGTTCAGATCTAGGTTTTAATTCTAAGTCTAGTGTTCAACAGTACCACAGAGTTGCCAAACACTCATTCCCCAAATAAAATGAGACAGAGAGAGACAGAGTCAGAGAAAGAGAGACAGACTGAGACAGAGAGATGGGTATAAATTGTGCCACGCCCTCTCTACCTAGAGGGCTCATGCATTTGCAAACTTAACAGAGATCCTTTTTTCTGAAGTCTTTGCTTGGGGCTGCCAAATTAGATTTATGCGACTGGATGGCATGAATGTCCTGTTCTCCCATAGGTGGTATCTGGCACAAGAGTGGCAAAGGGTTAAAAAAAAGGGCTGCACAAACAATGTCACAATATGCTGCCTTGAAATGTCCTAATTATAGAGAACCATTAAGATACAGTGCAGATTGAAGAGGCTGATTCGCATTAAAACACCCATGATGTTCAAATAACTGGTTGGCTGAAGATGAGCTCTAATAAATTACTATGTTTTGATATCAAAATGAAGCAAGGTTGCAGAAATTTCCCAGGGCAGGTGACAGAAGTCATGTTAAAATCTAAGTACTCTCAAATGGCAGGGAATTACAGTGAGCAGAATTTCACCACTCTATTATAATCTTCCCTTGTCCTCACACCCAATGTTGGTATCCGGTGATGCAAAAGATGGGCTGCTAGATGTTGCTGGTCCTTTAGCTTGGGCTATTATGCTGGTCTGTTTGGAAGAGAGCCAGGCCTAGAACCAGGGAAGTGGTCTTTCTCTCCTTAAATTTTTCATAGAAATAATAATAGCTGCCAGCTGACATTGATATGAGCTCTAAAATTTGCAAAGTCCTTTACATATATTCTCTCTTATTTAAACCTCATATCAGCTCTGTGAGCTAAGCAGTGCTACAGTACCATCCTCTTCCTTTAAGGAGTTTAAATGACTTGCCCATGATCAAACAGCTATTAAGTGTCAGAGGCAGGTTTTGAACATAGGGCTTCTCAGTTCCAAACTTATCAACTATACTATGTTGCCCAGGTCTCACTTTTGCACATCTATACTGTCTCCTCTGTAATAATAACTTATGTGCATGTCACTGCCCTCATTTGATTATATATGCTTAGATTGTGTCCCCTATTACTTAGCAAAGCGTTTTACAAATAAATGGTTGTTGGATGAATGAATGAGAAACAATCTTTTTATGGAAATAGTATTTTATTTTTTCCAATTACATGTAAAAACAATTTTCAACATTCTTTTTTATATAAGATTTTGAGTTCCAAATTTTTCTCCATCCCTCCCCAATCTGATATAGGTTATACATGTGCAAATATGTAAAACATATTTCCACATTAGAATAAGAAACAATCTTAAGAAATTGGAGAGATTGTTTAGGAATAATTTAGTAAATTTTACTAGAGATGTATCTGATAACACAGTGCAGATAAAGGAAGGCAAATGAAGTTTGGGGTCATTGGTTTCACTTGCCTGTTTCTAGGATGAAATCTTAGCTCCTCAGCTCTCTTGGCTATGGTCAGTAGAAGTCTCAGCTCATCCCTCTAAATAATAAACACAACAACTAACATTTCAATGATGTTTTATAGTGACAGAACTCTTCAATATTTCATTTGATACCCTTAAATACTGTAATGCAGGCAGGATAAGATTACTAGTTCCATCCTATAGATGAGGGAACAGTCTCAGATGGAAAGTGACTTGTCCAAAGATCACCTAATATACACTAAAACTGGAGCTCAGACCCAGGTCTCCTGCCTTCCCATTCTGTACTATGCATATCTTACCATATTGTCCCTCCAAAAAAATGAAAATACAGCTTTAGGAGAAGCATTCACACTTCCCAAACTGGTTCCCCCACTGAAGACCTCTCATGCACTCCTCAGTTTTCATCTTCTTAGTTCAGATTCCTGATCTATCTTGAATTATGTTCAGGGTTAGATGCTTCCTCAAAGCAGACTGGATATGTGGTTTCTCTGAGCCACTGAAGACTGTTTGTGACCCACTATCATAGATTTGTTCATGTTGTTTCTTATAAACCAGTTCTGGGGAGACCAAAAGGATTTAGTAGCATTAAGCAGTCGTTTGGCTAGATCTCTCTTAATTAAAGGTTTGCCTTTAATTCCTATGCCATGGGTATGGTGCTTTCATTCACATGGATAACTTTGACTTGAATTTGCCTAGAAAGAACTCCTGGGAATCAGGAAACATAGTTTCTCATTCCCTGTAACTAGCTACCTGATCTCTGAAGAATCATTTCATTTTTCCAAGCCTCATTTTCATCCTTTGCTTTTTAAAATTCTGTGATTCATTTCATTCAAGCATCTGTTACATATAGAGCAAATGAAATAGTAGATGTAAAATAACTGACTACATAAAGGCTTAGCTTCATTGCTGTTACAGAGAGAGCACTCTGCTAGGTGTTCCAGAGATGAAAAGTTTATTTAGGACAATGTCCTTGCCCTCTAGTCCAATAGCGAATGAAACACACATGGCCAGGATGTGCAATGTTACATCATTAATGCTACCGAAAGGGGCAAATGAATTCACTTTGTTTTCTTACAGGACCAGGAAGGACCAAACTGTTGGAAATATCTGCCCTCTAGTGGCAATTATATATCTAGTTCTCAATTTTGTGGCCCTTCAAGAGACAAGCCTGGCTTACTTGAGAGGAAGACTGGGGAGAGGGGGGGAGTGAGATGCTCTCCTAAGAAGGGAAACCATGGGTAGAATTGACATTATTTCCCATTTGCAGCACTGTTGGTCTGGGTGCTAATCAATAACCTCAAAAATGTAGTGTGTGTCCCTCTTCTGTGGTCAAGTGTTTCTTGAACATCTGTGAACAAGTTGTACTATGGCTAAGTGGGTAAGGCAGAAAGGAAAGTCCAGAACACAGCAACTAGGATAACATTTTAATTTCAGTTATCCTAAATTAGACTCTTAAAGCTCAAGGACTGAAGAGGACAATCTGTGTTTGACCATCTCATTCTACAGTTGTGGAAACTGAGACCCAGAGACTTTCTTAAAGCATGACAGTGATAATCTGCAACACAAAAACATTAAGGTCTTAACTCTAATACACCGCATTTAGAATTTGTTGTTGTTCAGTCATGTTCAAATCTTCATGACGCCATTTGTGGTTTACACTGCATTGCAGTTGAATTGAAAGATCAAACATTTTATAAAAGCAATGAATTTTAGATTTGGAAATGATCTTAAAGAAATTATCCAGTCTGACCCCCTCATTTTACGGAGAAGGAAAATAAGACCCAAGGAGGAGGAAGTGATTTGCCCAAAAGCATGACTGGGGCCAAATTGGAGGTAGGACCTCATTCTCCTGTCTCATGAACAATTTAATGTCCTTTCCACCCCTCTTCAAATTTTCCCAGAACATTTTATATTATACTCTACTTCATGTCACAGTTATTTGTGTATCTGCCATCTCAGATTAGATTAGATGAGAAATTCTTTGAGAACAGGGACTGACCATGCTTTAGAGAGGAATAGGAGGTGTAAGCATTTACAATGCAATAGGAGGGTTTCAAAAAATTGAATTCCATCTTCACCAGAATTTGTAGTCCAGAGACGAGACAGACACACAGAGACAGAGAGGGATAAAGAGAACTGAACTGTGAAATGGAGAATAAAGCACATTGTTAGTGTAACCTGAAAGCAGCAGCTTGTTACCCCAACATATCTAGTTTCCTTTGCAGATACAGGACAACACAGCTTGCTGCTGCTTCTTGAAGCCCAGCCCCAGAGGAAGCAGTTACCCTGAGATTTGCTTAGACTTATTAGTCTGTTTAATAGAAGGATTCCCCACTTAATACATTTTTTGTTTGGTTATTTTCTGCTGTTGGTTTTCTTTTGGTGTTTTGGTTTTTTTTTTTCAGATTTCATAGGGATAAGCTTAAAGACTTAATTCTAAATGCCCTTTTCTTCTTCTCAGAGATTTGAGACTGAGAGCACTCAGTAAATGAGCTTCCTGGTTGTTCTCTGTTTACTGTAATTATGTTTTCTTTGTGTATTCAGGTTTTTTCTTTGTATATCTTACCACAGCTATTTTTTTTCACATGTTACAGAGGTATTGGCCCCTGACAGAACTCATTGTATATGACTGATCTAAACACACACACACACACACACACACACACACACACACAGGCAGAATCCCCTCTGATAATGACAATGAACTATTTCTATCAAACTCTGGGACATTGCAGAGCCTCCTACATGAGCTCTAAAATCATTGCAAAGCGTTTAGCTTAATTATTCACACAGGAAAAAACTAGTGGATGAAGAATGTTTATTATCCAGTTAATCATAGGCTGTTGGATGAACAGTAATAAAAAAAATGATATTGATAAGGTGCTTTAAAGTTTGCAAAGTACTTTATATAAATTATTTCATTTGATACTCACAACAACCTTATAGGTAGATTGTGGGTAAATCTAAGTAAGTCTACCCTTGTGGATAGATTTATTTTACAGATAAAGAAACTGAGACTCAGAGAGATAAAGTGACTTGCCCCAGAGTGCCTTAAGTCTCTGAAGTGGAATTTATACCAATTCTATGCTGAGTCCAATGTTTAAACCAATGCACTGTGAATGGAGCTAATAGACGTTAAAAAAGAAGAAACAAGAGCATCACCCCCCCCCTTCGATTTATTTACATAAGTAAATAAATTAAATTCAATAATTTAAGGAATAATGAACATTACTGCAAGTTAAAAATCCAATTATCCATCCTCCAGAACAAAAGATTTTAGCACTCGAAGACCCTCCTTGGAAATTAACTGCAAAGAATCATGCTCCTGTCGATCATTTCTTCAGCAAGGAAGACATTGGCCAGCCTTCCATTTTTCATTAGCACCTTAAGCAGCATCAGATATTTAGAAAAAAAAAACTATGATTTTTCATTAAAATAATTTTAAAGCATACATTATATATAATATATGTGTATATAGGCATTACATAGATACCCATTTTATTACAAATAGCTTTATATTTTTATTTCATTTGATCCTCAAAACAACCCCATGAGGGCAATGATTTATAAAGTACTTTTGCCATTTGCGAAGATGTGTGTGTATGTGTGTGTGTGTGTGTAGACAGATATATGTGTGTATGTGGGTATGTGTATGTATGTGTGTGTGTATATATGTATATATATATACACACATATGTATACATATATATATACACACATATAATGTTTCCCAGTCGTTTCAGCTCTCTCCAACTCTTTGTGACCCTATTTGGGGTTTTCTTGGCAGATACTGGAATGGTTTCCCATTTCCTTCTCCAGCTCATTGTACAGATGAGGAACTAAGACAAACAGGGTTCAGTGACATGCCCAGGGTCACACAACTAGTAACTATCTGAGGCCAGATTTGAGTTCAGGAAGATGACTTCCTGACTTCATGCCTGACTGTCTATCCACTGAACCACCCAGCTGCCCTAAAGATGTGCATATACATAGAGACATAGATATAAATATAGACATAGATATAAAAACTCATTTGGTATGGCAACCCTACAAGGCAGCTATAATTATCCCCATTTTATAAATGAGGAAAATGAGGTTCAGAGGGTTAAGCTACTTGCTAGAATCACACAGTAAGTAGCGTCTTAGGGCCCTTCCAAATCCAAGTGCTATGGTCCTATGACTGAATAAGCTTCAGGGCCAACACCTTAACTTGAATTCAAAGTCAGCAGTTTTTCCACTCACACCTTTGTTGCTGTTCTGATTTATTAACAGCAGAACTGGGAATTGGAACAAGCCAAAGTCTTCGGACTTGCGATCCAGTGTAATTCCCCCAACACACACATGGGTTCACACAGACACACATCAGGCTACCCTTGACTTGGCAGAAGGGGAAAAGTGTAATATTTTGTTTTTAATTCACCCCCAGTCTACCTACTTTGAGTATCCAATGTCCAGCATCCAGTTTTCACCTGTCTTCTCTGTGTTTCAGTGTTAGTGGGTTTTATAATATGAATTTTTTCATTTAATAAATAGTTATAGATGTCATCAGTGAACACACTGAATTCAAGGATGTGTAGCAAATGACAAAGATTAACAGAACAGGGAAATTATGTGTTTTTTGGAGCTAAGAAAATGATTCAAAGAAACACTAATTAAACCCCTGCTGCATGCACTATCCTATGCTAGTCCCTGAGAAACAGGAGGATAAAGAAGGTAATGTCGGTGCATGCAAAGAGGATACAATCCCATAATGATGATAAAAGAATACCAAATGCACTAATAATACAAAAGCAATCATTTATATTGCTCCTCAGAGTGTGCAAGCACTTTATAAATATTGCCTTCTTTTATCCTCATAACAATCCTGGTGTAATTCTTAACTCCATTATATAGATGAGGACACAAAGGTAGACAGAGGTTCAGTGACTTGTCCTAGGTCACATAGCTAGAAAACATCTGAGGTAGGATTTGAACTCAGGGCCCCTTACCAGTTCTCTCTCGAATCCACCAGTTTGCCTGCAGGTCACTTTTGTTAGATACTTTGTAACTGTAAAACATTATATGTGTCCATTACTGTTATTAGCAACCATTATGATAGTGATAAACACTTTAACACTTCACTGTGCTATACATACTCTCATTTTTACAGGAACTGTGAGTAGTGAACTCAGGCTGCTGTATAAATAAAAGCATTCTTCTGCATTGTGCTACGATCTAAATATTAGTCTCTTACAAGGAAGGCTCTGCCTACTAATGTTATGATTTACCGTTGATGGATAGGATTGCTTTATCTTTCCAGCGTCTTCTTTTCTTTTCTTGGCTGTTGGAAGTTTCTTCTTGGCGATAGGCTGGCATCAAGAGCCTGAATTTAGACTCTAAGGAACCATGACATTGACTGTGCATCCCTCTTAGCATTCCATGATGCATTAAGCACATGCCACAAACTCTAGAAATGCATGGATTTTTGTCAACTCTGTCCTCCTCTTGCCCCAGGAAATCTTGGTCCAGAAGGATCTGGAAGAAAACTGGCTGTGGGAAGGAGCCAAAGGAGAGGTGATTGGAATTACCAGGGACCACCTTGCCCTCTAATTAAAAGAGTAGCTCACTCTTAAAAAATGAATTTTTTTCAATCAATAGAATTCACTCTCTAGAATGACTTCCATTTATATAGGACTCTTCTGCGGAAGTCCCTTCCTTCAAGACCCAGCTCAAATTGCCTTCCTCTATTGGGACTTACTGACATTCACTTTCCTATCCCCTCTCCACTCTCCCCCCATCAAAATGATCAGAGACTTAGAGCTAGACACAATCTCAGGGACTAAGTAAGTGAATTCCCTCAATTTATAGAGAAAAGGGAAAAATGAAGCCTAGAATGGTTAAATGACATTCTCAAAGTCACTCTTCCCCAAATTTCTCACAGTACTTTGCCTTTTGTGTACATAGTACATGTTGTATTTCTACACACACACACACATTAAACTTAATGAGCTCCTCAAGAGCAGTGACTCACTTTTTTGTCTTGAAATCCCATACATAGTAGGTGCTGAGAAAAATGTTTGCTGAATTGTTGGTCATGTCCAACCCTTCATGATCTCATTTGGGGTTTTCTTGGCAAAGATACTGGAGTGGTTTGCCATTTGCTTCTCCAGCTCATTTTACAGATGAGGAAGCTGAGGCAAACAGGGTTAAGAGACTTCTCCAGGATGGCACAGATAGTAAGTGTCTGAGGCCAGATTTGAACTCAGGAAGCTGAGTTTTTCTGCCTGGCGCTTTATGCACTGTGGTGCCACCTGGCTATCATTTGCCAAATTGCGTTATTTATATATTATTCTGTACAACAAACCAGTTGAGTCCAGGTCATCATCATCCCATTATCCTTCTTTTATAGAAGAACCAAGGTCCACTCAGGATAAGTGATCCTTGCTCAGGATAACACCGTTAAGAGGTGTGAGAGCTGCAACTTTTATGCAGGGATTCTGCTACCAACATGCCAGCATACTTTTCCCTGTGCCATTCTGTGTCTCTGAACAAACCCTCCCATACACACACACCCCCCAAAAAGTAAGAGAAATGGAAACTGGCCTATTTGGGGGAGGAAGGAGTCCTTGGGATTAGCAACAAATACGCATGTGTATATGTGCAAATACATGTGTAAGTTACATGTAAATGTGTGTGTTCATCCTTCATTGCCAAAGAAGACCATGTCATCAGAGAAATAATGACATGACTTGCACTTGACTTTGTTTGGAGTGAGGGAGAGCTGTGCAGGTCACCAGCCTCACTTCTCCTCCAGAGCCATCTGAATCCAGTGACCAGATATTCATCAGGATGACTGGAGATGACCCAGGATGAGGCAGTTGGGGTTAAGTGACTTGCCCAAAGTCACACAGCTAGTGTGTCAAGTGTCTGAGGTGAGATTTGAACTCAGGTCCTCCTGACTCCTGCACTGGTGCTCTATCCATTGCCCCCATGTAAATGTATACTGTATGCATATGTGTATGTATGAGCATGGCTATAGCTATGTTGCCTCAGTTTCCTCATCTGTAAAATGAACTACAGAAGGCAATGGCAAACCACTCCAGTATCTTTGCCAAGAAAACCCCAGATGGGGTCATGAAGAGTCAGACATGACTGAAATGACTGAACCACAACAACATAAATATGAATATGTGCATGGATTCATGTATGTAAACACATATGTGTAGATGTATGAATGTGCATGTATGTATAAATGTACATGTGCATGAATATAGATGTGTACATTGCATGTAAGTGTATGTGTGCACATGTATGCATGTATACTATTATATCTGTATACATGTATATGTATATACATTTGTATATTATATGTGCATGGGTGTGGGCGTATATACAGATGAAGAAACTGAGGCAAACAGGGTTAAATGATTTGCCCAGGATAACATAGCTAGGAAGTATCTGAGGTCACATTTGACCTCAGGAAGCTGAGTATTCCTAACTCCAGGCCTGGTGCTCTGTGAACTATGGCATACATATATGTAAACACATTTGTGTATTATATGTGTATGGGTGCGTCGGTATATATATATATACGTACGTGCATATGTGTATCTACATATAAATATATGTGTACATGTATATGCAGATGTATAAGTATGTGTATCTGAATCTGTATATTTGAATCTTGTGTGCTTATGTAAATACACATATGTTCCTTCATATACACACATGTCTGTGTGTGTGTGTTCCAGAACTACACAAGCCTATGTAGATGTGAGACTCTATGATCCACACTTACGTTTCAGGAAAGATGGCCCTGTTGAAAACAGAAATTCTAGACGCCTTTATGCAAATAAAGGATTTGAACAGCTGTCATGTGGAAAAAGGATGATGTTTGCCTGGCTGGGCACCAGAAGAAAAATTGGGAATAACAGCTGGAGTTTGCACAGAGACAGGCTTAGCTTAATGTCCTGAAATACCTTGCAGACAGTCAGAGCTATCTACAAGTGAGGACTGTTTGAGAAGGCTGTGGCTTCTCCATCACTGGGCACCTTCAAACAAATGCTGGATAATCACTCGTCAGGGTGTAGAGTATAAGGGCCTTGAAAGCAAGGGCTGCTCTTGGTGTTATCCTTGAATTCTCAACGCCCAGCATACAGGAGATGCTTAACTGAATGAGTCAGGAGCATTTTTTAAGATTACCACGTCCCAGGCACTATGCTAAGTGTTCAGGTACAAAGACAAAGGTAGGAAAGCCCTAGCAGCTGAAGGAGCCCAGGACTTCTCAGAGGCAGAAGAAAGCAAGAACGAGGGGGGCATGGAAGAAAGTGATGTCAGACAGCTGGAACAATGGGGAGTGGCTGGGCTGTTTAAATGCCAGTTTATATGGGATCTTGGAGCAAAGCATGGAGTCCCTGGAGCCTACTGAGTAGGGGAGAGCAATGCTCAAACAAGCCCTGTAGAAAGGGCCTTTCAGTAGCCATGTGGCATATGGCCTGGCCTGGGGAGGAGCCTGAGGCAAGGAGGCCAGTGCAGAGGCGATTTATGAATCAGTGGGCTTAAGGGGCTCCTCAGGAAGCTCACCCTTCGGGTGGGCTTCCCTGACAATGAATATTTCAGCTGCACTCCCTTTTTTTTCTTTTTCATTAATTTATTTTAAATTTAAATACTAAAACTTAAATGCACAATAAGAAAACAAAAAGAAACATAGTGTAAACCAACTTAAATGCAAAAGAAGAAAAGCACTGCCGTGTACACAGCAGAACATAAAAGAGGATTCAAAATATATGACAATAAATTTCCATTCCAAGAAAACCTATATAATAAATTCTACACAGTGTGTTGAAAGTTGTCCATCTTTGCTTCCTTCTACTATATAATATTTATAGTATTTTAGAAATATTATGAAGTTAAAACAGTTGGAACCCATATTTTATTTTATTTTTTGGAGGCAATTAGTGTAGAGTTGACTTGTCCAGCTATTTTATAATAGTTTTCTATTGTTTTCTGCTATGCACTTTTTACTTTGTTCTTTTTTCCCCCTCCCTCCCCCCCAAAGAGGTTATGATTAAGCATGGATGCACATATATAATGTGTACATGTATAAACATATATGTATGTATATGTATGCATACGTATACACATGTGTATACACACAAACCTATATACATACATATATGTGCCTACATACATATACTTAGACATCTTTAATAATACTCATATACAGACATGTATATTAATATATGTCTATGTAAGACCATACTATATTTGTCCTCTCTTTCTCTGAGGGTGAATAACGTCTTCTTTCATAGGTCCAAGTCTTTCCATATTTTTCTCGATCCACCAATTCATCCATTCCTATACCACAGCAATATTCTAAATTTATTCTATCTGGTTATGTGAAGTAGTCAGAAACAATATTGTACTTATTTTTCAGTAATGTCCTGATAGTATGTGTTTGAGCATATTGCAAAGCACACTGGATTTAAGTCTAGAACATTTGGATTTGAGTCTTGGCTATGACACTTCCTAACTGTAATTTTAGGCAAATAGATTAACTGCTCTGAACTTGTTTTCCAATCTGTAAAATCTGTAAAATTAAAGAATTAGAATCCATGAGCTGGGGTAATAGAGTTTAGAGCTGGAAAGGAACATGACCTGGGCTGGGATCTCACTTTTAGTAATGCCTGCGTGACACTGGGCAAATCACTTCACTCCTTTGGGCCTCATCTGCAAAGTGGACTGAGCTCCCTTCCCACTCTAGATCTATTAGTCTGTGATCTAGTTTCCCATTCCCAACTGAAGGAAACTGAAGCCCACAAAAATTGTGGTACTTGCTCAAAGTCCTGCCAGTAGGAAGTTCTAGAATCAGAATTTGAATCCAGTCCCATAACTATAACATCTTGTGCTCTTTTCATTATATCATGCGGACAATAAGTAGATATACAGTTGGGGTCATAACCAACAGCTGGACCCTATATCTTATTTTGCTTTTTGGAGGCAATCAGGGTAGAGCTGACTTGCCCAAGATCACATAGCTAGAATCTGAGACCGGACCTGAACTCAGGTCCTTCTGACTCCAGGGCTGGTGCTCTATCCACTGCACCACCTACCTGTCCTGGTGGTACCCTATAGTTTGCAAAGAAAAACTTGACTCAATATAAAACCTCTAAAAGTTTCCAGACTGTAAGTCAGACTCTGATGAACTCAGAGGCAGGAGACTGGGGATGTATTCCAGGTTTTACCCCTACCATGTAACCTAGAGCAGGTCATAAAATTGAAGCACCTGGTGGCATCAAGAGAACCCTGACCCACAGAGTCAGGAGTTCTGGATTTGAATCATCCCTCTGAAACTGACTGGTGATACGGTCACGGGCAAGTAGGTTTTCTTCTCTGGATCTCAGTTTCTTCATCTATAAAGTGGGGGTAATAAAATCTGATATACCAACCTTGAAGAACTTTAGTAAGGACCAAATGGGCTAATGTCTGTAAAGTGGTTTGCAGAGTTTTGTAAAGTGCATTATAAACATCAACTAGTATCATTGCTATCACCTGAATCTCATTCACCTTATCATATGTGGTTAATGATACCTGCCCTGCTTTTCTTACAACACAAGATAATGAAAGGAGGTGGAGGTAAAAGATGATCTCTTACTATCACACTATAAATCTGAGGAATTACCTCTTAGAACTATCAGCAACCTTGGTCATGTGTGGTCTAATGCACTTATTTTATAAAGAAGGAAACTGAGGCCCAGAGAAGAGAAAGGACCTCTTCATGGTCACATGGTCAGTTAGTGTCAGAGACAAGAACTATAAAAAATAAGAGTAACTCAAATGATATAGGACTTCAAAGTTCACGGTGTTCTCACAAAATTCTTCAAGTTGCTATCCCCGTCATACAGATAAGAAAATGGAAGCCTGTCCAGTTTTAAAAGTCTATTACTCTATGATCACAGAATTTTTTGAATTCTCACACTTTGGGTAAATCTCTTTCCCATTCTGAACCTTAGTTTCCTCACCTGGAAAAAGTTAAGAGTTTGGATCAGATAATTTCTAAGGCCCTTTTTCTTTGGAAGGTTTTGTAATTTGACACCTTTAGAGTTTATGCAGAACATGTGAAACTATTTTCTAACCCACCATAACCTATAAAGCTTTAGTTGCTTATACAGGTTTCCCAAGGGTCACAGCAAGTAACAGTGCCAATGTGTTTTTATTAATCTTTGTGGCAGTGATAATTTCATCAACTTGCTTCTCTTGTTTCAACCCCACACAGACCCAGATCATGCAATTCACAGGCACATCCCATGCTGCTCATAGTTACATAGGGTCAGAAAAAAACAGCAACATTGGGTTCTTTGTCAAGAACAGGACTGAAAACCGCCAGATCTGGTGGTTCTGGGTGAGTGTGTGTGTGTGTGTGTGTGTGTGTGTGTGTGTGTGTGTGTGTGTGTGACAGAGAGAGAGAGAACATTTACATCTCTCTTGGCCTTGATTCCACCCCAGCCTGCTCTCTGTGGGAGAGAGAATTACAACTCACAACAATGACTTGTGTTTATCTTAGATTAGAATCTGGCCCTGAACTCCTGAGCTGGGCTGTTTCCTTTCTCTGGACAGACTGGGGACTTTTCCAACACGTCACTTAGTTATTCTCCTCTGACTTAGAAATGAACAGACCCTCTCCCGAGTTCTCAGTCAAGAGTATTGATAATTGTTTTAAAACACTACAATGATAGCAATAACATTATTGAATTCCTCCTTTGTGTAGCACATTGTGCTAGGCCTTAGGGTGGGAAGGGGGCAGGGTGATGCCCTTTTGATAATTTGAAATCCTCAGGTCACAGGATCATAGATAAAATTTAAAATCAGAAGGGAAATTAGAGATCTCATTTTTAGAAATCTAGTCTAATATTCTTAATTAAACCAAAATCAGGTCCTGATATGTGAATCCCTGAATGAGTTTATACACACTGTCACTGAGACATAAGAGACAAGCCTTAGAACACTGTAATGTGAAACATGACACTAAGTCATACATCAGGAAGGTACAAAATTAAGTACAATGTGAGATCTCAGACAGAAGCTCAGTCTGAAGGGGAAGGTCTGTACCAGCTGGGGGAATCTTTGGAGGGCTTTTCAAAGGTGGTCTTTAAGCCGGACTTAGAGGATGGGTCGGAACTCAGTAGGTAAAAGCAGAGAAGAATATTTCAGGCATAGAGAACAGGGGGAGCCAAGACACAGAGGTGGTTGAAAAGCATGTCCACACCCCACAGATGGCAAGTAGCCCAGTTAGGCTGGAGCGTAGAACACATGAAGGGGAGTGATATGTGTGATAAGGCTGGAAGGGTCAGAGTGGTATCAGAAAGGGCCTTGAATGACAAGTTTTCCCCCATGAGCAAGGGGTAAAAATAATCTTTGGAAACTTGTTACTCTGTGACAAACTGGAAAGTGAATGGACATTGGCAATGTCCCCAGTCCAAGGTAAATCTCTCTTACCAGCCTCACCGTCGACACAGTTTAGAATCTAAAATCAAGCAAGACACCCCATGGGTCTTGACAAATGAAGCTCCTTATTCAAACTACAAGAATAAAAATATGGATTCCCTTAGGATTATTCCTTCTGTCCTAGGGCTCTTTCATCTGAGCTTCCCCACATAGCTGAAATGATCAAGGGTTCCAGAGCAAGTTTTCAGGCTATAGCCTGAAAAGAAAGGAGATAAAGAAATGACTGGTTGTGTCTTGTCATGACAATGGACCAGTGTTACTTCATAACTTACAGGATTCAGAACTAGAAGAGATCTTAGAGGTCATATAGGCAACCAACCACCTCATTTTACAGATGAAGAAACTGAGGTCCAGAAAAGGAAAGTGAAATCTCCACGGTCATACAAGTAAAAGAACTAAAATTTTAAAAAAAACAAGTTTGGGGTTTGCTTTTTCCTCCAAATCCAATATTCTTCACAGGGATGTGTTATTTTAGCAATCAACCCTCCAAAAGCAAAGCCCACTTTTAAGTTTAATGTGCATATTAAATTAATTAAATTTAGTAAAGTAATAAATAAAATAAGATAAATGCAATTTAAATATAAAATATATAAATATATATTATTAATATATAAATATATATTATTAAATATATAAATATATATATTCTAAAATATATAAATAATTTAATTCAGTATGCATCATCTTTTTTTTACATCTAGACAAACTGAGTTCTAATTTGTTGCTTGCTGATTTTGGAGGTGTACATACTCACACTGAAAATTTAACAATTGGCTCTCCTGAACCTTTTGGAGCTGACTCCATGTAAGGTTAATGGTGGGTGAGGGGAAGAGTTAAAGATCTTCCCTGCCTATTAATAGGCCTTAGATACCTTTTGTTAATTCATGAGAGTTGTGTCCTCCAACCCTGAAAAGAGTGTATATATATTTGAAGCCCCCCCAGCTTTGAAAACTCAGATGCTGGTGCTTCTCTCTCTGGTAACGATGTATGAATGGTCTATGATCAGACAGCTGAAAGCCCTGTCTGTTGATCTTTATTTCTCTATTTGTATTTTCTCTGAAGTTCAGGGTGCTAACTTTTTCCCCTGAACTAAGTGAATGATACATGTGCTTGATTAAAATAGATTGCTGACCCCTCAAAAGTTGCTTTCCTTTCAGAAAAAGCAGATCTAAGAACCTGTACAACAGGCCTTCCTGTGAATGCTGTGCTCCTTGCTGTTACACTCTATTACATCACTCGTACTATACCATATCCCCTATCCCTATACTCTCCAAAAACTGGCTAGAGCTGATAGCATGTTATAGTGAGGTTTAGATTCAGGGGTGTAAATTTGAACCTTACCTCCGTTACTTATTATCTGCGTGAACTTAGAAAAGCCTCAGTTTCTTTATGTTTATGAGAGGGTTGTAGCAGATGATCTTCACCACCGCCAGGCCTATTAAAGGGCCTTAAAAGTGATCTAGCCCAATGCCTTTGTTTTACAAAGGAGGAAACTGGATTTCAAAGATGGGATATGATTTACCTCCAGTCACTGCTGAGTAGTGGCAATGCTAGGACAACAGAGCATGTCTCCCCATACAACAATTCCATGTATTTTCCATTTTACTCTCTACTATGATTCTCCAACCAGACACACTGGAATGCCCACCCCTAAGTAATCCCAGTGCATGCTGCCCTCAGAATAGACCTGGCTCTGACAGGAAATAGGCCTCAGTTTCCTCATCTGGAAAATAGAGTGATTGGATAAAAGGTGGCCTAAATCAGAGGCCAGCAACCATCTCCCAGGGTATAGAACCAAAATGTAATGGGGAGGTATCTGACAAAATAAAATTAAAATACAATAAATGATTTCACATTTTAAAACTGTCAGTATGCTGCCTCTCTCAGCATGGATCCTTATGTATGGATCAGTGGCTCCCATTTCTAATTTGATTTTGATACCATTGGCCAAATGACCTTTGAGAAAGACTCTCAAAGCTGAAACCAGAAACTAGAAGAAACATTATTTCTCTACATTGAGATTCTTTTTTTCCCCTGAAAGTCTTGGTCACAGTGAGGGCCCTTCTGCTAGAGATTACCCTGAAAGCAACGGGAACTGAGATTACTTACACATAGAAGACAAGTAGCCTGTGTGCACTTAATTGCTAACATTTATAAAGCTCTAACTACGTGCCAGGACTGTGCTAAGTGCGTACAATTATTGTCTCCTCATCTTTATAACCACCTTGGGAGGTAGGTGCTTTTATCTTCATTTTATAGAGGAGGAAACTGAGGCAAACAGATTAAGTGACTTGCACAGTTAAGTGCCTGAGGTTGCATTTTCCTTGGCTCTTTCTGACTCCAGGCCCCCGGGCTCTATCCACTGCACCACCTAGCTACTGCTGAATTCAAAGGGGCAGCACAGTTTTATCTCTTACGTTGATGTGCGTCAGAAAGAACTCCCCTCTGCTGTCTTTTCTTGGCAGGAAAACAAAAGCCAGATACTTGTGCCTGGAGGCAGATGGCCATGCTCCTTGACTCCTGTTCCCCATTCATGCTTCCAAAGCCATGAAGAAGATGTTCAAATTCTTTTCATATGCAAAATGAGTGACTTTCCCAGAAACTTGGACAAAACCAGATCTGCTGGGAAAGGGCAGGTGTGTTTATGCATCTATAAGGGTCAAATTTTCTGCACAGGTTTTATAAAAAGGAACCTGTTATATGCTTTTTAGAGTGAGGGAAATGCAAATATCTGCCAAAGACCAGAAGGCTATTTAAGTTCAGGCTGAAAAATCAGGCACAGAGTTTCTGCTTTCAATTTTGAATGGGATCATAGGTTCATAGAATTAAAAAATTCAAGTTGGAAGAAACTTCAGAAATCATTTAATCCAAAGCCCTCATTTTACAATAGAAGAAACTCCTTATTCTTCATACTTTCCCACCTTCACCCCAGCAGCCTTCTCACCTCAGGGAAGCCTCTACCCTTGAAGATCCCTCCTCAGATAGGTGAGTTCCTTCCTGGAACCACAATTTTAAAAACTGTCCAGGACATCCATACTCACTTCTCTCCAGACAGTTCTCCCAACTTTTTTACTTTGCCTCAATATGGGCACCCTTTCCCTACCTCTCCCCTATTCCCACTTTCCATTTCCTTTTTGTGTCTTGTCTTCCCCTGATGAGGTTTAGAGGTGCTGGGGATCCCAAAATATCAACACGCTGGGTCCTGCCCAAATGAATTCGACTCAAGCCTTCCTAAAGCCAAAAAAAACAAAGTTTATTAGAGATTCACCATCTTGGGTTGGCTCTTAAGGAACCTAAGCATTTGTGATGCTTGTATTCACAAGCCGACCAGATAGAATCCCAGCTAGACAAAGTCTGAGCTGGATTGAATCTGAGCACCTTCATGGAGGAGAGATGGAACTTAAATACAGAAAAGAGTATAGGAGGGATCTGGGGGTGGTCAGGTAGTCCAGGGTGATGGGAGGAGGGGTTTAGGGAGGGTCTTGAGGAGAAGTCCTAGGAGGACCTTAAGGGGACTAGGGTGACTCCCCAAGGGTTGGAAACAGCTAGAGGCAATCAGGAGATATCAGATCATGGAGGACTTGGGAAGGAAGTAGGTGGGGCAATCCAGAGATCTGGATAGGGTTGGTATGGGAATGAATACAGACCAGAATGGGAGTGGTCAGCAGCCTGGGGAATGGGGTTTTGATGGGATCAAGGGTGGGGAGTGCAACAGAGACCTAGATTTGAGTAAGAAAGGCCAGTGGGAAGATTCAAGGAGAGCTCAAGGAGCCTCCCAGAGTCTGAACCCCATCACCCCCATTAGACTGTAAACTCCTTGTCTCTCTCTCTCTCTCTCTCTCTCTCACACACACACACACACACACACACACACACACACACACACTATCCCTCTCTATTTAAGAAACTGACACTCAGAGGGATTATTTGACTTACCCATGGTGACAAGAAGTCATGAGGGCCTGCACCAGGGTTATGACAGTGTCAGAGGAGAGATGGGGTTGTATAGAAGAGATGTGAAGAAGAAACAATCGGATTTGGCAACTACTTGGATACCTAGGATATAAGTGTTATTGAAGAGACAAGAATGATGCCTATATTGCAAGACTAGGTAACTGGGAGGATGGTAGGGCCCGCAACAGTATTAGGAAATGTATAGGAAGAGGGGAGAATTTGGAGAAAAAGATAATGAGTTAAGTTTCGCATATTCTGAGTTTCAGTGATATTCAGTTTGAGATGTCCAATAGGTGATCCGTGAGATGGGAGCAAAGTTCAGGAACAAGATTAGAGTTTAGTAGGTCTGAGAATCATCTACATAGAGGTGAGATGATTAAATCCATGAGAATGGATGAGATTGCCAGAGAAATAGTATAAAGGGAGAAGAAAAGAGAGTCTATGGGGACCCTTGAGGGATGCCCACAATTAGCTGGTACGACATGTATAAGAATCAACAGTGCTTAGAGCTTGGTTAGACACTGAAGACACCAAGGTCATCTACTGCATCCTGAGCCATCACCAGTCATTTTGACTCTATCCTGCCACTGGACTATGACAACTGGAGGAGAGAGTGAGGTTGACAACTTCGTGTAACTCTGCTTCATTTAAATCCGATTTTCACACAAATCAAAAGACATCACCCATACCATTTCACCATTATGCCTCAAAGTCCTGTGGCAATAGGTAAGTAATGAAGCATCAGGTGCAAATACACTGGGAGCTATAGTCACAATCCTGCGCATAGGTGGCCCAGGCCATAGGGTTGTTTTTCACTGGAAGCAGCCATGGGACTCAGCAGCCCCCTGGGTGTCTGAGCAGCCTTTTAAGGATCACACTGTTCACCTCCTGGTATGAAGGAGGCTACAAAAGGTGCCCTAAACATTGTCTGCTTACCCAACCATGGCCTGATCATCATGGCAGGTGGGGAATCCCACTATGTGGGTAGAAACACAAAAAAATGTACAAAAACATTTGTAAAGATGATTCCACTCACCATCAGCACATGGAACATGTGCACACTAATAGACAACACAAACCCAGTAGACCTAAAAAAAGAACTGCTCTTGTTGCAAGAGAACTCAAAGAGCAGCCCTGAGTGAAACAAGGTTGGCAAACGAAGGCCAGCTTACTGAAGTTGGAGCTGGATATACCTTTTTCTGGAGTGGGCACAGTGAAGGGGAGCACTGTGAAGCTGGCATGGGTTTTGCAATCAAAACCAATCCAATCAGCAAGCTGGCATGCCTGCCAAAAGGAGTGAATGACAGGCTCATGACAATGTGATTGCCACTCGCAGGAAAACACCATGCTACCATCATCAGTGCCTATGCTCCCACCATGACAAACCCTGATGAAGTCAAAGGCAAATTTTATGAAGACCTAGAGACCCTTATCATTAATGTGCCAAAAGAGGACAAGCTTATAATTCTGGGTGACTTTAATGCTAGAGTAGGCTCAGACTACCAGACTTGCCAGGGAGTCCTAGGGAGGAATGGAGTTGGAAACAGCAAGAGCAATGGTCATTTACTGTTGAACACTTGTGTATCACATGACCTTATCACTAACACTGTCTTCTGTTTACCTAAACATAATAAAACTTCATGGATGCACCCTCACAGCAAACACTGGCATCTAATAGATTATGTGATTGTAAGGAGAAGAGACAGACAAGATGTGAGAATGACAAAGGCAATGTGTGGTGCAGAGTGCTGGACTGATCATAGACTTATCCTTTCCAAGCTAAATATTCACATCCATCAAAAGCACCAACCCCAAGGCAAAATGACTACCACAAGAATTAATGTCAATAAATTAGAGCTCTTTTCTGAGTGTGAACAGTTTGCTGCTGACTTGGAAGGAAAGTTGAGCCAACACACAGTTGGTAACAGTGGAGCTGAAGAGGAATAGGTAGCAGTCAGAGATTTGGTATAGAGCACTGCATTTGTTCATCTAGGTCAGAACACTCGCAAACACCAAGACTACGTTGTTGAAAATGATGGAGAAATCCAGAGACTGCTAAATGAAAAACAAGAACTCCACAGGATTTACCAGAAGGATAGTTCATCTACCTTTAAGAAGGCAGCATTTAATTCCATCAAAAGCAAAGTACAAGCAAAGCTTAGAGAGATGCAAGATTCCTGGCTCAGCAAGAAGGCAGATGAAATTCAGTCTTACGCTGATAGTAACAATCCAAAGCACCTTTATGATTCCCTAAAAGCTATTTATAGACCAAAAACCTATGGTGCATCACAACTACTCTGTGCTAATGGAGCCACATTGATTAGTGATAAGGACATGATCCTAGAGAGATGGCTGAACACTTCCATAGTATTCTCAACAGACCATCATCAATCAATGCTGAGGCCACTGACCATTTACCTCAGGTTGAAGTCAATCCCTCCTTAGCTGAACTCCCAACTGAAGAAGAGGTTTTGAGGGCCATTAGGCTCCTTTCATGTAGCAAAGCACCTGGTGCTGATTCTATTCCAGCTGAGATTTACAAGGTAGTGGGGATCATTGCTCATACAAATGCTGACTGAAATCAGCCACCATCACACCATTCATACATGGAACCATCAGTTACAACATATGGAGAAGTTTTGAATGCTGTGGATAAGTTCATTTACCTTGGTAGCGTATTTTCCAGGAATGTACACATTGATGCACTCATTGCCAGAGCTAGCTCAGTGTTTGGGAGACTCCAAAGAAAAGTTTAGGAGAGAAGAGATATTATTCTGACTACCAAATTGAAGATCTACAGAGTCATTGTGCTGACCTCATTATTGTATGCTTGTGAAACATGGACAGTCTACCAGTTCCATGCCAGGAAACTGAATTGTTTCCATTTGAACTGTCTTAGGAATATTCTGAGAATCACCTGGCAGGATAAGGTACCAGACACTGAAGTCTTGCTCGAGCTGAACTGCCAAGTATTCAAACTATGCTTCAGAGAGCGCAACTACGATGGACTGGCCACATTGTTCAAATGCCAAATGTACGCTTGCCAAAAAGATTACTTTATGGAGAACTTGTATGGGGCAGGTGATCACATGGTGGCCAGAAGAAGTGATAGGAGGACACTCTCAAGGTCTCTCTCAAGAACTCTGTATTTGACTGTGCGACATAGAAGACGCTGGCACAGGACTACTCAGCATGGCATGCCCACATAAGAAAAGGTGGTGTGCTCTTTGAGCAAAACAGAATTGAGACAGCACAAAGTAAACATAGGATACGCAGATTTGGGATATTCACCCCAAATATTCACACAGACTATGTGCGCATAGTGGAGCATTCTGAGCTCATATTGGTCTGATTAGTCATAGTTGGACACACTGAAATTTCACTTTACAATAGTGATGTCATTTTGATCCTCTTCAAAGACAAAGGACAACAACCAACCAGTTTGTACATAGTTATCTGTATATATTTCTATATGTG
Source organism: Potorous gilbertii (assembly GCA_028658325.1). NCBI lineage: Eukaryota > Metazoa > Chordata > Mammalia > Diprotodontia > Potoroidae > Potorous > Potorous gilbertii. The sequence goes on along the minus strand of CM053769.1, from coordinate 281,733,887 downwards.
TTTATATCTATATATGTCTATATATTTTCTCTATATCTATCTACAGCTATATATTTTATTCATATATCTATATATTTCTACATGTGTAGCTTGTACATACACATGTATGTATACCCGCACATACGTATATCCATCTATATATAAACACATAGAATAAATCAGAGATGAGGTCAGAGGGAAGGTACCAAGGTTAAAGAGGATCAGGAAAGGCTTCTGGTGGAAAGTAGATTTTTAAGTTAGACTTTAAGGAAGACATACAATAGAGATGAGAAGGGAGAGTGGAACCAGTGTAAATGCTCAGAGTTGAGAGATAGACTGTTTTGTTCAAGGACTGGCCAAGAGTCCAGAGTAACTGGATCATAGAGTATAAAGAAGGATAATAAGATGTAAGAAGATTGAAAAAGCAGGAAGGGATCAGGTTATCAAGGCCTTTAAAAGCCAAAGGATTTTATATTTGATCCTGAAGGTAATAGGGAACCACCAGAGTCTATTGAATGGGCAAGGGCCATGGTTGGACCTGTACTTTAGGAAGGTCACTTTGACTACATTGAGGATGGATTGGAATGAGGAGAAGCTTGGGGCAGAGAGAACAAACTAGCAAACTTTTGCAATAATCTAAGTGTGAATGATGTCCTGCATCAGGGTAGTGGCAGCATCAGCGAAGAGAAGGGAGCACATATGAGAGATGCTGCAAAGGTAAAATTGAAGAACTTAACAATAGGTTGGATGGAGGAGAGAGGAGTGTGTCAGAGAGAGTAAGGAGTCAAAGTTGACATCTAAGTTTGGAGTGTGGGTGATTGAGAGGATCATACTGTCCTCAACAAGTAATAGAGGTATTAAGAAGAGGAAAGGATTTGAGGGGAAAGAGAAGTCCAGTTTTTCAAAATGTTGAACTTAAACTGTCTATAGAACATCTAGGTCAAGATGTCTAATCATCAAATAGAGGTGTAAAACTAGAGGTCAGCAGAGAGGTTAGAGCTGGATCAATAGATCTGAGAATCATCTACATAAAGATGATCATTGAATTCATAGATACTAATGAGATTTCCAGGTAAAATCAGTGTACAGGAAAAAGAGAAAGGGGCCCAGGTCAGAGCCTTGGGGACCACCCTTGGTTAGTGGACATGACCTGAATGAAGATTCTGCAGAGGATATTGAGAAATGGTCAGGGAGGTAGAAGGAGGGGGCAATATCACAAAAATCTAGAGAGAAGGTGCTTGATGGTGTCAAAGACTCTAAAAAGGTCAAGAAGGATGAAGTTTTGTTTTGTTTTGTTTTGTTTTTAAAAAAAAAAAAAAGCTGTTAGATCTGGCAATTAAAGAGTCATTGGTAACTTTGGAGACAGAGATTTCAGTTGAGTGATGAGGTCAGAAGCCAGATTGCAGTGAGTTTAGAAGAGAGTGAGAGGAAAAGAAGTGTAGGCACTAATTATAGACAGACGTCTTAAGGAATAGAGCCACAAAAGAAGACAGAGATATAGCACAAAAGCTGGCAGGGATGGATCGATCAAATGAGGGTTGGTTGTTTTGAGTTCGTGAGGTGACAGAGGATACATGAAAGCTTTTGTCGGCAGCAGAGAAGCAGTCAGTAGACAAGGAGAGATCTAGTGAAGCGTCTGGACCATCCCTCAGAATAATGTTTTTAAATGCATAAAATGAAATACATGAGATTATAAAGGAAACTAAATACCGTTATCAAAAAATATTTTTTAAGCCAAATTCATGGATCTCAGGCCCTTCCATCTCTGACATCCTATAACCCTATGAGTCTGACCTTCTTTAAGACCAACAGATCAGATGGCCTCAAAGTTTATTTCCACTTTTGAAGTTGGTAATTCCAACTATAGCCCTCCTATGCCACTGAAATTAGAAGCATCATAGACATTTTTGGAGAGAAGACAATAGAAAGAAACCAAGTGAAAAATCTGGTTATTCCACAAAGCAATTTGTATGTTAGAGATCATTAGGGAATACTCCAACTAGAAACTGTGGACAGGAAGTCCACAGCCTTTTTTCAAGTTACAAATAAAACAATAAGCCTAGCAGGTGTTGTTAGATTGTATTTTTCCTCTAAGCTCAGCCATTTGGTGATCCTTTCCTCTTTGGTTGCTTCAGGAAAATGCTCAGCATAAGGTAGTAATTTCCATATCATTTGAATGGCAGTTGCAGCCCATTGATGTTAAAACTAAAATGCGAAACTACTATAATCAGTGAAATGAATGCAAATCAGCTTTCTTCCAGGAGTTTAACCCCTTGTAAGGCTTTCAGGGTTAATTTTTATCTGCTTGAAACTTAACCCAAATTCAATGCTAAGAGAAAACCCTCTAAGAGTTCCCAAAACTTTACCATAAATGTGAAATGTGAAATAACTAGTGTAAAAACACTGGTTTCAGGGTTAAGCACAGGTACCACCTCTTACACAAGAATTTTCATCATCCTCCAGGCTGTTAGGGCTCTCTCTGTCACCAAATCACACAAGATATATTTTGCACTTAAACTGTTTGCCTTACTCCGGGCTAGTGACTTAATTTGTCTGTACCTCCATTTCCTTATCTGTCAGATGAGGGAGGTAGACTCTAAACTCCCGCCTAACTAACTCAATGATCTTTCATATAATATATTTCCTGTAGAATGTAAGCTCTTTGAATGTGGGGGAACTGCTTCATTTTTGCCCTTGTATTCCTAATGCCTACCAATGTGACTGGCAAGTAGTAGACATCTCATAAATGCTTGTTGAATTAAGTGCAGTTGATTTGACATGGGTCAAATCCATTGAAGGAAATACTGATATTGATGAAATCTTAAATTCATCCACTGGGATATTGGAGCACTGTTTTAAAATAGCAAACTAAACCACTCACTAAGCATCTTAGAATGTCCCCTCAACTGCTAAGGGAGGGTGGATATGACCAAAAGCATTCCAAAAGAATTCTTCTGTCATTGAAGGATCTGGGATTTCATTAGTGTGATTGTTTCTTCCACCAATCCATACAGTAGTCCCTCTACAGCTTAATAGATAATCTTTAAGACTCACTTTAGCAAAAAAAAAAAAAAAATCCATTATCTCACAGCCCATCTGGTGAGAGATCTCTCAGGATTTAGTGAGACTAATCCTGAAATATCAGACCCATCACTGGATCCATTTTCATAGCCTTTATAGTCTGGAAGAACCTGACTGACATAGCCATGTTGACATAGCCTTGGAGAACTCAGTGTCCCTTCCGTATCACCATGAAGCATCAGAGTAGGATTCTGTGTAGGCACAAACACAAAGAGCTGTAATAAACAATATTTGCATGATAAGTAGATTAGGGAGGTTTAAGACAAAGTGCTATGTGAGGTCCAAAGATGAAAATACATGCTCCATAAATATCAGAAGAGAAGATAAATGAATTGTGTTTTCAAAGGTATGTTCAAGAGGAGGCTGACCAAAGTTAACTCCTGGTTAGCAAGGTTAAAGAATGTTTTGGCACTGAAAATGTCTCCCCATGAAGGTCATCGTTGTTGTTCAGTTGTTTCAGTCATCTCTGAGTCTTTGTGACCCCGTGTGGGGTTTTCTTGGCAAAGACACTTCAGTTGTTTGCCATTTCCTTCTCCAGCTCATTTTACAGATGAGTAAATTGAAGCAAACAGGGTTAAGTGACTTGCCCAGAGTCACACAGTTTCTGAAGTCAGTTTGAACTAAGGTCTTCCTGACTTCAGGTCTAGCATTCTATCCACTGCACCGCCTTGTTCCCATACAACATGTAAATCATGCTAATTGATAGCATATTTTAGGATGTCTGATTAAACCATGACTAGTACTTTATGCCTGAGCTACATCCTTAGTTAGATTTGAAGTTCTGTTCCTCAAGAGAAGCAACTGTTTCATTTTGGTATTTTTCTATTCGCAGGCCTCACACAATGCCCAGAACGAGAATAGGCACTTAGTAAATGCTCATTGTTTGATTAATTTGGCTTTTAAAGGGAGTCCAAAGGTGGAGAGATATGGAGAAAACTAGAACTGACAGAAATGCTAAAGGGAGAGGAGCTACACAGAAGAAGCAGGCCCATTTCCCTGGAGAAATCTTGCAAAGTGGAATACAAGATAGTGGGATAAAGCAGGTACTTACCTAAGCTATCTCAAGTTCCCCCCCAAACAACTTTAAAATAATGCCTCAAAACAAATTCTGGAGCAGTAACTTCAATAAAAGGACTAGGTGAAGAAATATTCTAGCCCAAGACAACTTAGAAGGTCAGCAAGAAAGGTCTGTCTCACTGAATTAAGAGGGTGGCACAATTCAGTGCACCTCCATGCCCAGCAAGTCAGCAAGGAGGCCCTGGGGCCCTAAATAAGTCAGCCAGCAGTGGGCCTTGGAGGCAACTGAATTTTCAGTAGTGATTTCCAGAGCTCTCAGCCCACAGATGGTAAGTGTCCTGGATAACTGGTCAGAAGGAGATTGCAGGGGACCTTGTGACGGCACTGGGTGCAGGACTCATTGCCCATATGCAGATCCAGGTCCTAGTTTCAGGACAAGAAGGAGCATTAGTACACTAGACCTCTTAGCCATGGGGGAGCAGTGACCTTGGTCACAATTCTAGGGAAGAAAAAAGTTGCTCATAGACCAGAATACAGGCAAGGAGAGCAGTGACCACACTTATTCTTAGATCATGCCATCTTGGAAGAACTGAAAACTTTTTTAAAAATTTCTTCAAAAAAATATTTACTTCAAAGATATAACAACAACAAAAACTCCCACAAATGTACAGTCTTTTTCCTCATTCCTTCAGGGGCATACTCTCTCCTAATGCTACCTTGGTCTCTGAGGGAGAGTAGGTCCTCCCTACATGGCACTGAGGCCACCAAGTTTGCATCCAAAAGTGAGCATTGCTGCTGGATGGAATTTTTCTTTCTGTCTTTCATGGCATGGATTCAGATGTTTGCCTTTGCTCCTTGGGGCATTGCCACTGGGCTAGCTGAAAAATCCAACCTGTAATGTTGGGACACAAACAGCCAGTGGACGATGTGAGCTAACATTATTGAAAGAGCTGAAAACTCACAGGACCCCAGAACTACCTCTAAAAAAAAAGAACAAAAATCCTAAGCTTCAGACAGTGTCCACTGCACACCAGGAGCAGAATCCAACTTTAACATAAAGTAAAAAGTCAAGAAATAGGCTAGAAAAATGCATAAACAATAAAAAAGGTAGCTAGCTATAGAAAGTTACTCTTGTGACAGGGAAGATCAAAAAACAATCTCAGATGAGGATAGCAATGTCAAAATGGTTACATGCAAAGCTTCAAAGAAAAACTGAGTTGGTTGCAGGCCCAGAAGGATTTACTAAGAGAGATCAAAAATGGTATTTTAAATCAAATTGAGAAGGTAGAGGAAAAATTGGAAAAAAGAAATGAGAGCGATGAAAGAGAATCATGAAAAAGCAATCATCATCTGGGTAAAGTAAGCACCCAAAATGGAAAAAGATGTACAAAAATTCATTGAAGAAAACAGCTCCTTAAAAAGTAGAATTGCCCAAATGGAAAAGTATGTACAAAAATCTCAGTGAAGAAAAACTGTAATTGGCAAGTGCAAGTTAATGACTTCATGAGACATCAAGAAATAATAAAACAAAACCAAAAGATTGGAAAAAATAGAAGAAAATATGCAATCTCATTGGAAAAACAACTGACCCAGAAAATGGATCAAGGACAGATAACTTAAGAATTATTGGACTACCTGAAAGTGATGGTGAAAATAATTAGCTAGACATCATATTACAAGAAATTATTAGGGAAAATTGGACCTGATATCCTAGAACCAGAGGGTAAAATAGGAATGGAAAGAATCCATCAATCACCTCCTAAAAGAGATCCCTGAATCAAAACTCCCAGGAACATTATAGCCAAATTCTACAGTTCTCAGGTTAAGGAGAAAATACTGCAAGCAGTCAGAAAGAAAGGATTCAAATATCAGGGAGCCACAGTTAGAAGAGTACAAGATTTATAGATCTACATTGAAGGATCAGAGGACTAGGAATATAGTATTCCAGAGGGCACAAAAGCTAAGATTACAACCAAGAATTACCTACCCAGTAAAACTAAGTATAAACCTTCAGGGTAAAAATGGATATTTAAGGAAATAGAGGACTTTCAAGAATTCCTGATGAAAAGAGCAGACCTGAATAGAAAGCTTCATTTTCAAATACAAGACTCAAGAGAAGCAAAAAAAAAAGTAAACATGAAAAAAAAATCATCATAAGGGATTTAATGGAGAAAATTGTTTACATTACTGTGTGAGAAAATGATATGTGTAACTCCTAGGAATCTTAACATTATTAGAGCCATTAGAAAGAGTCTATACAGAAAGTACAAGTGTGATTTGATTAGTATGGAATGATGTCCAAAATAAGCAAATCAAGGGGTGAGAAAGAGGGAGGCACTGGGAGAAGGGAGAGGTAGAATGGGGCAAATTATCTCACATAAAAGAAATAGAATGGGCTTTTACAGAAGAGGGGAAAATGGGGGATAGAGTGGCAGCAATGATTGAACCTTACTCTCATCAGAGTTGACTGAAAGAAGGAATAATATCCACACTCAGATGCGTAAAGAAATACAACTTACCCTACAGAGAAGTAGGAGGGGAGAGGAGATAAGAAAGGGGCAGTGCTGATAGAAGAGAGGCACTGGATTAGGGGAGGCAGTGGTCAGAAGCAAAACACTTTTGAGGGTGGAGAGAGGGAAGGAGGGAGGGAGTAAAGGAGGAAGGGAGGGGGAGAGAGAGAGAAGGATAAACAGGAGGAAAGTAGTATGAAGGGAAATACACAATAATCGTGACTGTGAATGTGAATGGGATGAACTCACCCATAAAACAGAAGCAGATAGGAGAGTGGATTAAAAAACAATAATCCTTGTTTAAATAATAATGTTGTTTACAAGAAACACACCTGAAACAGAGAGATACACATAGAATAAAGGAAAAGGACTGGAACAGAACCTATTATGCTGCAGCTAAAATTAAAAAAACAGATCATGATCTCAGACAAAGCAAAAGTAGAAATAGATCTAATTAAAAGAGATCATCAAGGAAACTAAGTGTTGCTAAAAGTACCATGGACAATGAAGTAATATCAATACTAAACACAGATGCACCAAATGGTGTAGCATCCAAATTTTTAAAGAAAAAATTAAATGAGCTACAAGAGAAAATAGATAGGAAAAGAGGAAGCACACAGAGAGGACAGGACATGAAGGCTGCCACGCCCTAACCCAAAGGAATAAGAGTCAACATCAGGAGACCAGCAGAAGCAGAAACATGGAGGGGTGCCTGAATAAACATAGGAATTCCATGATCCCATCTCCTAAAGAGAAAAAAATGCCAATTTCCTTGAGCAAGTGGAAGAGTTCAGATATAAAGGAGGAACTGAAGTTATACAATGACAAGGGATAGAGTGATGATTTGGAGGAGCAAACATGGATCTTATCCTTTTCTGTATTGTGAATTATATGTACTGTGCAGGTTCTGGGAGGAGTGATCTTCTCTCTAGCAATCCCAGCTTGCTTCCCCCTTTGGGGTCCCTCACCAGGATAATACTACACATCTGGAAGAAAATACAGATCTCTGGGAAGATAGATTAACCCAGAAAAAAAAATTGCTTTTCTACTCAGCATCTCTGGGGGCTTTTCTGTTTTGAGAAGTGAGTGGGGCGAAATCTTCAACCGAGATAGAATTCTAAGTTCACAGGCGAGTGTTTAGGCCCCTAGGAAAAACAGATTCAGCAGAGAGAAAGAGGAGTTGACTCTTCAAGTGCTTTCTCCTGGCAATGAGGTTCACAACCCTAGGAGAGTACTACAAGTCTGGAAGATTTTAGAAGTTCCAGGGAAGAGTGGAGGCCCCACAGAGAAAGAGGCAATCTCTTGTAGATTTATAACCTTGGGTGTGAGTCCTTTGTAGTCTGTGTTTTCTATTGTTTTTGTTTTCTTTCTGTTGAGTTAAACAAAATCTATTGTATAGCCCATAGATTGTTAGCTCAAGTACTTGCCTGGGAGCTGAAGAGTATGAGTCCAAAAGAAATTTCATAGAGAAGTCTTTAAGATTCACCCTGGTTCTTATAGACTCAGAGCTGAAGTTCTAGACCACAAGTTACAGATGAAATGATAAAATTTTAATTGAAAGTCCATAAAGATCATCTTTTCAGAAACAATCTTCTTCCAGTTATGCAGTCCCAGGAATATGGTCAAATGAGTGTTTTTGTATCCAGTGTAATTCATGCAGGTGTACAGAGGTCAAATAGAGATGGCCATTTTAGTTGTAGGTTAGATGGATGCTTGAGGTCTACACTCTGTTGAGCTCATACATTTCAACATGTGTTTTCTCACTTTTTATTCAAACCTCTTAATACACCCGACCTTTTCCTGTTGCATCAAGTTGTGGGTTGGCAAGTTCTTTGTTCCTTCCATGAAACCTCATTAGTTCCATTTAGGGATGGATTGGAAAAGGATAGTGTCTGGGGAATATAGTCTGGTGGGACATCATTTTCAGGGCAGGAATTTCTCCGTGGCTCCTCTCCTTATCTTCCCATTCAAAGAGCAGAGGTGTTTACTCTCAGAGAACAGTACAGGTTTATTGATGGTAGGCTAAGCTGTCCGGCTAGAAAGATGACATTGCAAAAATATAGGCTGGAGGTACTTTCTTCCCCAAGGGCAAAAAAGGGGAAAGGTGAAGATTAAGTTTGCAAGCAGCACGTTCAGTCTTGTGGCTATCTGGTCATCATCTGAGCCTGCTGGATCTTATGCCACCGCCCCCTGTTCCTGTGTTAGAGACACATAAGGAAACTAAGCCTCTGGCAAGAAGCAGACTACACGCCATCGTCCAAAGGAGGGTGATAGAAGGAGTAAGAGATCTGTACAAATCCCAGCTCCCCCACTTAAAACTAGAAATCGTTACATTTGGAATCAGAGCACCTGGGTTTAAATCCCTCTTTGACACGACTACATGTGTGACCTAGGACAAGTCACTTAACAAGTCACTGGTCCTCAGTTTCCTCTCTGTAAAATGAAGGCACTGGACTAAATAATATCTCTGTTCCTTTCCAGGGCTAAATCTATGATTTTCTCTAGATCTAAGCTTCCTCATCTATAAAATTAGGAGGTTGAATTATTTTGTTGTTTATTTTCAGTCACATCCTACCTTTTATGACCTTTTTTGGAGTTTTCTTGGTGAAGACACTGGAGTGATTTGACATTTCATTCTCCTAATCATTTTACAGATGAGGAAACTGAGGTAAGCAGGGTTAAATGACTTGCCTAAGGTCAGACAATTACTAAGTGTCGAGGCCAGGAACTCAGGTCTTCCATGACTTCAAGCCCAGCCTGAGCCACCTAACTGCCCTTCCAGGTAAAAATCTCTCTTCCTATGAATCTGAAACTACTGCAGCCCCCACAGTTCCCCAGCTCTATGCTTTGACTTGTTATCCCTAGACCAGGAATGCCATCTCCCTCTTGCCTTCTCTGTGGAGTTTGCTCCCCTTTGGAAGCTCAGGTCCTCCAGGAAGCCTCCCTAGATCTTTCTGAATTGTACACAAAGCAATTTTTCTTTCCCTAGTCTACTTATGGGTCCTATAATGATATATTTAGGGCTAGAAAATACCTTAAAAGGCCATCTAGTTCAACTCCCTCATTTTATAGATGAGGAAACAGACAGAGGCTTGAGAAGTTAAGTGATTTGACAAGGTGACCATTAGTGGGTAGCACAGTGAGGATTTGAATCTAGGTGCTTACACAGTAACGACTGCTAATAAAAACAGCTATCATTTTAAAGTTCGCAAAGTACTTGTTGACATGTCATCTCATTTGGTTCTCACAACAACCTTATGAGCAGGTGCTACTACTATCCCTATTTTACAGCTAAGGAAACTGAGGCCAGAAAAAGATTTAGCAACTTGCCCAGGGCCACATAGTCAATATTCATCTGAAGACAAATATGAACTCTAGTCTTCTTTATCCTAAGAACAGCACTGTGTCCACTGCACCACCTAACTGACTTTATTTTACTATTTATCCTCTCGGATAAAATACAAAATCCTCTGGCTTTTAAAGCTTTTCATAACTTAAACCTTTCCTACCATTTCTGTATTCTTATACCTTATTTTCTTCCACATACTCTATGATCCTGGATGCAGGTCCCCTTGCTTTTACTTTAAAAAGATACTCAATTTCCCTACTCACTACATTTCCACTGGTTGTCTACCATGCCTGGAATTCTCTCCCTCATCTTTTCTGCTTCCTGACTTACCACGCTTCCTTCAAGTTCAGCTAATATCCCACCTTCTACTCAAAGCTTTTTCCAATCCCCCTTAAAGTGAGTCTCTTCCCTCTGAAATTTATTCTATATATATCTTATATATTCTGTGTTCATATGTACACATATGTATATGTATATATATACATATACATAATGTACATAATTATGTACATATACATAAAATTCCTCATCTGTTCTGAATACATCTCATATATCCTGTGTGTATGTGTACACATATGTGCATGTATATATAAATAAAATCCTTTATTTGTCCTGTATACATCTTATATAGCCTGTGTGTGTATATATCCATATATTTACATATATATGTACATATATATAATCCCTCCTATTTATCCTGTATATATCTTATATATATCCTGTATGTATATGTACATACATGTATATGTGTATATATACACGCATATAAAATCCCTCATTTGTCTTTATGTATCTTGTATATCCTGTGTATATATATGTACATGTATATACATACATATAATCCCTCCTGTTTATCCTGTATATATCTTGTTCAAAACTTAATAAATGAATATTGACTTGATTTGTGTTACATCCTCCACAACCTTCACAACAGCAGGTATGTCTTATCCAAGCTGTATGTATTCCTTAATGCCTGGCACAGTGTTCTCAATGTAATAGGTGCTTAATAAATGTTTATTTAATTAAACTAAAGATAGTCAGGGAAGGCCACTCAAACCGAATCTTGAAGAAAGTGAGACACATGGATTGCTGGATAGAAGAGGAGCCTTCCAGATGAGGGAAGGAGTGTGGACAAAAAACCTTGTTTAGGGATCTCTGGTGTCATTTGATTTACCTGCTTCATTTTGCATGTAAGGGGCATTTTAATCCCCACATGCCTTAGCAGAATAGAGCAGGTGTTGATGTTACTCCAGTGTGAACTCATGGCAAAGAGCTGGGGATGACCACTTGGTGCCCAGGGAAAGGCTAGGCAGATGTCTTTTGAGAGACAAAAGAAAGGAACATTCAAGACAAAACTGAAAGGGATGGATTTGGCCAGAGCTAAGTTGACATATTCCAAAAGAGATGGAAAGGAGGGAAGAAATAGCCAGGGACCCTGACTGTCCCTCATCTATCTTGTCTCCTCTGAGCTGGAGCAGGACAGCTGCTGGTTGTGTCATACTCCATGTTCTAGACCACCCTTTGAGGCTTCCTGACTTTCAGGATGGAAGGAATGACTGGAATCTTGAGGTCTCCATGTTCCAGGGGGAAGAGATAGGCTGGAGGGCCCAAGGCTTCAAGATAGAACACTTTTATCAAGTGGGCAAAGAAACCTATCATATTTTCTATTGTTCCTAGGACTGTGTCATGAGGATTTAGCAGCACTGGACAGGGACGTACTAGACCAGGAGGGGGGAACCTGAGGTCTCAAGGCCACATGTGGCTTTCTAGATCCTCGAGTGAGGCCTTTTGACTGAGTCCAAGTTTTATAGAACAAATTCTTTTATAAGGGGAATTGGTTCTGTAAAGTTTAGATTCAAAGGGCCACACTTGAGGACCTAGAAGGCCACAAGTGGCCGCACAGTGGCAGGTTTCCCACACCGAATTAGACTTATAGCCTTTCAATCTGGGAAGTTAGGAGGACAGTTGCTTTTTTTTTTTTTTGAAGGATATAGAATGAAGTGGTAAACGTCTGTTGTTTATTATTTTCCTATTTTTAATTTTCTTTTTTTCATTTTCTTCTTATTAATCTTGCTTTCTATTTTGAGTAAATGTTATTTTGTATGACTATAACATCACGTGCTTCCATTCTGACAGGTCCTTTGGGAGAATCAGTGGGAAAATGTCACCTCATGAAGAAGAGATTGTGAGCTCATACAAGTTTAAATACCTATAGGGGGCATTCAAGGCTGTTACAACTGAGATGGAGAAAGGAAGTGACTCACTTGGGTTCCCACTGTTGCAGAGCTGAGGCTAGAGCCCACCCAGGTGTCCTGGCACTAATGTGGGAATTAAGGAAACCAGCTTGACTTGGAAGGTAGATACCAAGAGTTTAGAACATTGCATCAGCCAGCCTATCCTCGTGCCTTATGTCCCTCTAAAGAAAACACAAATGCGTCCAGTGTTTTCAGGAAGCAAGGCCATCGCCCATCTGATGTTTTGTAGTAGGGTCTGATTTCAACAAGGAAATTGCTAAAGTCAGACTTGTAGAGTGTCAAAAAAAAAAGCTCCCCAGGCATTTTAAGTGCAAACTTGTGGATTTCTATCACGAAATATCCTGGCTGGCCTTGATCTGTTCTCTATTCTTTCAGCAAGAGCAGCCCCAGCTCATCTGGGTGAATTTTCACATCCCTGTGCCTCCTGTGGGGTCAGGTGGGGTTCCTTCCTTCCTACAGGTTGTAACAGCCCAGACTTGACAATCCCTCTTAGGTCATCTGCCCACAGGCAAGTGACTAAAGAGCCACAGAAGAAGGTGGCCACTTCCTCTTGGGCAAGAGGAGCAGAAGTGGGACTGATATTCTTGGAAGAGTGAAGGAGCCCCCCTGCAGTTCATCTGAAGTCTTAGGCAAGGGCCATGAAACGGAGAAGTATGTCAGAGGACAAGCCCAGGGCAGAGCCTGAGCCCCAGCAACTGCTCACATTTCCACTGGGAAACCAGCCTCTAAGACATGTTGGGCAAACATTTCTATTTTTGAGTTTCAGTAACATGTTTTCCTCCCCCCCTGCCAAATTTACTGGGTAGGAGGTTGGATTAGATGACCTCTAATGTCTCTGCCAACTCAGAGATCCTATGTTTACAACTTGAATCCCCAATCAAAAAATCAAAATCCATAGGGGAAAGAACCTCAGAGGTCAATTCAATTCTTAAAAAAATAAATCAATAAGCATTTATTAAGTGCCTACTATGTTCCAGACATTGGGGGTACAAAAAGAAGCACAAGACAATCCTTGCCCTTAATCTAATGGAGGAGAGAGACCACACACAAACAACTATTAACAAAATGGTCAGTCCAAACCACATCTGAGCAAAAATCCCCTCTGCGACATCCCTGACCAGGACTCAGCCAGCCTCTGTTGGAAGATTTATCCCCAGATATTAGTCATAGCAGCTTCTGTTGTTAGTGAAATACAGCTCCCTCTGAGCCAGCAGCCATGATGCTCATGAGCCACCTGCTTAAATTGGGAATTTAATTAGCTGTCAGAAACAATGGGAAAGATTAATTGTCTGTTCACCAAAGCAAAGCGTTTTTTTATTAGGCATAATAATAGCTAACATTTACATATCACTTCAAGGCTTGACATCATCACTTTGCATATACCATCTCATTTGATATTCACCAGAACAACTGCCTTGGGAAGTAGTTACTATTAGCACCCCCTTTTTAACAGCTGAAGAAACTGAGACTTGGAGACTTTGGGCAAGAGTGACTTGCCCAAGATCACACGGCCAGTAAGTGTCTGAGGCAGAATTTGCACCCAGGACTTCCTGACTGAGTCTAGCACTCTATCCACTAGGCCATCTAGCTGCCTATGCAACTTCATACAACAACTGTCAAGCAAACAATGCTATCGTGAGATGAAACACGGTATTGACTTTGAGTCAGGAAGACTTGGGTTTGGTTCCTTTGACACTTAATAGTAAGTCACTTAACTTCCCACTCTGCCTCACTTAAATCCACTTCCCTAGCAAATCAAGATGTCACCCTCCCAAAGTCACTGGTCCTCTTGGAGAACTGAGCACCGCCAGCAACAGAAACAAGTAGGTATAACATAACTGCGGCACAGGCTGTTGTGAAGAAGGAAGGGAACGTTCATTAAGCACCTAGTATGTGCCAGGCACCATCTCACGTTGATCCTCACAACAACACTGGGAGACAGGGGCTAGTATTACTGCCGTTTTAAAGATGAGGAAACTGAAGTAAATAAAGAAAATGAAGTAAAAGTTAAGTAATTTGCTCAGGGTCCCACAGCCAGTAAGTATGTGAGACTGGATTTGAATTCAGTCATTCCTGACTCTGGAGCCCAGTACTCCATCTACTGATCTGGGAGTCACAAATGGAATCATCTATTTTTAAGGGCTGGATAAGTATTTGGGAGCATGTTAGCTATTATTCTGTTGAAAATTCTGTTTCTTATATCTCTTTTATCTTAATAGACCTATAATTTCATATGGTATATGCAGCACTTCTTGAGCTGTGGGTTGCAATTCCATATGAGTTCATAAAAAATTTGGCAACAGTAAAAGATTTCTGAACGTCCAGTGGCCAAAAAATAATTAAAAATCAAACGTATAATGAATCCAAAGTGTTTCTGGTGGCACTTGCCCATGTTACATTGTACAACTTCACTGCAGCCTTGGTTCTGAACACAAAACATGCACACTTTGCACTGCCCACATTCTCGGGTCACGTACCACTAATGAATGCTATGGAAAGAAGTGTACTGTCAGAGCTCCCAGTGAGGAAATCCTTCTACCCATATACATCAGCTGTCCTTTAGTTTTGCAAAGTTGGTCTGGGGCACTGAGAAATTAAGCATTTTGCCAAGGATCATACAGCCAATATCTATTAGAGAAAATTGAACTAAAGTCTTCTTATTTGTAAGGCCAACTCTCCTTCTCCTAAGAAAGGCCACCTCTCATAGAAGAAGATACTTCCACTAGCATATTTTGCCTGACATTTGACACATTAAGTTGTACACCTAACTTTTAAAAGGCTCTAATTTGTGGACAGTTCATATTTTTCCATTTTTCTTAACATATTTATGTGAAAATATTAACTGTCAAGTATTTCTTGTTTGCAGTGTTTTATTAAGATAAGGGGAACAGGCCAAATGCTGATAACCTTAAATATTAGAGTTGGAAGGACTCTTACAACACAGAATGTTAAAACTGTAAGGGACCTTTGAGATCATCTAGTCCAGCTTCCTTGTTTTATAGAAGAGGAAACTGAGGTGAAAAGAAAGAAAGTAGCTTGCCTAAGTTCACACAGCTACCGGAGTCAGATCAGGTCTCCTGATTCTCAGTCCAAGCCCTCTGGTGAAGCTAGATGTGCTCTGCTCTCCAGCCAACTTTAAAAACTCAATTCTACTTTCTGTAGTAAAATGCAGCCTCTCAGTTCAGATGGGGAAATAGCTATGAAAGATCTATTTGGGATGCTCATAGACCAAAATGGACATCCAATTTCTCTTACTTAAATTTGATATAAAGATAACACGTAAGTTAAAATGGTAGATCTGGTGAAAATACTAGACTTTTCTTTCCAGACAAAGCAGTCCAAGAACGAAGGAGAGTTGTGAGAGTTGAGGATTTTACTAAACTTTGAACATAGGAAAATCAGAGACTATCAAATCTAGCAAGGATGTTACCGATAAACTAGTCCCATGACAAACATGCAGATAGATCAAGCTAACAAATCTTGACTATGCTTATTTTGTAAGGATCATGTCTTTCCCTATTTGGGGGCAAGAGGAGAGTTTGGTAGAAGGGGAGGGGAAAAGAGAGCTAGTAAGAGTGACACAAAAAAGAGGAAGAAAAGAAAGGGGATCACTAAAGCCTCATTTAAGAGAGCAGAAGGAAGTTCAGAGAGAAACAGACAAGTAGGACAACTTTGAAAGTAACATGTTGAAATCATTACATACTTTTTAAAATGGCCTCTACATAACGTGGTAGCACAATGGGTAAAGTGTGGGGCCAGCAGTCAGAGACCCATCTGCAAATCTAGTCTCAGACACTTACAAGATAGTCACTTCACCCTCTTTGCCTCCATTTCCTTATCTGTAAAATGAGATGGAGAAGGAAATGGCAAACTACTCCAGATTCTTTGCCAAAAAAACCCCCCAAAAGGGCTCATGAAGAGTTGGACTGAAAAGACCGAACAAAAATACATAACAGAGATTCATGGTTTCACATAAAAATCTTCTTTTTCTGTTCTACTGTGTACATGGAAATATACAATTTTTGTTTGTTAAATACATAATGAACTTTTAAATATATATACATACACAACACACACACACACACACACATATATACACACACACAATCCATGCCCTTCACTTTACAAAGGAAGGAATTTAGTACCTACTTTGTGGAAGAGCAGTTACTTAAACTCAAGTCTCCTGTGCCTGGTCAGTGTCTTTCCACTACATCTCAAGATAATGTCAATAGTCAAAGTGAACCATCAAACATTTATTAAACATCTATTATACACTAGGCACCACTTGAAATAGTTCCTGCATCAAACGAGCTTATTTTCTCTTGAGGGAGAGGACATATATATATGTATATGTTTAAATACATCTTTGCTCAGAGCCTCAAAAACATTACTAAAAACTTGTCATAGAAAAGTTTTGATCTGAGACACCCTAAAAAAGACTAGTTGGAGAAAAGAATGGCAAGCCACTCTAGTGTCTTTGCTAAGAAAACCAGTATGGATATACAAACCACGGGGTCACGAAGAGTCAGACACGACTGAGCAACAACAAAGAAGACCAAGGTTAAAGCAAACCAAGGTTAAAAAAAGAGCTATTCTAAAAGGAATCCAAACAGAGAAAACACCCTATTCTCAGGACACAGGGCTGGGTAGCACACTGAAAAGAAAATGCTTCATTTGCTCTATCCCTTAATAAGCTTATCTTCTTGTGATTAAAATCATTTTTATATCTGAGTCAAAATTTAATCAGTAATATCACTCACTTCTCCACCAACTTTCCAAGCACATGTGGAAGCCAAAATAAATGAACTCAATTCAATATCTGGAAGCAGAAAGAGCACTGAAGTTGAATTTGAAGTTCAGACAAAGCCTGAGTTCAAATCCCAGCTCTGTCTTTTGTTATCTTTATGACCTTGACAAGTCATTCTACCTATAGAGGAATATATATATACAGAGAGAGAGAGAGAGAGAGAGAGAGGGAGGGAGGGAGGGAGAGAGAGGGAGGGAGGGAGGGAGGGAGAGAGAGAGAGAGGGAGAGAGAGAGAGAGAGAGGGAGAG
>CM053769.1:281578654-281716141 GCA_028658325.1 Potorous gilbertii | reverse complement strand
CTGAGCCCATGGGGTATCTATTTCAGATATTTGGGATACAGAGGCTTTGACTCCTATGTCTTTACCTGATGGTAAGCAGATCTCTTCATCTTCAGAGATGAAGGTTGGAATAATTTTTCCCAGCCAGTTACTTGACTTCTGAGAGTCCTCTCTACCCCCTGGCCTAAATCCACCTAGACACCTTGGGGTCTGAGATTCAAATGCTGCTCCCCAGCCTCAGGGCTTTTGACTGCAGGCCTGGCTGCTATTCAGTGGGAGCTTATCTGCTGGTGCTCAGGTGGGGGCAGGGCCGCCTCTCAGGCTCAGTTCCCTCAGGGGGTTAAATGCAGAGGTCTTTTGTAATAGAGCTGCTGTCAAGCTCCTGCTTGCTCTGGGAGCCTCTGGCCACAGCTGCCTCTGCCTCTGCCGCAGCGCTGCCTCCCGAGGGGATCCAAGTCCTGGAGATACCCTGCTCCCCTCTCAGCCCATCTCTCTCACTGACCTGTGTGTCTGTGGGTGGAGGGACCTTCATGGCCGCCGGAGATGATGGTCCCTGAAGCCTGCTTGGATCTGTTCGCTCCTCTCAGTGCCACGCGGCCGGGGCAGGGGAAGACAGGGCTCCGCTCCCATCCGGGGCTCGATGGACCTTTGGGATTGGTTTTTCAGGGCTCTCTGCAACGGAAATCTCCTTCACTGTGTTTCTGTGCGGATTCCACTGTTCCAGAATTTGTCAAGAGTTCTTTTTAGAGGAAATCCATGGGCTGTGGGTTCGGAGCTAGCAAATGTGAGTCTTTCTACTCCGCCATCTTGGCTCCACCTCGACCTATACATTTTGATGGTTACTTTAGCAGCTGTCTTAAGGATAGATTATTAAGGGTAAAGAACCTCAAGCCTTGAGACTGTGTGTGACCTTCTAGGTCCTTGGGTGCTGCCTTTTGACTGAATCCAAATTTTACAGAACCAATCCTTTTATTGAGGGAATTTCTTCTGTAATGTTTGGGCCGCACTTGAGGACTAGAGGACCACATGTAGCCTCAAGGTCACATGTTCCCCACCCCTGGATTAGACACAGGGGAAATTAAGGCAAGGAGAACAATTAGGAGACTATTGGAATGGTGTAGGCAAGAGGGGATGGGGGCCTTGACTAGGGTGTGAAAACAGTGAAAATGAAGAAAAGGAGACAGACGCAAGAGACACCTTTCTATAGTACCTTATGATCTTACAAAGTGCTTTCCTTGCAACAAACCCAGAAGGGAGGGAATAGAACTGACAAGGTTTAGTAGCTGCTTTGACATAGCCATTTTATTTTATTTAAAACAAAAAATATTTTCATTTTAAAAATAAAAACATCACTAAGGTTATGACCAAGAAGAATGCTGTTTTTATTCCCGCACATGCTTTGGTGTTCCCTTTGTTGGGATTTAACCTCTGTCCACCACTGTTTTCAGGCTGAATGAGCAGCAAAGGCTAATCTCTGCTGGAAAACACCCTGACTGGTTTTTAGGCAGATAAATGGGATTGGTGACAACTTTGCCTTAACCAGCCTCTGAAGGAGTTAATCCTGTTCTTTCAGCCAGACAGAACATGAATGACCTGAAAAAATATAAGGAATATAATTAGAAATGTTCATGGACATTACTTTCTGAGGGTTTGACTCAAAAACATTGACTGGGCACCTACTATGTGTAAGACACTGCATGAGGCACTAGGCATACAGATATTAAAAATGACACAGTCCCTCAAGGAAGAGGGGAAATTAGGAGGAAATGATACACAGGCAAAGAAGGATATTATAGAACGGGATGAGGGCAGAGGGGAGCTACAGACAAAATGCTCTAGGAAAGCCTGAAGAGGAAAAGAAGTCTTTTGGCAAAGGGGATGAAGGAAGGCTCCGTGGATGAGGTAACACATGAATGAGCTCACCTTGGAGGACCAGAAAGACTTCAACAAGAAGAGATGAGGGAGTGCTTTCCAAATGTTACACGCTATCCCCCATAAATGCAATGGAAGAGGAAAGGGGGAAAGGCAGGCCCTATTATTCCCAGGATCTTTCTTCGGTAGCTTGTGTGTCACTTTCACAGTGCAAGAACACAAACAAAACTTCACTTTTTCTTAGCTTCTGCATGTTGTTCACAAATTATCTCAGCCCTAAGTTCATAGTTAAACAACAATTTAACTATGATCATAGATTTAGAACTGAAAAGGACCTTAAAAGTCATCTAGAACAATGATCTCATCTTACAGATGAGGAAACTGAGACCCCAGAGTGTTTAAGTGACCTGCTTAGGGTCATACAGGTAGTACAAGGCAAGGTTGCAATTTGAACTCAGGTTTTTTGACTCTGAATCTAGTACCCTCCATACTCCACCATGGTATAGTCTTAAAAAAAAAGGCAAGAAGTTTTAGACATGCATATAATTGGGTGCAACATTCTAGTCTCTTCCCAGCTCCAAACTTTCTTCTAAATGGGAATCTATTTCCACCTTCTTAAGATCCAAAGCTGGATAAGGGGTGGGTAGAGAAAGGAGGGAGAGAAAGAAAGGGCAAAAGAGACAGCAACATGGAATAAGTAGAGAGAAAAGCAAAGAAGGAGGGGAAGAAGAGAGAGAAAGAGAGAGGGAGATAGATGAGAGAGAAAGAATAAGAAGAAAGTGGAGGAGAGGAGGAGAGAGAAAGGGAGAGAGGGAGAGAGGGGGGAGAAAGAGAGAAAGAGAGACAACCTGGAAGAGCAGTGGAAAGTGTGTCATTAGATTTGGAACCAGGGGGACTTGATTTCAAATTCCTGTTTTACTGATTACTGCCTCTGATCTTGGGCAAGTTATCTAACTATTTGGGGCCTCATTTTCCCCATCTATAGATGGAGGGCAGTTGGACTAGATGTCCTGTAAGGTCCATTCCAGCTCCAACTCTATGATTCTATGTACCTCTCAAATCCCAGTGTAGCAAGTATAGGACACAGGCAGTCCACTTTGGAATTAAGGGACCCTGCACAAATGCAGAGTGATTTTCTTGGTTGCAGCTACATAGGCAAAGCTGAAAATAGTATCCCTACCTCTGTTGTCCCAAAGCTCCTGGATCCAGAGGACCATAGCTGCAAAGGGCCTCAGAACCATCTAATAATTTTTACAGATCAGGAAACTGAAATTCAGGGAAGTGAAATAACTAAGTTTGGGTTAGTAAGTTCTACAACTGGGATTTGATTTTCAAGCCAATTCTCTTTCCAGTTTGGGAACCCTACCACAAATCTAACTTGTGTACTTCTATCTCCATAAAAGTCCAGCACTGGGAAGAGGCACCACTCAAATGCCCCAAGCCCAAGGGATTCCTCCTGACTGTCACAAGTCAGGGTGACAGGCATGGCTATCTATGCTACATAAGCTGATGTTGCTTTTTCCTTCCTTTCTCCACTGAACCCCATTCTATTTGAGCATCTCCTCAGATCCACAAATTTGGATCCAATCCAAACCATGCAAGAACTAAAGCCAGCTGGAAAGTGTCCTACTGCTGGGCTGTCCCCATGGAGATACTACACCCCCAGCAGACACATTCTCTAACCCAAATGCATGGAGGCAGGAGAGGGAATAGTGGATTCAGGGAGCAGCTGGTGGCACAATTAGCCTAGAATGAAGACTGCTTAGAGGAGGATGACCTTGAACTAAGATTGAAAAGGTAGGTTACAGACAATGTGGAGGGCTTTAAATGACACAAAGGCCTAAAGGGCTTGCCTTATTTAAGACATGTACATCTTAATAAACAAGGAAAGCCTTTTTTTAACTATGAAAAGAACTGTTGCTGCTGTAGTAGTCACGTTCTTGAAAACTCCTGATTGTTGCAGTCATCCACTTGATAAGATTACAGGGTGAAGTAGGATCATTTCTTCTCAGATCTCCTATAGATTACCAAGGAGGAGGAGTTTCTGACAAGAGACTTTCTTCCTGGATCTCAGTCCACCAATGATCAAGAAATACATCAGATCCCCAGGAACCAGTCAGAGGAGTTCTTCCTGCAAAGTGAACATCCTAGTTTAGTGTCCCAAGAGTGCTGGGAAACTCACCAAATCAATCAAAGGTTCCTATAATTACTCCTGTAACACAATTTATTGGGGACATGAATGGGGGGGTGGTATATTTATTCCTCCCCACCCTCAATGAAATAAGCCAGTACCTTATGCAGAAGGATTTTCATGTCACTAGAATCATTGGATGATCATTTATTCTGTTTGGGATGCTATAGGAAGGAGTCATGAACTGATTAAAGAGTGGGCTGGAGAACCCTCCCTTCTGGCTCATTTCTTACCTAGACAATCACTGAATGGGTCTTGTCTCAGTCAAAGTGAGAACTCAGAAAGCCCTTAGCTTAAAAAGGTCAAGGTCTCCCACTGCATCCAAGGCCATCTCCAGTTGTCCTGATCTAGATCTTGCTACCGGACCCAGATGACTCTGGAGAATAAGGTGAGGCTGGTGACTTTATATAGCCCTGCCTCACTTAAATCCAATTCACTTGCAAATCGTGGTATCACCTTCCTGATGGCATGGTCCTTTTTGAAAACAAAAGACAAACAACATGATTGTATGATTGGGTAGCAATAGAAGTCAGCAGTGGGATATGGTAGACAAAAAAAACTGGTGTATTTGGGCTTGTCAACAGGAGAATAGTCGGGAGAGCTAGGGTATTAATAGACTTAATGTCATCTACCCATGATACATCGGCAAATATTGTGTTACATCATTCCCAGATGACATTTTAGAAGCTGGCTACAGAGGAAGATGATTAGAATGGTGAGCTAACTCAAGACCACGACCTACAGGATCAAGTAAAGGATCACAGCATCTTTAACCTGGAGGCACAAATACCTGGAAAGTCTCTGAAAGTCATTGTGTAGAAGAAGAGTGATAATTGGATTGTTATCACTCAATTGTTGGAGAATCCATGAGAAGGAGTAAAGGGAAGACTAATTTTAAGTTTAATATGAGGAGATATCTCTTAACCATTAGATTTGCACAAAAATGGAATGGGTTGCCTCAAAAGATAGTGAGTTCCCTGTACCTGAAGGTCATCTAGTGGTGGCAGGATGACTTTGTTAGGGATGTTGTGAAGATTCCTGCTTTGAGTAAGAGTTACTTGAATTAGATGACATCTAAGGTTCCTTTCAACTCTGATGTTCTATGACTGTGAACTTATATCTTCCTCATTTGTATGGAAGCTCATTGAATAGCCAATTTGTCTTTGAAAATTTAAACTCATAGTTTCAAACTGAATTGCCTATATCAATTTGTGCCATTGTACTCTTTTTTTTTTAATATGAAAGAGATCTTTAAAAAAAGAGAAGGAGAGAGAGATCTAAGAAACTGGACCTTTTCCCCATTACCTCTTGTTAGGAAGGCTTCTGAAATGGTGGACTTTGGAAAAACTCAAAGGGTATTTAGATTTCAAAAGATTCTCTCCTCCTTTTGATACCATCATTAGGATCCCACCATCTATCCCTATATTTAGTTCATGAGAAACTACAATGCCTCAGGTAGCAGCCCCCACACCTCTCTGCCCCCTTCCAGATGATAATTACACATGACCAATTTGGGGTCATATTAACTCTTGCAGCTGCCATACTCTATGAATGTTGGCAAATACCTATGCAAAGCTGGGAGAGAGTGTTCTCTTCTCGTATTTCATAATGATGGGTTTATAAGACTTGGCAAAGGTCACAGCAACAGCATTATATCCTTTAGTCTCTTAAACTCAGAGACTAGAGTATCCCAGAAAGCAAGTACTCACCATGGTGACAGCCGTGGATACTACATGGGAAATGATTCATGGGGCCTTGGAATAATGCTAGCTGGAAAGAATGTCTTAAGAGATATTCGTTGAACTTCAGCTTTCTAAAAATACTTGGGTTAGGCACATTGATTAAATAGCTGGGAAATAGAGACTCCCTATTTGGCAAACTTATTTCTTTGGGTTCAAGGACTTCTAGGTCCCATCCTTCACCCAAGGACATTTCATATTTCCATACAGGCCAATCACTCATCCATTGCTTCCACCATTCTCCTTCACCCTTAATTATTCTCTGACAGGAGGGAATGAAATTGGAGCTCCTCTAAACTTTTTTCTCCTTGTCTACATGTCTAATTTGTTTCATGATATATCTACATGACACCATAACCCAATGACCTGAATGATCAGGCAGGATAAAGAAAGAATTGTGGATGGTTCTGCCATCTAGAAGCTGATGGAATGTGGTAGAGTGATTGGCCTGTATGGAAAAATGAAATGTCCTTGGGTGAAGGATGGGACCTAGAAGTCCTTGAACCCAAAGAAATAAGTTTGCTCTCTATTTCCCAGCTATTTAATCAATGCTGTATGTGTACATAAGTGTGAACATCATTTTAAAAAATTAAGCACAAATGTAATTACACACACTAAAGCTAGTAATTATTTTAGAAATTATTAGCAATATTTATTTATGTTTTAGAACAAATTTTTTTGGGGGTTATGGATAACCAAATAGGTAGAAATATTGATGACAATGTGGCAAAGCCTTCACCATCAGGTTGTAGTACACCTAAACTGATAAGAAAAAAAGTATGTCAAATTATTTTTGCAATATAGATTTACTTCTAATAATGATGATGGTGCAAAAAAAAAACCCTTTGGTTAATCTGCAATGAAGTTTTGGCTGTGGAAAGCATGAAACAGCCAAACTAAAATGATATCTTAATACTAAGCACTCAGCATATAAATAACAATAAACCAAAGGAATAGTTTGAACAACTTTTAAAAAATTTTTAAATAAAGAAAAACAATATTTTGAGAAATTTGCTGTCAACAAAATGCATTGACTTGCATCTTATGAAACTTCTTATTAAATTGCAAAAACCAAAAAGCCTTATGTGATAGAAGAAGATCTTGTACTACCTGCTGCTATTAAAATGTCAGAATATTTCATGGGAAAAAATATGGGGATGACATTTATAAAATTTCTTTATTGATTGATACTGTTTCCAAAAGAATTTCTGAAATTGGTTATGACCAATTCCAGCAGCTTATTAAAAGGTTTAAGGGCAGACCAAAGTTTGCAATTCAGTTAGAAGAAACAACTGATATTTTTAACATGGCATAGTTGTTGCTTTATGTAAGATATATTTATGAAGGAAGCATACATGAGAAATTATGGCTTTGTTGACCTTTGGAAAGGTACACAAGAAAGGAAGATATATATCTTAAAATTGATAAATTTTTCACAAATGACTTAGTGAACAATTGCGTTGGAAGTCTGTACATCCTGTGGTGGAGCAATAATGGGTGAGAATGATGGATTTGTGGGAAAAAGTTAAAGCTGGTGGCAATCACTTTTACTCACTTCATGATCCCTTGGGAGAGACTTGTAGCCAAAAACCATATTATCAGAGATAGATGGTGTGCTTCATGATACTATCAAAATCATTAAGTTCATTAAAAGCCATGCCCTTAACTGTAATTTGTTTTCAACATTGGAAAGACATGGATTCTGATTACTAAATGCAGAGTAAGGGCTCTGAAGAGGGCAGTTTAAACAGATTATTGAAATTGAAAGTTGTTATATTTTTGACTGAGAAAATTTTATTAATTTTTTCATAATGACTTAGAGATTTCACAACTGTGTTGTCAAATATTTTTTAAAAACTCAATGATTTAAACATGTCACTTCAAAGAAAAAATTGTTACATATATATGTTAAAAGATAAAATAGAAAGTTTTACTAAAAATGCTGACATGTGGAAGAATAGGGTGGAATGTTTATAGCTACAGGTGATTTTATAATTAAAAATAAACTTCCGAAAGACTTAATTGTAAGAGTTGTAATTGATCATCTGCAGTTCCTGGAGACACAGTTTCAGAAATACTTCCTTTCAAATTTTGATTCTAAAAAGTTAGTTGGGTTCATAAATCATACTCAACAGAAATAAAAAATGTCAGTATTCTGCCATTAAAAGTTCAAGAAGAATTTGCCAGGTTATCAAGAGACACAGGTTTGAAACTTGAGTTTAAAAAATCATTAAATGAATTTTGGCTTGGGATTAGGACAGAATTTTCAACAATTTATGAAATGGCCTTAAACATACTTCTGCCATTTTGTACTACATATCTCTGCAAAGCAACATTCTTAGCACTGACAATTATAAAATCAAAATGTCGATCAACTCTGAAAAACGTTGAAGATGCTCTACATCCTGCACTATCAAATATTCCACTAAGACTTAATTCTTTATGTAAAAATAAACAAGCACATCATCTCATTAGTATGCAAATTTGCTTTCTTCTTTAATAAATGATAAAATTATATGTATACCAAAGAACTATTTTAAAATAATTTTCATTATGATTTAATATCAGTTAATGTTTGAGTTGTATACCTATATACCCAGAGTCATGTAAAAATTTCTTGAGCAAAAAGGAGTTGCAAATAGAAAAGTTTAAGAAGCTTTGCTTATACTATACCAATAAAAATCTCAAGGGGGGTCTTCCATCCCCGTATTGAGTTATTAGCCTCCATATAATTTACTTCTGTCATTCTTATTATGGGCAGCTAGGTAACACAGGGGATAGAGTGCCAGACTTGAGTCAGGAAGATCTGAGTTCAAATCGAATCTCAGACAATTAACTAGATGTGTGGGACAAGTGGACAAATTACTAAGCCCTGTTTGCCTCAGTTTCTGGATCTATAAAATTAGCTGGAGAAGAAAATGGTGAACTCTTCTATTTTCTTTCCCCTAAGTGGGTCATGAAGAGTTGGACGTGACCGAACAACATGATGATGAGATGAGTTCCTAGAATAAAGAACATAGTGTGTCTTCTTCATAGTGGGTTCTCCCAGAATCATTTGCTTTTCAAAGGCATCTGGGCTTGGACAATGCTTAAGACAAAGAAGTTGGTATGTCATCGAATTTCAGGGACCAGCAACAGGGCATTGGGGAAGATGTTTGGGAAAGGGGTGGAATGGGGTTTTGGAGACAGGGCACCTAAGTCACATTATATAGGTTAACCACCTGCTCTGCTGATGATAAGACTTTCTATCTATGATATTAACATAGGCTGAGATACCCCAGAGAATAGTGATAGACCACAAGAATAGTAAAATGTTTAGACAGATAAATGCTACCAGGGTGAGGAGAAGAATATTTCAGCTCAACATCAAGAGGTATTTGCTATTTTGCTAAGAAGTGGCTGTTGTATCAGGTGGTGAATTCCATGTCAAAGGATCAATTTAGAAGGTATCTTTGAGAAAAAACAGATAGGTGGCATAGTGCATAGAGTGCCAAACCTGGAATTAGGAAAACTCCTCTTCCTGACGTCAAAGGGGCCTCAGACACTCACAAGCTGTGTGACCCTGGGCAAGTCACTTAACCCTGTTTGCTTCAGTTTCTTCACCCTAAACGAGCTAGAGAAAGAAATGGCAAACATTCCAGTATCTTTGCCAAGATAATTCCAAATGGGGTCACGAAGAGTCAGGTATGACGGAAAAACAACTCTTGTGGGAAAAAAAGTGTTTAAAACAAAACAGACATAATTTTAAAAATAGAATTTGTTGAGGCAGCTGAGTGTCCACCACAACATCTAAAGCAATCTAGGAAGAAAAGAAAGGACAGAACTCTGAGGAATCCACTGCCAGTTCATTTGTCCCACCCCCCACCAGCTTTCAAGGTTGAAATTTGAATCTTTTAATATGAATTTGTTCTCCCATATAAAAGTATCAGAGGCCACAACACAAGAGTACATAAAAGCACTTCCTGAGCCAAAGAACCATGTGCAAATTTATGGAATATTTCTTTATAATCTGACAATTACAGAACCCTCCCTGGAAAGCCTCCAGGACATATGTTGTAAGGTAAACACAGGTCACATCTCTCTGTCTCCGTTTGGGGAGGATGTATCACATGCACTGAAGAATCACAGACTATCAGGGTTGAAAGGAACTAGGCAGAGCACTGACTTTGAAATCAAAATCATGCGGATCATAGGATTAGAGATCATGGGATGACAGATTGAGAGCCAGCAGTGACCTTAGAGGTCATGGAGTCTAACTCCTTAATTTTAGAGAGAGGAAAATGAGGGAGTTTAAATGATTTGTTTGAGGTCACATGTGTAGTAAGTAGTAGAGCTGAGTTAGTAAAGTAAAGTATATCCTTTGTTCAGCTCTACCAACCTGCCTCTCTGGGTTTAAATGAGCATTTAGCACAGTGCCTGGCACACAGTAGATGGTTCACAAATATTTACTGACTGACTGACTAAATTCCAGCTCTGCGGCTTGCTAGCTGTGTGACACTGGGTAAAGCATGTTTATTCTATAGGCCTCAGTTTCCTAATCTGTAAAATTTGGAAGTTGGACTACATGACCTCTAATGTCCCTTCTAGATCTACTTGCTAATAGCTTCATATTACACATCAACTAATCCAAGATTATCATTTCACAGAAGGGCCAAGAGATTGCCCCACTAGAGGCAACTAAGCGGCACAAATGATGAAGCAGTGGGCCTGGAGGCAAGAAGTTGTTGTTCAGTTGTTTCAGTCATGCCTGACTGTCTGTGACTGCATTTGGGGTTTTCTTGGCAAAGATACTGGAGTGGGATTGCCATTTCCTTCTCCAGATCATTTACAGATGAGGAATTGAGGCAACAGGGTTAAGTCACTTTCCCGGGATCACACAGTTAATAAGTATCTGAGGCCAGACTGAGTCAAGAAGATCAGAATTCAAATCTTACCTGAGATATTCATTAGCTATATGAGCCCAAGCAATTCACTTAACCTGGTCTGCCTCAATTTATTCAACTGTAAAATGGGGATTATAACAGTATCCATCTCCCAGAGTTGTTGTAAGGATCAAATGAGCTAATATTTGTAGAGCACTCAGCATACAAAGCATGGCACATAGCAGGTGCCTAATAAAGGCTGATTTCTTCCCTTCCTTGCACTGTCACTATCAGTTTCAGAGTCAGGCCAGGTTTAGTGATCCTTCCATTACATCATTTGTTTCTCTTTAAAAAGACATTACCATTCCCATCTATTTGTGGAATCACCTCTAATGGTACCACAGGGCCAGGTCATACTGACCTGCCCTTTAAGGATAATTTCTTTGGCAACTAAATAAAAGGAATGGGCAAAGGCTTGAAGGCAGGACACCAGGCAGAAGGCCATTGTAACAGGTCATCCCTGAGGGAACAAGGGTCTATTCTAGGGGAAGGTTGTACGGGGGTGGATAAAAGGATGCACACAAGAGGTCCTTTGAAGTTCAGGTAGGGCAACAGATGGGCAAGTGCAGTTAGTGCAAGAGAGAAGTCAAGGCTGACATCTGGGGTGTGAGACCTGATAACTAGGAGGATGGTGATGTCTTCAGTGGGATTAGGAAAGTTATGGAGATGGGTAGGGTTTGAGGGGAAAGATAATTGTTTTGGTTTGGAACATGTTAAGTCGAGATGTCTTTAGAACATCCTGTTCAAGACCTTCAAAAAGCCATTGTAGACATGAGGCTAGCACTCAGCAGAGAGGTTAGGGCTGAATAAATAGATCTGAGAAACATTGATTATTAAATCCATGGGAGCTGATGAGATCACTAATTAGGATAATACAAAAGGAGAAGAGGACCCAGGTGGGAATCTCGGCAGATACTCTTAATGGGCATGACATAGATGAAGATTCCCCCCTTCCTAGAAAAAAACGGACTAAGTAGGGATGGTCAGATAGGCAGGAAAAGAACTAGGAGTGAGCAGTGTTATGAAAACCCAGAGAGGAGAGAAGATTCAGGAAAGGAGAGTAAATAAAAGTGTCAAAGATTGCAAAGAGTTCAAGAAGGAATAGAATTGAGAAAAGGCCATTGGATGTGACCATTAGAGATCTTGTTGGTGTCTGAAGCTGAAGAATAACGGTTACAGCATCCACTAGAGGTGGTACATCATCTCTGGAGCAGTAATAACTGACAGCAGTGGGAGCGCCTACAAAGGATGCAGAAAGACAATCACCAGAGGTCAGGGAATACGCCCCCTCATGGTAGAGAGAAGAGTACCGGTTATAGATTTTAGGAAGGCATGGAACTCAGGACCCTGGGTGAATGGCCCATCCCATAGAGAACACATAAAAGAATTCCTGAAGGACCTTTTTGCCACACATGTTCTCTCTCTATATGCTCCACTTTGATTATACTTAAAGTTTGTGCCCACTGTCCCCATGGATATTACGTGTATTTGTGGGATGGTGTGTCCCAAGTTTTGGG
The DNA here is from genome assembly GCA_028658325.1 of Potorous gilbertii. NCBI lineage: Eukaryota > Metazoa > Chordata > Mammalia > Diprotodontia > Potoroidae > Potorous > Potorous gilbertii. The sequence continues at coordinate 281,703,921 of CM053769.1, read as the reverse complement.
GAAAAGGTTTTGTACCTACTTTCTTATGATATCTTCTTAATAAATACCTTTTCTAAAAACTAAATAAGTCTAACTGGATGATTGTTAATGGAGAGCATATTGGTGGGGCTCCTGAGCAACACCATTAGAGCTACAGACTCCCAGAGCTATTCCTAGATAAAATAGTAACCACCCTTCTAGGCATCCCAAATACAAATGCAAGAGCATGCCGGGGTACATGCATGGAGCCCCAGAGGAGGTGTTATGCCTATGAAATGAGGACAATGATTGTTGTTTTTCATCAATTTCAGTCATGTCTGACTCTTCATGACCCCATTTGGGGTTTTCTTGGCAAAGATAATGGAGTAGTTTGCCATTTCCTTCTCCAGCTCATTTTATCAATGAGGAAACTGAGGCAAACAGGGTTAAGGTACTTGGCCAGGGTCACACAGATGTTAAGTGTCTAAGGCCATATTTGAACTTGGGGAAAATGAGTCTTCCTGATCATAGGTCTAGTACTCTATCCTCTGTGCCCTCTAGCTGCCTGGGGATGATTACATTGCCCTATTTTGAGCTGTTGCTGGGAAATGCTTTGTAAAACTTCAAATGTGAACTATTCTTCTAAACAAGGAGTCCACAAATGAACTCCTTGAAAAAAGGACTTATCCCCTTCCCCCAACAATGGTACTAAATTGAAAGAACACTCCTTCGTCAAGCTAAATTTTGGTCTGTGTCAACAATCCAGCTCATTAGCTGATATTCATAGCCATAGGTAGTAAGGCTCCTGCTGGCGGGGATCCCACTGAAGGTCAATCTCTAGGATACATTCCTTTATCTTGAAGTTTCCAGTCTTGGAAAAGCAGCAAAAAACCTTACATAAAGCAGACCCAAGGCTGCTTGGCTCCTGCATCTGGCTTCATGTTGGTCAAAATTCAAATCAGACTGGAGGTCAGGATTGTTGAGGGGCCTCTGTCAGCAGCATGAGTGATAAGCAAGAAGAAAAGGCAACTGGTGAAGCTCATGATGGATGATGGAAGTTTTACAGATGCAGCTTGGGGAGGGAGTTAAAGGGGTGAACTTGGGATAGGGCATGGGAGCAAAGAGGGGCCTTCAGAATGAAGCCTCTCCTCCCTCATAGGCCAGTTTGTTTTCTGCCATCCAGAGTCCAACCTATTTGCCTAAAAGGGATTATGACCACCTTCCAGGTGGTAAAACCACAGTTGCCATCTCATCATCTAGTGAAAAAAATTCATCTTCATTCATTCATCAAACATGTATTAAGCATTTACAGCACACAGAGCATTGTGCTAGTGACTGGGGAAGACACAAATTTTAAAGAACTGCTTCTCAGATGCAGAATTCTGAGAAAAATAAGAAACACTACTCTCAAAGATCTTCCAAAGTAGTTGGGCAATCAACATGCACATGCTTAAAAGAATTGTACAATATACAAAGAAAGAGAATAAAATCAAAATGCTAGTATTTGGGTGGTCTGCACAGTAACTCAACTCTGTCCTCTCTACTCTCTCCCTTCCCTTCCACTCCTCTCTCTTTCCTTTCCCTTTCCTTTTCTTCTGCTGAAGAAGGAGGCATTTGGCAAGCAGTAGCCTCCTCCCCAGTTCTATGAGTTGTAATAGTACCTTTAGATGTTGTAGACCATATGTGGCCTCATGCCTGCTGACAGAAGTATGAATTTTCTGGATACTAATTTGGCATTGGGTCAATGGTTGATAGAAACCAGACTGGCAGCAGAATGGTATGGAGACTGAAACACTGGACTTGAAATCAAGAGCTGGGTTCCAATTCTGTTTCAGACATTTACTAGCTATGTTTCCTTGGGTAGGTCACCTAGCATATTACAGCCTCAGTTTCTCCTTCTATAAAATGAGAGGGTTCAGTGGAGCATGATGGTATATGCCTATAACCAAAGCTAGGAAGAGGCAAGGCCTGGTGGATCTCTTGAGCTTATAAATTTGAAGATGCAGTAGGCTATACTGATTGGTGTCCACACTAAATTCAACATCAAAATGATAATCTGGGGAGGGGGTGAGTAATGGGTGGAGGAAAGGTACACCATGTTACCTAAGGAAGGAAAAGGGAACTCCCTTCTAAACAGCAATGGATTTGAAAGTTCATGTAGTAATATTACTAAAAGGGAAACTTCCCTGAACCTCCCTTGGGTTGCAGATATCTATAAAATGGGCCCAGAAATTTATGAAAGAAACAGCTAGGCCAGGCCAGTGAAGAGGTCAGCTCTGTTGCTTGCAGAGGATTAAACATCCTTGGGGGTTAAGATTTGGGAAACAATTCCCACCACCTTTTGCTTCCTCATATTTGTAGGTGCCTTATAAATACTTGTTGATAGACTGACTATTCACCTTGATCCGCCATTAGCACCTCTAGCACTGAGGAGAGGGAAGGGGAACCTCCCTTTAAGAATAAGCTAATGACTGCCAGGGCTAGAAATGGATAGAGTGACTCAGACTTGTCTTAAACGAAACAGTTGGGTGCCCTTTGCCAGGGCTGGTATAGGACCCAGGGGATTAACTCTTCAATTCACACTCCAAAGGCAGCTCCAGCCAGGCGGCCTTGAAGAAAACCACTGGTGCTGTATTTGGAGCGTTTAGGACACTGGAGAAATTGTAGAGGGCATTACCTCTGAGATATAAATTCCCCCAGCTTGCAAGGCTTATAAAACGGAGATTCTTATTTCAAATGATGGCTTTTGGGTCAAAGAAGAGGTTTCAGACAGGCAAGCAAGCAGAGGTACTCTGGATGCAGATACAGAAACAAGGATACATCTGTACAGAAGAGGCCCCAAGGGCAGGGGGACCCAGTAGTCTGGGGAGCTAGTCCTTCCTCCCTATACCCCTTTGCCTTCAAGCTGGACTCTGACCTCACTACCCTCCTTGCACTCAAGGATCCAGTGACTCCAATCTCTTTGCTTCCTTGCCCCAACTCCTCCACAAGATACTCCATGTCCCACCTCCAAGGAGGGCTTTTACTGGTTGTCCTTCATGCCTGGAGCTCTCTCCTGCCTCATCTCTGCTTCCTGGACTCATTGGCTTCCTTCAAGCATCCTCTAAAGTCACACCTTCCGTAAGAAGTCATTTCCAGCCCTTCTTCACCTTAATACCTTTCCTCTGAGATTTTCCTCCAATTTATCCTGCATGTGATTTATTTTTATGTAGTTTTCTCCCCCATTATAGACAGAAAATCCCTTGAGGGAAGGTACTGCTTTTTTGCCTTTCTTTGTATTCTCAGTGCTTAGCACAGTTTGGTGCATAGTAGGCACTTCTGGTTGACTTGACTACAAACTCACTGAATCAATCACGTGTCTTGGCAACCAAAAAAGATAACATTGTTTTAGATTAGATGAACAGAAACATAGAATTCAAAGCGGTAGAAAGAGATTATCTCCACTGACTTCTGCTTTGGTTAGACCAAGTCAAGTCAATAAGTGTTTATTAAGTACTTAGTAGGTTCCAGGTACTTTGCAAAGTGCTAAAGATGACAGAGAGAGAGAGAGAGAGAGAGAGAGAGAGAGAGAGAGGGAGGGAGATATTGACAGAGACAGAGAGAGAGACAGACAGAGAGAGAGACAAAGAGAGAGAGAGACACTGAGAGAGACAGAGACAGAGACAGAGAGACAGACAGAGACAGAGAGAGGGGGACATTGAGAGAGACAAAGAGAGAGACAGACAGAGAGAGAGACAAAGAGAGAGAGACATTGAGAGAGTCAGAGAGAGACATTAAGAGAGACAGAGAGAGAAGGAGGGAGAAAGGAAACGGTCTCCACCTTCAAAGAGATTACGTTCTAATAGAGGTGACAACTATAAACAACTTCACTACATACAAGATACATATAGAGTATATTTTCAGGCAATCTGAGAAAGGAAAATGTAGTTGGAGGAACCAGTTATATATATTTAGTTGTGAGCATCCCACTTTAGGGACATGATTGACAAGCTTGTCCTCCCTAAAATGCAGTGCCCTGAACTAAATACAAGACTCTAAGTGTGATCTGACCAGAGTCCCAGCCTCCTCCCATGATAAGTCAATCATTTCCACCTAATTTCCCTTCCCATTTACTTACACACAATGCAGGCAAGGGATCAGGATGGAGAGAAATGCAGAAACCATGTCATTATCAATCAACAAGATTTTATTAAGTCCTCACTATGTTCTAGGGCTAGGCATTGAGGATGAAAAAGATAAAAATGAAAATTCCTGTCCTCTGGGAGAGTACATTCTTCATGGAGAAAATGACATGTACACATGTGAATGTATGAGTATACAATGAATGATGAGTAAATATTAGGTAATTTGGGGTTGGGGAGACACGGCAATTGGAAGGATAAGAGAGGGGTTGAAGAAAATGAAGATGCTTAGCCTGCAGAAGGAGACGGGAGTAGCCTATCCTCTGTCTTCAAAATATCTGAAAAGTTGTCATGCAGAAAAAAGACTAGGCTTGTTTTGCTTGGTCAAGAGGGCAGAACTATGAGCACTGGGTAGAGGTTATAGAGAAGCAGATTCAGGTTTGATTCAAAGGGAAATTTCCCAATAATTAGAGCTTTGTGAAAGTCTATCAGTCTGCTTCCAAAAGGAGTGAGTTCCCCATATCTGCAGGTCTTCAAATGGAGATTCCATTCAATGCAGGGGAAGGAAAGAATATTTATTAAGGAGGGAAAAGTACTTAAGTGCCTACTATGTGCCACACACATTGCAAATATTGTCTCATTTTATCCTGACAACAACTCTGAGAGATAGATGCTTTTATTATAGGACAGCTAGGTGGCACAGTGGATAGAGGGCCAGGCCCAGAGTAGGAAAACAAATTTTTCCTGAGCTCAAACTTGACCTCAGACACTTACTAGCTGTGTAATCCTGGACAAGTCACTTGTTTGCCTCAGTTTCCTCATCTGTAAAATGAGCTGGAGAAGAAAATGGCAAACCACTTAAGGATTCTTGCCAAGAAAATCCCAAATGGGGATACAAAGAGTCAGACATGACTGAACAACAAATTTGTATTATCTCTAATTTATAGATGAAGAAACTGAAGCAGATGGAGGTTAAGAGATTTACCCACGGTCATATAACTTAGTAAGTGTCTGAGGCTGGATTTGAACTCTGGTCTCATCCTGATTCCAAGCCCAGCACACTCTCTACCCTGCCATCTAGTCTCCCCAGAATGGAGGGCCTTCTTGCTTGAAGTATGAGTTAGAATAAGTGACCTCTGAGTACCCTTCCAATTCTTTGATTCTATGACCTGTACAGCAAGGTAAAGCCCTCGGGTGTCCTGAACTGAATGTAACACTCTACATGTGATCCAATTGGAACTCCAGGTACTTGCCCTTTTCATTTAGAGCACACAACACAGGAAAGGAGGACCAGGACAGAGACATTCTCCTTTAAGAGTGTCCATAAAACATGGTGCGGTTTCCCAAGGCTTTGGAAAATCCTTCCATTTCTTTCTCATGAGATTCCTTCAGAAAGTACTTTCCATTTTGTGTCCAGGAGTGGAAATTGCTTTTCCCAGCACTGTTCCCCTCCTCCTCCCCCTCAAAAAAGGCTATTTAGAATTAATCCTATCAAAAGTTTAGGCAAATTCTGTTATAGAAAGACTGTCAATTTTTTTTTGGCAGGAGGCTGGGCCAGTTCCAATAATTAATCTAGGTTTAAATTCTGGTTTCTTCTAAAGAGATACTGTGCTGCTGTGTGGTAAGAACTCTACCTTATACACCCCCATTCTATACAAGAATCTCAGTAAGAATCAAGGAATTGACAGAAAGTGAAATTTTAAAATCCTGCTTCAGAGTAAAATGAACTTACATTCTATGGAAATGACTTTCTACTTTAAAGATTCTTCCTTGTTCTCCCCTTTCCTCCAGCAAAATTAGTTCTGAGCTTGAAATCCCTAGCTGGCTCCTATACCCATTTTGGTAGGCTCCAAGTTCATTTCTCCTTATATAAAAAATACACATATATTATACATATACAGGCATATGTGTGAGTGTGTGTGTGTGTGTGTGTGTGTGTGTGACAGCTAGGTGGTACAGTGGATAGGATGCTGGGTCTGAAGTGAGGAAATCCTGAGCTAAAATCCAGCTTCAGACACTTAATAGCTATGTGACCCTGAGCAAGTTAACTTAACCTCTCCTTGACTCAGTTTCCTCCTCTGTAAAATGGGGATAATAAGTTCATCTTCTTCGCAGGGTTATAAGGATTAAATGAGATAGTAATTATAAAATACTTAGCACACTGTGTGGCACATAATAAGTGCTATATAAATGTTAGCGATTAATTCTAAACTCTAACTAATAAAAATTGAGAATTATATAGGCCTTTAAAGCTTACAGAACACCTTATGCATATGATCTGATTTGACTTTCCCAATAATCCTGCGAAGAAGATATTAAGGACATTTTAAACTCCATCTAATTTTAAAATAATAATAAAATAATATTTTACTTTAAAATACTTTATACTGAGCTTCTAAGAGGGAAAGTAAATTTTTTCAAACTTTCATAGGAATTCATAATAAAGACTATATAGATCTATTGAAAAAGGTTATTTGGGGTGGCAGGACATGGGCTCAAACCTTAGCTCTGCCATCATTTACTTCTGATGTGATCTTGGTCAAGTCAGGAAACTTTCCTGAACTTCCCTATCTCTACAATGAAGAGTTAGACTTGATGTTCTCTAAGGGCTCTTCAAGCTCTAAATCTGAGATCCTCTCCTCCAGATCTTTCTGTTGTACCACATGGAACCCAACTCACTTCCCACTACATCACACTGACTTGCAGTTTCACAGCAAGCATCCAGTTTCCCCTCTCAGTTTGTCCTAGACCTTGACATAGCTTATCATTTTGCCTTTATACTTGCCACCAGTTTCCTCTAAAAAACCTTTCTCACTTAAGTCTCTAGCAGGTTGAGAAAAGAAGACAAGGTTGGAGCCCTAGCTCTTTTTCCAATACAATACAATTCCCCTCATTGGCCCTTCCTCACTTCTACCCTCATTTCACCTGACTCAGACAGTTGGTTATCCTATGTCAATCACAGGAGCCCATAGGGACATTCCTCATCTTGTTCTATTGTAGTTAGTCTGGGGACTGGATTGCTGAAGTAAAACCCTCCAGACTCAATAGTATAACCACCATACTTCTCACTACTTCATATCCTACTGGTGACTTAAATTGGACTGCTGATATTCTTTCAAATGTTCTTCAGATCACAGCTGATTGTTCCCCCTTCCTGGGCTGAATCAATTCAATTCAACTACATTTTAAGAAGCCAAGTTTAGGTAGTCTTCATGGAACTGGGGGTGGAGGGTGAATTTCCAGAAGAGGTTCGTAGCAAATCATTCAACCTGGCTATCCTTTAAGTTCTCCATTGCATTTCCTTACCACTATTACATTTGATTTCCACTCTAGGGCCTGACTAAAGCTTTGCACAGAGTCAGTATTGCCCAAAAACTGAAGGAAGTGACTCCAGACTGGCCTAAGTAAGAGCCTAGGAGTTCTTGGACATGCTGTACTAGTCAAATCTCTAGTTGCATGAACTCCTGAGTGGTTTGGCCATTTCCCTGAACAAATTCTAGTAATTTTAAGATAAGAGTTTGATTAAAGGGAGCCATGCTGCAAGAAGCTGAGTCATTCTTCACTCATTTGTTCTTAACAGTAACTATGGTTGTATTCCAGACACCTGACTGGGAAAAGCTCCCCTGTACCGGCGGTAGGGTCCTTGTCTGAGGCAACAAGCCTTCAAGGGCTGGTCACAGAAGTATGGGGGTTTGTTTTGCATCTCTGTAATGCACTTCAGGTGTAATACTGTGGGTTATAGTTGTCCATATTTGTGTCTTCTCCCCTTCCTTGACTATGAGCTTCATGAAGCCAGGGGGCTGGGCCTTACTTGGGCTTTGCATCTTCTCCCAGTGCCAAACATTGAGCACTCTGCACCTGGTAGGCATTTCATAAATGTACTGAGTGAAAAAAAGTGTGTTGAATAGATCACAGGATTCAGAGCTGGAAAAGACTTTAGAAATCAGACTCTCAGAGACAGTAGGAGCCTGCATCCACTCCACCTTGTACCAAACAAAAATCTGCATTCCCAAATCCTTACAGGTGCTCATGGAGCCACTTCAAAAGAAGGGTAAATTGGGAATTCACTGCCTACCAAGGCAACCTATTTCACTTTTGTGGTTTCAAAATGACTGCATGTAACAGTCTCTGGGCTTGATTCCCTGGAATTCTTCTCCATCAGCCCAGGACAGGTACTTCCCCCATTTGCATCTCCACTCCCCATTGTTGACCCCAACCCATCCCCCAAACACTCAGTTTCTCAACTTCCTTTTATATATTATCTACAACCATGAGAATGTAAGCTCCTGACTCTTTTTGTCATGGTTCAGAATGGAGGGGATGCCTATCAACTGGGGGACAGCTGAATGAGTGGTGGTATATTATTGTAATGGAATATTATTGTGCTATAAGAAATGATAAGCAAGATGATTTCAGAAAAGCTTGGAAAAACTTACATAAACTGATACAAAGTGAACTGAGCAGAACCAGAAGAACACTGTGCTCAGTAACAGCAATATTGTACAATGGACAATTGTGAATGTCTTAGATCTTCTCAGCAACACAATGATCCAAGACAATCCCAAAGGACTCGTGATGAAAAATACTATCTGCCTCCAAAGGAAGAACTGATGGAGTCCATACAGACTGAACCATTCTATTTTTCACCTTTTTTCTTTTTCTTTCTTTCTTTCTTTCTTTCTTTCTTTCTTTCTTTCTTCCTTCCTTCCTTCCTTTCTTTCCTCCTTTCTCTTTTTTCCTTCCTTCCTTTTTCCTTTCTTTTTTCCTTTTTTTTTCTTTCTTTCAGTTTTCTTGTACAAAATTACTAATCTGGAAATGTTTTATATGCTTGCATATGTATAACTTATATTAGCTTGCTTACTGTCTCAGGGAAGAGGGAGGGAAAGGAGATAGAATTTGAAACTTAAAATTAAAAAAGAAAAATAATGAATGTTAAAAATTGTTTTACATGTAATTGGGGGTAATAAAATATCATTTTAAAACTAATATAGGCTCCTCATACTTTTTTAAAACTTTTTTCCTTGGGGGGTTTTGGGTGCATTTTCTTTTACAACATGGCTTATAAGAAAACATGTTTTATATGACTTCACATGTATAATCAAAATCATATTACTTCCCTTCTTAAGTGGTAGGAGAGGGAAGGGGGAGGGAGAGAATTTGGAACGCAAACTTTAAAAAATGTATGTCAATTTTTTTACATGTAATTGGGAAATAACAAAATAAATAAAATATTTATTTAGAAAAAAACCAGAATGTTAGCTCCTTGAGGGCAGACACTTCCTTCTGCTAAAAGAACTATGAATTTCCTCTATCACAGCCTTGAAGAATGGGCCTCAGGAAGGCAAAACCCCCAGCATTTATTAAGCACCTAGTATGTGGCAGGCATCATGCTAAGCACTTTATTTAAATCCTCACAGCAACTCTGGAAAATAGATGTTATTATTAACCCCATTTTACCATTGAGGAAACTGAAGCAGAGAGAGACAAGGTGACTGCCCAGCACCAGACACTGTCTGAGGCTGGATTTGAACTCAGGTCTTCATGACTGAAGATCACTGCGCCACCTAGCTGCTTCCAGCTAACAAAGGTGAGTAGCTCAACACCTCCCAAGGAAGCCCACGCTGCTTTTGGCCAGACGGTTACACTTTTTCCTCATACTTACCTACTGAAATAGATTTCTCTGCATTTGCTCCCCAGTGCTCCTAGGTCTGTCCTCCTGGTCAACTCTCCCTTCCACATAAGAATCCTTCAAACACATAAAGACAGCTATCATGACCTCCCCTCTAAATCCAAACCTCCCCAGACTAAGCTTCCAGAATTCTCTCAACTGATCCTCATATGGATTTCTTTAAGTCTTCTTCACCAGCCTGGTCATTGTGCTCTGGATGCTCCCCAGCTTACAAACTCCCTTTCTAGAATGTGGTGCCCCTGGATGGGGTATGCTGGATTGCTTCTGCCTGAATTATCAGCCCAGAGCCCCAACATTCATATTGACAAACCAGCCATTGCTGCTTAATCGTCCTTCCCACTGAGCTTGATCTTTCCAACTCAGGGCATGATAACAGAGGTCAGATCAGACTCAGTATGCTAGAGGTGGAAGTGAAAAAGTTACCCTGTGCTGCTAGCTATGTGACATAGGGCTACTTCCCTTCTCTGGGTCTCAGTTTCCTCTTCTGTAAAATGGGCGCAGTGTTACCAGCACAATTTAACTTGTAATGGAAAATGCATTGTAACACTTAAAGGACTTGAGAAATTTAAGTTGCTATCATTTTTATCCTCCATTTTCCATAGTGTTTTCTCCCTCATATTGGGTCAGAAATTACACCAAGTAGAGGAACTATCTGACAAGTAGATGAAATTATTCAACAGCTGTATTACCCCAGATGGGTCAGCGTTGCTCAAGCCCTGTTTATGTTAGCCTCCCTACTCGGCAGTCACTACATTTCATCCGTCTTGCCAGAAAAACACCACGACCAGCTCAAGCCGCTGACTAAACTGAGGGGCATCCTGAAGAAATAAATTCCAAATCATTGTGGTATTAAATTGGTTATTCCAGGCAAAACTTGCATTATTCAGTCCATCAACTGGCTAATCCCTGACCCGACAGACTGCTTAAATCTCTGGCTAGGCCAATCTAATCTAAGTATTGACTTGAGTTTCCAAAGGAAACTTTCCATTTTTCCTCTTTACGGCTTCCCAGTCTCCTCTCTGGCATTGCTCTGGAGATGAGACCATCACCCAGTACAGCATTATCTTGCCCCGTCCCCTGGTAGCTGATTGACAGGAGCAGAATATTTCCTAAATAATGGCCAAGTGTTTGTTAATCCTAATTTAGCCTGCACCCAGCAGGGCCCATTAAGAACACTGCCTGATAAAAACTTATCAGCAAGAGTGGATAGAGCCCAGGCTCTGAAGCCAGAATTAGGACAGGGAAATGCCTGTTGGGTCAACAAAAGATTACTTCTCTTATGTTTTAGTCAGTGGGGCTAGAAGACCTAACCAGCTCTATACGAATGATCTATAATGCTGTAATCATTACCGGATACACTTCATGGTAGAACAAAGAGCCCTGAGTTTAGAGTTAAAACACTTGGACCAAGACTATGCTCCTCCACTTTATAGTTGTGTGACTGTGGTTTTCAGAACCTCGGTTTCCTCATCTATAGAATGGGTATAGCATACCAATGTACTCTATACATTACAGGGCTTTTATGGGGGGAAAATACTCTGTAAATCATAGAAATGTAAATTGTTGTTTTGGATTTCCTTGGGTCACAAAGATTAATTACTTTCTATCTGGGCAACTTACTTGACCTGGTGGTAGTAAGTAAAAGCCTGTCTTCATCTTGAGAACTCCTCGGTTAACAGTTAGGGAATGTTGTCATTGGAAGAGCCTCAGAGTCAGGAGATCTGGGTTCTTAACTGCTACTGCCCTGCCCAGTGATCCTGAGAAACCCATTTCCCTTCAACATCTCCAGGGGTCCAGCCTTCCTTAATAAAAAGAAGAATCTGTGCTAGATGATCTCAAAACACTTTTCAGCCTAAAATGATATCCTTCAAGGAGGGAAAGTAACTTTTTTTGAGAGTTGGATGCAAATTTCTATTCATCTCTATAGCACTTTAAGTTAAACAAAATGTCTTTGTCACAGCAAGCCTGTGACATGGTTAGTTGCAAGTACTGTTTCCATTTTGCAGATGGGGAAAATGGAGCTCAGAATGTTGAAGTGATTGGCTCAAAGCTGCGCAGTTAATAAGTGGGAGAAGAAGTATTCCCACTTAGAGTTTCTGACTCCCTAGTCCAGTGGCAGGATGACTTTGCAGCTGCTCAACTTCCTATAACTCTTGCAATGCCACTCCCCAGGTACGATGGATGTGGGGGTGTTAGAGAGAGATAAGGCAGGCAAACCACACAGTATCTTTGGGCTCCTTCCGCCCACTGGAGCTGCTCAATTCCGTCTCAGTGAAACCCTTTGAGGGAGGAGAAACCAAAGACACGGGCTGGTAGTGTAAGCCTGAGTGGTCATGGGAGCCATGAGTATATTTAAGAGGTCATGGCAGAAACTAAAAGCCAATCTCACATGAGTCAGCTTAATTCCCCCAGCAAAACCTGATGGAAGTTTCTGTTCAGACGGAGAGGGAACGTTAGGGGTTCTCAGCTCCACTCTGCTATTTGTTAGCCCTGTGACCTTAAGAAAGTTGCCCACCCTTTCTGTGCCTCTCCCACTCACTCCCTGCCTCCTATAGCTAATATGTAACAAGGAGGGCATGGCATGTATGTTTGGCCATGTGTCTATCAAGTTTTCTTTGTTATAAATTATGCATATTTATATATAGATACATACACACAAATACATATACATACCTATACCTACATATCTACATACACATGGGTGTGGGTGTGTAATGACAGAAGTGATTCACTGGGCAGGAAAACAGAGCAAATCTTCCCCTTTACCTCCCCTATATTTAAAGATTAAAACTTTTCGTTCAGGTGGTTTGATGCTAGGTCACCTTTGGTGACACCTAGGAAAGTGATCAGTTCACCAGAATAAAGTCCTCAAAGCAAAGAGAAGGTCCAGCCTTGTCTGTCTTTCTCTTTTCCAATTTCATTGTGTTACAGGGTTACAAGGAAAACAGGGGAGCCTATTTCCTGTCAACAAACTATATCCACTGCACTGAAAGTCCCCTTAGGGGTACTTTATAAATAGCTACCAATATGGAGACACCTGAGGGGCTAATTCTTAGATGCAGGGCATCCTTAGGAAGGAAGATGGTCAGTGCTCCGAGTTCCCCACTAGAAGAGAACTGAAGTGAAATGGAGGAATTACTTGAGAGAGTTGCTGGTCATTTAATAGCAGTTCTCTTTGTGGTGGCAAAGAACTGGAAATTATAGGAATGTCCATCAATTGGGGAATGGCTGACACCTCGGATTTCCACTTTTAAATGGTTGGGAGGGAGGAGGGAAAAAATGACATTGTGGTATATGATTGTGATGGAATACTATTGTGTTATGAGAAATAATGAGCTCCGCAATCTTAGAAAGGCATGGAAAGAGCTGCCCAAAATGTAAAGAGAAAAGTGAGCAGAACCAGGAAAACATTGTATACAACAACAGTAATATTGTTTTAAGAATGACTTTGAGCAGCTGAGTCATTTTAACTATTATACACAAATCTAAAATAAATAATATATGAAGAAAGACACTATCTGCATTCAGAGAAAGAACTGATAGAAGAATGTGTGAACATGTATGTGTGTGTGTGTGTGTGTGTGTGTGTGTATTTAATTTGTATTTTATGGTAACCATCTGGGGTGATGAGCAGGGAAGAAGAAAAAAGGGAAAAAAAGAAATTTACATGATAACTTTGTTATATATTTGAAGGGGATAGCAAGTTGTACATGGTAAATTTGCAGTTTCATGTTCAATCATCTATTTTTTGTACTGTTATGGAAATGCTTGTTTTGTTCCATGAATTGAAAATAAAATTAATTAATTAAATGAAATTTAATTTTAAAATTGATTTTAAAAATAAAAGAGAGTTGCTGATCTTTCAAATAGTTCTTAACAAAGATTTGGCAGGGAATCCTAAAAATCTCTGAGGTAGAAGGAACTTCCCAGGTCAGGCAATCAAGATCTCTAACTCCTCAGATGTAAATATGCTTGTCCATTGATGATGAGATCATTCCTGCCTGTGGCATCCCATTCTTTTGGATGGTTTTGATGATTAGGAAGTTTTTCCTTATATGAAGCCCAAAAATGCCTCTTTGTAATTCTCTTCTATTATTTCTAGTTCTGCCAAGAACAATTTTCTTTCCACCTGATAATTCTTCAAATGACTAAAGACAGCTGTCATTTTCTCTCTTAAATCTTCTCTCCTCTAGGCTGAATATTCTAGCTTCTTTACATAGCCTGGTCACCTCCCTGGATGAGCACTGAATGAACCAGACTTGTCGAATCTCAAAGTTGGAATGATTTCTGAGATCAGCTGATCCAAGCCTTTGCTGAAGCATGATTTTTTTCTCTCCCCGCTCCCAACCATTTAAAAGTGGAAATCAGAGGTGTCAACGTCCATGCCAGCCTCAAAACTCCCCAGGGATGACTGAACCAGGTTAAATGTAATTGGGAAGTGTTTAATAATAATATAATGTTAAGGCAATGCTAATTTGTGGTTTTCTAAGTCAACATGCAGAGCAGGGATCTGTTTCTATTTGAGTTTGACATCACTGACATAATTGGTACAAAATAACTGCCCTATAATGAAGAGGGAAAAGGAATCCCACAGAACAGGGTCTTTGCCAAGCAGTGTGGGGATCACCTGATATCCTGACCTTTTCCAGTGGGCCACTTGGGAAAGATCACTCACAACTAGAAGCATCTAGTTGATCCCCAAGTTCAACCCTTCCCCTCATGACAAAAGAGATCAAAGAAAGAGGGAAAGGTCTTATGTATAAAAATTATTTATAGCTTCTCTTTCTGTGGTGGAGAAAACTGGAAACTAAAGAGATGCCTACCAATCAAGGAATGCCTGAATAAGTTGTGATACGTGAATGTGATGGAGGACATGTGGAAGTGCCATAAGAAACAAGGAAAAGATGGTTTAAGAGACATGAAAAGATTTATATGAATTGATGCCGAGTGGGATAAGCAGAATCAGAGCAGTTTGCCCTCTAACATCAGTATAATAAAACTGAAGAGTCCTGGAAACATCTATAAGCAAAGAAAGAATGAAGTGGGCAGAACTAGGAGAAAAAACTCCGTAACAACAAGAACACTTCTAAAGACAAACAACTTTGGAAGCCGAATAAAACCTATGAATGATTGATAAAATGACCATATAAGATGCCAAAAGACCAGTGAGGAAATGTATCATTCATCCACCTTCCGACAGAGAGGCGATAGGTTTGGGATGTGGAATGAGACGTATGTTTACATATGTGTGTATACATGTGCACTCATACCTATATATGTGCACATGTGAACACAGATACATAGAGATATAGATATATAAAAAGAGGAAAGAAAAGCAAAACATTCCCTCTTTGGTTGCATTATATAGAATGGTAAAGAGTGTCCCATGGGTGTGGAAGGCATGTACTTTCAGAAGAGGTCCCTGTAATTATTAGTTTTGCTTCACTGTTTTATTTTGGTACAAGATGCCTCTCGTGGAGTGGAGTTAATCTGTAAATGTCTATAATGTTAAAAAAAAAAAAAAAGGCAGCAATAAAACCTTTATTAAAAAAGGTAGCTAGCTAGAGGCATCTATTTGGTCCATTACCTCTTTACATGACAAAGGAGTTGTTGAGAACTGGCTCTTCAGGGACATCTCCCACTCAGGACACTTTAAAGAAACAACTCCTATTCTCAGTGTCTTCTTCTACTCTTCTGAACATGTGGTTCGGGTCCCTGAGAGTCTTCCGTTGGGCTTCCTAGGGCACAGGGATGTGAAGGGCAACAGAATTTTCTCCCTTCCCAATTTAGCAATTCACACGTTGGAGTGACAGCATATGCTTATGTCGATGAGCCTGAGACTGGATCTCAAGCTTGGCTGCTTCCCCTGCTTATATTTCTTTCCCACACACAAGAGACTAAGCCATGATCCTGAGATAAACGTCTCTAGCCTCTGCAATATCTCCTACCTTTGACAGGTCAAGCGTTCTTTGCTCCCCATCCTGAACTTCCTGAGGGTGGTGCTCCTACAGCTACAACTTCACTGAGAGGTCCATTAACAGGAGACTAAGTCATTCACACCCAGACTTGCCAGAAGATATGAACCTCAAGAGTGCAGGAGAAGGTGAAAAGAAGACTATTGTTAAATTTTCAATGTTTCCTTTTTTGCTTAGAAATAGGCAGTCTACATATCAGGACTTAATTTATTGTTTTGTCCCTTGTTTAGACTTAAGAAAATGGAAAATATTAATAATGCATACTGAAATGAAAGTGATTTTTTTTAATTTTCAGGGAACCTGATTGTTAAACATTTACCAGTACTGTGCTATTGACATTGCTTGAGCTCAGCAGAAATGCAGTAGAAGGCTCCAGCCTGGAGGTCTGGTGACTACAATTTAATGATAATTAACAACTGGCATTTCTATGGGCTCTAAGGTGGCAAAATGCTTTACATCCATCATCTCATTTGAGGCTCACCATATCCCTAGTCATATAGCTAGTAAATGTTCTAACTAGGACTTGGGGGAGGAGAGCGGACAAACTTTTTTTTTTGCTCTAAGTCCAGTGCTTTTCCCACTACATCTCATTAACAATATTATTTAGGGATTTTAAGTTTTGTTGTTGTGCAGTCATTTCAACTATATCTGCCTCTTTGGGACCCCCTTTAAGGTTTTCTTGGCAAAGACAATGAAGTGGTTTTCCATTTCCTTCTCTAGTTCATTTTATAGTTGAGAAAACTAAGGCAAAAAGGCTTAAATGACTTGTCCAGAGTCACTCAGATGGTATCTGAGGTCAGATTGGAACTCCAGATGCAACACTCTATCCAATGTGCCACCTGTTTTCAAAGCACTTTACATTTAGACTATCACATGTGATCCTCATAACAGCCCTAGGGGTACCCTTCTACCCATCAGATGGGGCATCTTCTACCTCACCTCCTGTTACACATGGGAATCAAATCCTTATTGCATGTCAGTGCTTTAAGGGTGGAAACTTCAACATGTCTCAGAAGGTACTTCCTCTAGCCTACCATCTCTAGGTTGCATCCTAGGGCATCCCCAAGCCCCTTGCCCTACTCTAGGAGAAAATTTTACTCAGCTGTTCTCTGAAAATGAGAGATGAGAAACTCTCCAGGCTAAACTGAGCAAAAACAATAGATCCCTTTAGTAACCTGGGGCTTTGGTTTGTGGGGGCGGGGGGAGTTGTCTAATTCTGACTACAGTTAAGTATAGGATTAAGCCTCCCCTCTTCTTACCAAGGCCTTCAACTTAAAGGCCCCCCTTTAACTCCTAAACATCTCTCTCTTCCCTCAGATTTTATATGCATTTATCTCTGACATTAAAAGTTAGTTAAAAGTGTTGATGGGGGAATATATGTATACATACACATATTACATACGTACATGTGTAATATACACACAACATATATAATATATACCTTCCTTACATGTATACATGTGTGTATATATCTACACACATATATGTCTATACACAGCTTCTGAGAAAAACCAGCAGCCTAGTTTAAAAATATCCATTCTGCCTATCCACATGTTAGCAAGGCATGCTAACAGAAATTTAAGCAAACACCACTGCGGAATCAGTAACATCATTTAATTGGAATAATAAACTAAGGGGAAAAAAATCTCAGTACTCCCCAAGTTTCCAGCTGCAAACTGGGGAGAACAGGACAAAGTCACCACAATTTTGAGCATTCTGGTAGTTAAATCTATTCTGTAGTCCTACATAATGTCATTAGGGGAAATTCAAAGTCCTGCTTTCAGGACTGATTTCTGGAGCCTCAGGCATCAAAGGAAATATCATAAATCCTAATGGTACAAGTGTGTAGAATGGTAGTATCTCAGAAAACATAAGCTTTCCCTTAAAACAGTTATCCATACAGTCCTACTGGACCATAAGCTCCATGGGGACAAACGCTGTGTAAATGTATATTTTATATCTTCTCCAGAACTTAACAGCCATCTATACCCTGTGCTTAATAAATAACTCAATAAGTAAATAAACAAACAATAACACTATAGTGTTCTAAGGTTTACAGAATGCTTTTCTCACAACTTCTGGTAGGTATCATTTGTTCATTATTCCCATTTTATAGAACAGAATACTGAGGCCCAGACCCATGATGAGTTGCCAACAGTCTCATCTTTGGTAAGCCCTGGAGCTGGAATTCAAACCCAGGTCTTTCTGCTGTACTACACTGTCAGCTGAAGAAAAATAGAGCCCTTCACATGGTGCCTGACACAGTGACAGGATTTTTTTACTCAACATAACATGAGAAATAACTTTAAACTATTCATCTCTCTTATTGAAAAATCAAGGGAGTTTTTGGTGTCCCTTGATTTTTGCCTTTGAAAGAATTTGAGGATCAGGAAGTCTTACAGAGCTCAAGTGCTCCTGATGTGCCCACAATATTTAGGTATCACTCCAGAAACAGCCTAAATTCTCATCAAAGGACCCCACTGCTGAACTGCACATGTTTGGCTGCTGTTCAAGAAGTCTTTTTTTCCCCCTTTGTCTTATTTCTTCTTATTCTGATTTAACAAACACCAAATAAAATTATCATTTCCATATTAAAAGTAGAATGGAAAAATAGGATTGTATATGAAACTTAATTTCTATGAAGCACAGCTTGCTTTATCTTTTAAATATATAATAAAAGTTACATAAAACTTTCTAAGTTGTCCTGCTTCTCTATGTTTCCTCCAGGTCTCCCTTCTGTTCTTTTCTGTGTATTTCCTCTTTTTAATTCGATGGCATAGTGGATAGCACATTGTTCAAATCTTGCCTCAGACATTCACTAGCTCTATGACCCTGAACAACTCGCTTAACCTCTCTCAGCCTCAGTTTCCTTATCTGAAAAATGGGGATAACAATCTATTTCACAGGGTTGTTGTGATGACCACGTGAGATAACATATATAAAGTTCTTTGCAAATTTTAAAACACTTTAGAAATGGTAGCCATTGTTATACTTTTCATTATTGCGGATAAATTCAGTACTGTCATCCTTGTCACCCAATTCCCTCCATCAATCTGAAAAAGAAAAAGGAAACCCTTGCAACAAATACTCAGTTAAGCCAAACAAATTCCTATACCAACTATGTCTGAAAATACGTATTTTGTTCTTCATCTGAGTCTCTAATCTCTCTCAGGAAATGGTATCATGTTTCATCATCTGTCCTCTGAAAACATGTTTGATGATTACATTAATTAAGAGTTCTTAATTCTTTCAAAGTAGCTTTTCTTTTAAAATATTATTGTATAAATTGTTCTTTGGGTTCTCTCTTCATTCTACAACAATTCACATAAATCCTTCCAGGTTCTAAGACCGATCATCACTTATTAAAATATAACAACATTTCATTGCCTTTAAATATCATAATTTATTCAGTCAATTGATGAGTACTTCCTTAATTTTTAGTTCTTTACTATAGCAAAGAGCTTCTATTGATATTTTTGTATATATAGGCCCTCTCCCCTTTCTTTATCTCTTTAGAGTATAGGTTTAATAGTGGCAATGTTGCATCAAAGTATGCACAATTTAGTGATTTTCTGGGCATAGTTCCAAATTACTTTCCAGAATAACTGGAACAATTCATAGATTCATCGACTGCCTTACTATGTCTGGTTTCCCACAGCCCCTCCAACAACTGTCATTTTCCTTTTTTGTCATCTCCATAAATATGATGAGTGCAAGGTAAAAATTCAGAGTTGTTTCATATGCATTTCTCTAGTTTGTGATTTGGAGCATTTTTATATGGCTATTGATAATGTGTATTTCTGCCTTTTTATATCTTTTGACCATGTATCTCTTGGAACAAGGTATCTTGTTAAATGTTTATCATTAAAGTCTTCTAAGCCTCTTCCTAACCTCTTCTATGAAAACCTTTAAGCATCTTTATATCCAGTTTCCTCCATAGTCAGTTTCCTGGGCAAGGCAAGGACTTTTTTTGCACACAACAGTTTCTGTGAAATGAAAGTGATGAAAGAGATAGTGTATTGTCATTAGGAGAGAACATTTCAACGAGGAGCAGGAGGCAGAAACAGAAATGACTGTGTCAGTCTCTAGACACTCAAGACTTAAAAGGGATGAATGAACATGGGAGAACATGGTTCTCATCTGCTTTGTCCAGACAGAGATCTAGAAATGAACCTTGGTTCCTTCTAGCTCTGACATACAGTGACTCTGTGACTGAAATCTAGTGGCAGGGAGTTGAAGAGATAGTCATTCATGAGAAAGTAGGACTAGTGAGTGTTTACAAATTATCTGAGAAGTTTGGAAGTGAAAAGAATGAGAAACATGGAATGATAGCTCAAGATAGCAAGCATTATTTTCAAGAGGAGAAGCTTTGGTTTTCCAAATAAGGGAATAATCCACTTTCTCCCATGCCATAAATTATAGGATCCTAGGAATCTGGAAGGGATCTCCAGAGGCTTATTGCTCATAGATGAGGAAAATGAGGCCCAGAGAGGTCAGGTGACTTACCAAGGGTCCCAAAGCTAGAAAGAATCTGAGTTAGGATTTGAACCTAGATTTTTCTGCCTCTAAGGTCAGTGTTCTGTCCATTACACCAGGCTCTCCTGAGTATCCTACTCTGCTCATGGGAATCTGTGGAGACCCCTGTTTTTACAGTCCTCTTTCTCAACAACTGAGTCAGGGAGTAATTCTCAGTCCCTCCTGCAACTTGGCGTGGGTGAAGACAAATCTCTTCAAAGTCAGTGAGAAAAGGGGTAGGAGTGGAGATGGGGGTCAGGTCTGGGGACTGAGGGACTGCAGAGGTATTTCTCATCAAAGTTGACAGTGGGTTCCTATGATAGCATTAAACACATCTCTGGGTAGAAACCATGTCACTACCTAGGGGTTGTAGTGAGGAGTACAGGCCTGTACTCTTACAGAAACCTTCTGAAACAGTAATAGGGCAAATGGACAATCTCTCCCAAATAACAGGTTTATTATCAGCAGTGCAGGAGCCCACAAGGTCAGAGCTCACCTTTCCCCACAAAGATTATACTCTTTTCCATCGCATGATTGCACATGGCACCCAATTCTCTTAGAGGAAGCCTATTTCAGCTACCCCACAGGAGGTCCCAAGAAGTCACTCCAACCCTCACTCCCACCAAGTGTACTGGTTGGGTATCAAAGAAAGGTCACAGGGTGTAGCCGTTTAAAAATAGGAGTCTAACGACTTCTCTGATCTCTTATCTGTGAAAACAAATCTCCCCCCTGTGGCTTAAAAATAGTGCCTTTCAAAACACTTTTATTGGGAGGATAAAGCTCAAAGAGTTGGACTCCTTCCTCTGCATTTTGTTTTTCTTTTAAATATCTTAGATTGGTCATTTTGGCAGACTGATCTCCCCCTTTACCTTTGAAATGCCTACCAACTTCTTGGGCCAACTCCAATACCACCTCCTCCAAGAAGCCTCCCATGACACCTCTGCTTGTTGTTCATAGCTTTCTCTTTAAATTCACATGGTACTCTGCTTTGTACTTCCTTGCTTTGCTTTTCTTGTAATAGGATATACTGCAGTTCTCTGTGTCTTATACCTCTACTAAACTGCAATTTCTACAAGGGTAGGAGTTATATCCTATTTAGACTTGGTGTCTCCTCTAGACATCCAGCATAGAATCTCCTGCTCACAACAGTCATTGTTTTAACAAGAAGGCCCTGACTCCCCAGTCAGATAGTGTGATTGAGTGGATCTCAGTCAGATGACTAGAATGAACACTGGGCCCTGCTACTGGCTTTGTGGCTCTAGGCAATGAGGGATGCTGGACCTAGGTCCAGGATCCCTCCCCTGACACTGACCAACTATGTGATCTGCAGCCCTCATGTGCCCGTGAAATCTTAAGCCTCCCCAGTATCAGGGATTATAGGCCCTTTAGACTCTCTTCTAAACAGAAATCATAGTAATAGATCCCAGAGAGGATTGAACTAGATATGAACTCAAAGGTCTCATCCTATGCTGAATCTCAGATCCTAAGGCTAGCCTATATTTATATAACATTTCCTTGCAACAATCCCATAAGGTTAAGTTCAGTTGAGTCCTTTTTCAGTCACGTCTGACTCTTTATGACTTCAGTTGGGGTTTTCTTGGCAGACATACTGCGGTAGGTTTGCCATTTCCCTCTCCAGCTCATTTTACAGATGAAGAAATTGAGGCAAATGGGTTAAAGGACTTGACCAGGGTCACATGGCCAGATTTGAACTCAAGAAGATGAGTCCTTCTGACTTCAGCCCTGGAATGCAATCCACTGTACCACCTAGCTGCCCCTAAGGTTAAGTAGTATAAGGACTACTACCTCCATTTCACAGATTGGGAGACTGAGGTTATAAACTTGCCCAAGAGCATACAAGAAGCAAAATGGCAGTCTGGATTTGCATCCATGTTTCTTGACTCATCATCAGCTTTCCTTCCCCTTTACCCTCCTGCCTCTAGAAGCTGAAAAGACTCCCAGCTGTTCTCTATTGACTGTTACATGCTGGCCTCTGGTTTGTCTTAGGCAACTTGGGGAGGTACTGGGGGGTGGGGGGCCTCCTTGCTGCTGGGCAACACAAACCAAGGGATGGGGGATGGATGACCAGAGGTGCTCAGGAGGTACTGGAAGTCTGACAAGAGCAGATATTCTCATCACACTTTTTAAGCGTGAACTGGTTGTTCCAGACAGAGAGTGATTCATCTTGTCTTTGTGGCCCCATTCAGAATTCTGAGTGCTTTTCTTCAGGCTAATTTCTGAAAGTTCCAAATTGAATATTCCATGAACACATTTTATAGCACTCTAAAGTTTAGAAAACCCTTTCCTTACAATAGGCCCATGATGTACAAGAAGGAGTGTAAATTTTTGACAGACTAAGAAACTGAGGCCCAGAGAGGTTAATGATTTGCACAGAGCTGGTGGTGCAGTGAATAAAGTGCTGGATCTGGAGTCAGGAGTTCAAATTTAACCTCAGATACCTACCTGGGCAAGTCACTTAACCCTGTTTGCCTCAGTTTCCTCATCTGTAAAATAAGCTGGAGAAAGAAATGGCAAACCACTCCAGCATCTCTGCCAAGAAAACCCCAAATGAGATCACAAATAGTCAGCCATGACTAAAAAATGACTGAATAACGTAGCTAATAAGCATTGATTCTGGGACTCAAACTCAGATCTTCTGACTCCAAGTAAAGAACATTTCTTCCAGGACATAAAGTTCAAGGACATTGACTAGTATGTTGAACAGGCCATAATCCCCTCCCCTTTCTTGAGAACCACCAAGTGATCTACATTGGTGTAAATTTAAATAACTTGTCCAAAACAGTTTTAAAAGATTTCCACAGGAGGAAAAAAAAATTCCAACCAGAAGTGCATATCATAATCCTACTCCACTATTTGATTATATCCAGCAAAGCACTGAGGCCCTTATTTGGTAGTCCCCTGCCTCGGCCTGGTTTGTGATCAGACACTGTTATGGGAGGGTGGGGGGGAGGGGTGTTGTTGCGCACCATTTTCTAGTGCCTTTGGAAGTGTCCTGGAATGAGGACACCCAGCTCCCAGTAAGCCCCACATCCATTCACTCCTTTCCCTCCTGGATCCTCTCTTGGTAAAGGCCAATTTTAGAGCCAGTGCGGTATGCTGTAGAGAGAGATCCCCAGAGCTTTCTGGTGCTGGGCCCCAAATACTGCATTCTACATCCTCTTCATGCTGAGCCTGGCTTGGGATTTCCCAAGGTTTTGTCTATATATGGTATGCAGACAATACTGCCAGCACAGAGTATATGTAATACCTCATCGAGTATTGTTTTAAGAGGGTATTTGGCAATTGGCATCAAGTAGGATTCTTGTAAAAACCTGGCAGGAGAAATTGTTTGACAGATTTTGACATACCAGAGTCTTTACAAGGGGGATACAAGGGGGGTGTGGAGACCTCTGGCATATCCCTATGCAGTATTTACACTAAGGGTCCAAATCAAGCCTTACATCGGAAGGGCATGCTATATGTCAGCTGCGATGCCTGGCAGAGAAGCTTGGCCACAAGGCTCTCAAAATGAGGGATTAAAAGGTCCCCTTGGAATTGGAAGTGTGAGGAAGAGACAGAATTGAAAAACTGCAATTAGGTCTGGTATTTGCTGCCTTTGCCAGCACCATTCCCCCTGTGTGAAATGTTCTTCCTCCTTCTCTAGTCCTATCCAAATGCTACTCAGTCTTCAAGACCTTTTCACAAAGTTTTCTCTGACTCCCCTGGCCTGACCCCAGCCTGACACAAGTCCTCTCCTTCCTCAGACTTTCTATTGTCTTTGTGACTGGTCTGGCATCAAATATAAAGTGACACTGCGAGATCTCTACAGGGTCAGATGTATGGTCATATGTATCTTCCCAACTGGCTTGCAGCTCTTTGAGGGTAGGGATATTTTTTTATATTCTATAATCCCTCCAACATTGCTTTAACATGGAACCCACATGTAGTAGGCACTAATCAAATGGATAGTAAATAAATGGATTCATTTATTAAGCCTTATCCCATGGGCTTAGCCCAAGCTGTTAAACCATTACTGACTGATATTTTTCCTTTCTAGAGAATGGTAATTTCCTCCTTTGGGTCTCAGTTTCTCCATCTGTAAAATGAAGGAGTTTTTGACCTAGTGTCCACGAGTAGATTTTAGGGATCTGTAAACCTGGATGAGAAAAAACAACTACATCTTCCTTTTCACTAACTTCAAGGAAATTTAGCATTTCCTTTAATTATTTAAAAACATTGTTCTGAGAAAGGATCCATAAGCTTCCTCAGACTTCCAAAGGGGTCCATATCACAAAAAAAGATTAAGCTAAGCACCCATGGATTAGACAAGCCCTAAAATCTCTTTCAGTTCTAATGTTCCCCTGTTCTAGACTCCCTCTTAGTGTTGACCTTGTGTATTCTAAGGTGCCTTTCATCTCAGGCATTTCAGAGGCAGCTAGGAAGCCCCACAGATAGAGTACTGGAGCTGGAGTCAGGAAAATCTAAGTTCAAATCTTGGCTCAGATTGTGACCCTGAGTAAGTCACTTAACTCTTACCTGTAAAATGGGGATGATGCACCAAGTGAGACATATGAAAAGTGTTTTGCAAACTTTAAAGGGCTGTGCACAATGCTAGCTATTATTATCTAATACTTGGTGCTCTAAAGTCCCTTCTGGCTCTGACAACCTGTCCTCTACCTCTTGAGTTTGTTATATGGAAAGCATCTGGTGAACCTTAAGAGCTATATACATACAAACTATTGTCCTATGCTCCTTCCAGCTCTGATATTCTAGGAGTCGATGATTCTCATTCTGCCTCAAGGGGGCAGGAGAGAGAGCATTCCCAATATCTCTCTCAGACTGATGACTCCATAGAAAATGCTATGTCACCATGAGGTCCTCAACCGGATACCAAAGGGGTACAGATGGAGGGAGAAGGGGCTTCGGGGAGGGGAGGCGGGGTGCCCGGAATATTTCCTACTCAGTGTTCCAGTAGAACAGCTTCCTATATGTTGCTCAAACAAACCTAGTATGCTATATGTATGGGAGGCCTGGTGGGGATGGGTGCCACTAGGTTGGCTGTTCAGTGGGATCTTATAGACTGAACTTAATGCAGTCTGAGGAGGGGACCGAGTAAGACACCACAAACTAAGCCAAGTCCCTTTCTCTTAGGCAGCCTGAGGGCGGTGACAGGGGAAGGAGAGACGAAGAATGAAATAGAGACAGAGAGATAGACAGAAAAAGAGAGAGTGGCAGAGGTAGCAAGAGATGGAAAGAGACAGCAAAGAGAGAGGAAAAAGATTGAGATAGAGAGAGGTAGAGAGACAGACAGACAGAACAGAGATGATGAATAGATAGATGATAGAAAGCAGAGGATAGAGAGACAGAGAGATGGAAAGACAGAGAGAAACAGACAGAGAGACAGGGACAACAACAAAGAAACAGAGGGGGATTGAAATACAAATACACAGAGAGAGATGACAGACAGACAGATAGATAGATAAACAGATAAAAAGATAGGTGGTGAATATAAATAGAAAAACAGAGAGATGGTGGATAGATAAAGGATAGATAGGAAGACAGCTGGTTAAAGAAAAAGAGAGAGAGAGATATTTAAATTCTCTGCTCACATCCTTGGAATGGGAATGGGCACATTGACTTGGGGGGCCCCATCTGATAATGTAACTGCCCAAAGCACCAGTTATGGGGATGACAGAGGCTAGACATAGGGTCATGCCCAGGCCTCTTCTCCATTCATGAGATGGGTCTAGGTAGAGAAAATAACAGGCAGACCACAAGCTTTGTTACCATTCTGGGAGTAACAGCAGCTGAGCAGAGAGAGCAAACACCACCTGCCCAGGGAAAAAGGAAATAAAGAACAAGGCAGTAGATCCACACAAAGGCTGCCAGATCAGTTGGTCCAGCTATCAAGCTGTGGGGATGGCCAGGGGATTGGGGGAAAGGGAAAAGGGGGAGATTGCAGGAGCAGGTCAACGAGAAACAGACATTCCTGTCTACCTGGAGCACACACAGATACCAAAAACAAAGCTTCCTACAGGTGGGGAGAGAGGAAAGAAAGGGAGAGTGACAAGAGGAAGATGGGTGCAAGTGCTTTGAAGGCATGACTTTCTCCTCCTCTTTCATGCAGGTCTATTTTTCAATAATTTTTCCTAGTGAGACTGAAAGAGCTCCAGACTGGGCCACAGACCAGCTAAGTGACCTTGGATAAGTCACTTCACATCTCTCTGCCTGAGTTTACACATAGGTAAAGTCAGAGGGTTGGACTAGACAGCTTTCTCTACTCAGTGTTCATAGAGCCCTTCACCTTCTAATCATCTTTGACAGCTACAGTGAGATTTTTCATAGACCCACAATCATAGATTCTTAGAGTTGGAAGAGATAAGATAGTCTGACCCACTCATGAAGAAAGAATCCCCTTTTAAAACATCTTGACAAACAATCAATTTGGCATCTGCTTGAAGACTTCTGACAGCAGGCAACTAGGCTGCCCAATTCACTTTGGGGTCACTCCTGTAATGATGGTTAAGAAATTTCTCCTCTTACCCATTTGTCCTCCTGGTTCTAGTTTTGCACTCCAGAGCCAGGCCCAAACAATCAAATCCCTTTCTTACTTGGACCCTTTCTTTCTCTCAACCTTTCCGAGAATACTCCAAAGTCACCCTTGAGGATACAAGGATAGTTTCCATTACTCCCATTCAGATGGCTCCTCTGTCAGTGAGTGGATTTATTAGGGTCTGCTCATTATCATTGAAGAGCAGTAGAAAAATAATGAACTCACAGCTGTCCTGCCATGCTCTGATAGTTTTTTCTCTGAGGTTTCCATCGTCAGAGCTTACAGACAGTCTTTTCTTCAGTAGATATATTTTACTGCTAGACTGTGTGCAGTTGGCAGACATTAAAGGTTATCTAAATTAAATCAGTAGGGGCTCTAGAAAGCTTAGATTTTTTTTTTAATCGCAGTTGCTATCACTAGAAGTTTCGAGTGATGCAGCTCCAATTGTAGAAAAATAGATGGTGGAGAGAGAGATGAACTATGCCAGACTAAAACACAGGATCAGAATCATCATCATTGTGGCTGTTGTTTCATAGCAAGCATCTTTATAGTGCTTTAAGATTTACAAAGCACTTTAAATTCCTTAGACTTGGATCCTTCCAACCACCCTGAGAGTTAGTTTATGCAAATTCTATTAGTCCTCTAATTTCCCTTTCTATTAATGGAGATAGTAAGACCTGCTTCAGATCTCACAGGATTGTTGGGAGTGAAGTATGTTAAAACGTCAGCGAGGTGCCCACTTTCTGGAGGAGCAAACTGAGTTTCATGGGGTAAAGTAGTTTGTTCAAAGTTACACAACTAGTTGGTAGGTAGCAAAGTCAAAATTTAAACCCTCCTCTTCTCCCTCCAAATCCAGTGTTTTTTTCATGATGTCACACTGTATAACAGTCAACCAATTAATCAATCAGTAAACATTTATTAAGCACTTATTATATGCAGTCAATGTGCCAAGCACTGGGGGTGCAAAAAGAGGCAAAAGCCAGTCCTTGCTCTCAACAATCTAGTGGAGGAGACAACATGAAAACCAATATGTAAAAATGAGCTATATAAAGGATAAATAGGAAATAATTCACAGAGGGAAGGCACTGGGATTAAGAGGGCTTTGGAAAGGTTTCTTGTAAAAGATACAATTTTAGTTGGGATTTAAATGAAGCCAGGAAGGTCAGTAGTTGGAACAGAGGAGGGAAAGTGTTCCAGGCATGGAAAACAGCCAGAGAAAATGCCCAGAGCCAAGAGATAGCATGTCTTGTTTCTGGACTAGCCAGGAGGCCAGTGTCTCCGGATCAAAGAGATATGTGGGGGAATAACGTGTAAGAAGACTGAACCTAAAAGAACTCTTCAGTATTACTGAGTCACAAAAACACCCAAGATCAAAGGTGGAAGGGAATTCAGACATTATTTTGAGAAAGATACTGAGACTCAGAGAGGAAAAAGACACTTGCTTAAAAGTCACACATCGAGTAAATGAAGAGTCATGACAAGAATCTTTTGCATTCTCAAGTCAACAATTCTACATTCCTTCATTTTCATTCTACATATGAAAATTTAAAATTTGATTTAGAAGCTTTCAGAAATTTTCTAACAGTCCCTCCCCAAATGGATCATTTGAGTAAGTAGGAAACAACCTCATCAACATAAAACTTGAACAAACTTGTCAGCTCTTCAAAGGAAGCTGTCAAGCATCAGCTGTTAGGGTGACGTCTTGATATTCTTGTGAGAGTTCATGATTGTCCCAACTCTAACTTGATTCAAACTAAAGGAGGTTCTCCTTGCCAGCATGATGCAATCATAGTCAAACCTCACAGATATGTACTGTGTGACCTATTTGTTCTGCATCCCTCTCCATCCCAAAGTGGTCACTGCTTTCCTTGGCCCATATCAAAAAACTACATGACTTTGGCTTCAAAGGGAACTTAATATAAAAGCAACAAGTTTGGGTTGGAATCCACCTAATTAAGGGACTTTTCAGAGGTCTAAGTGGACTTTGAGTTCAATGTTGGTCTAACACATAATGAGATAGGACAAAATAATGTGACACCACCTAAGGCAGTCGCAGTAAATAAACAGCAGTGAGAATGAAGGAGCTCATGCTTCCACTGCGTTCCAGCATGATCGGAATATACCTAGAATATTTTACAATGACATTTTAGGAGGAATACTGATAGACTGAAGGTATTCATGAGAGTGAGGGAGGAGGATCCCCTCCCTCAAATTCCTCCCCACAATGAGGATACATGCTTCAAGAAACTGAGCCTGTTTAGCTCTCAGAAAAAGCCTTAGAAAAAGTGGGATAGTTATCTTTGAGCTGTGAAGGCCTTATGGGGGAAAAGGATGAGACTTCTTGGGTTTGGCTTCAAAAGGCAGAGTTAAAGAAGCAGTATAGCATGTGGACAAAGTTCTGGACTTTATCAGGAATGCCTGGATTCAAATCCTGTCTCTGACACTCATTGGGCAAATCACTTAATGTCTCTGAGTTGCCGTTTCCTCCTCTGTAAAATGAAGATGTTAGACTTTTGTAGTTCGGTCCTTTCAGTCATGTCTGACTCTTTGTGATCCCATTTGGGGTTTTCTTGGCAAAAATATTGGACCAGTTTGCCATTTCCTTTTCCAGCTCATTTTACAGATGAGGAAACTGAGGCAAACAAGGTTAAATGACTTGCCCAGGGTCACACAGCTAATAAGCGCCTGAGGCTAGATCTGAACTCAGGTCTTCCTGACTCCTAGAGACTTGATGACCTCTAAGGTCCTTTCCAGTTCTAACCCTGGGGTGCCATGATTCTATAGAAAGAAGGCAGAGTTTAGTTCAATGGGATGAATTTCCTCATAATTAGAACTGTTTAAAATAGAAGAGTTTCTCTCTGGGGGTAGTCAGTTCAAGAGTTCTTCGTGTTCAATTCCATATGTATTTACTAAACACTAGGTACAAGGCATAAAGTGATGGGCACACAAGCGAAAAATAAAACAAAACAATAACAGTCCTTGCCCTTAGGGAAATGACATGCACACAGAGAAGTAAATATAAAATAATTTCAAGAGGGAGAGAGAACTCACAATTGGGGAATTGAGAAAGGGGTCAGAAAACGGACTCTGAACTGTATATTGAAGGAAGCTAGAAAGGACAGAAGACCAGTTTCCATGGATATTATGGAGAAAAGACAAGCTTTAGGCAGGACTTGAAAAGAGCACTTATATACAAGAAACAACAGTTCTCCTATTTCCAGTAGTTTGTAAGACCCTATATGTCCATTATTTCATTTGACCCTCTCAAATGGTAGGTAGTATAGGTAATATTATCTCCATTTTACAGATGAGAAAAGTGACTAGGGGGATGAACTACATTATGGCATTTACTAACTGGAAAGGATAATATAGAGTTTGGACCAGGTAGCCATTGATGTCCCTTCCAACTCTGCCATAGGATTGTGTGTTTAACTCTCCTGAGCCAGAGACCAGGGCACAAGACACGGCCTCCTAGTCTTAGCTGATTCCCAGAACAGCCTAGTGCATGCCCCTCTGTGAGACCTCCCCTTCCACCTGTCTCCTGGAGACAAAAAGCTCAAATGAGAAACTGCTTCAACAGGCAACCCAGGAATTCAGTGTCCCAACCATCAGGCAGGTGTTTGCTGGCAGGGCTATTTGCTTACACATGTCATCTCAGATTTAATTTCACCCTGCTCTCTTGTCTCTAGGCTATGCCTCGGCTTGCTACCAATGCTGCTTTTTGTTTTTTTTTTTTTTTTGGCTAGGACTCAGCTCTATTGAGTTTCCTCACTCCATCCAAGATTCTGTCTTCTTATTTTATCTCATGACATGACTACAGTATGATCAAAAGTCTATTTGCTCTGAAGTCAGAAGACCTGGGTTCAAATCCTGGCTCTGACACGGAGTCTCAACTTCATCATGAAATGGGGATAGTAATAGCTGTGGTGCCTGCCTGTCTGCCTCACAGGGTTAGTGAGGGGATCGAAGGAGATCATGGGTATAAGGTGCTTTGTAAATTGCTACAGAGCAATTTTTTTCAGCTATTATTTTTGTCTTTTCTAGTCTCCTTTTCTAGTTCACCCGGAAGACTTCCTTCTTCCTGTTGGCATGTTTCCACCTATCCATCAAAGGAGAGAAAAAGACAAATGAGGGTGGAGTGAGGGATATAATATTAGCATGCAAGTGAACCAGGATTTAGAAGGGAGAAGACTGCGGGACAAGATCGTGGTCTTCAGATACATTAAGGGTTGTCACTGGAAGAGTGAAGATATTTACTTTGAATGTCTCCAAAATACAGAACTGGAACCAATAGGTAGAAGCTAAGGGAAGGCCAATTTCACCTCAATATTGGTTATCTCCTTTGAACCTACCCACATCCCTGTGAGCTACGCATTATACTTACTATTTTACATAAATGTAAACTAAGGTTTAAAGAAGTTAAATGGCCTGATAGCTAAGAAATGTTAGAGGTAGGGGATGAAGCTAGGTCTTCCCAATTCTAAGTCCAGCACTCCAACCGCCACCTCACACTGCCCTAATTCACTGAGCACTTCTGGGTCTCCATGCCCTCCTTGTAAAATGAAGACACTAGTCAAGATGATCTCCAAGGTCTTTTCCAGCTGTAAACCTCATGATTCTGTGAATCCCAATTTCTGCCATCCATCATCACTTTGGCACTGTTCAGATCTCTCCTTACCCATCCTCTCTTGCCCTCATTCTGGAAATCTGTCTGCTGTATTTCCAGTGCTTCCCCAGAGAAGCAGGGGTGCCAAACTCAAATAAAGAGGAGGACAACTCATCCATATCTAAGATCCCTGAGGGTGACATATTGACTTCATTTTAAAAATGTGATATTATCTATGTTTAATTGTATCTTTATTATTTTGTTAAACACTTCCCGATCACATTTTAATCTGGTTCAAACTGTACTTGGAAAAGTTGTAGGTCAAATGCTTGGTTGATGCCTCTAGTTTAATGGATAAAGTACTATCTTCAACATGAAGAAGGCCTCGGATTCAACTCTTGCCCCTGACACATCCTAACTGTGTGATCCTGGGCCAGTCACTTAACCTCTTAGTGGCTCAGGCAATTATCTAAAAACATAAATTGAGGAAAAGATGCTAACGTACATGGGCAGAAAGAGTTCCTTATGTCAATGAAATCACAGATCCAGCCTCTGCCACTAATCCCTCTAAGTTGCTACACTTCTGTATCAAGATGAGTATAATACAATATTGTATTACATTAATAGTTCAATGCAACAAGCATTTAGTAAATTCTGTATCAAGATGAGTATAATACAATATTGTATTACATTAATAGTTCAATGCAACAAGCATTTAGTAAATGCCTACTGTGTATTTGTATTTCCAGCATTTAGTTCTGGGAGGTCAGTAGGGCAAGCATTATCCCCATTGTGCAGATGAGGGAATTAAGGTGAAGGAACAAATAGGACCTGAGAGAGCATACCAGTTGGCCCTAATGAACTGTCTGTATTCTAGCTGCCTGGAATTTTTTCCCCTATTTTATTTATAATGAAGTCTTTCAAATGAGTGGGGGTGGCGGTAGGAAGAGAAGTTACCAAAATATCCCGGGAAATGAATTTCCTGACAATTCAGGTGCTACTGTATGTATTAAGTCCTGCATTGAAGATTCAGCCTTTCTGTGTACTCCATCAGACAACGTCCACTCTGCAAAGAATGCCTCATTCTAAATAGGTCAATGATTCCATTAGAATCATTACATTTGTATATATTGGAATCGTGTATCTCTTCCAATGCTCTTCCCTCTAATCTCTGTGTGCCAAAAAAGTCTACTCGTATTTCAAGGGCCAGCTCCCTTCTCCAGCCTTCCTCCTCCCAACCCTCAATGCTCCGTCCTTCCCCCATTTTCATAGCACTTCTTGAACGTATTTCTTTGGAAATTTAGGAATTAAGTATTTATAAAGTGCCTACAGAGTGCAGAGCACTATGCCTTAATTTTCAAGCAGTTACAACCTCTACTCATAGATTTTATAGTCTAGGGGGAAGAAATCTCTTTCCTTACGATAACCTTGAGAGTCACGGAATAATCCTGGTCATCATTAGATCACCCCCATCATCTTGTCTGCTAGAGGAGTTGTACTCAGGATGCTTTCAGTGAACCTAAGAAGATGAGCTTATATCCACATATTTGTATTCAACTACAAAATCAATCATTTTATCTTCCTGTGCAATTATCCATAAAACAGAATGAGAGCAGGCTAGTGATTCGACCTGTGACTGTTTCTATCTCAGCTCCCTCAAATAAAATGAGAAGTACAATATTCTGTAATAATCACCACTATAAACTAATAGATGACAAACCATGTACTAAAAATACTGAACTCAAAATATCCTTAAGAATTCAACAAACTTCAACAAAACCAGACCATTATCACACACAACTGCTGTTCACCATAACCCAGAAATAACATTTATCCCTAGAAATTTAAAACAATAATTTTAATAGATAGGATCATGCCTAATACTTTAAATCTCCAAAGCTGATGACACAAAAAGCTTTCAAAATAGAAGAATCTAGCTGCAGAAATCAAAAGTATGGGAACAGGATTTTTTTACAGAACATTAATATGCAAAAATAATAATAGCTAACATATATATGTATATGTGTGTATTTACTCTTTCTAAATTGGATTTAAGTGAGGCAGAGTTGCTCAGAGTCATTAACCTCACTCTCTTTGCCAGAGCCATCTGAGTCCAGCGGCATGACAAAAGTGGCTCGGGATGCCGTGGATGATGTTCGTCTTTGATGTCTGATGAAGCTCTAAGCGCTCCACAGAGCCTGATTCAGCTGTCTTCATGACCGTTGGAACAAGTTGTTCTCATCCACCCATTCTACAAGGGGAAGTCATCACATCCTTGGTATAAACATTCCCCTAACCACCAATGGGTTTGAGGTCCTTTGGTTCCCCTCAACCTGGTTTAGCCCATCTGCAGAGAAGGGGTTTTACCAGGGTGTGGCTGCTGTGCATGCTACAGCTTCTTGGAGTCACAGGTGAGAGCTGGGTGGCAGGTGGACACCAAAAGTGGATGAGCAGCCCTCACACCAGAGGTACTTTTCCTCCCTGAATACCCCATACAACCCTGTGAAGTAGGTACTATTACTATCCCTGCTTTACAGATAAAGAAATTGAGGCTAGGAGAGGTTGAGTGACTTGCCCAGGGTCACATAGCAAGTAAGTATCTGAAGCAGGATTTCAACTTAGATCTTCCTGACTCCAAGTCTATGTACTCCAAATCTCCTATACTACCTAGCTGTAGGATAATGACATCAATCTGAATTCCCCTGCATGAAATAAAGAGAATGATTTCTTTAAGAACAATAGTAATATTCATAACTTCCAAACTTTCCAAATATTAAGACATAGCAGAAGACATCAAAGCCATATGGAAATAGAATGAGGTACAAATTATTCTGTTTGCTACCAGAATTGTGGCCTTGATGCCTTCACTTAGCGTTTAGATGAGTTGACATTCCAACACTTATTGAATTACAAAGAGCCTTCATTTTATCCACCAAACATTAAACATAGAAGAGCCATTCTACCGCCATTCTACTGTTTCTAGCAGAACTCCATAAAATAAAACGTTAGACTATAATAATTAGAAGAACTTTTCACCTTTCCGTAGTTCTTTACGGTTTACGGAGCTTTTTCATCCCAGGTACCTCTCCAGTCATAGTTTATATAGTTAGTTACCTTTGAAGTCATTTAAAAAATCAAGAGCAAAAAACGGAATAGGAGTAATAAGTTGTGCATAGTAGGTGTGTGGTTTCATGTACAATCCTCTTTTTTATTGGGCTATGTATTGGAAATACTTGTTTTATTCCATTAATTAAAAAGGAAAGAATGGCATTAGCATCGCCTCCCTCTCTCTCTCTCCCTCTCCCATCTCAGGATAAGTACCTGAAGTGGCAAAGCCCTTAAAAAGTTAAGGAAACTGACTTTGCCTCCTCCTCCTCTTCATCTTTCTCCATCTCTCCCTCCCCCTCCTCTAGCTCTTCCTCTCCCTCCTTCTCCTCCTCCAACACCACCTCCTGACCCTTCTCCAAAGCTGGATTTTGAGAAGGACCTCCTTCAAAACTTGAGATGCATCAGAGCATCAAAAGTAGTCCAATCGGCACCAGCTTCAATCAAAACCACAGCAAGCACTTCCCCAAAGGGAGATGTAACCGTTTAACTGACATCAGCTAAGCAGCTCCATTTCTATTTAATTTGAGGGGAGAGGAGTTGTATTGACTGTTCCTTTGGCAAATATACCGAGTAGCTGGAGGTTGTCCCTGGGGACAGGTTTGTTTATTCAATGCCAGCAGCCCACAGAAGGAAAATATGCTTGGAGGGATTGTGTATTGTGTTCCAGGGGGCCACAGGCTGGGACATGCCCAAGGTACATCTACAGTCACTCGGAAAGAGATGAAAGGAAGCAGAAAAAGTATTGGCATTGATATTAGAAAGACTAGCTTCAAATACTGGCGCTGGTATCTGCTTATCTATGTGACCTTTGGCAAGCTTTAACCTCTCTAGGACTCAGTTTCCTCATTTGCAAAATGAGGGTGTTGGACTAGCTCATCTCTATCATCTGCCCCAGCTCAAAATCCTTGTGTTTATTTCCTGTATTTGTATTTATTTGCTTTATACTTGTGCTATATATGTATATATATATATATTTGTGTGTATATATATGTATGTATATCTACACGTGCATACACATACACACACATACACACATCTCCCTCAAGGTAACGAGGTGGCCCAGTGGATAGAGCCAGAAATCAGAAAGCAGAAAGATCTGAGTTCAAATTTGCTCTTAACTGTGTGACCCTGGAAAAGTTACATAACCTCTGTCTACCTCAGTTTCTTCAACTATAAAATGGGGATACTAATAATACCTACCTCTCAGAGTTGCTGTGAGGATCAAATGAGGTATTTTTAAAAAGCGCTTAGCCTATTAGGTGCTATATAAATATTTATTCCTTCGCCCGCCTGCTGCCACCACCCCCCCATTTGTAGTTTTAAATCCTATTTAAAATACTATTTAAATCCTATTTAAAACCTGGCTTTTTCTATTCAGAAATAACTATAGGGTCCCTAAGAGAGAATGTCTGGGGTCCCACTGTAGGGTTCAGTAAGAACATAATTTAGTAGAATTTAAAGGCCTGTGCTATAGAGGAAGGATTAGTTCTGCCAGGTCACAAAGGACAGAACAAAGAACTGTGAGTGTTAGAAACAGAGACAAATTTAGGTGTGAGATCGGGAAAACTTCTAACCATTAGAACTGTCCATTATGGCTAACATGAGAATTTGTTTTGCTTGAGTATACAGGTTTGTAACAGGTTTTGTTTTTCTTCCTTTCAAAAGATGAGAGGAACGCAGAAGAAAGGGAGAAGAAGGAGAGATGAGAGGGAGAGAATTCATACCTTAAAGTAAAATTCAGTTAAAAACAACAACAAAAAAAAACCGTCCGCAAGTGGAATGGGCTACCTTTGAGAGGCTGGAGTTCTTATTCATTGTGCTTGCATCTATGGTGCCTAGCACAGTGACTGGAACTTAGTAGGTGCTTAGTAAATGTTTGTTGGTTGATTGGCTGATTGGAGGTGTGTAAGGCAAGATTCCTTTCCAGTACAGGTTGGACTAGATGGCTGCCACAGTCCCTTCCAATTCTAAAATTCTATGACTGATTTTGCAAGAGAAACCTATGAGAAAGGGGTAGCCCTAACATCAGCTGAGAGATTGATCCTTGGGCCTCTGCAAAGCACATGGAGTTTTCTAATGTTACCACAAACACTGACCTTGGCTTACTGAATTTCACGGGAAGGTGCTTCCTGCAATTAATTAACACATTTGTTTTAACGAAAAAAGAGAAAGAGGAAGGAAAAGGAAACTGAACCAAATCACCAGATGTAATGTGAAAAGCAGAGGGATTGATATGAATCAGATTGGAGAGAAGAGCTATAGACCGCCAGTACGGGACTACAGGGGAAAGTATGAGTAATGAGGTGAGGGGAAGAGTGGGTCAGGTCTGGACCTATGATTTCATTGGTGGAGGTCAGTGGTTCTCAGACTTTGGAGTCTCAGGACTCCTTTACATTCTTAAAAACTACTGAGGGTCTCCCCTAAGAGCTTTTGGTTTGGGGATGGGGTGTTATACCTATCAATATTTACCATATTAGAAATTGAAACAGTTTTTATTATGAAAATAATTTTGACCTTAAAGACTCCCCTGAAAGGAGAGGGTCAGTGCCAAATGCTACAAGAAGAATGAGGACTGAGGAAAGAATGTAGGATTTGGCAATGAAGAAAGATATTCTTGGTTACTTGGAAAGAAATATGGGGATGAAGACATCATTGGTGACTATGGAGAGGGTAGTTTCAGTTGAGTGATGAGATTGGAAGCCAGATTGCAAAGGGCTGAGAAGGAAGTGAAAGAGGAGGAAAGAAGCAAAGGAAATGAGTGAAGACAGCTTTTTCTCCTAGAGAGCTACCTAAGCCACACAGAGGCCTTGCCCCAGGCTTCACTGACCTCATTTTGAGAACTACTGGTGAAGGAACCTCTGATGAGGAAACTTCCTTAAGTAATTCTTGTCAGCAACTCTCCTGCAACTTGTAGGCTGGCTTGCCTGAGGAATGGAATAGGTAAAAGACTTGTCCGGGGTCATACAACCAATAGCTGTCATAGGCTAGACTTCAATCCAGGTCTTTCTGACTCCCAGGTCAGCTCAATCAATCAGTAAGCATTTTTAAGTGCCTACTATGTGCCAAGTTCTGTGCTAAGTGCTAGGGATATTAACAAAAATGTAGAAGGTCCTACTCTCAAGGTACATATGTTCTATGGGAGAGATAATTTGTACACATATACATATAAACATATACAAAATATAAACTCTAGTTGCTCCCTATTACCTTTTGGATCAAATATAATCTCTTCTAGTTGGAATTTAAAGCCCTTCACAATCTGTTCCCCACTTGCTTTTCCACTTCTATTACACAAGACTCCCTTTTATACACTACAACCAGTCAAACTAGCCTTTTTACTGGAGTTTATTGAGGAGAGGAGTGATTGATCAGAAACAAATTTTAAGAAAATCACTTTAATTGTTTGAAGAATGA
The DNA here is from genome assembly GCA_028658325.1 of Potorous gilbertii. Classification (NCBI taxonomy): domain Eukaryota; kingdom Metazoa; phylum Chordata; class Mammalia; order Diprotodontia; family Potoroidae; genus Potorous; species Potorous gilbertii. Next base: position 281,665,982 of record CM053769.1, on the reverse strand, counting down.
GAGTGGGGGAAAACTTGAAGAGGAGAGACTGACTGGGAGGATAGTGTAATAATCCAGCTGAGAAGTGATGAGGGCCTGAAAGTGATAACTGTGATTGGAGGGAAGGAAAAACTGGAAAAAGAAGTTGTGGAAGATGACCAGAGTGAACAAGTGACTGGCTATAGGGGTTGAGTGAGAGGGAGGAATCCAGGATAGTAAGGCTACTGAGTGACTGGAAGAATGATGGTACCTGTAGTTACCAGTAATAAAGAAGTGTGGAACAGGGGTGAGGAGAGATGATGAGTTCTGTCCTAGATGTGTCAAGTCTGAGATGCTGCAGAACATCTGGTTCAGAAGGTCCAATAGGTTGTTGGTGATGGGGGACTGGAGCTCAGAAGAGACTAGGGATGTATATCTATGTATCTAGTAGTCAGTCATCCACATAGAGATAATAACTAAATCCGTAAGAGCTGATGTAATCAATCAGGGAGAGTGTGCCAATAGCAGGGGGGCAGAAATAACCACAGTCATAGACATGATATGGAGGGTGACAGAGCAAAGGAGACTGAGAAAGAGTGGGCAGGCAGGCATAGAATTAACAGAAACAGTGAACAACCAATGGAGAAATCCTAAAGAGGTGAAAGTAATGAGGAAGGGAGAGCTGATGAATGATGGCAAATGGCACACAGAGAAGGATGTGGATTAAGAAAAGAACATCTGATCTAGCGATGAAGAAAGACATCACTCGTAACTTGGAGAGATATGTGGCAATAAAGAAATCATTGGTAACCGTGGAGAGGGTGGTTGCAGTTGAGCGATGAGATTGGAAGCCAGGTTGTAAAGAGCTGAGAAGTGAGTGAAAGGAGAGGAAGTGAAGGCAATGAGTGGGCAGTTTTTTCTCCTAGAGAATTGCCCGAGGCATAAAGAGGTAAAATAACATGTTGACATCACACAGAAAAAAGCTGAGATTTAAACCCAGGGCTTCTTGACTCTGTGACTAGTGCTATGTAACACTGCCTCTTGATATAAATATTATAATCCTTATTTTACAAAAAGAAAACCCTGACACAGAATTAAGTGACTTGTCCAAGGTCACACAAGCAGTAAGCCTTTTAGCCAGATTTCAAACCTCGGTCTCCTGATCCCAAATTTAATACCAGTTTGACTACACCTTCTATGCTGCCTTTTCAGGGGAAGAAAAAAAAAAACATTTCAGCCCTGAACTTGGTAGAATATGTAGAAGGTTCATTATCATATGCAAATGAAATGAAGTAAACCAAGAGTCAAAGATGTCAACTTCCTGGATCTTGTCTGCAAAAACCACCTGGTCCTCCTATACCTGAACAACAATTCCCTACACAAAATACCTCACAATTAGTCATCCAGCCTCTGCCTGAAGATCTCCAATGATAAGAAGTACACCACCTCAGGAAGCAATCCATTACACTTTGGAACAGATCCAATTGTTAGGAATTCTTTCCTTTAAATTTTTGAAACAGCTTTTGAAATTGTTAGAGTCAGGAGAGTTTGAGGGCCTGAATGAAGTCATTAGGACTGGATTTCTTTGCATTTAAGGTGGTTGGGTGTTCCCAAAGAGAGAAAAGTGGCCTTGTGACCCCAAACTTTCCAAGTGCCAGAGGGAGAGGTCTGCCATGATCAATCAGAGCCTCTGGCCCTTTGCCAGGCATCCAGGGTATTTTCAGGGGTGGTTATTAATTAAGGTGGTTATGATACCTGGGAAAAAAATATGTGGAGACAATAAACTTTAAAGAACTCACACTCAGGGTCATGGAAGAAAGAAAATAGCAAGGAAAGAAATGATGGTATTTGTTGAATTAAATGCATGTTCTTTAAGTGATTGGGTACTGTTCTTTGATAAAGGGTTGGCTCGGTGGTTAAAGGAGTAGGGAGGGACATATTAGCAAGTGAACGCAATATAAAAGCAAAAATATCATTTAAAATGTCTTACATAAAAAAGATAGTGTTACGTGGATTGCATTTAGTGATGAATAATATAGATCAGTTTGAAGGAACTAAAGTTACAATGATATAGGTTGTTATTGTTCAGTCATGTCTCATTCTTTGTTACTCCATTTAGGGGTTTCTTGGCAAAGACACTCTAATGGTTTGCCATTTCCTTCTTCAGGTCATTTTACAGATGAGGAAACTGAGGCAAACAGGGTTAAGTGACTTGCCCAGGGTTACATAGCTAGTAAGTATCTAAAGCCAAATTTGAACTCAGGTCCTCCTGTCTCTGAGGCCAGCGCTCTATCCAATGAAAATAATATACCTAGAGGTCACCAAGCAACTGGATTCTTTCTCTTTATGCAAGTCATGGAAATAGAAAACATCAGAGCTGGAAGAAACCCTAGAATATAGAATGCCAGAGCTAGAAGGGACCTTAGAAGTTAGAATGCCAGAGCTAGAAGGGACCTTAGAAGTTAGAATGCCAGAGCTAGAAGGGACCTAAGAAGTTAGAATGCCAGAGCTAGAAGGGACCTTAGAAGTTAGAATGCCAGAGCTAGAAGGGACCTTAGAAGTTAGAATGCCAGAGCTAGAAGGGACCTTAGAAGTTAGAATGCCAGAGCTGGAAGGGACTTTAGAGTTCCTTCACCTAGGTTGGTTCAACCCCATAATCTGAAAAATGAAACCCAGAGAAAAATTACTATCATTAGTGGCTGAGCCAGGACATGAACCAAGGTCTCCTGATGGCAGCCCTACTTTTCTTTGAACAGCACCAGCCTCTACCTCTGACACCAGCTCACTGTATATCTCCTAACTTCCTTTAAGCTGCTCAGTGTGACTGACAAATGAGCTAGGTACACAAGAGACTGAAGACTATGGAATCCAAGTGGCCAAAGGCATGGTCTTGCTGGTTAAAAAGGTATCTTGGGAAGACTTCTGTTCTCAAAACAAAGCACAGAGCAGTACTCCATGTTGTTGGTTTCTTCTCTTCCCCCCACTTTCCAATGCTTATTGCTTTGCAGGAAGAAGGACTGATACCGTTTTGACCTGCTGGACCCATCCCTTCATTTCTCCTCCATATACCTTCTCCCACTCTCCCTGAAACCTAGAGTTTCAGCCCTATCCTGGGGGAGAAAAAAAAATAGCACACATCATCAACTACTGTCCACAAATTTAAAAGTGCGATCTGCTACTGCAGTTAGAACTTTTAGCAGGTCAGCCATTCCAGAGGCAGGGAGATCTGCTAATCAGGGCAAACTGGAGTCTACAAATACACAGGGTGCTTCCATAGCTCCATGCACCTGGAGGAAGGCAGTGAGAGACTTTAAACTTCATCTTCCTGACTACTGTGGGGAGATTAAAGGTCAGATATTTAAGAAACGGAATGGTTAAATTTCTTTTAGAGATTTCATTTGCCCTAATGTTTTTGAAAGCCTCCTAATTATAATACGCCTTATTTTCCAAGATCATTAAGCATCCTATCTTGGGGAAGGCAAAATAACATCAATGATAAGTTATATTAATATTGTGTTTTATAGTTTACAGAATTCCCTCCCCTCCCATCATAACACAGGCATCATTATCCCCATTTTACAGATGAAAAAACGGAGACAGACTAGGAAAGTTTGCCTGGGGTCATGTGGCTATAGTAGGTACAGAACCTGGTGTGTTGATTCCAAGTTCAGTGGTCTTTCCACAATTGTGAGGAAAGGGACTTGAGGCTAATAAGAATCCTGTTCATTTTTTCAGTCTTATCCTTTCAAAGTGCTTTCACTCAGTGTCTCATCTGACCCCCACAGCACCCCTCCAACCACCCATCCAGGATATGCAGTTCAACATAGTTATCTCCACCCTTAACAGACTTGGTAAGGATGAACTTTCTAACAATTAGAACTATTCCAAAGTAAAATAACTAGGCTGTCTTGGGACTAAGTGGGCTTTCTGAAGTCTTTAAGAAGCACCTGGATGACCAGCTGTCAGAGATATGTATTTAGAAGTTAGACCTGGGAAAGATCTTAGCTTAAAAAGGCCAAGGCCCCCACTGCATCCTGGACCATCTCCAGTCATCCTGAGCTATGTCTTGCCCTTGGACCCAGATGGCTCCAGAGGAGAGAGTGAAGCTAGTGACTTTGCACAACCCTGCCTCACATAAATCCAATTCACTTGCAAGTGAAGACCTCCTTCCTGGTGTCATTGGTCATCTCCCAAAACAAAGGCCAAGAAACAACAACTGTGCTTGAAATAAAGTAGGTGCTTAATAAACATACTTATTGACTGATTAATGTCTAGAAAGCATCTGAGCTCCTGTGACTCAATGAGAGGCTGCTTTTCCCAAGTGGCATAGAGCTGGTGAGGAACTGGTGTACGCCCATCTCCATCCCCAGGCCAGTATCCCAGCTATCCCCACCCCACTTCAGAAGCTGCCTGCCCTGTCCAAATCTGGCTAAACTCAATTTTTAAACTGATAGGTCCTCATCTGACCTCTCTGCTTTTACAAAAAAAGTGCAGAAGGCAGGGACGTTCTCCCCTTGTCCTTCCCCACTATCTACACCTGACCTGAGTCATTGCTGAGCCAAGTTCAAATCCAATTAGCAGTACAGGCCTGAGAACACTGGGACACGAGGGTCCCCCAGATCAGAGACTGAAAGGGGATCTATATATAGCAGCTGATGAAGGAGGTGGGCAGCCTTTTTCCCTTTGCTTTAAGGAAGTGAGAGTTATTATTAAAATAGTGGGGCTTACTTCATCCCCTCATTAAGACAATCCCATGAGCAAAAGGAAGTGCCATAAATGTGGCTGAACCCATGGAAGCTCCCACAGCCACAGCAGGAAAAGAGGCGAGGAAGCAGGAGGCCTGTGGTTGGTGGCCAACACCTGCTAAAATGATCTTTTTTTTCCTCTGTAAAGGAAACAATGCCATATGGGAGAATGATCACTGAACTGTGAGTCAGGGCGAGCTGACTTCTAATGCAGGCTAACTTGCTCAATGACATTGGACAAGTCTTTCATCTATAAATCGGTTTCTTTTTCTTTTAAAAAAAAAATCAGAAACTGGGTTCAGTCTGTCACCAAAAACTCCCTTCATACTCTCATTTAAATCCCTCACAACATCCAATCCCTGAACACAATTAAATAAAACAGCTTGAAAGACACACTCAGTTGGTTTTCCCAGTCGTTGCAAGGAAGGACAGATGTATACTTCATAAATTACTAACAATATTATCCTGTTTTTTTTGATGTGAGTCACATTGCCTTTGAAAGTTGTCTTCATTTACATAATTGTAATAACTGCATGTTAGCAAGTTGCCTGGGATGCTTTGAAGCTAAGGAACCTGTCCATAGAGAGCTGGGCCTAGAGTCAAGAAGACACATCTTCCTGAGTTCGAATGTGGATTCAGACACTAGTTGTGTGACCGTGGGCAAGTCACTTAATCCTATTTGTCTTGATTTCCCCATCTGTAAAATGAACTGGAGAAGGAAGTGACAAACCACTTCATTATCTTTGCCAAGAAAACCCCATATGGGGAGATGAAGAGTCAGACATGACTGAAAACAAATGAACAACAAAGTTTGATGATGGTTGCACAGCAAGTAGGTATCAAGAGTTGAATTCAGGCTTTCCTCCAACTTGAGGAACTGCTCTTTATCCACTTGGACAGTGAGCCTCTCTTATCACTGTGTGCAAAAACCAATAGAAAAAAAAACCATTGCTCCTCAAACTTGAGTGTGGGGGTTGAGCAAATCACTTTAACCATCTTAGGCCTCATTTTCCACATTGATGAAACCAGGATGTGGTACTAGACAGTCTCTGATTTTCCTTCTACTTCTGGATCTCTGTACTTATTGTATGAAATTAGGAGTACACCTGAGTTCAAATCTAGCTTCCAATGCTTAGTAGCTATTCAACCATGAGCAAATTTACTTAATCTCTCTAAGTCTCAGTCCATTCTTTCATCTTTAATTAAAATAGAGATGAGGATGGAAGGATCAAAATACTAATCTGTCCCACCTATCTCTAGGTTTCTGGGAAAATACAGCTAGAGTGTTAGTTAAGGGCCTGACCTAGTACTCTGTGACTTCTTACTTAATCAACACATTTCTTTATTTCTTTTAACCACAAAGGGAAAAAAATTCAAAAAGAAGACAGTCCCCATGCCATGAAGAGGCTTTCTTTGAGCTACCAAAGGCTGAATACTTTTATAATCTTTTGGGAAGACAAGACAAAAATCAAATGAGGGCAATATGAAGTTAGGAGATGAGTGGAGGTATACAAACAAAGTTGGGAGATTAATGAATATACTTAAAAATTTGAGTTACTGGGGCTCAGCGACCAAACTGTGGTTTGAAATATTTGGAGAGAGAAAAAGTAATCTATTAACAAGAAAATTGATTATAGCAAGTTGAGAAAGTGCTTTTCATTGTTCTACCTACAGACAGCAGTTTCCCGATTTCACTCAGTTGTGGTATCTATACTACCCATAGACCTTTATAGTGATGCCAAGCAACAAAATAAATGATCTTTACATCTTGATACAACACTGACCTGAAAATGATGTCTAAACAGGGGTGTGCTAAAGCCAGCACCTGGCTTGTGAGAGCTCACTGTGAAAGTTTCAGTGTGTTTGCCCTTCAGAAATCAGCAAAATCCACAAATCAAGGCTTGGTTTATTGTTTTGTTAATTGTCTAGACTCAAGAGAGAGTTAATAATGTTTTGTTGTTGAGTTAGGGGTTTTCTTGGCAAAGATACTGGTTTGCCATTTCCTTCTCTAGGTCATTTTACGGATGAGAAAACTGAAGCAGAGTTAAGTGACTTGCCTAGGGTCACACAGCTAATACGCATCTGAGGCCATATTTGAACTCAGGTCTTTCTGACTCTAGGCCCAGCACTCTATCCACTGCACCACCTAGCTCCCCCGGTAAAGTTCAATAGTGTGCATATTCTTTTCCCCCTCTCTCCCACCAGAGAGCTATTCAACATGTACCAGCACATCCCTGATGAGCCTGAGCTGAACAGACAGGAGTGCATTAGGGGGCTCAGGAAATGAAGGCATCACCAGAAGTCCAGATAAATGTAAACTCACTAACAACAATAATTAGTATTTACATAGCACTTTAAGATTTGCAAACTGCTTTGTTTAAAGGAGCTAGATGGTACAGTGAATAGAGAGCCAGGCTTGAAATTTGGAAGACCTAAGTTCAAATCTGGTCTCAGACACTTATTAGCTGTGTGATGACCCTGGGCAAATGTTTAACTTTTCTGTTTGCCTCAGTTTCCTCATCCGTAAAATGGGCACAATAATAGCATCCAATCTACTAGGATTGTTTTGAGGATCAAAGGACATAAGGGTGTAAAATGTTCAGCACAGCGCCTGGCACATAGGAAGTACCATATAGATGGTAACTATTATTACATCCATTATCTCATTTGAGCCTTGTTAAAACCCCGGTGTGTAAATAATGGCTGTCATCATCATCACCATTATTGGTGGTCACAGAACCATGGAACTTGAAGGGAGAAGGGTTCTTAGAAATGGTGTAATGTGTGTGGGGCAGCACCTGAAGTCAGGAGGATCTGAGTGCAAATCCAGCCTTAGACACGAGCTACGTGACCCTGGGCAAGTTACTGAACTCCGACTGCCTCCCAAAAGACAAATAAACCAAAAAAGAAATAGCACAGTGAAAGTATGCTAGGTTTAGAGTCAAGGACTTAGGTTCAAATCTCTGCCAGTTAGCCCCTCTTTGATCACTTTCCCAATACATTTTCTCATCTGTGAAATAGGGAAAGACAATGCGGAACAGGTAACCTAAGTGCATGTCCTGCCTCTGACACATACTGGCTTTGTGGTCCACCCTCTTCTGGACTTCCCTTTTTCTGTTGAGGGCACCCCCATCCTTCAAGTCACCCCATTTTGCAACCTTGGCCCCTACTTACACTTACCTCACATATCCACTGACTTACCAAATCTGGCTTTTTCAACCCCTACAGCATCTCTTGAATCCATACCCTTCTTTCTTTTCACCATCCTAGCTCAGACAGACACCTCTTACAGAAGCTTCAGAATTGGTCTCCCCAACTATAGCCTCTACTTGATTCTAATCCAGCCTCCGCACAACTACCAAAGTAACTTTCCTAAAACACATCTCTCAATAAACATTTATTAAGTGCTGCTTGTGCCAGGCACTGTGCTGAGCACTGGCACACAAAGAAAGGCAAACAACAATCCCTGCTATCAAAGACCTCATAGTCTAATAGGAGAGACAACATGGCAACAACTATATACAAACAGATAGGTTAAATGACAAACAGAAGGCTGGCTGGCTGGCTGGCTGGCTGGCTGGATGGATGGATGGGATAGAAGGACTGATGGGATGGATGGACAGATGACAGATAGACAAATAGATATAAAATCAACAAAGAGAACCAAGAAAATTCTGTAGAAGCTGGTATTTTGGCAGAAAATTGAAAGAAATCAGTGAGGCCAAAGGAAAGAGATGAGGAAGGAGTGCATTCCAGATATGGGGGACAGCAGGTAAAAAAACGCCCAGAGCTGAGGGATGGAGTGTCTTGTATACAGAACAATACAGCAGCTACTGTCACTGGATTGCAAAGTACTCAAGAGGGAGTAAGGTGTAAGAAGACTGTGAAGACAAAAGGGGGCTGCATGATGAAGGGTTGAGAACACCCTTATTGCCTCTCAGATACAGTAGGAACTCTGTTGGACACTTGAAGTTTCTCACAACATGGGCTTAGCCTACTTTTCCTAGCTTTATTACAGATTGCTCCCCTCCACCCACTCTAGCGATGGCCAAAGTGGCTTTCTTACCATTACTTATACCTTTTCCATCTCTCATCTTCATATCTTTGTACTCTCTCCATCCTGCACACTGAATGCTCTCCATTCTCATTTCTCCTCAGCCTCTCAGAATTCCTGGTCTCCTTCAGCCCAAGTGCCACCTTTTGCATGAGACTTTTCCTAGTTCCTCCAGTTATCAGTACCTCCCTCTCCCCTCACTATCTTGTTATCTGTTCAGCATAGCTATATGGCTATATGCTGTCTCCCATCAGAATGTAAGCTCCTTGATCCTTGCTTTAGTACCTAGCACTACAGTGGTATATAACAGAGGTTCAGTCATTCAGTTGTATCTCACTCTTCTTGTCCCCACGGACCAAACTGTCCATGGGGTTTTCTTGGCAAGGATACTGGAGTGGTTTGCCATTTCCTTTTCTAGCTCATTTTATAGATGAGGAAACTGGGGCAAACAAGGTTAAGTGATTGACCAGGGTCACACAGTAAGTGTCTATCACTGGATTTGAACTCAGATCTTCTTGACCTGATTCCAAACCTGACACTCTATCCAACAGGAGAAGGAGGGGAAATGAGTGTGAAGCAGCTTAGAGTGAACAGTACCCAGAACCTGGTAAGAGTTTAATAAATGTTTCCAAGTCTTTTGACTGTGTGATCATGGGGCAAGTAATTTCATTTCTCTGGGCCTCAGTTTCCTTATCTGTAAAATGAGGATGGAAAGAGCTGTAGTACTTACCTTGTAGGGTTGTTTCAAGGATCCTATGAGATAATGTATATAAATTGCTTTGCAAACCTTAAAGGTAATATCAGTGCAAGTTATAAAATATTTTCCTTATCTGTAAACTGGATTGTTGTGAGCTCGTAGGAGAGCAGTTTCCATTAGTACAGGGCTGTGTTATTACAAAACACTTCTGATGCTGTCTGCTCCAAGTAGAGGTATTATCATGCCCATTTTACAGGTAAGGAAACTGAGGCTTAAAAAGGTGAAAGATTTGTCCAAAATTATACAACTGGTAAATGGTGAAAATGGAACCTTTTAAACCTAAAGTTTTGAACTTCAAGTGCAGGACTCTTTTCTTCCCCACAATGTGCCGAGAACAGCCAGCACCACCAGGGTAAAAGAAGAGAACAAGCATCATCCCTTATTTCTGATTACAAGAAACAGGAACAGAAGGTCTTGACCTCTTTATTTTGTGAGGGAGGTGTAGTGGCAAATAAAACATGCCCTTCTGCCTCCCAAAACCTAACTACCCAAGTAAGAACAGAGTAACAAAAAAATTTACATAATTATTATGTATTTAAAAGGAAGTGCAAGTACACATAACAGATTTGCAGTTTCATATGCAATGATATTTTTTTTTACTATACTATGTTATGGAAATGTTTATTCTAGTCCATAAATTAAAAATGAAATAAATAAAAAATTTTTTAAAAAGAGCAAGGTCACATAAAAAACTCCCAGAGTCCTTCCAGAGGCTAGGCTGGCAGGTAAAAGTGAATAAAATGCTTTCTCTCTAGATAGTTGACTGGTTTCTTAATGGATTGGGAGAAAGGAGGGGAGGAGGAGAGAGCTTGGATTGAATGTGGCAAACACCTGAAAGTAAACTATCTGTATCTCACCACTCTGGATTATTTTTCAACCTCTGGTCAGTTTGCAGTTCTAAGTGGGAGATCTTCTCTCTGAGGAAGAGGAAAGATTAAACCAGGAAATTTATTCAGTATTACATCCAGACTAGTGGGGATGGCCTCCTGAGAGCCTAGACATTTATAAGGCACTAAGATCTGAGGCCAAGACGTCTTATCACCTGTATGGTTTACTAAGGGTGCAGCAGATCTGGCCCCCTCAGGAAGAGAGCACTGGGTACAACTGAACTTCCAGAAGTGAACCCCCATAAAAGTCCCAATAAAATCTGTTTTTACAGCTTTCCCTACTGATGCTGAGATCCACTACAAAATATATCTTTGAAAACAAAGGAAGTGTTTAGACATAGGGAGGTAAGTTTGGTTTAGAACAGGCCTTCATGACCTGTGACCTGTGGACCATAGTGGCCAAGGGCATGCCAAAGGATTTCAGATGGCCTGAGAAAAATGTGGAGGATATTTCCTTGGGCCACTAGAAATCCTTTGGCAAGCAACAGGCTGTGCAGGTCTGGTACAGAATGTCCTGAAGTTCAAGACAAAATGGATGCTGGAATCACAGAACTTTTATCTGGAAGGAACTCCAAAAACCAATAGCCAGAAGGTTCTGAAGCAAGGCTTAATTAACTTCAGTACTGGAATAGAGCCATGATCTTATCACAGTAGGTGCTTCCTTCCCTGGTGTAAATGGTGGCCTACTCATGTCTTTTCATCTTATGGAATTCCTATTTGTCATTCCATAAATGCTTTAAGGAGGAGCCAGCCACCATACTGACTGTCTTGGTGGACCAGCCCACTTCTTTTCGAAATCTCCTGTGTCCCAGTTATGTCTTTTATAGTATTTCTAACACAAGTAGCCTACTTATACCTACCATGCATCTTTCTATTACTTTTTCCATCATCTGAGATTTCAATTCTTATATAATCATGGTGCTCCATGATTTTCAGCTGTATGGACTGACCAGGAGAGTATTGATGTTAAAACAGGCTTTTTAAACATCTGGTAGCCAGACCTCATTGATGGCACCACATGGTTTCCAAAAGGAAATCCAACAATTTATATAGCAATTTACAGTTTACAAAGTGCTTTACAGTATGTTAACTCATTTTATTTGATTTCATTAATTACCTTCAGTGCTATTTAAGAAAAATGTTCTGATAATTGTTTACCCAATTGTATGTCACAATCTGGACAACTTGTGTTCTTAGGATCAGAGCTGAAAAGGAATTTGGAGATATATTGTCTAACCTGCCCATTTTACAGGTAAGAAACTGAGGCCTTGAGAGATTATGTGACTTACTCAAGGTTACACAAATAATTCATGGCAGGAAGGGAGCTCAAACTCAGGATCCCCACCCCCTTACTCTAATTTCATTGTTTTTTCACACTGGCGACACATTTGCTTTTTTTCCCTGTGTGTATTTTTCCCTGGAGCATTGACTAGATATCTGGTCTATATTGAGTAGCCATGAGTCTTCTTGGAGAGGTTTTACGTCATTAACAGGCTTGGTGCAATTATTACAACGTTACATGTGTTTGTGAAGGTCATGGAAAGGAATACATCTATATATTATATTGTATCATATATATATATATATATATGTATATTATATCAGGCACTGATAACCCTAACTCCTCTCTACACTCAGGTATCATCAAAGATATTAACCAGTAGTCAGAACTAAACCTTTCATTTTGTGCTAAATATTGATGATTGTTTTGTATTGTTTTCTTTGTATTTTTAGCTGAGAATAAAAAAACTTTCTCTTTCTCTCTCTCTTTCATTCTCCTTTTCCCCTCTCCTTTCAACCCTCTCCCTTCCTCCCCATCTCTCTTCCTTTTTCTACCTCTCTTTATCTCCCTTCCTCTCCCTCTTCCTCTCCCCTCTCTAAGAAGGAATGAAGACAATCACAACCTTACTTGTGAAACAAAGGCTTTCTTATGTGCTGGACATCTCACCCAGTTCCTCATGGCCAAATATCCAAGTGTCTGACATAGAAACAAGAGACATCTGGGAGCTTGTAACCTATTGTTTACTTCTGATTTCCAGGTCTGTGATGTCTGACATTAGGGAAGGGCCCTAGGTCTGGCATTTGCTCTGTAATTCCCCAGTGTCATTTGAATTCCATATTCTCCTCTAGTTAGGGAGTCTATTCAAGAAACAGTCATAAGTATCGATCTGATCAGTGACTCACTGTTAGGCCAGGAAGGAAAGCAGGACCCTTGAGTGTGGATGAGCTGTTGTTTAGGATAGGCCTGGTTCAGTTCACAGCATCAACAGGAGATTGCTGTGGGCTTGCACAACCTTCTGTATATGGGATTCCAGGAGATACTGTTCTCTTGAGAGACTGTCTGGGAAAGACAGATGGGACTTTTGTCAGGGAGACTGCCTCCATTTGGGCTTCATTCATTCCTATCAGGAAAAGCTCTGGTGGGTTAAACAGGACTAACCATAGAGATTTCACACAGTCCCTCATTTGCATTATATTCTGACCTCATTTTTAAAAACAAAGACTTAATCCAGGATCACTAATGAGGGGCCTGCTTTTGTCCTCCTCTATGGGGGGTAGAAGATACATCCCAACCCAGGAATTATTACCAGCTGGCTTTGGCTGGCAGAGTAAAGAACAGGGGGCAGGATCAGTCTTTGAGAGTCTTTTGTGAAGTTAGCCATGGGAGACAAGAAGGAGGAAGGAGAAGCAGAAAGAGGAGGAGGAGGAGGAGGAAAAGAACAAGAAGAACAAGAAGGAGAAGAAGAAGAAAAAGAATAAAGAGAAGAAGGAGGAGGAGGAAGAGGAGAAGGAGAAAGGGAGGAGGAGGGGGAGACTGAGGAGGAGAAGGGGAGGCAACATGAAAACAAATATGTACAAACAAGCCTTGGAGAGGAAAAATAGGAAATAATTAACAGAGTTATGGGGACACTAGAATTAAGAGGGGCTAGGAAAGGCTTCCTGTAGAAGGTGGGATTGGAGGTAGAACCTGAAGGAGGCCAGGGAAGCCAGGAGGTGCAGGTGAGGGGAGGCGTTCCAGTCGTGGAGGACAGCCAGAAGAAAAGGTCCAGAGCTGAGAGATGAGTGTCTTGCTTGAAGAACAACAAGAAGGCCAAAATATAAGGTCAATATAATACCTTAGAGATTCACTGAGGCCCAGAAGGATGAAAAGACTTGCTGAAGATCACATAACTATGTAAAAAGCTGCCATTTTAAACTGAAGTCCAGAATGGCATATTGCTACAACCAAGAAGGAAAAAGAGTTTTGGATCCCTGGACTGAGGATCCTAGGGTCACAGATGGAAGAGATCTTTAAAAGACATCTAGGACATCACCCTCATTTTACAGATAAGGAAACTGAGGACCAGAGAGGTGGCTAAAGGTCATAGAGATAATATATTCAGATTCTCTCTAAATTTATGGTTATAATCAATGGAATATTTGCATAGCCCTTTATGGTGGCTTTTTTCATCTTTTATCTCATTTCATCCTCACTCACTACAACCCTGTGAAGTTGGTAGCACAGGCATTATCTCTTATTTACAGAGTCAAGTGACTCAGTTAGGGCCAACCATCTAGTAAGTGAAAGAATCAGAATTTGAACCTGGACCTTATAACACTAAGACTATGCTTTTCCCATCATGCAACATTGTCCAAGTGTCATTATTGAAAGCAAACAAACAAAAAACCAACCATAAACTCTAACCCAAATGTATATTCTTAAAACAGTCATAGTAAGAGACTTTGTGTTTACAGTAAAGAGCACCCTCAGCTCAGCGAGCCAAGTGATTTCTGGGAAACATGATCTACCTCTCATTGTGTTGAGAAAGGCCAGGCACAACTATGGCAGGAGATCCAAGGCTGGGGCTGAAACGCAAAGAGAACAGACCACTGTAGGGAGAGGGAAGTCCAACTGAACCCCCAGGAAAACTGAGGCACCAAAGCAGCTGAGAGTTTGCTAGGAACTTTCTGAGATCTCCATCTTGACAAAAGTATTTCTCCTTCCAGGACAACAGGCAGAAGAACGTCGTCAGCACCAATGAGGAAGGGAAGCTCTGCTGAGATTCTCAGGAATGCCATGAGCCAACCTGACAACGCACCATGATCTAAAACTTTTCAAATTAAAGTGAACTTTGTTCTGAGTATTTTGGAGGAGTGTCATAACTCTAGAGATAATCGAAAATATCCTCAGGCTTTAAAAAAAAGAGTAATAACTCACATTTATATAGCACTTAAATATTTAAGAAATATTTTCTCATAGGAACCTAGGAGATAAGTATTGCAACTATAATTAGCCTCATTTTACAGATGAGGAAACTGAGGTACCTAGAGGTTAACAAACATGGTTAATATATAGCTGAACCACAATTTGAACTTGAATCTCTGGATTCCAGTTCTACAATCTCATACTCACAAGGATATCTTGACTTGTTTGTGAATTGGATTTAAGTAAGGCACAGTTGCTCAAAGTCATCAACCTCACTCTCTTCCAAGAGTAATCCAAGGTCAGTGGCAACACAAAAGTCAGAAAAACCGTCAAGGACCTGGGATGTAGTGGATGACCTTGGCATCTTTCATGTCCGATGTTCTAAGCGCTCCACAGCACCTGCCTCAGTCACTTTCACTGCCACTGGATCAAATTGCTATCATCTGCCCCTTCCGTGTATTGGTTACTCTCAATCTGACTTAGCTCTTCTGCCAAGACAGTTTTATCAGAGTGTGGTTGCTGCGCGTGCAACAGCTTCTTGGAGTCACAGGTGGAAGTTGGGTAACAGGTGGACATCAAAGGTGGATGGGCAGCCCTGAGAGGAGCTAGGCAGGCCCTTACACCAGAGGTGCTGGTCCTCCCTGAACACCCCATACACTTCATACAAAATTTCCTGTACAGGGAACAAACAGAAAGGCAGCCTCTGAAACCAGGATGTAATGAGGTGGGATGATTAGTGTTTAAACTTGCTAGGATTAAACAAGGTCTCACTCAAGTGCCACTGCTCACCTGCTGTCCCAAGAGCCAAAAACTGTCTTCACCATGCAAGAACAAAGAGCAAGGAGGAATCCCACCCAAGCTGGCAGAGCAGTCTTCTCCTGTAGAAATCCTCCTAAGACCCATGGTCTGACTATCAGCCTCCTGATCAAAGCAGCAGAGGTGGGGAGACAGCATGCTGCCATGAAGGAGTCTGCCACAGGTCAGCTCCCAGTCTGTCCTTGAGACCTCACTCGGCAGCAGCTGCAGCAGGTTCTGGGGTGTCTCCCTCCCCCTTAACATTGAGGAATGAGATTCATTTGCTATGCAAATGTATCCTAGAAGTTGGCAGTCAGCCATGGTATATTTTGCCTCGGGGAGAGAAGAGAACCTGTATTATTTTAAGCAAAAATGGGTTTAGGAAGATAGATACCCATCCCTAGCCAACACCATGGGTCATTTCCTGGGGTACAAGAAGAGAACGGACAGAAAGAAGGCTTGGGAGTTTGCTGCAAATACCCAGGCCTTGTTCTGTGCCAGTCATTTGACAGTGATGGTTTCCTGGCAGGGGTTCTGCAGTATTTGAAGACACGCTGCAACAGAAAATAGGATAATTGGGAAAGAATTCTCTGGCAGAGGGTTCTACTTGACAGTAAGCAAGCCAGCAATCTCTTGGGGCTTTCTCCCAGTTTCAGCAGAGCTCTAGGCCTCCAGAGTCCACAGAATGAGAGTCATTTCCTACTCACTCTGCCTGTGCCCCTGGAGGATCTCTAATTGCTAAAATTAGAGATTAAAAATTAGAAAATTAAAAATCCCTAAAAGATCTATCCCTCTGGGTAAATTGATAAAAGGCGTTTCTGCACTTTTCTGCTTTGAAAGTCTTCTTTCTTATTCCTTCTCACTGTTGGGTCTCCTGTCACCCTCCAGAGACACCATTCTGTGGAAGGGTGACAGCCAAAAGTTATTGCTTTAACTATAGTTATATTACTAATAATGAAACATGTTTAAATAGCACTTTACATTTTGTGAGTTTTCTTCACTATGTTGCAATGATCTATATAGCTCATGTTGAAATTAGATGATAGCCCCTGACCCAAATAACCCAAACCGAAAGGATGACTTCAGTCCAAAGCAAGTACAATGAAAGAGGAGGAGAGACTCCAAATCACTATGGCTTATCCTCCCTCCTCTAGGGAAAATTTGAGAAAGATATCTGACTTTTTTTTTTTTACTCTTCTAGAAAAGGTTCTTAATTCCCCTGCAAACACTCAGGCTAATAAGAAATCAATTATAGAACAGTTTTGCTTAACTCAACAAAACACACACAGAATAGGCCTATACTTGAGGCTTTCAATCTTCTGGAAAACTCTCTTTACCCTCCCCAGAGGGTATCGAGCCACCCTTCTCCTCCATGAATTCCATATTCCCTTGAAAAGCACACAGTCCCCATGACTCATAGTATGAAGGTCCTTAATAAATGTGGGACTTACTCTTTATAAAAACAAGTTCAATCTCAGTTTGCTTATCTGTAAAATGGGGCAAATGATACCTGCGATATTTATTTTACAGGTTTACTGTGATGATAAAATAAGATACAATTACAAAACACTTTGCAAAGCTTAAAGATCTTTAAAAGGTAGCTAGTGAGGCAATGAGTAGAACCCTGGGCCTGGAATCAGGAAGTCCTGAGTTCAAAGCTGACCTCAGACTCTTACAAGCATCCCTAGGCAAGTCACTTAACCTTTGTTAAACTCAGTTTTCCCACTTGTAAAATAGGAATAATTGTAGTACCTACTATCCAGCATTATTGTGAGGATAAAATGAGAAGGTATTTGTAAAGCACTTAGTATAGTTCCTAGCACATGGTAGGAGCTATGTAAATGTTTATTCTCTCCCTCTCCACACTTAATAAATATCAGTTGTTTTGTGGCTATCTATTGTTCCAATGGCTCTAGCTCTGGGGAAGGGAAGGTTCCAAGGTTTGTGCCCTCTCCACTATGGCTTTGTTACCGTTCCAGCATCTCTGGGGCAGGATCTTCCACATTCGTGGTTTTCTGTAGAGGTTACATGAATGCAAAGACATATCTCCAGGCCTCAAATGCTGCTCAGCCTCTCCATCCCTTCTTCCCTTGGAGTCTGCAAATGTCCCTTTATACACAGAAGCAGATTCCATCTTGCAAGCCAAGCATCTCTCATGAAAGAAGAAGGAAGGGCTTATCTGCATTCTTGTTACAAACCCATTAGAAAGGTTCATAGAAAATCCCTTTCAATTGGCCTAAGTGACCAATGTGGTATAATCAGGGAGCAAATGATTTTTGGAATTCCTAAGGGAAAGTGTCCAAAAGGAGACCCCAGTGATACCTGGGCTTGCTGGGGGAGAGCTGAAAAGTCGGAGGGTACCAGACGTCCTGTGTGGGCATCACACTCATAGTACCCTATGGTGTAGGCAGAGTAAACATCATTAGTCCCATTTTATAAAAGAGAAAAATGAAGTCCCCGTGCAATGGAATGATCTGTTCAAGGTAAATTAGCAGTATCAGAGATAGGATAGGCACTAACAGGTAATGACACAATTTTAATGAATATGATTATAATTTTATTCGATGCTTACTAACATTGAATTAAGTGACAAAAAGAATCTTGACAGGAATTTGGCAGAGGTCATGCTCTATCCATACTGACTACAGACCCCTTTCCCCACTGAAGCAAGTTTGTCCCCTTCCCTGGCTTCTTTACCTTCTCGTTCTGACTAGAAAGATTCCACTTCCCTTGTTTTCCAGAGTCCTAGGAAATACAGTTCTCCAGCAAGTTTCCTGGTTCTGCCCATGCTTCCTTACCTGCTTGTCTCTCAAAAGCAAAACTCAGAGAAGCTAGCCCCGGATGGCTCCAGTGTTTAGGCCCAAGTCCCCAGAGCTTTGGGCAGTCAGCTTGAAGGATCAGGAACCCAATACAGTGACTCTCCTTATATTTTAATTTGGTGCCAAACATACAGGCTCATGTTATGTATTTGGATTCCACATTTCCCTGTCTACGGCCTTGACTATTTTAAGACAGAAGTTTTGGATGTTAGCAAAAATGCCAGCAGCCCCTAATTATGAAGGGTGAGAATGGTGGTGGTTGGGGGGATATTGGATGAGACTACATTTTTATAGGCAGAAAGATAATGAACCATGATTGTACTTACCTAAAATAAGTGAATCATGAGAAGACACACATATGACAACAGAACACAGCCCCATGAAGGAACTACTGTATATAAATGGGGCTTCAAAAATATTTAAGGGCACTTCAAAAAATGGGGGAGAAAGGAACCTCTAGCTAGTTCCCAGTCAAAGGATCTTGGTTCACATCTCACATTTGAAGCTTACCAAATGGGTGACCTTGAGCACATCTCTTAATCTCCCTGGGTTTCAATTTCCTTTTCTGTAAAATGAGGGGGTTTGAATAGATGTCCTCTGAAGTCTGTTCCCAATCTACATCAATAATCCTCAAATCCTCAAATAATCCTGCAATATCACCCAATGCTCCAGCATATATGGCCTTCCCTAGTAACCATCTATATATAAACAGTTCAATCTGAGAAGGATTCTGTAAAAATGTGACATCATTTTGATTTTTTTAAAAATTTAAGTAAAAGATACTCTGCACTAACCTACACCTTCTACACCCTTTCATGGCTCACAGATGACTCTGAATTCCCTAACTCTCTACCAGTAGAGCACAGGCTCTGGCTGTTGCTGAAAGGTGGAAAAGCTAATGTTTCTGGCTTGTGGATGGACTGTGTACCTGCTATCTGAGGAAGACCAGGGGAGCCAAGAGCTGAGAGGCTCATCCCTAGGAGTCTAACCAAAGAGGATGAAGTTTTTTGGCTATGGCAAGTTATAAAACTGCCTGCTAACATATGGAAGGAGGACAACCAATCTGCATCCAAGAATCAATAAACATTTATTAAGCCCCTGCCAGGCACTGCTTTAAACCCTGGGGATACAAAGAAAGGTTGAAGATAGTCATTGCCTTCAGGAGATCATAGTCTAATATGCAGGAAACACTATACAACAACTATGTAACAACAAGCTGTATACGGAATAAATTGGAAATAATCGACTGAGGAAGGACACTAGAATCAAGGAGAACCAGGAAAGGTTTCCTGTGGGATTTTACATGGTACATGAAGGAAGCCAGCGAGCATTCTGGGTATGCGGGACAGTTAGAGAAAACTCTGAGAGCTGAGAGATGGAGTGTCTTATTAAGAAGAATGCCCAGGAAGCTATGCCATTGGATTGAAGAGTACCTGGAGTGGTGTGAAGTGTAAGAAAACTGGAAAGCATTATATTCGAACCAGGTAGGTGGTCTGGAGATATGAAAACCACTAAGATTGTGGTATTAGATTCAATCAGTGAATAAACAAATATTCCTTGAGCACTAACGAGGGACCAGACACTGTGCTAGGCACTAGATATTCAAAGACGAGAAAAAATAGTTGTGTTCTCAAGGAAGTCACATTCTATTGAGAGAGACAGCATACAGCTAAATAAATATATAAATATATAAAAAACGAATGCACCATGATCTGGGGAGACACTGAACCATGGGGAGGAGAGAGGGGATTGAGGAAGACCTCAGGTAGGAGGTGGTACTTAAACTAGAAACTTTAAAGAGACTAGAGATACTAAGAGATGGAGGTGTGGAGGTGTGGAAAGTATTCATTCCAGGCATGGAGAATATGATGGATTGCAAGAAAGCAAAGCAATGAGAAGGCTGCACTATGGAGTACATGAAGGGAAGTCATGCACAATAAGCATGGCAAGTCAGTTTGGAATTAAGTTGTAGCAGCTTTCAAAGTCAAACAATTTTATATTGGATCTCAAAGATAAAAGGGAATCATTGGAGTTTACGGAGAAATGAAGTGATGGTCTAGACCAAGGCTTTAGGCCGTGGTGTGAAGAATGAATGAGAGATGGGAGAGACCTGAGTTAGGGAAGATGATTAAAGACTGCTGTTGTTCGTTCTTCATACCAAAGATATCAGAAGGGCGATGTCTTGACTTGCATGTGTGAATTGGATTTAAGTTAAGCAGAGCTTGCAAAGTCATCAGTTTTGCTCTATCCTCTGGAGTCATCAGAGTCCAGTGGCAAGACAGGTCAAGACAACTGGCAGTGGCTCAGTGCAAAAGTCCAGGAAAGAGGTCAAAGAGGCTTGTGCTAGAGGAGTGGCTAGTTTGAGTAGGGAGAAGGGGGTGGAGGTGAGAGATGTGGAGGTAGATCAACTAAGCCTAGCAAAAGATTTGATATGAGGGGTGAGAAGATGAGAATGACTGAGGTAGTGAACCTGGGTGACTACAAGGATGGAAGACCTCAACAGCAATTAGGGAGATCAGAAGAGAGATATGGAGTTGGGCTTTACCCATGTTGAGTTTGAGCTGTTTATGAGACATCAAGTTCAAAGTGTATAGCAGACAGTTGGTGATGTAGAACTGGAGCTCAGGAGAGACTGGGGTTAGGGGGAAAGATTGGAAGTCATTTGCATGGTGATGGAATAAACACTGGAGTTAATAAGGTTGGGGTAGGAGGAATGAAAGTGAAGGAGATCCTTAACTGTGCCAGGGAATACACCCACCCTTTGAAAATGGGGGTGGGTTATGGATAATGATCCAGAAAGGAGAATAAACAGGAGCAGTTATACAGATAGAAAGAGGAGAGAGAAAAATGACATGAAAACCCAGATTGGACACTATATCTGGTAGAAGGTGATTAATTAATAGTGCAGAGAGATCAAAAGGATGAGGATTGAGAAAAGACAGTCATCTCTGGCTATTAAAAAATCATTCTTAACTTCGGTGATAGTAGCTTCAGAAGTCAGAAGCCAGATTGCAAAGGTCTGAGATATGAGTGAGGGAAGAAAGAGAAAGTGCATGGGAAGAGGGTAGACATTTTTTTCTAAGAGTTTGGCTGTGAAAGAAATGGTGTGGATTTATCACTCAAAATGACGGAGTTGTTTGTTCCATGGGCTTACATAATAGGGTATATTTCAATTTTTCTGAGATCTGTGATTTCATGGGTATTTCACCCACCAGTTAAGATCACAGCCCCTCTTTGCGCTGTTAATGATTCTTACAAATTAATGATCCTTATGAGCTGCTGTGCTTGAAAAATTCCTCACCCAGGATCCAGCCTGATGAGCAGTGTCTCAGCTTCATGCCCTGCCCTCTGAGGGGCAACTGGCAGAATTTTCAGAACCAAACATCATCTCTGTCCCCCAAGGACGCATCAGAATAGACTTTCGGAGAGAAAATAATAACTTTTATAAACTGTTTTGTGGTTACACAGCACTTTCACGATCTCATTTGATCCCCACAAGACAGAGAGGGCTAGTATTAATGTGATACTTTACGGATGGAGGAATTAAGTCCCAATCACAGGAAGAATCAACTCTTTATTAAGCACCAGGCACTGTATTAAGCACTAGGGATACAAGGACAGGCAAAACAATCACTGACCTCAATGAGCTCATATTCGAATGAGGAAGACAGAATGTAATCCCGGAAGGAAGGCCCTCGTAGTTGGAGAGAAACGGTCCTTTTCTTGTTGTTCAGTCCTGTCTGACTCTTTGTGACCCCAGTTGGGGTTTTCTTGGCAAAGATACTGGAGTGCTTTGCCATTTCCTTCTCCAGCTCATTTTACAGATGAGGAAACTGAGGCAAACGAGGTTTAAGTTATTTGTGCAGCATCACACAGCACACACAGTAAGTGTCTGAGGTCAGATTTAAACTCAGGTCTTCTTGACTCCAGGCTCAACACTCTATCCACTATACCACCTAACTATCCTAGGAAAAGGTAATAGCTAATATTTATAATAGTATTTATATAGCACCTTAAAGTTTACAAAGTATTTTCCATAGATTAATATATTTAATCCTAACAACTCTGAGAGGTGGATGCTATTGTTATTTCCCATTTTACAGATGAGGAAACTGAGCAATAAATCAACTTGCCCAGAGTCATACAACTAGTAAGTGTTTGAGGCTAGCTTCTGACTCTAGTTCCAGAGATCTATCTAATTTCCACCAAGCTGCCTCATAATAAATACTTATTGATTGATTGATGTATCAAATACATAAATACGCAAAGATGCAAGGGATTTCTCCATCCACCAAACTCCATGTGGGGGATTACAGAACTATAGTCATTTAATATTATTGAGCCTTTATCTAAACATACCTCCCCCACCCCCACCTCCCCTTACCCATCCATCACTTAGGTTATCTCCAAGACTGTGGATAGTGAGGGATTTATGTTAACCTCTTGTCCCTAGAAAACACTGTCTGAGTGACAGTGAGGAGTTTAACAGATGTTCTCATTGGTAGGACAGAGAGGAAGGGAGGTGAATGTCTTCTGATATTGTCAGCATTTCCTCTCTGCTTATTCTCTGCCCCCTTGTCTGTCTTTTAATCATTTCAATTCAACACACACTTATTAATTGCCTACTTTATGCAGGGCTCTGTGCTTGGCATGAGATCTGAAAAGATTATCATTGGCTCTGATAATCAGTGGCCTGAGCTCAGTCTGAAATGATAAGTTGGTGGGTAATTATAGGGTTGTGGGGCTCAGAGCAATCTTTTCTAGGATACTTCCCCCAAGGACATTCTAAGACCAATCACTAAGTCCCTCTTGGTAGCGACTCAGGGACTTTGTCTCCAGGTCCTTTCCTGATCCTAGAGGGCTATTCCCAGAAACAGAATCACATTCCACTGGGAAATATCGCCTAGATTTTGGAATGGTTATCACCACAGCTGCAGGCGTTGATCACCCCACACCTTCCTTTCCCTTGGCTCCTCTCATTCCTTTCTCCCACCCTGTGAGCACCCCCCACCACCACCACTTCTGTTCTTGTCACACATAATAAAAATAGCATTGCCCCAGCCCAGATTAAAGGTGAAGTTATAGGGCAGGAATGCGTTCACATGGTGAGGTTTTCGCAAGCAGGAGTGAAAGCCCAGAGCCCCAGCAGGCCTAGAGGAAAAGAGCCAGAATTTCAGTTCCTTGGAGTGGGAGAACAGGGTGAAGAGCCCCAGATTTCTTCTTCACAGGAACCCTAGACCAGTGTGGGGGATCCTGACAAGGTTTAGGCTAGGAGGGGAAGGAGGAGGAGGAGGAAAAAGACTTCTACCCCATGTGGAGTGCCAGAGGCTGCATTTACTGACACAGAAAAAAAGACCACGTTGCCATGACAACTGCACCCCCACAGAAAATCAACACTGGAGCCCAAGGCCTAAGGCTAACAACTCACCCACGGAGCTCCCCAGACAAACGAGTGGAGAATTTGAGCCCACCTCACTCCAGCCCTATCACAAAGGGGTTAAATGAAGGGGTGGGGGCAGTTTAAGAGCAAGGAGCAGCTCTGCTCCTAAATCTGAGCCATCTAAAGCAGGGGGTCTTAACCTGGGGTCTGTGGATTCCTGAGGGAGTCAGAGGATAAATTTCAAGAGAGTCCATGAATTTGGGTGGGGGGATAATGGCATCTTTATTTTCACTAAACTCTAATTAAAATTGAACATTTCCTTCAATTATTTAAAAACTCTATTCTGAGAAAAGACCCAGGGGATTCCTCAGCCTTCCAAAGGGGTCTATGACTACCAAAAATGGTTTCAGAGCTCTTACTCTAACACTGGAGGATGTGGATTTGAATCTTGGCTTTAACACGTAAGCTACAAATCCTTGAGCAAATCCCTCAATCACCCTGGACCTTCATCTTTCCCCATCTATAAATGAAAGGGTAAAATGGGTGGGAAAACTCAAGAACCTGGGATTCTTCAGGAGCTTAGAATTCTGCTCTGTGTCAGATTCAAGTTTATAAAATCATGAAAGTGTTGGAGGAGGGAAACCTCCGGACCAATGACCCAGACCTGAGGTACCAGAAATAGGGTGTCTCCTTCAAACCTTGAAGGGAGATGGCTGGAGATTGGGATTCTGGTCCTTTTCTTTGCCACCCACTTACCAAGCATGCAGTTAAGCCAGTCTCTCACCTTCTCTGAGGCTATTTCTTCTTGTATAAAATGAAGATAATACCGATCTTACCTTTTTCCCCTGGTTCTTGTGAGAATCAAATAGAAGTATGAATACACAAGGGTTTCCACACTGTAAAATGACATTCTAGTGAAAGGGATTTTTTAAAGGCAAAAGTAAAGAGGGAATAAATAAGCATGTAAATTGATACCCTCAGTGGGCCATGTGAAAAATATAAACATTTCAAAAGGAGGCTAAATTAACAAATTCATAAATATAGCTGAAAGGCATCTCAAGAGACTATTATCTAATCCACCCCCCCTCTTTCCCATCTTACACATGAGCAAATTAAGGCTCAGGGAGGTCATATAACCTTCCAAAAAAGAAATTCATATTGAGTTGTTGTTCAGTCATGACCCACCCTTCACGGCCCTATGGACTATATCATCCACAGGGTTTTCTTGGCAAAGATACTAGAGTGGTTTGCCATTTCCTTCATCAGTACATAATGACCAGAGTCTTTCAAACGTAGAATGAATGTGCAGCCTCAGGAGACAAGCTTAAGTTGGATGATCACTTGTCACAGAACCATAGATTTAGAACTGGAAGAGAGCTGAGAAGCCCCTTAGCCCAGTATATAAAAAGGAGGCAACTGAAACCCAAAGAGATTAAGTGACCTGCCCAGGGTCACCCAGCCAGTGTCTGAGGTGAGATCTGAACCCAGGTCTTCCTGACTCCAAACTTGGTGTCTTATCCACTACATCACACTGTCTCAACATGTCAATGATGTTCAGATACCATTTGGACTAAACAATCTCTGGAATCCCTTTTGACTCTGAGTTTTGGATATTCTGCATTCTGGGCCAACTAGACTCCTCTCTGTTCCTTCATTATCACCCTAGCTTCTCCAATCTCTGTGCTTCCCCATGCCTAGAATGGGCTCTCCCTCACCTGCACCCACCCCAGCTACAATTTCTGTCTACTGAAGTACTTTCCATCCTTCAGGGTCTGATTTGGATTCTAGCTCCTTCCAATGAAACCTTTCCTGAGGCCCACTCCCCACCTAAGGTCATCCTTCCCTCATCAAATTTCTTACACAACTTTACCTAGATCCTCCTCTACTCCTGCTTTGTATTGTACGGATTTGTGTACTTGCCCTTACAGCCCCAGCATCACACCCACCTAGGTCTCTCTGCTACCTAGCCAATGCCTTGCCTATAGTTGGTACTTAATAAATGACTGTTGAATTTTATAAGACTGAATTGCTCCAGATCACACAGCCATTGAAAAGCAGGGCTGTGACTCCAGGTCTCCAGGATGGCAGATCCAAGATACGTTGATAAGGGAAAGAAGAGGATGCTCCTTCCTGGTTAAGGTTAGACTATCAGTAACAGCAGCCTCAAAAGGTAAGGGGGGCAAAGCCCCAGAGCTTCTCACAAATCATCCTCGGAATGTGCCATCAGAGACTCAAGGGCTGGCAGGACCACAGGGCAGTTCTGTGAGGCACTACTTATGTTGTCAGGGGAGATCACGAGGAAAGGAACAGAGGCAGCTGTGCCTTGCTCTGTTATCCAGCTCCATCCTACAATGCATGGTCCCTGCTATTCCTTGGGATAGAGAGTGAATATGATAGTCATCCTGAAAATAACCTCAAACAGCACCCAGGATCTGCTGAGTGTCTGGCCGGTCAGCTCCAATGGGAGGCAGGCCTCGGTCGAACAGTCACAGGCAGACCCTGAAACCAAAGAATATCGCTGCCCCCTCCCCCTATCCCCACCCCACTCATCTACCTTCATCGTCGAGATACCCTCCCCCATACAGGAAATTGGCCTCCTGATTCCTGACTCAGTTTGGAGTTAAAGTATAAAAGTAAAGTGTGGTACACAGATGTACCTTGAGGCCCTGGTTAGGAACTGGTTGTCTGAAGGAGGAGAAATTTGCATTTAAAATGCAAATCTATCAGCAGATCAGTATTGAACACGGATTATTTAGGACGATGGTTATCTACAGGAGGAAACTTTATCCTAGGCCTTTATCACCTTACTGTAGATAGAGCAGCGGACAGACCACCGGGTCTTGAGTCAGAAAGACTTGAGTTCAAAGGTGGTCTCAGAAACTTACTGGTTGTGTGACCCTGGGCAAGTCATTTCACCTCTGCCTTCCTCAATTTCCCCATCTGTAAGATAGGGATAAGAACAGTATCTACCTCCCTGGGGCTTGTTGTGAGAATCAAGAGATTTGTAAAGTATTTAGCACAGTGCCTGGCATACAGCTGATAAATGTTAGCTATTGTTATCATGAAGACAAAGAGCTTTAGACTGGGAAAAGGGAGACCTGGGTTCAAGTCTTGGCACTGTGACTTGGGGAAGTCACTTCATTTTTCAGGGCCTCAGGCTCTGCATTTGTAAAATAAGAGTGATGGCCTAGAGAACATCTGAAGTCGCTGACAATTCTGATGTCCTCCAAGACTATGAATTATTTTATCCTCACCCACCTAACAGAAGTTGGACTGGCTGGAGGACCAGACTGGAATGTTGTTTGAAGAAAAAAAAGACAAAAAAGTGAAAAAGAGTCTGGGGCAAGCTGGCTAGATTTTCTAGTCCCTGCTGAATTCTACTGGGCTGAGCTAGAGTTTATTGCAGCGCTGGTGATGCTGAAGGCAAGGTGGCCATCCAGCCCAAAGGGATGACTTTTTTATAAGGAGGCCTGGAGTCAGCAGATCTCTGAGTGCCCCTGCTAGAAATAACAGCTGTGTGACTACAGGCAAGTCACGTTAAGTCATGTGTCAGATGTGGATAATGAAGCTTAGGACACCATTAACACGGGGTTGTTGGGAATAAAGTGTTTCATAAACCTTAAAGTCCTATATAAATAGTAGAAGTAAGAAGGAAGAGAGAGAGCAAAAGAAGACTTCTGGATTAAGGAGGGAAGGTTATTTGACATAATCTCCAATTTATCCTGTGTTGATCTTGTTTGCTCATAGTTATTTGCAAGTTTTCTCCCCCATTAAAATGTAAGATCCTTGAGGATAGGGGCTGTTTTGTATCCTTAGCACTTGCTTGGTGCCTAGCATACAGGAAGTTTTTAACAAATGCTTGTTGGCTCATCTTAGAGAGTTACTCTGGTCAATATTCAGGGGATGACAGACCCTGCTTCCTTTGGCTGAGGGGAGGAGGATGGGCAGGCATTTGGGAAAGAAGGCAGAAAGCATCTCAGCCAGAACAGACAATCTCAGTTGCATGTCAGCCCTGATACCACTAATATCCTTCTAAGAGTGTGCTGAAGATTGGAGACCAGACCCAACCAGGACTATTTTAGTCACCAGGCTGACAGCAACCTTCTCCCACATCACTAGCAGTGATAAGGTGGAGCCAGTCACATCACCTTTCCCGAGGGCCCCGTTTGGGTGAGGAGGTGGGGGTGCCTTTCCCCTTTCTGATTTTCACCCATTGGGATAGTTTGTCCCAAGTCCCTGTTGTAGGCCCAGACCACAAGAGTACACAGTGCTAGGAGCAACCCTGAGGATGGCAACATCTATGGTCTGTAAGAAGCTATTTTTACCCTTCTAGGCTGAAAGAAATGCCTAATTTACCAATCTGGGGCCAACCATTTTTGCATTTGGTCTAGCACAGGGCCCTGAGCCTGAAAGAGAACCTTCCATGATTACGTAATAAATGCTTAGTCATTTAAATTGATTTTTCCAGCAGCATTTTAAAGCACAAGAGAAAATCATATAAGACCCTAGCACCTAGAATGGGGGTGTGAGTACAGTAAGTGCTCAGTAAACAATCGCCACTGATTTGGGAGGGCAGACTCACATACCAGAGTCCTTCCAATATTAAAGGCTTAAAGTGCTACCTCTTCCAGGAAGTCTTCCCTTATTCTTTTTTCATTGTTGTTATTGAGTCATATCTGACTCTTCATAACCCTGTTTGGGGTTTTCTTGGCAAAGATACTGGAGTGGTTTGCCATTTCCTCCTCCAGCTCATTTTACAAATGGGGAAACTGAGGCAAACAGAATTAAGTGACTTGCCCAGGGTCATGCAGCTAGTAAGTGAATGAGGCCAGATTTGAACTCAGGAAGATGAGTCTTCCTGATTCCAAGCCCAATGTTCTAGCCACTGTGCCACCGTGCTATCTAGCTACCCACTCCTGCACTCCCCACCTCCCACAAGTCTTTGAATGAAGAAGTAGACCTTAGAGACCTTGTTCTGATGATCACCCAGGAGATCAACACGCAGACACTCACACAGAGCATTTATTTACTAATTTTTTACTATGTGTCAGATACTGTACTAAGTCCTCAGGCTACAGGGAAGCAAGCAAGACAGTCCCTACCCTCAAGGACTTCACATTCTAATGGGAGAGGATATAAAGTAGAACTGGAAAGGGAGAGAGTGGAGATGCCTGGCAAGGCAGGGAGGGAAGATAGCTGTAAAGTGATGCTGAGGAGATCTGGGCCTGGGCAAGATGATTCAAGGCAAAGAGAGCAGTCTATGTCCCTGGGGCCCCTGACTCACTGCTGTCTCCCTCTGTCACTGCTTATCACATCAGATCTTGGATCTGAGAATGGCTGAAGGGAATTTCTCCAAGTCAAGTCATAGGACCGATTTAGGAGTTACACCTAAAAGGGACCTGGCAGTGTGACAGCAGAAAGAATGCTGGATTTGAAGTCAGAGGACTCGGGTTCAATTTCTGCCTCTGATAGTGACTGACTGGGTGCCCTTGGGCAAGTTAATCTCTCTGGGCCTCACTTTCCTCAGCTATAAAATAAGGAGTTTAGGCTAAATGAACCTTCTATCTCTAAATTTCTGGTTCTAGCTAAATTCCTCATTTAATTCTTTATTTTACAAGTGCAGAAACTGAGGTCCAGAGAGGAAGTGATTTTCCCAGTGCCACACGGGTAACATACCAGGTTGAATGCATCACCCCATTCTTTTCTCTGGCTTCTTTCCTCTCCTATATTTCCTCCCCTTCTTTTTCTCCCTTCCCTGCCTATCCCTGGGGCCTGCCAAGGGCCTCCTTTAGTAACCCCTCCTCCCGAACCTAACTATTGAACTTAAGGCTCAGACTTGGCCCACAGCCTGGGCACAATAGGGCTTACTTAAACACACATGCCAGAGCCCATTCTAAAAGGATTGGCTTTCCCCAGGGGCTGGATTCTCCTGGACACAACGCTCAGGCTTGGAGCCCCTCCCCACAGACAAAGGGCAGCCTCGATATGTGGGGGAGAGGATAGGGGTAGAAGGAAGGGAGAGGGCAAGGCTTCCATGCACTTTGGTTGAAAGCGAGGCTGCTTTTCTAACACTTCAAAAAAACCCTATAAAAAGATGCCTACCCCTCCAAAAAAAAAAAAGATCCTTCCATCCCCTCCCTCTCTCACTGCACGCTGAGGACCCCTCTCTAGTCTCCACCCGCCCCTGGATCGAGGAGTCTGTGCTTTGTTCAGTCTCAGGGGAGTTGGCTGAGCAGCTTGAGACCACAGCCAAGGCGGATGCAGAAAGCCCAACTCAGAGGCTGGCAATGGCAAGGTGGGGAGCACAGGGAAGGGAAGGTTGCTCCAAAAAGGCATGAGCAGAGTTGTGCCAGGGGTATTCCTAGCAGGTGAGGGTAAGTCACTTTGCCTTAATGGGGTTCAAACAAGGGCACTAGACTAGTGGATCTCTGGTGGAGAAAAACTTCTCTGGCCTTGAAATCAAAGGGCCTGGGTTCACCTGTTGACCCTGCCCCCTACTGCTGTAACCTTGGGCAAGTCACTCAGTTTCTCAGGTCGATCGAGCATTATGGAATTAAGTCTTGGCCCTGGATTTGGAGTGACTTTGTTACTTCTTCCAAGTTGTGTGAATTGGGGCCCGGCACTAACCCTCTCTGTTTCTCTGCCTTCTTCTGTCAAACAAGGGACCAGATGATCTCTCAGACCACTCCCAGCATTAAATCCTCCCCTCTCTGAGGTTGTGACTCAGAGGGCAGTTCACCTTAGAGGAGGCAGGCGATCCAGATGAAAAGAAAACTAGTTTCAGAAGTTATCAAGTTACTAGAGAAGCAGTTTTATCGCCCTGTACCTCCTCATACCTCACAGCACCCCTCCACTCAAAGGAAAAACAAATCAGCTGGCAGCTCATCTTGCTGGAGTCACCACCGCAAAACAGTTATTCAAAACTCTGCAGCTGGTAACTCCACAGCCCTCCCAGAGCTACCTAACCTCCCCCAAGGGTTTTGACTGTCCCAGCCTGAGAAACGTCAGTCTGGAGTGAACCTCAGTTGTGAAATCAACCATCCTCCTCCAGGCAGCTCAGAAACACAGAGGGGCCTGTCTGTCCAACCTGTAGCCACATAGTGATTGTTTTTCTGTCTTTCAGAAAGTTGCCACAACTTCTATTTTAGCTGTGGTTTTCTTGCTCAACCTATCCTCCTGAGGGTCTGTATCAAACATCTGTCCCAGCCTACTTACCTCACCTCATCTTGCCTCTGCTTAAAATGTGTGTGTGTGTGTGTGTGTGTGTTTAGGTTCTTTCTGAAGGAAGGTCCCAAGCGGGCGTACCTATTTATCCCCAGACTTCTTTGCCATGCAATTCTAGGTTATTTCTTACAATTCCCCATCCCTCTACTCTCCTCGACTCCTGAGCACAAAACACGAACAATAAGTTTGAATCTGATATTATACTGGCAACAAGAGCACTAACTCTGGTGTCAAGAGATGGATGCGATTTCAGAAATAGTACTTAGCGTACATATAGCCTTGCACAGACTAGGCACTCAGTAAATACCTGTTGTATTAAATTCAGTCTTTTATTCAAATTCCACTTCCTTTGGAGCCTTCCCAGATTAACAGCCTCAGCTGGAATCATTCTTGCCTATCCCCCAAACACCACTCAGAAAAACTTGGATTTGACCACTGCCTCTCACATTTACTATGCAACCTTGGACAAGTCAGGTGACTTCTCCAAGCCTCAGTTTCCTCATTTGTAAAAATAACCACCCAAGTCATCTTGAGAAGAATCAGGGAGTAGTAGATGGAGGGTCAGAAAGACCTGGGTTAAGTCTAGCCTATGACCTGGGACTATGTGATCATGGAAAAAAAATTATCTAAATCTGAAAATTATCTAATCATCTGAGATGAAAAACTGTCTCAGTGTTTCCAGAAACTCTCTAAGATTTATGAATCACAATCTGCCTTGGTAAAAGGCATTCCAAATACTGATGAAATCAAATGACTAGACTTTTTTTTAACCTCATAGAGTCATTGTAAAGATCAAATCAAATAGTGTATATAAAGTATTTCACAATTTTAAGGCAGTATATAAGCATTTTAATGAGATGTAGCTGCTAACTATATGTATCAGTGTCTGTGTTTCCATTGCATGTGTGATTTTTATGGTTCTGGGTATCTTATCTCTACCATTAGATTGTAAGTTCCCAAGGTACAGAAACCCCTATATATTAAGAATGAGCTGCACAGACTGGGTGTGGAATGGCAATGATTCTTCCCTGCCTGCCCAGGGTCCACAGATACCTCTAAAAGTACAAAGGAAAAAGCAACAAACTTGAAGGTAGGGTATCCGGTTTCTAAAACTCTGTTTCTGAGTGACTTGGCCATCCAAGGAATGGAAGAAGTTTAGTTAGTCTCAATGGTAAAATGAAAGAGCTGGACCAGACAGTCTCTCAGGTCCCTTACAAGTCCTAACATTCTGAGAAGAAGCCTTGTGTGATGGAGGGAGCTCTAGACCTGGGAATGAGAAGACCAGGGTTCCATTCCTACTTTCCTTATTACTATTTGCAGGACTGTCACTCAGACAAGTCACTCCCCTTTCCAGGTCTCAGTCTCTTCATCTGTAAAACAAGAGGGTTGGTCTCAATGTTCTCTTAATATTCATGAAATATGGCACTATATACTATTAGACCTGGAGTGGAGACTTGATTTCCTGTCCTGGCTCTGATGCTCACCTGCTATGGACAATCATTCTGAGTTGAAAAATGCAGATTCAAATCCCGTATCTCATTTACTACTTCTATGGGACTAGATTTCCACATCTATAAAATGAGAGGCTTGGACTGAGTGGTCTTTAAAGTCCCTTGTGGCTCTAAATCCTACTGCTCTAAATGAGCCATGGGACATACTTTGGGCCTTAAGAAAGACTGAAGTGTTTCTGGCCTCCTGGGAGACCTCTTCTTATCATGCTGGAGGCCATGACGTCACTCAGACAAGAGCACTCCTGCAAGGCAAACATAACGTAACATAATCCCGTGTCTTCCATCCTCCAGTCAAAGGTCCCAGAATTTGTCTTTGTGCTGCTGTGGCTCCCAGAAAAGATGTCTTTCCTCATGCCCAAGAACCCCTCTGCCATAGGAAGACAGTATAACAGTCCTAGATCATAAGTATGTATGTAATAAAAGTTAGCCTGGCCCAAGACAGCCCACACTGAGAGTTAAGGGTACTGGTCCTTATCACTGTCCCACACTGGGTTGCTGGGACTGAAGATTAGGAGGCTAGGAGCTGGCCCAGTTGACAGATGCTCTTGCCAGGTCCACTAATCAGTTGCTCTGAGAGCCTGAAGCCCCAGCCTTGGGTGGTCTTATTACCAAAAAAAGAAAACAAGTTACAAAATGAGTCAGGCCAGCCTTTCATTTTCACTCAGTGGCTGACTTTTTGAAGGCTGAGCCTTCTGACAAGGCTCAAATGCAAGTGAAAGGGGCAGACACTGTGGGTTTGGTTTTTTTTTTTAAGATACATGTTTGATTGATGCTTTTTTTAACTTTGCCATCACTTCCTAATAACATCTCTCCCCACCTTGTAAAAGTCTTCTCTTGTTAAAAAGTAAAGTGAAACAAAACAGAGCAGCACACCAGTCATGCTTGACAACATATGCCTCATTCCATACTGGTAATCCATGGGCTTCCTACAAAAGAAAGGGAGCCATGCTTGCCATGGGTCCTCTGAAGTTGTGGTTGGTGACTGTGGTGACCAGAGTTCTGAAGTCTCTCAACATTGTTTTTCTTTACATAATTGTGGTCATTGTGTAAATTATCAGAGTACTTGGTCACATAATAAGCACTTAATAGTTTACTGATTCTGCATCTTTTCATACATGTCTCCCCACTTTTCTTTGAATTCTTCACATTCACATAGGGTGGCTTTCTCATGCTCTCCCTCTCTGGCCTGAACTCCCTCAGCCTTGCTTGGATGCTGATAAACAGATTCATAATCTGCACATTTTAACAGAGGGAACATGGTGTGTCAGGTAGAACACCAGATTTCCAGTCTGGAAGACTGAGTTTCAAATCCTGCCCCTGATACTTAAAGTTACCAAGACTCTCTACCTTAGTTTCCTTAACTGTAAAAGGACTTGGGGTGGGGGTGGGGGGGCCAGGAGGGTTATGGTAGAATTCAAGGATGGGGAACCTGTGGCCTCGAGGTCACATGTGGCCCTTGAGTAAAAAGTAGGTTCCTCTCTAAAGCCCTTTAAGATCACAATCTATGAGCCTATGAAACTAATTAAAAGTCTGATTTTCAAAAATATTTAGCTCAAGTAGTCTGCAAAAACAAGAAACACTAAAACCCTTATTTTGCTATTGAAAAGTATCCTAGACATCACATAATGAAAATTGCTTTTGCCATTATTATTTTATGGATAATTATTTCTAATCTGTAAAATGGGGATATACCCAGGGCTTCTAGAATTATCAAATATCAAAATGTCTGCAAAACACTTGGCAAACCTTAAAGTATCAGTATTATAGGATAGTAGATTTAGAGCTAGAAGGTGCCTCAGAGATCCTCTGTTCCTCACAGTCACAGACGCGGGCTTGAAAGGGAATGCAGATGTCATCCAGTCCAAATCCTGTGGTGTCTGTGGTTCAGTCATTTCGGTCATATCTGACTCTGTGACCCCATTTGGGGTTTTCTTGGCAAAGACACTGGAGTGGTTTGCCACTTCCTTCTCCAGTTCATTTTACAGATGAGGAAACTGAGGCAAACAAGGTGAAGTGACTTGCCCAGGGTCATAAGCCCAATAAGCGTCACTTTACAGATGAGGAAACTTAGGCCCAGAGAGGAGAAAGGGCTTGTCCAAGGTCATGCGGTGAGTCAGTGCTTATATCAGAGGAGAATTCAGTCTCCAGTCCAGAGCTTATTCCACAATACTGCGCTCCCCATAGTATCTTGTATCCCCCCCTTATCTTCTTTCTCCTACCCCAGGGGTGGGGAACCTGTGGCTTTGAAACCACATGTGGCCATCTAGGTCCTCAAGTGTGGCTCTTTGACTGAATCCAAACTTGACAGAATCAAGTTTGGTTGATTCAAAGGACTGTACCTGAGGGCCTCAAAGCCAAAAGTTCCCCACCCCTCTCCTACTCCATCCAAGACATCAAATGAAGCTTGAATTAGAATCACAAAATATCAGAGCAAGAAAGAACTTTAGAGAACCACATTTTCCTGGCCAGGCCAAGTGTCAACAAAAGGAGGCCATTTGGTGGACTTGAAAGAAGCCTAGGTTCAGAGCCAGAGGACCAGTGTTCAAATCCCAAGGAGCCCTGCTATTTGCTTAATCCCTGTGCAATTTTTGACAAGTACTTAATATCATTGGTCTCAGTGTTATCCTCTATAAAACAAGGTGGTGGTGGTGGGGGGAGTGTGGAGGAATGAGATGATCCATAGGGACCCAGTCAATTCTAACATTCTATAGTTGTGTAATTCCCAAATACTAAAGGAATGGTGCACTTACCCAGCAGGGTCTGGCTACTCCTCCAGGTGTTTTGATATTTGTATCATCTGGATAGATGAGGAGATAGAGTCAGAAAGACTGCCTGTCCTTCAATGAACACTTAAATATCACCCACTAACTGTACTAGATGCTACAAAGATGAGTACAACCCAATCTCTGTCCTCCAAAGCTAAGTCTAGAAGATTTCTCATTCTTCTGTGCAAGTTGTATGTATCTATGTCTCTGCCTATTTATGTGATGCTGGGCCTCAGTTTTCCCATTTGCACAAAAAGTGAATTGAAATAGATGATTTCTAAAGGTCCTTCTAGTTCCAATATTCTATGACTACCATTTGCCACTTGGATGTCTAGTACTGATCTGAACCCAAAATTCTTTTGATTTTGAGAGGAGACAGCATAGATTGGGGAAGTAGGTGGAGTTGGGGAAAAACCCTCAAGAGAAAAACAGAAAACTCACAGTGGGGTGAGAAGGGTCTAATGTAGTTATAGATCTCAGGCAATGATTTTTAAAGGAGTAGAAAATAAAATACATTTATATCTTCAGCATATAAGTCATCCTGTGCCACAGAGCATGAAACACAAATACAAAAACGCCTGCCTGATATAATTGTTGGACAGCTAGCCAGTCTAGCTTTTTTAGCAAGTGGAAAAGGTATTTTGAATAGTAAGGACAAAGGGATAAAGGCTAGCATTTTATGAAAAGTAAAATTTAAGATCCTTGAGGGCAAGAAGTGTTAGTTTTAGTCTTTATATAAACACCTAGGTTGTTTATAGGGCTTACTAAATGCTCAAAAAATCTAAACATTACATTCAGTGTGAAAATGGGTTTAATTTTCAGGCTCATAGACGTAACAGTAAGTTACCTGGAGATGCCCTAACTTGAGGGAAGCTAATTTTCCTATTCCCTACTCACACTTTTTTTCAGACAAGATCATACCATCCAAATTGGGGAGAGGCAGCTGGTGGCTGCTTACATACTCCTAAGTCACGCTTAAATAAATAGAACCAGAAATCACACTCCCAAAGGAGGTAGGGGAACCATCAACAGCTGCCTCGGGCGCCAGGAGAATGTCCTGATGGATGAATAAGGAAGAAGCTGGGGTCATGACTGAAGTGTGGGGTTTGCAGGATCTATGGTTAACTCTTGGTAGGAACCACCAGAGCTTGTGTTCCATGGAAGAAAGGCTTCTCTAGATGACAAAGAAAAGTTAATACAGTGAATGCTATTACCAGACATGGCTGATTATGGGGTGCATGAATTAAACAGAAATGGAGCCCTACAACAAAATGCTCTTTACAATTTCATTGGAAAGGAGATCTCTATCAGGTCAAATGGCACAGAGTAAACACTTAATAAATGCTTGTTGAGTAAGTGACTGAATATATAAACATATGCCTCGGAAGAAACAGTGAGAAGTGAAATCTAGTTCTTTGTTGGGTGGCATCCAATGGGCAGGGACATCGAAATGTGAACATGGCACAAGTAGAAATTTATTTTATTCTAGTCAATTGCACACCATTCATGAGCCACCAAATTACAGGAACTCAGAGCTGAGAGAGACTTCAAAGCTCCTCTAATCAAGCACTACTTGAAGCAGGCATCTCCTCCATTCCTAACAAGTGTTGTTCAACCTTGGTTTGAACACCTCATTTTATGGGGAATCACTTTCTCTCCTGGGAAGCCAACTTCCTTCCCGGACAAATGTAGCTGACAGGAAGTTTTGCCCTCTACCAAATCCAAATCTTCCACTCACTTCTCCTAATTCTCCCCTCTCAGACAAGGGAGAACAAACAATCCCTCTTTTTTCCATCCCTTCAGATATTTAGATAATTCTATCATGCCCTTCTCAGTCTTCTCTTCTTTAAGATAAACAGCCCCAGCTCATAGATAATGGAATTATAGACCTTGTTCCAAAAAAGCACCTCAGAGGCCATCTAATCCAAGCTCTCATTTTCTAGATGAGGAAAATTATGTTCAGCAAGGCAAATGATTTGCCTTAAGTCCTTCCAATGGATTCTCATATGGCATGGACTCTAGTCACCATTGTGGTTGCTTTCCTTTAGACTTGTTTCATTTTCTCCAAATGTTTCCTAAAATGTGTACCCCAGAAAATGAAGATTTCCAAAAAACTCCCAAAAAATTAAATACAGAAAATACCCTATAATTTAAGGGTTTATTGAATATAATTTACTTACCATTTGATGATTCAGTAAGCACTTTAGAAAGAGAAGACCTTGTAAGGCTCATGATCATTCTAAACATGGATTATCCTTGTTCAGAAGTGCTAGTTAATGGAAAGCTCTAGTCACAAGAGCTTTGCACAGCTAAAAGCTTTTGGTAACCAGATCTCACACCTTGTATCTGTTCCTCACAAGCCTTAGCAAAAACAGAGGCTCCAATTTCCCTAAATGTCTAAAAAGAAATGATAATTGGGTAGCATCTCCATGGAGCCAGCAACTGGTTACATGAACTACTCTGAGAGAAGACCCCAACCCCTGCCTGGAAGCTTCCCTATTCAAACAATGAGAGGACCCTTCAACTTTCTTTGTTTCCCAAACTTCAGCTTACAGTAGCATCATGGAAAAAATCTGACTGCATGATAACAGCTTTTTATAGTCAAAGGTCTCAGGATATCTTATCCTAGCCAGGGAAAGGATGAGGAGGAACATATCCTTTCACGTGTCACGCTAGAAGTAGAACCCAACGGTCCCAATTCCTAGTCTTGTGTCAGTTTTAACTGAGATTTACATAGGATTGCTCCAGGATTTTGTTAGTTAATATAATTGTGCCTAATGAGTTAATGATACAAAAAGAACCCCTAGGAAATCCTAACAGAAGCCCAGAGGGATCACTGTTTTCATTGTAATCACTGCAGAAGGCTTTAGATCTGCCCAGACATTACTGGGCATCTACTCGTGTGTGGATGAGACATGCAAATGTTTCCTGTTAACCTAAGTCTGGGAAGGGACTGGGAAGACCCCCTGACCCAGCATTCAGGTGCCAGGGATCCCAGATGAAAAGAGAAATCCCTTTGGCCAGGGACCTTCTTGTTATATCTTAGGGCCCAGGCCTTGTCCCATTAAACCTGCTGGGGAGGTCAGGGATGAAGAAAGGAGGGTCTGCCAGGCTCTGGCCCCCTCAAGGAATGCAATGTGCCTCAGCTTTTAATAACAAGCATTAAAATAATCATTCTAAAAATGTCATCTATCAGGCCTGGAAAGCCACTCTGCGGATGGCAGTGCCTATTTTTAGTTGTTTACGATTCAGGTCACAGAATGAACCAATTTCAATTGTTCAATGGGGGAGGGTGGATGTTGGCAGTTGTGGGGGGGGGGGGTCAGAGATTTGTTTTTATTTTTCTTCTCTGCCTTCAGTTTTTCCACTGGCTCCATGGTTACCAGGCAGATGCCACAGCCATTTTAAGGTCAAGGGGGAGTAGATAGCAGCCTAGCCGTCTATCAGTAAGAGCAGGAGGTTCCCGAGGAACTATCTGCTGGGGTGCCCTGTACCCAGGGGCCGGCTGGGGGCTGATGCATGAAGGCCATTCTCCACCATCAGTTGACTTTGTCGTTCCAACTCTTTTCAGGATGCTTCTGAATCTGGGATTAGGGCTTTTTACTTATTTATTTATTTGGGAAACAAAGAAACTCCTGCCTCAGCAGGATTCAATTGGGTCATGAAATAGAGAGAAAGGGCCTCAGAGTTGGGGGTGGGGGGAGCCGGGTAAGGGATTGGAAAAGGGGACCATTAGCACACTTTTTTTTTAATGTGGGGAAAAAAGGTTAAAAAAATAACTTGGGTGCCTCCTCTCCCTTTACCTAATTGTCCCCCTGGAATTGAATAGCACAGAAGGGAGGCAATTTGGTGGGAAGAGCTCAGGATTTGGCGTTTGGGTTCTGCCACTGACTGGCTTCACTTTGCTTCCCTGGTATTTTCATGTGGATAATGAAGGAAGTTGACCAGTGATCTCCAAGGTCTCATCCAGCCTCAGGTCCTCTAAGCCTGTGATTACCTGAACGACTGGGGATATACCTCAAAATTCCCTTCTCTCCCATTCTAACTCATTCCAATAGAGAATTTTCCAAAATAGACAAAGTTGAGAAAGGAACCTCCCCGAAAAAGACATAACATATCTGGAGACAGGAGCAAGGGGCTCACCAAGAAGCCTTTATTCTCTGGTCCTCCCCCACTAGTCTGGCACTAGACGCCCTCCATTGGCTGAGGGTTGAAAAAAAACCCTCTTTTGAAGGCAGAAGCCCTATAGACTAGTTGGTAGCCGAGTTGTTCATTTGGAATTTTTTCCCAGGTTCTGATGTACAAGGATCTAATTGACTGGGACTGTCATTCATTCCCTGTTGGCCTCCCATTTCATCCTCTGTTCATCCCAGCCTCAGGCCACCCATTTCCAATGTTGACCTTCTCCTGACCTGGGAACCAGGCAGGATTTATACTTAATCTTCATCATTTCTTGTAGGATAAGGATTTTTGCCAAAGTTAGATCCCAATTTTCTTCCTGCCAGAACTGCCCACTCTGCCCTTCTACCTGGTACTGACAGAAAAGGGCTTTTTGTTAAAAATGGGCATCCTAGCTCAGAGAATTGGGTGGTTGAGTGAGGGCTATTCAGCTACTTCAGGTGTCTTGACTTTCGTAGCTTTTGCCATTCTTATCACATTTTTCATCCTTCTTCCACTCATTCTTCCTCTTTCTTTTTTTCCTCTGACATTCCTAGGTCTCTGACCTTGTTTATCGCAGCAACTTGGAATTGTTGTTGTTCAGTCATTTTCAGTTGTGTGATGCTTCATGACCCCATTTGGGGATTTTCTTGGCAGAGATATTGGAGTAGCTTGCCATTTCCTTCTCCAGCTCATTTTACAGATGAGTAACTGAGGCAAACAGGGTAAAGTGAATAACCCAGGGTCACACAGCTGGTATCTGAGATCAGATTTGAGCTCGGGTCTTTCTGACTCCAGGCCTGGTACTTTATGCTCAGCACCACCTAGCCTCTCTTTTCTCCAAATTCAACCTCTACCTGCTCTTCAAAGTCCAGTTCAAATCCTAAGCCTTGCCTGAAGCAGTCCAAACCATGTGTGGCTCAATCCCTTCTCTGAACTTGAATTCTACATATTACTGGGGGTAAGGGGGAGAGGGAATGAAAACAAAACCAAAAAACCTTCTCACAAGCAGAGTTACCCAAAAAGTCGAATGATGGAGTGGGTTCCCCTTCATGAGAGGTTTTCATTTGTCAAGAATGTTCTGGACTAGATGACCATGATGTTGAGTCCATCTCTGAAAGCCCGTGATGCTGCAATCTCCACCACTCAATCTAGTACCAGAATCATCTGCTGCCTTGTGACTCTCCTGTATTGTTGCTGTGTCGTTTGCCTTGTTTTATCCCCAATGTGACCCATGGGAGCAGAGATGAAACCTTTTATTCCTTTGCATTCACCACAACACCAAGCCTAGGTTGGTCCCATGGGAGATGCTCCTCACTTTGATACTCCAAGAGCCCATGATTTCATCAGTGGATTCATTCTCTATCAGTCCAAAGAATGACCCCTCCATTCCATAACAGAGAGCCTTCCTGAGTTAGTAGGGCAGAAAAACTGATCACCCAGGGATCAAACTGGTGATGAACCTTTTCATTCACATTTAACTCATCTAGGAACCTCATCGTCCATCATCAAATCACCTTCAGTACTCAGACCTCATCAGTACCCTCTGCCCCTCTGACTGGAGTGCAGAGTTTAGATTTCCTCCCCAAGCCTCCATCTAAGGAGGGTTCCTAGGCCAGATATCTCTTGATTTCCTATCTGGTTGTATTCTTTTCTATTTTCTATCATATCCCAGAACTGGGTACCTTCCTCCCCACCCTCTTTTTATGTGCCATCTTTCCCTATTAGAATGTAAGCTCCTTGAAAGCCAGGATTGTCTTTATATTTGTATCTCTAGTATTTAGCATAGTGTCTGGCACATAGTAGGTACTTAATAACTATTTATTGTTTGGGACTTGTTAGAGGGCACACTCACTGGCATTGCCTTTTAAAAGCCAAGGCATTCTCTATAACATAATGAGCCATGGGTCATCATGGAAAGGTTTTAGAGGCACTCCATGAATAAATTATGCTGGGTAGTTGAATGACTGGCTCCTTGATTGCCAGAGTCAGTCTATCTTCAGGAGAGGACATAACAGTGACGGATCTCATGTAATGTAAACACCTGGAGGGCAGACTATTTTGTTTTTGTCTTTGCATCCCTTATAGCCTTACACTTTGTGGACACTTAATAAACACTCATTAGAATGACTGGCCAACCTGCACGCATGGACACCTGTCTGAAACCTATGCATCCTTTCCCTTTGTATGATATCCCTAGTGGTCCAGAGACTGAGTGACTGTGACCTAGACTGTAAGCTGACCCACAGATCAATTAAATTAAATTCTAGATGCTTAATGATGTCACTTGGTGGAAGGGAAAGCCAAACAAAATGTGTTTTCTCTTGTCTAAAAAGATTTATTATTGAAATTTTCTTCGAAGGGCAGACAGGTGTTAACCCTTCCAAAAGCTGCTGTCCAAGCTTCCCCCCACCCCACTCAAAAGCAGATGGAAGGTTTTGATTTTATCTTTTCAGTTGACCTGAATGATCTGTTGAATACTCTTGCCTGGTATTCACTGGAACCCCAAAGCAAAGAAATCTTGCTTTTGTCTTGGGAGAATTTTTAAAAAGCTATTAAAGTCCTTAGAGCCAATACTTTATGCCTTCTTGGTGTTGCTAGGCTGATAGTAACACACCCTGAGGTTTCCAACAGGAAATATTCAGTCCCCACAAGTGTCTTAACAAGATAAGTCACATTACAGTGTTTGAAGTTCATGAGTATCACCCTAAACCCCTCCCTTCATCCACCGATACTTTATCGGGACAGCAAATGTTTTTTTTTTAATGGCTGGTGGGAGCTGTTGGTTAACCTTGCTGACCCCATCAGAGTTTTCAAATTTAGAAGCACAAGGGATGAGGGAGACTCTCTGTAATGAGAA
Source organism: Potorous gilbertii (assembly GCA_028658325.1). NCBI lineage: Eukaryota > Metazoa > Chordata > Mammalia > Diprotodontia > Potoroidae > Potorous > Potorous gilbertii. The sequence goes on along the minus strand of CM053769.1, from coordinate 281,623,883 downwards.
GTTAAGCCCTAGAGAGACTGGTGTCTAGATTCAGACCTTGGAAATCTGAAACCCCTCTCATTCAGATGTTGGGATATTCCCTATGTTGGAAACAGGAACTTTCCATATATAAAAATAAAAGTAATTATGACAGGCAAAGAGTTGAGTGATGCTGAGCACACTACAGCAGAGAGCCCTTAAAGAAACTTGTACAAGGCTCACCTCTTCTCTTGGATCGATCCTATGGTGTGAACTAAGAAAGGCCAGATGTCTAGGTTCCCTTTAAAACATAGGGACCAACTCTGGGGTCCTGCTTTGGTCTTCTCATGGGCACAGCAAAACAGGGAACTTGAGTGAAGGAACAGTTAGGAAATAGGCCCTACTCAAAAGGCTTAGGCAGGTGAAAATGCTCTGTTAGGTATGTATGATGGAAACAGATTGGCCTTTGGGACAAGAACCTTAGTTCTGGACCCAGTTCTGTCTCTCAACTTGACCTAGGATCTTCAGCAAGTTCTTGAAGTTTCTGAGTGGCTTGGCAGGTCCTCTTCTCAACTTTTCTGTTTTGGTTCATGAGGACATTATTCTCCTGGGCATCAAGGCTTAAAACACTGAAGTCTCACATCCAATCACTCAGCAAGTCCTATCTATTCTTCCTTTGCAAGGTCTCAACCATTAGTAACAGGTACATAGAGTGGAAGAGGCCATACAGATCATTTGCCCATGTTCTTGATTTTATGTATGAGCAAACTGGTATCCAAAGGCAAACTGAATTTTTACTGACCATCCCACTGCCACCATCCTAGCTCAGTCCTTTATTAACCTTGTACCTAGCCTGTTAAAATGGCCTCTTAAAAAAATATCCTTTCATTTATTTTTAAAATGTATTCATACATCTTGTTTTGACATGATATATATTTCCCAACAAATTGCCTTGAAAAAGCACAATCTCCCTGTTAACAATCGATTGACTGGGGAGATGGTGCTTTTTGACCATAAGGTATGACATGGCTTGTTACCTAGTCTTCCAAATCCAGTCTCTCTCTTAACTATCCTACACAGCCAAGGACCAATAAAGGAAAATATACCAGCTCTGGGGTTCCAAAGCCTGGGATCCAGTCCTTCTTGGATAAATGACAAGTCATTTATTCCTGAGCCTCAATTTCCTCAACTGTAAAATGAGGAGCTTAAATAGGAAGGTTTCCAAGGTCCTTTTAAAATCTACAATACTATGTCATCATATTGAGCTTCCTACACTTGAGCTACTCTCCTGCTCAAATGCCTTCCATGTGTCCCTATTGCCTCTAGAACAAATTCCTTAGCCAAGAACTCCGAACTCTCCACAATCTGTACCCCTGCCCCTCACCCTAGACTTTATCTTCCATAAACCTTCTGCTCCAGCCAAATTCGTCTGTCTCTTCTCTCACAAACGTTTGTGTTTTCCATTTTGTCCTCTTTTCTCCCTCTGCCTGAAATACCTTTTCATCCTACATTTCCCATCAAAATCCCACCCTCACTTTAAGGCCCATCTCAAATTCCACCTGTTCATATGAAGCTCTCTCCTTACTTAACCCTGAAGGCCAAAGGTGAGCTTTACCTCCCTTGGGCCCTTGTGACTCTTTGGATTCCCATTACAGTATTTGGTATCTAGCTGAAATTACAGGGCCAGGGAGGACCTCCGAGAACATCTATTTCCAGCCCTTCTCTTTAAAGAGGAGGAAGCTGAGGTCCAGAGCGTTTACATGACTTGCCCATGCTTGTCTCTGTCTGCTTCTGTTTCCTCATCTGTAAATGAGGCTCATACACCTGCCTCCCAGGCTGTTGTAAAGGTAAAATGAAATATTTGTAAGGTACTTTGGCAAACCTTAAAATACTATAAAAATGCTAGTGACTCTTAGTTGTTTTTACCAGGCACCATGTTTGCAGGCTTAAATCAATGAAATTAAACCATCATTTACAGAACTGAATTCGTGCCTCCTCATAATTGTACATGACGTAGCTTCATTATGTAACAAATATTGTATTATATAATACATATTGCATGTATTATATATTACATGATTGTTATTCCTGCTTTTTAAATATATTTCAAGTTCTCCATAAAGCATTCCTCTCAAATAAACTAAAATCTTTTTGCTTTTCCTTACCATACAATAGAAGTGGCCTCTAGTTTGAGAAGACTACTCTGTCACCTTCAGCCTCCAAATTTGGAAAAATTTGGATTCAGTCCAAGGGCCACACTTGAGGACCTGGAGGGCCACATGTGGCCTTAAGGCCACAGGTTCCCCACCCCGGTTGCTCTAACAGGTCCCAGCAAACCAGAAAAGGTGTGAGTTGAGGTGGTAGAAGCCATCTAAGACCACCTAGGCTAAGAAAGGCTTGTCATTGGGTAGGTGGCTACCATTTTGAAATGCAATTTATATTCTTTTTTTTTTTTAAAAATTCATGTTTCTATATAGCACCTAAACACTTACAAGGTGTCTGCCTTAACTGAATGTGAAGTAGTTTACAAATGAGTAAACTGAGGCTCAAAACAGAATGCATCTGCATTAAGCACCTATCAAGTATCAATCACTATGCTAAGCACTAAGAATATACAAATAAAAAAAAAAAAAAGCAAGATGCTCCCTGTTCTCAAAGATCTCATGTTCTAAGCGAAAGAGACAACACGTATAAGTGAGTTTATTATAGGATAAAGAAAAAGGCCTGGTGATTCTTGGGGCGAAGCTTCAGAGCGTGCTCTTCTAGCGAGGCCTAGGTCCACTACTAGGAAAATAATTACTAACATTAAGATAGAACTTACTATGTACCAAGTACTTTAAAATTACTATCTCATTTGATCCTTCCAACCACCCTGGGAGATAGGGGCTATTTTATTACCCCCATTTTACAGATTAGGAATCAGAGGCAAACAAAGGTCAAGCAACTTCCTCAGGGTCACACGACCAGTAACCATCTGAGGTCACATTTGAACCCAGGACTTCCTGACTTCAGGTGCAGCACTTTGTCTACTGCACCAACCAACAGTTCCTAACGAGATGGCAAGCTCATGATGAGAAACAAGGGGTTATTGGGGGAAGGTACTAAGCCTTTCAGTAGCGCTACCCTCTAGCACAACATGATCTCTGGGATGATGGGAGGCTGAGGTATTAGGAGTGAAGTAAAGTGGTCTGCCTAAACTCAAACAGCTAGTTATACTACACAGTCTCATTCTTTAGTTCTTGTGATGCTGTTTTGCAAGGCTGAAACTACCAAATGTTCTTCATCTTACAGGCCCATCTTAGAAACTCAGTTCAAGTTAAAGCTCTTCACCTGTGGTTTTTTACTAGCCAAACACAAGAAGGCAGTGTTTAAAATAACAAAACTTCAGTCCCTTATAGATCACTGGAGATCTAACCTTTCTTTACTCCAAGCTTCAAGCAAAAATCCAAAAGCACCTCCACCAGGCCTCCCTGCTGCAAAATGAGTTCTTTAAGAGGCCCTAAGCTTATCAATAACAAGTTTTCTACTATCCTCCCATCTCCTTAACAACTAACCCAGCAGGTCCCAGAAGCTTGTGAAAGCTTGCTCATCCACAGGTAGCTCAGCCCTGACTGCTTTGTTGCAGAAATGAAGTCTCTGTTAAGTATTTATATAACTTGGCTACATCTTCAGAAACAGCTCTTAAAACCGAGAAACTAAGAATGCCAAATTCAAACAGGCTCAAAGAGACAAGGAAATGCAAACAGGCCTGGGAAAAAGGTCCCGGATATTCTAGGGACCTTGCTACATGTGATGGGTGATATCCAGCCTCACAACCCAGTACTAGGACAAATCAGAAACTAGGGATGGCCTCCTGGAATGGTAACGCTTTTGTTTGAGGATTTCAGTTTCTACCTCCGAAAAATAAGATTGGTCTAGGTCCTTTTCTCTCCAGATCTCTTCCAGCTCTAACAGCTGAGGATGTGAGCTTTGAAACCCTATTGGTAAGCCCTCTGTCCCACTTCACCATATCCTAAAACAACAGACAGTGTGGGTCCAGATGACTTTTAACTAGAGAGAGGAGGACTAACTAGACTAACCAATCCTAGAGAAATTACTAATATTAGATCATGGGAACCTTCTTGGCTCTCCCTATTGGGATTCCCCACTCTGATCCCTAATTAAGAATAGATCCCACTCCATTCCATCATCATTACCTTAGTTTTATGTCTTAGCAAAAGCATCTTCCCTTTTGGGGAGGGCAAGAGGGGTAAACAATATAAAATTATCACATAAGAACAATCTTAAACAGTTTATTGCTTTCTTGGTAAAAATCCACTTATATAGACTTTTCTTTATTTAGACAGCTGTCGTACCACAGGCATAAAATGTTCTTTTTTCCTTTTGTTCAGATAGGTTAACACCATTGCTCAGTTCCTGGCATTTTCCTTGGTTCTGTGGGCTCCCATCCTAGAGACTTCCTTTATCTTTACATAAATACTGTCATTTTCTTTCCATAGGTTGCAGCAATAACAAAAGAACTTCTAAAGTATACAATATGTTCTGTATTCCTGGGGTGATAGAAGGAGCAAGTAGCATTTTTTTTCCCATTTAAAAAATATACTTAAATTTTGAGATCTGAACGATGTAACAATTAAAGTAAGAAAAAATATTACAGTGCATTGTTGACTGTAGGAATATTTTACTTTCCACCAAGGACAATATTCCCTTTTGCATGTTGAAGTGATTCAGTCATTTTCTTAGAAACTTACCTACATATAATAATTTAGTAAATGAGAATTAAACGAGGCAAATACTACCAACCTTCTGTCTGCAATTCACAGCTCATGCGAATAAAATCGCAATAAATATTCAAAAAATAGTTTTTTTTTCTTCAGTAAGGCATCTGAGTATTATTACAAAGTTTTTGTACAACCAGAAAGGGGATGGAGGGGACAGAAAAGATTGTTAAGCTGGCTGGCCGAGTATCTCTTTGTACCTCATGGTAAAGAGCAGGCTTGTAGATTGATTTGTCAGGAGGGGTGGGAAAGAAGAGAGGAGAAAGATGTTGGAAGGTGAGACGTATCGGAAGCAGATCACGAAATTGTGCAAGTAACTGTATGATTTTCAGTTAGTTTTTTCCATCATTTTTAGGCCTTCATCAAGACATTACCTGTCCTGATTTAAAAAAGCAAATAGAACTCCCTCTTCTTGAGCATAGCAAAGATTTGAAAGGGTTTTTGCCTACCCTTAACACCTATACCTCTTAATACTTAATAAATAGCTTAGGTATTCATATGCACCTAATAAGTTTTTCTGGTGTTTTTGTTTGTTTGTTTGTTTTGTCTATTTTATGGTGGGTTGTTTTTTGTTTTGTTTTTTGCTGGTTTTTTTGTTTTTTGGTTTTGTTTTGTATCGTTACTGTTTGAGCATCTTGCTGTATCCTCCAGAGGTCAGACTGTCCATCCTCAGGTCTCCTCACTGCATCCGGTCGGGCTGCAGTTGTGGGGGCTGATACTGCACAAAGGTGGTGGTAGCGGCTGCAGGGTTGGTGGCAGCGAGGGGAGTCTGCACAGCACTGGTGTAGCCATATCCCACGAAACCAGCAGCAGGAGAGGAGGCATAAGGGTACTGGTCATAGGCAGCTGTAGTATACTGGGTATAGGCCTGGCTTGCTGTAGTGTAGTCTATGTACGGGGACGCAATCGACTGGACAGGAGCGGGGATCACCACGCTGGGCTGGACAATTGCTTGTGGGTAAATATAGTGCGGGGTGAGCCTGTAGAGCCAAATCAAGGAGGGACAAAAAAGAAATAGTTAAAAGCTGAAGAAGGAAGAGGGGAATTCCTCAGTTAAATTCAGTTTACTGTGGTGGAAACCCTCTAAGACCAAGACTGTTCTAGCAAGGTGGGAAGAGCACTGGACTTGAGGGGCCATGAGCTCTGACCCTTTGCAACCACAAGACTATGAACAAATCACTTTATCTTTATGAGCTGGAAGTTTTCTTACCTGTAAAATGAGGATGAGACTAACAGTTCAAAGGAAAGCATCTTATAAAGCAGAGCTATTCCCAACAACCCACAAAAACGCCATCTCCTCTGATTTCCTCCTTTCTTCCATCTGTATCAATCATCCACACTTAGGGTAATTGCTTCCTTCCTTCTGCTCATATCAACTGTTTGGCACCTTAGCTGGTGTTGTGTCCTGATACCTCTTGTGTCTGTACACCTTTCAGTTGTAAAACATTTTAATCCTTCTATGGCGGCCTATTCCTCAGTCCCCAAGCAGACTGTACACTTCCATAGGGCTAGGACTGGGTACATGTGTGTGTGTGTATCTATATTGACCATAGGGCTTCGCACTTAACAAATGCTTGCTGAATGAATCAATACCTACTACTAAGCTACTCACTGTGTGCCACTACACAGGGAATGATGTCAAATAAAATCACTGCTCTGAAGAAGCTACAACCTAATTGGGGGTGGGGAGTGAAGACGTACAAAATATGATCATAACCTAATGATAAGGGCAGCTAGGTGGCATAATGGATACAGCATAGGCCCTGATGTCAGGAAGATTTCAGTTCAAATCCAACCTCAGACACTTAGCTGTATGACCCTGGGCAAATCACTTAACTCCGGCTGTCTCAAAATTTTTTTAAAAACACTAATGATAAAGGGAGTGTAAGGTAAGTGCAGAGGAGAAGTCCAGGGAAAGTATTATGAAAAAAATGAGCTACCTGAGTGAATCAATGAATGACTGAATGGGACACAAGAAAAGAGACGCTAAGCCACACTGTTTAAGTTAGAACAAAAAATGGATAATGAATTCAGATGACTATTAGAAACTGACTCAGCCATTCTCTTCTCCTCAGTCAGTGTCTAGTACTACATATGTTAGGTCTTTTCTTGTGGGGGGGCTGGGCTTTACTCTTCAGTCCTGTTGGAAATCAGGAAAAGACTGAATGGGAATAAAAGGGGAAAGAGAGAGACAGAGGCAGAGAGACAGACAAGAGAACACAGTAGAGAGCCTGACACAGAGTAGACTCTTAGAAAGGCTTGTCGATTAATTGGAGTAGAAAAAAGACTACACTGGGCATTGGGAGACTTGAGTTTTGGTCTCAGCTCTCCCCCTAATTCAATTCAATAGAATAAACTTTGGTTTTTGTCCGTTGCTCCCCGTCTGTGATTTCACTGGTGCAGGAAACTTTCTTACCAAGGCCAAAACTGTTCTGCAACTTATAGTCAACAGAGTTGCCTAAGAACTGAAGCACATCATCAGGCCCCAACTTTCTGTGTCACTCTGGCCAAGGTACTCTTTTAGTCTAGGTTCCCCTGTCTATACAATGGAAAAATATTCTTGTCTTGCCTACCCCAAGTAGTTGTTTGATACAGGGGAGGAAACAGGTATTTATGTAACACTGTCACCTCCCCGATGCCACGGTCTTCTTCGAGAATGAGGTCAAACATCAACCATGTGCCAGACACCGGGCCAAGCTCTTTACAAAGATTATCTCATTTAGTCCTCTCAACAACCCTGGGAGGTAAGTGCTATTATTATTCCTTTTTACAGGTGAGGCAACTGCGGCAGCCAGCAATGAAATGATTTTCCCAGAGTCACTCTGAAAGTTAGTGTCTGAGGCTGCATTTGAACTCAGGCTCCAGACCCAGCACTCCCTATGAGGCACTTAGCCACCTCGTATCATGTTACAATGCAAACTCTGGCTCTGTAGTCAAAGGGCCTGGGTTCAAATCTCACCTCTGAAGTTTTTTACCTGGATGAGCTTAGATACTATAATATTTCATCTCTCTGGGCTTCAGTTTCCTCATTTGGAAAATAAAGGGGTTGGACCAGATGGCTCTAGCTCTAGGGTCCTATATTATCCTTACCACAAGATAACTGATTAAAGATACTTTGAAGAAAAATGTAATCCTTATAAAGATGGGATTTATAATATCCACAAAGGCACTTTGAACATTATAAAGCATGATGGGAAACCTTAAAAAAGTAGTAACACTATGGGTCAAAAGGGGAAAAACTATAAAAAGTTCTCTGGACCACAAAGCTCCATGAGACAGAAACCTTGGGCTAAGGTTCAAGTCAGGTTTTCTTTTATCCACATTTGCTTGTCTGTCCCTGATCTGAGTTAGGGCTTTATCTAGGTTCCAGCTTGCTACAAATAGCTCCTGGGTCCTGATGAGCAAGTACGGGACCAGCTGCTCGGACTCTTCACGCAGGGATAGCTTTACATTGCCTTGCTTGGCTCAATACCTCTCCTAATGCCAGTGGTGCCTATTGTAAAACACAGCATTCATTCTGTTTACTTCCTTCAGTGTGATATTCCTCCTGCAGTTACCATGTCAACACACCCAAGCCTTTAGAAACAGGCACTGACTTGCACTGTATTCTGCAATGGTGACCTTTGAAGATGTTTGTCTTTCAGGCCCCAAGAACCCAAGTGCGCGTGTGCGTGCATGTGTGCGTGTAATTCAAAGGCTCTTCTCCTTTGAGATGACAGGATCAGAGACCTCAGAGGCTACGTAGGCCAACCTCTTCATTTTACAGGGAAATGCAGAGGTTTAGGGGGCTTGCCCAGATGAGAATGGTCACAGTTGGGAATTGAGTTGGGAAAATGCTCTCACTTTAGTCTTACACCACACCATAGGTCATCTCTCTAGGCCACCCAGAGAGCCTCACAAATGCAGCTGGCATTCTCTCCACACCCTCCAAGGTAATTTCCCTCAAAATTTCAAGAAGATTCAGTGCAAAAACAGAGGAGAAGCTATAGTCATGGTGGCCGAAGATACTGTCAACTTCTCTTATATCCACCTGCTCTGGATCTGAGGCAGGGGAGGGGAGGTAGATTAGATGATTTCCAAGATACCCTCCAGCTCTAACAATTAAGGTTTCTTGTGTAGAGTTCATAGAAAATTCCCTCATGATTTGAAGGGTGATGGAAAATACCTGCAGGTTACCTGGAGAGCAAGTCTTGGTTTAGGGTCTCTCTTTCCCTTTCCTATACAGCTTCCCACCTTCTTTCCTCACACTTTGTACCACAAATATTCCCCCTCCACTGCCCTCCAGTGGGATGGTGGCATCTGGGTTTCCATCCACAGCTTATAGCACAGCAGAGCAGCTATGGTCCCTCGGTACCCTCTGGACAAATAAGGTAAGTTGTTCTCTGGGCTTCTACCAGACCACAGTTCTATCCCTGCAGCAGCTAATTTCTGTCAATATTTACCACTCCAGCCTAGCCTCAAACAAACAACAACAAGTTAACCCAGCCTCCCCTACAGCCTGCTGGGGCATGTTCCTGGGTTACTTTCTAATCAGGCCACCTTTGGTTCTGGGAAGAAACTAAACCCTTATCTGCTCTGGTCACTGCAGGGAAGAAGTGTTGGGTGGAGGGTGGGACACCCTGGCAGAAAGAGCAAACCTTAAGCTATGCATTCTCTGCTCAGCTATTCTCACTTCACGAGCATGAGATGGTGTGGGTCAAGCTCCCCAAGGCCAGTTAGACAAAGTCCCATGATACCAGGCCATGTACCAGACAGAGAAAGTCTCAAGGCATCCCATTAGAACTGGGAAAGAACAGGTTTCCTTGGGAAAAAAGAAGGCAACTGGCTCTAGCTAACAATAATATACACTCAATAAGCATATAAGTACCTTTTAAGTGCCAAGGATTGGAGAGACAAAGACAAAAAATGAAATTGTACCTGCCTTCAATGAGCAGAAAGGAGAAAGCAACATATACACATAAGTAGATACAAAACAAATACTAGATACAAGGTAAATGGTGGGTACACTAGCAGCTGGGGGATCAGGAGAGGTCTCAAGGGCTGAAGGTGAGTTTGGAAGGAAACTGGCACTGGGATCATTGTTCAGAGCTTGTTAGACACTGTAAAGGCTATATGGTCCAACTGATCCATTTTAAAGATGAGGAAACTGAGACCTAGAAAAGTGAGATGACATCCCAAGGTTATGTGGCAGCAAGAAGAGGAGCTGAGACAGGACCTGTGACTTTAAATCTGGGACTTATTGTTGCTACCAACAACAAGTCACATTTATATTGTGTAAAGCAGTTTTGTTTTTCCTTTTTTTGCCCCGGTTAGGGAGGGTGGGGAGGGAGAGAGAGGAAGGGCAAAGGTTTTGTTGATTGAAAAAAAAAGTCATTAAAAAAATTTTCTGTTGGGTGTCCCAGAAGTGTATACTATAACAACATCTCCAATAAGTGATCAAACAGCCTCCCAAAACAATCCATTCCACTTCCAGACAGCCTTAATTGCTAACAAGTTTTTCTTTACATGCGACTGAAATCTGCCTTTTCTGAAACCTCCACCCACAGGCCTTACAAAGACAAGCAGAATGAGGGAGTATAATGGAAGGAGATATCTGGGTCTGGCTAGAGAACCTAGATGTGCTCCTTGCTTCCTGGGTAATCCTGGATAAATCACTTTCCCTCGATGGGTCTCAGTTTTCCAATCTATAAAATGATGTTTGGACCAGATGATCTATCTAACGTTGTTTCCAGTTTTAAATTCTACGATCACATGAGTCTAAACCTTCCTCCATACTTTTCAGATAGTTTGGGCCTCTCTTTTTTCTATCACTAGATAGATCTATCACTAGAAGATCACTAGGACCAGGAGCAGTGGTGCTTAAAGGGCTAGTTCAAGGACCAAATGGGCTATTGTAGGCAAAGTCTTCTGAAAGTCCTAAAGCATTGTGTTACTGTTACCACCCTTTCTGTCATCAGCAGCATCATCCATCTTGGGACAGCTGGCCCACGCTGTCCCCCTCCCACTATTACCACTAAGTCTGTCTCAACTCCAGGTTAAACATTCATCCCCACGCGGCCTCATCTAGAGGCTCCTCGTCATCTTGGTCACTCTCCTTCAGGAGCTTTTTAAGGGTCAAAAACTGAAAGTGAGAATGGAACTCTCACATCTAGTCTAATTACAAAGGAGGAAACTGAGGGGAAGCAGTGAAGCCCAGAACTGAAACCAAATCCAGGGCTCTTTTTTTTTTCCCACTCCACCTGGAGGTACAGAACAAACCCACTATTCCAGGTGTTATCTGCCAAAGGCAGACCATAAGGGGTTGTAACCTTTCATCCTGTGCACACCATGTGGCTCTGCTACATAGCATCATATGACACTAGCTTTCTCAGGGGCCATGTCACACTGGTGACTCATATTGAGCTTGCTGAAACCCCCAGTCATCTTTTTTCCATTCACTGCTGCCTGGCTATGCCTCCACCACTTTGTAATTGTGAAGGTGATTTTTCAAAAGCCAAGTACAGAACTATACAGGGTGTTCCAAAAATCTTAGTGCAGTTTTAGGCTCTAACAGTTCAAAAGTGCACTAAGACTTTTGGGACATTCTGTATATTTCTCTCTTAAATTCCTTCTTGTTGGATTTGCTTCTTTTTTTCTAATCTATCAAGACCTTTTTGGATCTGAATTGTCATCAATGTCTTAGCTATCACCCATGGGCTTCCATGGGCTTTGTCACTCCCCCAAACTACTGGGGTCCTGACCCATAATGTCCAAGCAGGGAAGAAACATCATGATCTGACACAATTAGGTCAAGGTACCCAGTATTTATTCTGTAAATTTTTATTATGTAAATCCTATATTAACCTCCCTAATTTTTCCCTAAAATATCATTTCTCAAGACATAATCCTAACTGCCTAAACTGGGCACTCACAGACGGCTGAGCTGATTTTTACCTCTATACTCTTTAACACAAACCCTTTCTTAGTAAATTCATGGTGTCAACAAAACTTCAGGGGAAATGTTTAGCTTACCTAAGGAAACAAGTTGTTTTTAAACTAGGCCAAGGCAGTACCACTCACCAGAATTTATCATACTAATTACAAACTAAACTTAAATATTAAAAGGAGTTAGGATTTCTAAGTGTGTGAACTCCTTTCGCTAGTATGCAGACTGCCACTCTCCTTTCAACCTCTTAGGCGATGGACCTTATGACCTACTGTGCCTGAAATGTCAGCTTGTGGCCTATCTTCTAGATAGTTCTGTCAGAACTCAGCAGGACTAGTCCCCTGAAAACAGACAGTGCTCAGTCCAGGGGCCCTTCTTGAAATCTTTTCAGCCTGGAAGTACCTGTCAAAGCTTCTTCTGCTGGTACAGCTTTCAAGAACCCAGTGCCACCTCTGAGCTTCAATGAGGAGAAAAAGCTTAATGGAAGATTTAGAAATTATTCTTATCCAGTCATTAAGGTCTCAATGGAAGTGACCCTAGGCTCGGCTCCTGCATCTTGAGCTATGCCAGCAAGTCCAAGTTCTGGCAAATCCCATTAAGTTACAATGGGACTCCAGGGATGGGCTACAGATGTCATACAAAGATCTGTCAATTAAACAGCAAATATTTAGGAAAGGCTTACTATATTCTAGACAATGTGCTAAGCACTAGGGATACAAAGAAAGGCAAAAAACAAAAACAACCGCCCTCCCATAAACAGCTCCTGCCCCAAGGACTCACATTCTAGTGGGACAGACAAACAAATAACTACGTGCATTCTCTTGGTAGACAGATTACAGAGAGAGAGAGAGAGAGAGAGAGACAGACAGAGAGATAAATAAAGAGAGACAGACCAAGATAGAGATACACACAAGAGTAGGTGGAAGATGTCATCGGAGGGAAGGCACTAACAAAAGGGGGGACTGAGAAAGGCCTCCTGAAAAAGGTAGGTTTTTGAGCTAAATCTTGAAGGAAGACCTTGGGGACCTTGGAGGTACAGGTAAGAAGAGAGAACATTCCAGGTATGGGGGGAAGCCAGTGCAAGGGATGGAAATGGCAGATGGAATGTCATGTGCAAGAACAGGAAAGAGGCCAGTATTGATATATAGAGGGTGGTACGTAAGAAGACTGGAAAGGTGAGAAGGGCTTTAAGGGCCAAACTGCATATTTTATTTGCCTCTGGAGATAATCAGGAGCCAGTAGGGTTTGAGGAGTGGAGAGGTGACATGACAAAACCTGTTAGTTTAAAAAGATCTCTTTGGCACCTGAGTGAAAGAAGAATTAAAGTAGGGAGAAGCTTGAGGCAGGAAGACCAATCAGGAAGTTATTTAATAGGACAGTCACGACAGGATGAGAGCCTGAACCAGGATAGTGACTATGTGAATGAAGAGAAGATACATGCGATAGAAGTTGTGAAGGTTGAAATAATATTTGGCAACAGGCTGGATACATAAGCTAAGTGAAAGTGAGGAGTTGAGAACAACTCCAAAGCTGCAAGCCTGAGTGACTGGGAAGATGGTGGGGCTCCCAGTAGTAATAAGGAAGCATTTAGGAGGAACGATAATGAGTTCTGTTTTGGACATGGTGAGTTTGAGATGTCTACACAGATGTTTAAGAGGCAGTGGGTGATGCAGGATAAGCCAATGAGAGAGGTTAGGGTTGGATGTAGAAATCTGGTAACAATCTTCAGGGAGATGATAATTTGAACCCATGGGAGGGGATGAGATCATCAAGTGAGATAATACAGCAAGAGAAGGGAAGAGGGACCAGAATAGAGTCTTGGGGGATAACCATAGTTAGTAGATGTGACCTGGATGAAGATCCAGCAAAGAGTGAGAAGGAGAACTCAGGTCAAGGAGAACCAGGAGAAAGCAATGTCGACAAAAGTCTGGAGAGGAGAAACTATACAGGTCAAGTCAAAAGGCTGTGTGGAGAGGCCAAAAAAGTAGGAGTGCTGAGAAAATGCTATTAGATCAGGTAAGACAGCCTGACCAAATGAGAGGGACTCTTCACTAGACCATCAGGCCCGAGGGGATGTATTTTAACTATGGCAAGTCATGAAACAGTACAGAAAGACTGGGATAGATACTTGAGAGGCAACACTGAAATCATGGATCTCTGGAAGTTAATGAAGTAATTTATTAGTGCAGTCCTGCAGGACTTCCATTCAACAACACTTTGTTTTAGCCTTTAGCTTAAATATATACATATACATATTTAGCTTAGATGTTGTATACATAAATAGAGAGATTTATTTTTTAAATACAGCTTTCATTATGCCTGTCCATAGACAGGTATGGTATCAGTCACTTTGGTCTGAGCTCTGTACGGCTCATGTGTGACTGTAGCCTACCAGATACCCAGTGATGGGCAGTTCCTACTTCTCCTTGTCCCCAGAAATCTTAACCATGTGTCAGAGAAATGGGCACAACCAAAGTGAAGAAGTTATTTACTAGACTGAAGTAAAAATAACTAAGAAAATGATATATGCAATTTTTTCCAAGTTTGGTCCTATAATTTCAATAGTTCAAGAAACTCGCAGTAAGGAAAATACGTCTACCAATGAAGACCTACAACCCTCTGAAGGCTACAGCTATCTTAGAGTGCTGTTGGTAGGAAGTACAGCAAATTACTGGTTTGTATACCATAGGTTTTGTATACCATAGGTCAGGGTCATTACGTCCACTGGTTTTACTTAGCTGATTTCTTTGTGACAAGGAAAGTCTCACTGGGGCAGGGGTTTAGAGGGTGGAGGTAGGGGGGAAGGGTGTAAGCGAATCTGGCAATTTTACTGATGTAAATACAAAAGACAGCAATGAAACTTTAAGATGTAACCTATTGGCTGTCGTAGAGCAATCAGCCAATATTCTTCCAGGTCAATGGTATTCCCCAATTTAAGATTCCAATATATATTCAAGGCCAGTATCAATTTATCAAAGATTGGGGCCAAACTGAACTATGTGCTTGAGAAATGAATATTCAGTCATCCAAATGGGTAAGAAATGAAAAGTCAGGGCCATCAAGTTAAAAAAAAAATCGACAATTACATAGCATTGTACCCTTTTTGTACAGTGTCTCTGATCCTCGCAGCCCCCTTACACAACAGATACCAAAAGTTGCAGAACGAGAGAGTCTGCAGCCATCCAGTCCAATCCACACCCAGAAGGAATCCCTCCCATAATAGAACTGACACAGAGGGTCCAACCCCCACTTCTGGAGACGCCTCTGACAGGTACTGGGTTTCCTTTAATTGCAGGTCTTCACGTGGAGTGTGGATGACTACTTGTATTATTGTCTACATCATACAGTTCTGGAAACTGGGCCAAGCGTGCAAAGCAGGACTCAAACCCAGACCTCTCCAGATACAGGACAAAGCATAGCATTTTTCCCAAAACCAAGTTCAGAGAAGCTGGCAGAATTATTCCAAAGGAACTCAATTACTCTGTATTTCTAAGTGATCATTGTTCCTCTGACCCACAATAAAATTTCAGGCATTAACTTCATTGACTTCCCATTGCCTGCTTAGTAGAGCATAAATTCTTTAGTCAAGGCCCTCCAATATCTGTCCTACTTTCACAAATTTAACTCTATTACCCCTCCCCACATCCAGTCAGGCTGATACCTGATACTACCCACAATATCTCCTTTTTTGGAGAGGCAATTGGGGTTAAGTGACTTGTCTAGGGTCCCACAGCTAATGAGTGTTTGAAGTCAAATTTGAACTCAGACCCTGCTGACTCCAGGGCCAGGGCCCTAGCCATTGTACCACCTCAATGCTCCTATAGCATCTCAAACACATTTTTTGTACCACCCTCTCCTCTCTTTACACAATTAATTCCCCCTGCACACATCCTCCCCACCTATCTAAACCCTACTCATTCTTGAAGGTCCAGAGTTCAATTCCTGACTCTTCTATATTATTTTCCTCATAGGAATATCTTCTCTCTCCTGAATTTGCTACCACTCATTGTCTGTAACTTAATTGGCTTTTAGCATATTCTACATTGAGTACAGTCCTGGCTCCACTTGTAATGCTGTGGGAAAAGCAATGACTTTGGAGTCCCAAGACCAGTTCAAATCCTTGCTCTACTATCTTCTAGCGAGATGATCATAGGCACCTCACTCACTTCCCTCTCTGATGTCTAAAATGACCTGTAGAACTCTCCTTAAAGGGCTGTTGCAAAAAGCAAACCAGATAACGTAGAGGAAAAGCACCTTGTCAATTAAAAAGTACTATTAAAAACAACCAAAAAAACCCCTGGCCAAATTACTTAACCTCTCTGAACCTCCCCAAATTTCTACATGTAATAACTTACATTTAAGGAAGTAGTAACTTATACTCCCTAACTTAAAGCTACTGTAAAGAAACCCCATTTTATAAATTTAAAAAAAAACACTACAGAAGTAGGGAGTAGTAAGTAACTTCCATAGTATTTGTTAGGTAGGTCATGTTTCCCCAACTAGATTACAATCCATGAGGGTCGAGTTTATCTTAGACCTCTCTGCAGCACCAGGGCTCACCAAAGCAGACAATTCAATATTTGCATATTTGATTAAAATTCAGGGGAAAGAAGAGTAATTAATTAGGTAATGGGAGTCTGAAAGTGTGTGAACAGCAGAGGGGAAGGGCAGTTTGGGGGATTCCCAATGACTCAGCTCTGGTTGAGACATACATCAAACCTGAGAGGAACTCAGAGGGCTCCACGGCGGACAAAGAACAACAAATGTCCAGACCCGAGTCACCAAGCAGAGGCTGGGAATCACAGGCTCCCCCAAAGCACATGGTTACTCAGATCTCATCACAGAAGTAAAAAGAAACAACTAACCACACTGATATAGGACTTTACAATTTATAGAGAATACTCCAAGAGACAACCCTGTAAAGCAGGAAGCACACATTTAGCATTGGTTTCCTCACCTGGAAAAGGGGGATAAGAAAGGTTAAGGCTTGCCCAAGGTCTTGGAGCCAAGTACTAACAGAGAGGGCTTGAGTCTACATCTCACTGATCAAGCACAGCCCTCTTTCCACTACATACAGGGCTTTCCTCTCCATTCTCAACAGTGGGAACTAGGAGTCCAAAGGCTTTATTTAGTCTTAGCTCCATCTCTAATTCATCAGCACCTTAATAGTCACCTCTGTCTGGACCTCAGTTTCCTCACATTTCAAGTGATCTATAAGGTCACTTCTAACTCAGAAATTCTATGGGTCCATATCATTCAGATCTTTCTCTTTCCAGGTACTCTACCAGAGTAGCTACAGATTTCATTTCCTGTGGATGGCAATTAAAGAAAACTCTGTCCTTCACAGGCTTGAAGGTTGGAACATACATCTTCCTGATTAATCTGATTAAGACTGTACCTAACCCTTCCCAGTCAGCTGCACTGTTGTCTAAAACTAAGAAGTGCTTTTTTTTTTTTTTCCAAAAAGGGGAAGGAGGAGGTTGGGACTAAAGGACTATCTTCCACAGTGAAGGAGCCTTTAGGGGATGCAATTTTGCAACAGAGGTCAGACAGTGAAGCATATTAGAAGAGCTGATGATTTGGAATAATGCCCTCTCACCCAAAAGCAAGGCAAATTTAGCCAAAGAATAGGAAAAGCTGGGGACTAGCAGTGAGGTTGAAGTGCTTGTTTTGTTCATTTTACTTGTATTCCCAGTACCCAGCACATAGTAGGTGCTTAATATGATTGATAAAATATAGGAAAATTTGATGAGGGAGAGAACAATAAGTACTAGGAAGATCAGAAAAGCTTTCCCATCGGAGGTAACATGTGAGATGGGTCTTTTTGATGAAGCTAGGGGAAAATCTTGGCAAAATCACGGAGACATGAAATGTCAAGTGTAGGGAACATCGAGCAAGCTCCTTCTGATGGATGTCAAATGCATGTAAGAGAACAATACCATGAAATAGACCTGACAGGTGCGGGGCTTTCTTGCCAAGGTGAGGTATTTGCACTGTAGTCAAGGGGCAGGAAACCCCTAAAGCTTCATGAACACAGTGATGCCATGTTCATGTCAATGCTTCAAGATGTTTTTTGACAGTTGTATGGAAGATGGATGAGAGAAGAGGCACTACTACTAGGAGGTTACTGGGATAATCTTGCTGGTGAGAGATGAGAAAGATGTAAGTAGAGAGAAGGAAATAGATTCAAAAGATGTTACGAAGACTTGGCAATACACTGAATATTGGGGAAGGGTCAGTGAGGGAGAGAAAAGCATCAGGAAAGATTCCAAGGGTTTTGAGCCTGGAGAAGAATGATTGTGGTGTTGTGAAAATAAAGATGTTTGGAGGAAGAACGGTTTTAGGAAATGTAAGATAATGAGATTTGTTTCAAGTATCACAGAATTTTAAAAATTGAAAGGGACCTCAGGAGTCAACTAGTTCAACCTATCCCCCAAAGTAATCTCCAATATGACATAGCCAATAAGCATTCAACCAGTCTCTGCTAGAAGGCCTCTAAAGAAGGGGAATCCACCATCTCCCAAGGGGACCCAGGTCTCTCTGGAAAGGCTCCACTTGTGAGGAAGTTTTTTCCTGACATCAAGATCAAATTCTCCACCCCACTGATCCCTGTTCTGTTTTCTGAGGCTAAAAATATCAACATGACAGTCCTTCAAACTCCTGAATCCATCTATCATCAAAGGTCCTTCTGCTCATTCCCAAGCTCCACACAGCTGTAGGCTTCTTTTCTCTACATTTAACATCCCAAGTTCCTCTAGACTGATCTTCAGGAGAATGAGATGCCTACAAAACATTCATCCAAAAATATCCAACAAGCAGGTGTTGATGGGGTTCTTGAACTCAGAAGAGAGGTTAGGGCTACATATATGGATCTGTGAGTCATCTGCACAGAGATGATGACTGAACCACTGAACTCGTGGGAGGAAAGGGAAGAGAAGACAGAAGAAAGGAAGAAAGAGAAAAAAGGGAGGAGGGAGGGAAGAGTGGGAGAGAGAGAAAGAGAAGAAGGGCAGGGAAAGTAGAGAGAGAGTGAGAGAGAGAGGAAAGGAGGAGGAGGAAAGGGAGAGGGAGAGGGAAAAGGAAAGAGAAAGACGGGTCAAGAGAGACAGAGCAAGAACATAATCACACATTGGAGAAAAAAATGACATTTATTTGAAAGAAGGAAGGGAAATTCCCACTACATGATTCCAATAAGTTCAAAGAAAAAAAAATCCCAAACATTTGGGTTTGAAACTTCTGGATATTTGGACACCCTTTCAATAAATTTAATAAAAGCCCTCCTCGAGTCATGAGAATGATTGGCATTTGGGAAATGAGGAGCATGAGATGAGGTTTGGTTGCTCTGTATCCCGCCTACTCTAGAGATGTTGAGCCCAGAAATGTCCATTTTCCTATATTTCAAGCACTTGGATGCAAAGGCCTTTTGGAAATGGCACAACACCCAGCAGACAAATGCCACCCCCTGGCAGTGACCTCCATTCGGGAGACAGAGGAAACAAAGTCCTTTATGTTCACTGGCAAAGGCATGCACACCCAGGACGCCTGTCAGAGGAACTTGGCTTCCAGAGTGGCACTGCTCAAAAGAGACTGCTTTAAGTAAATAAGTGTGATTCCAAATACTTCACATTCTCCCTGCTCAGGCTACAGGAACGTGTTGGTGGTTTGGCACATTCCACCTCCGGTGACATCTAGGTTGCTACGTAATGATCCGGACATGATGACAGGCTTCTACAGTGCCTGAATAATGCCTAACATTCAGCTCTATATTCCTACCCATCAGGCCTGGGGTACAGAACATGATTTGTCTCTTCTTGAGGAATAGACAACTGGATGGATGAGAAGCCCCAATTCTGAACCAATGGAGAAAAATCACCCTCTGAGTCAAGTTTCAGTCAAACCCTTCAACAAACAGACCAGCGCTAGGATGTTCTAGCATTAGAAGCTAGCAGATCTCCGAGAAAGTGTGAGTTTGGTGGGGAGGGAAGGCCCAAAGAGGAACCCACCATTTTCCCTTCTATACAGTAAAAAGGAAGGGGTACATTGGACTTGACCACAGGATTTGTAAAAAGGAGATTATATCTAACCCAACTCCTTCATTTTACAAATGAAGACTTTAAGGCCCAAAGAGGAAATAACTAAATGCCAAGGTCCTACTACAAGAGATAAGATTTGAACAATCAGGTCTTATGATTCCAAATACTGTGCCCTTTCACGTTGCCATAATATTTCTAAGGTACCCTCCAACAGTGGTAATCTATGACAACTGACATCTGGATTCTACAAAGTGGTTTAAGGAAATCTAAGAAGTCAACCACAATGCCCCACACATTCCCTCTGGGTGCCTGACAAGCCATTCTCAGCATGAGTCATTCAAAACTCAGGGCCATGGCTACTGGATGGACCAAAGGACTTAAAGGATCACAGGATTTCGAGCTGGAAAGGACCTTGGAGTCCATTTAATCCAACATCTCTCATGATGAAGAAACTGAGGCTTGGAGAAACTAAATTGACTGATATGAGGCCACTGGTACAAAGTAACAGGGTCAGAGTGGGGATCCAGGTGATCTGACCCCTACCCTAAGACTACCATAGCTGTCCACTGATTCTCTAGGGCCTAAAAGAGAATCAACAAATCCAAGCAAATCATTCTCCCGAAGTTACTGCTTCAGGCCCCAAGAAAGGGGCAGTGATAACTCAAAAGTCAATCCAATAATTCAGCAAAATTAATTTTTCTAATGAGCCTCCCCTCTCCTCAGATTACAAGTTACCTATAAATACAATCTCTTCGCCATCACTGCTGTGACCTAGTATGGAACCTGCCAGAAAGTTCTGGTTGAGAACTTATTTGCCAATTAGGAGATATCTCGGTGTTCTTGGTCACTCCCTAGAGAAAACTTTTTATTTCTCCTTTGCCAAGTTAAGGGCAGGCTTAAGGAATGTGTTGATCTGGGTCCAAACAGAGTCTGCAGATTGCTCTACAACACTACTTATTAGAAGGAAGTCATCCCCCTTAGGGGAGAAACCAACACAGATGGGCAGAGGACAGATGTTTAAGTGGGCAGATGGTGCTGTAAATTAACAGGGAGAAGGGCCCAGCATCAATAATCCACAGAAGCTACTCAAACTCAAACAAGTAGAAAAAAGTAAGCCCCATGTACTTGACTGTCTTTTGCTGAACCTTGGGAAAGCACTAGGGGGTTTCTAAAGGAATATTCTGCATTCCTCTGGTCATGAGGATCACTTATGGCTAAGAAATTATAGGAAGCCACACGGAAGTATGGGGAGGCTATGGGTGTTATCTTGCTAACAATCTGACCTGAACAATGCCATGAGAAGGGGCGTGATCCTGTGAGCCAGATAGCCCAAATGCAAACAGAGCTTACCCTGCCCTCCTCCAGGCAACATGAGAGCTACATAGTCCATCACCCTGGAAACCCTGAGTACAATACAATGGAAAAGATGCTGGAGGTTCAAATCCTCACTGCTTCCTGAATGTGTAGGGACAGAGCCTTCTTGGGAAGTCAGCTCACCAAGGCCACTGACAGAGGGCAAAGGAATGTCATTTTCCTTTCATGACAACTAGATACCTTACTCAATTCAAACAAAATTCAGAGAAAGGGATCTTGGGTCTACCTTCCTACCCCCCCCAAAAATAAATAAAACAATAAATAAATCCAACATCTGTGTACTTCCTCTCTATCCATGTTTCCTTTTCCCTCCCACTAATCCATACCAAAGACAGATGTAGAAACCTGATCTTTTGGCTAAGAAAAAGCCTGATGAAATGACTAGAATCAAAGAGGTGTCATGACAGCAATGCCTTAGTGGTTAGAAGCCCCAACTAACTGTGTGACCTCAGGCAAGTCACAGACTCACTGGGTCTCAGTTTTCTCTCCACAGATGAGATAACATCTACCCTGTTGAAGTGAGGAATAAATGGCATAATATATCTTAGCTGGGATTATAAACCTTAAGGTTCTAGATCATTGCTGCTATTAAGCCTGAGGAGTCAGACTAGCTGAGAGGACCCCAGAGGAAGAGTCCACCACAGTATCACAATGATCAAGAAGTGCAACACTGAGCAAAAAATAGCTTTGTCAAAGCAAGAATAACACTCATCTCTTAAAATGCAAAACCCCCTTAAATACATTTCCACAGTCAGATGAACTCATTTCACTTTTCTAAGGCCCTCTGGGACCTGAGCTGCTCAATAGCTGACTGAGCAAGAAGAGGTCAAGTCTTCCAAACACCAAGGAGCAGCAGAAGCTAGAGTCCCAGGCTGGGTCTGAAGAACTCAAGGCCCAAGCCAAGGTTGCATGACCTGATTTGGGTTCCATCAGTAATTTCCTATGTAAGTTGTCCTCCTCATTAGAATGTGAATTCTTTGAGGAAAGGGACAGCATTCACCTTCTTTTGCATCCCTAGTACTTGGTACAGAAAGTACTTACTAAATTTGCTGTTAATTTTGAGGAAGTGACAACCTCTCTGTGCCTCAGTTTCCTCATTACCCTTTCTCTGAATGTCAACAATAGGTATGGTCTCTACAAGTACAAAGAAGCAGAAGAACTCCATCCCTGCCCCATTCCCACCACCAAGGGTGCCTAGAGCCTCTCAGGTTCTTTCTACCCCATACCCCATCTCCCACCCACTCTCCCAAAGAGTCAAGTCAACATGACTAGATCAAGAAAAGGTCATTTTCATTTCTGACATGGTTACTTAACTGGTGCATCAAGGAAAAACTCATCAGGGTTTTCCTACATTTCAGCAAAGCATCTGACAAAGCTATTGTGTAGAAAATGGGAAGATATGAGTTAGATTATAAAACAGTTACAGATTCCAAACTGGCCTTATTACAGGAACCCTGCCCCCTTCTCCCAAAGCAGTTACCAATGGTGTGATAAAACCTTGGAAAGAAAGGCAATGTGGTGTAGTAGATAAACAGCTAGCTTCAGAGGCAGAAAGACTTGGGTTTGGGTCCTACTTCTGACACATCCTGACTGTGTGACTACGTAGGAAATACTTAACCTCTCAGTTCTCTAGGCAACTAAAAACTATCACAGAATAGGAAGCTATTAGCATTGTTAAAAGGCAGCTGGGTGGTACAGATGATAAAGAGCCTCAGTTAAGATTCTTCTTCCTGAGTTCAAATCCAGTCTCAGACATTTATTAGCTGTGCAACCCTGGGCAAGTCACTTAACCCTGTC
Organism: Potorous gilbertii; assembly: GCA_028658325.1. Lineage (NCBI taxonomy): Eukaryota > Metazoa > Chordata > Mammalia > Diprotodontia > Potoroidae > Potorous > Potorous gilbertii. The sequence goes on along the minus strand of CM053769.1, from coordinate 281,601,018 downwards.
TGCCTCAGTTTCCTCATCTGTAAAATGAGCTGGAGAAGGAAATAACAAACCACTCCAGTATCTCTGCCAAGAAACCCTCAATGGAATCACAAAGAGTCAGGCACAACTGAAACTACTAAATGACAACCAAAAACATCATTAAAGAGAATATCCTCACTGAGATGTTCCTGGTACAACTGAAAACAATCCAAACAAACAAACAGAAAGTCAAATCTGAAGGAATTTTACAGTGTTGTGTCCTATAAATCTGTGTCTTCTAATGTTTTTATCCATGATTTAGACTAAGTCATAAATGACATGCTTATATACTTATCAGAATTACAGAGGACATTAACTTAGTATACTTAATGCACTGCTGGATGCCAGGAGTGAAGAAGACCTTAATAATCTTGACTTTGAAATGAATTTTTTTTTGGAGGGGTGAAGGCAATTGGGTTTAAGTGACTTGCCCAAAGTCACACTGCTAGTAAATGTGTCAAGTGTCTGAGGCCTGATTTGAACTTAGGTCATCCTGACTCCAGGGCCAGTGCTCTACTCACTGCATCATCTAGCTAACCCTCTAAGATGAAATTTAACAGAGATAAATGTAAAGTCATACTTGGGTTCAAAAATCAAGATCACAAACAGCATAGGGGTATATGTGTAGCTAAATGGGTCACCTAAAATACACTACCTTGCAGTGCAGTGGTCTGCAAAGCTCTACATGAGTCAACGGTGGGATATGGCAGCATTAAAGCTAATTTGACATTGGGCTGCATTTAGAAGGGGATAAGGGCCAGGACAGCCTGGTCAGACCCCACTGGGAGGCTCCATTTTAGACAAGAGCATCCTGGAAGAGATGGTGAAAGGCCCGAAGATCATGTCTTATGAGGTGATGTTGAAGGAAGTGGGAATGTTGAGTTTTGAGAAGGGAAAACAGGGAGGTGGAAGGTTGGGAAGTGGGACTGGTGGTACAGAACACTCGTTTATATTCTTGAAGACAGCCAGCCCGTGGAAGGTGACATAACTCCCTAAATCTACCGTGGGACCTTAGGTCAAGTTCTTCCATTTCTCTGTAACTCCCTCTGAATTCCCATTGCTCTGATAGATGAATGATAAATGGACATGGGGAAAGGATTTAGTAACACACCCAGCTAGCATTTTATAGCCCTTTAATGTTTGCAAAACGCTGTACATGCTTAGCACAGTGCCTGGCACACAGACCACACTTGGTAAGTGCCTGTTGACTTGACATACCCTGTTTTGTACTATTTGATACTGCCTCATAATCACAGAGCCTTACGGTTGAAAAGAATGTCCAAGTTCCCGTAATCCATCCGCAAAGACAGATGTGCCCAACAACATTCCCAAGAAATGGCAGCTCATCTTGCCTCTCCCACTGAACTTTAAGTTCCTAATGGGTAAGACTTAGAGAAGAAATCTGGTACCACAGACAGAACCCTGGACCTAAAATTAGAAGACTTGAGTTCGAATCTCAGCTGCAAGAATTATGAAACTCACGACTCCCTGCAAAGGCCTCTTAACATCTCTAAGACTCAAATGCCTCCTGAACTTACACTACCCCTCAGAACTGCGATGGGGAAAACGTCTTTGTCAACTCCACAGAAATGTGAGCTACTATGATGTTCCTTCTGTAGCCCCCACTCCACTGCCCTCATTAAAATAGAACAAACAAATAATAACAGTAACAGCACTACCACTGGGCCTCAGTCAGGACTGGAACCCAGGTCCTTTGTCTCCAAACCCAGTGTTTTCCCACGACACCATCCTGTTTCCCACCAATAAACCCTTACTGGTTATTAAAAGAGAACAGAATGACATATATTAATATATTATTAATATTATATAGTAATTACATAGTACTTTCTGTGTGCTAGGCACTATACTAAGCACTTTACAAATATTATCTCATTTGAGACTCGTAACAACTCTGGGAGACAGATGTTCTTATTCTCTCCATTGTACAGTTGAGGAAAATGAGGCAAAAAGATTTGCCCGGGATCACAAAATTAGTGTCTGAGGTTAGAGCTGAACTCAGATCTTCCTGATTTGAGACCCAGTACTCTAGCCACTACACCACTTAGCTGCCTATATCTATGGCTATCCTTCCATCTATTCACCTACCTACATCTCTATCTAGGTGGGTATGTATAATGTACGTACACGTGGATTATACTCCATGAAATGGGGACAACCCTAAGTCCTACCCTTCCTAACAGGTTTATTGTAAAACTCACAGATTGCTTGTTTATTATTTATATTTGTGGCTATTTTTTCTTTGGGAGAAGATTTACCATAAGAGTCACAGACCAATTATCTTTGAAAGGTTCTGACAAGTAATAAGAGGGACACAGTTCGTTGACAAGGCCTCAGCTCTCCTTATTGGGGGCTTCCTCTCCTTGCAGACAAAGTCCAAGCCAGGCATCATTTCATTCCTAACTCTCCAGCCTTCTCATACGACCGAAATTCCTTCCCATTTTCTCTGCCTCTCCTCCCAACTCCTCCATTTGGGAATCACAATCAAATCAACTTTGCCTTATTCTCAGATGGGATATCATTCTTCTCCCCTACAATCCCACTCACCAGCTCTGTATCTTTTTGGACCAAAACCTCTCTTCCTGGCCACTATTCCCCTTTGCATGTTGTTACCATAAGAAAGTTAAATTTCACTGTATGAAATTTAAGGCACTGTGTTTGCTTTTTACAAATATTAGCTCAGCTGACCCTCACAACAATCTAGGAGGCAGGTGCTATTATTATTTCCAATGCACAGTTGAAGGAACTGAGGCAAACAGAAGTTAAGTGGCTTGCCCAGGGTCACACAACTTTTGTCTGAAGTTGGATTTGAACTCAGGTCTCCCTGACTCCAGGTACATTGTACAACCTAGCTACCTCAGTGCGTGGCACATAGTAACGCTTTCTCGTTAAACAAATATGATGGAATACACACACACACACACACACACACACACACACACACACACACACGATCATATGCCTCTGTGTGTATGCCTATGTGATCATATATTTGGGGGATACAGATAGACAAATGGCAAAGCCAGTAAGGGGATGAATGGAGAGACCTCTTCATCTGTCTCAACAGATTTCTAGTCTGTCTTAATTGGGAAAAGGTTTGGAAATTCTACACATTGATCCTTCTAGGGACTGGGTAGTTCTTCCTATGTCAAGGCAGGGATTCAGCTCATGGAGAGGGTCAGGTATGGGCCAGCTGCCCTAGAACCATACTGCTAAGTGAAGGACCCATACCCCACCAGGTACCAGGCATCACATCAAAAGCAACAACCAATGAAATGGAAGAGCTATAACACTTCGTAGTAATGTTGTAGTTAAACAACACCACCCAAAAAACATTAGATTTGGAACCAGAGGCCCTCAGCTACCAGATCTCTAAGGTTCCATCCAGCTCAAAACTGTTGGACATCCTATGATATCTTTCCAATGACCTATTCCCCAATTACCTAGGATGGCTTCCCATGGTATCTTAACGTATAACTAACCTTAACCCCAATTCCAAAGACTTCCTTCTCTCTCTAAAATGCCCATTTTCTGATGCTTATTTTGCCCTCAGACCCTCAATGCTTGTGGTCCCTTCATCCCTCACCCAGAGTCTCAGCTGTGATGAGCAAGCTCCAAATGGCCTGTGCCAAGACTTTACTCTCTGGGGTCTGATGGGAACAAGGCGGTATGGCTGACGTGTTTGCCATCTGTTGCCAATGTCCAGTGGTGCCTGAAAGCAAAGCAGCTCCCTCCACCACCCTGTATACAGAACATCTAAATAAAACTCCATACTTTGCGTGTCGAGGGCCAGGCTGGAAAGAGAGCTTCAGGCCTGGATGTTCTTTCACACCCAGCACAAGAGGAAATATTTCTAAATGGCAAGCGTGTGGGCCAGTAGGGGAATGGGAGGGGCCTAAGGCTTGGGAACAAGCCCCTGGAAAATACTGCTGAAAATAACTGCAAAAGAAAAGGGGAGAAAAAAAAAACCCTTCTCTTCTGTTACTAGGCCTGGCCAACAACAGGTGCAGGGTGAGGCTGCCCCCAAGGGTGGCTCCTGATGGAGAAGGGCTGTGCCCCTGGACCCCCCCACCTTTGCTTCAGATAAGCTATAAAACAGGAAACTGGGGGGGGGGGGGCGGGGTGGGAGGAGGAGAAGAGGCGGGGAAAGGGGGTATAAGGACGCTGCTTGTCAAAGGCATCCTGAAAGTAAAAACAACCCTTGCTACTGTTTGAAAGAGTGTCACCACAAAAGGAGATAAAAGTTGATTTCCTTCCATCTTTATTTTTTTCCTTTCTACTCCAAGGGAGCAGCTTCTAAGGAGAAGCAGCAAGGAGGAAGGAAAGGCCCTGGCTTCTGAAAGCAGCTCCATATCCTGCTTCTCTGCCCACTATACACCCCCACGGGCCCCTAAACACAGAAGTCAGGGGGATCCACTGCTGGCTTCAGAGCTGGGATCTCACAAGCAGGCGGGTACTTTCTGAAGAGAATACCTACAAAGGGATTTCAGGCTCATGCTCCAGAGATTTTCTTTGGCACTGACTGCTGATGCACCTGGGAGATCTTTGAAAGACCAAGCCTAAGCCAACCAAGTACAGTACTCTGCTTGAGTGATTACCCATTCACAGAGCCTTGGACTTCTCTTATTTTATTTTTTCATTCCATGGCAATAGCAAAAAGTGACTCTGCTGGCCAGTATCCTACATTCTCTGTGGTCTTAGAACCATCCCTACCACCCAACCACACCGCTCAGGGATGTTCAAAGTATCACTAGCAGTTATACACTACAGATCTCTTTAAAAAGTAAAAAAAATTAAAAATAAGTCAACTTAGAGCTTAACAGATTAACTGTGTGACCTCAGGACAAGATATTAAACATTCAGTTTCCTGATCTATAAAATGAGGGGGAGCTGGATGAGATAATCTCTGAAGGTCCCCTCTAACTTTAAAAACAAATGAACAAAAAAAAAATCCCTTGGCACTTTGCAAGGTCTTCTGAACCATGATTGGACTTGAACTCAGGTCCTCAACTCCAGAGCCAGTACACTTTCCATTGCACCATGCTGCAGTTGATCAAAATGGCTGTGATTTACGTGTTAAACAATTTTTTTGTGTGTTGTAAAGTGATCACCTGTCTTACTTATTCCTACCCAACTTCTACAGTAAACCTTCCTTGACACCCTTATTAGAGGAAGAATTTTTAACTTTGGGGGGTGAGGAAGGAGGAATCTGGTAAAACTTGTGAATAGTATTTGTGATTTTTTAGAAAAGTCGTAATAGAAGGAAACACTACATTTTCTTCTGCTGTGCCTGCAGCCCCCTTCTTCCATTGGCGAGTTCCTCCTACGGCCTCCTTTTTGAGGAAGGGCCCAAAGACAGCCAATCTTCATTGCCTTCCCAGTTGTATGACTTCCTGGACACCAGGTCTCATCTATAATCTGGAATATCTATCAGTCCCTGAAACTTTTCACCCTGGAACCTTTGCAGCTCTGGCAGCCCCCTTTTCCCACTGGTGAGTTCCTGCTGGAGCGTCCATTTGGCAGAAGAGCCTAGGTCCACCACCTTTTCATTCTGACTGTCCATACTTCAAAACTCCTCCTCAGCCCCTCCCCACTTTTCCAGCTTCTTTTTGTGTGCCATTTTCCCCCACTGGATTGTAAACTCCTTGAGAGCAGGGTTTGTCTTCGTTTTTGTTTGTATCCCTAGCACTTGGCTTAGTGTGTGGCAGGCAGTAAGTGCTTAATAAATGTGTGTAGTCTCAGTTTCCATTTCAGTTAGAGATCAGTGAAAATAAAGATGTAATTTCCCTCCCCACTCATTCAAGCTCATGGAACCCCTGAAATCTTACCGGAGATAATAACACTTTCCCATTCAGACCTCAGGTTTGTATCTCCCTGATGTAAATATGTATATTTTGTATTGTAACAACCTATATCCTAACACAACGACTTATGAGCAAGAAGTGGCAGAAGAAATATCATTCACAAAATACATGATCAGAAAAGAAGGTAGGCTGGTCATGAAGTGAGAATGGAGAGTAACAGTTGGAAAGCTTGTGTGCTTATACACAGGCTGAAAGCCCTGCTTATCAGACGTGACTGACTCAGAGTACAAGGGCATATTTTTTGGACATATATACCACTCACCTAGATATATCTGTTACAAGGGCTTTGTTTTTCCTTCTTTTTCAGTGGGGAAGGTGGGAAAGAGGAAAGGGTAAAGAAAGTGAATTCTAGTTAATTAAAAAAATAAAATATATTTTTTAAAACGACTTGTAGAATCAATCACTCAACAGGCACCTATGTGAAGCATGGGAGCTATAAAAACAAAAATGAAATAGTTCATCTTCATGGAGCTAACATTCTATTTTGAGGAATGCATAACGATAAACTTTTACCTGGCTCCAACCTTATTTCACATTCTCTCCTTTTGAGGACTCTCAGGCAAACAGGACTAGGAACTAGTCATTTACCTCAATACAATCTCCTGCCTCCATGGCTAGTGACAAGTTGTCCCCAGTGCCTAGGATGTATCCTTTCATTGACAGCTTTCAGAAAATTGATTCAGATCAAATGCTCCCCTCTCCCAAGAAGCCTTCTCTGATTTCCCTACTTGTTACTGTTCCCTCTTTCCTCCAATTTTCTTATGTTATTCTGATAACAACTTATTCTTAGATCTTCTGACTCCAAAGCCACCATTTCTACCATACCATAGTGACTCTCTAACATTATATCCCTTTATTAGAGGGATCTGATAACTCAGTGAATAAAGTATTAGACCAGGAGTTAGAAAGACCCAAGTTCAAACTCTGTCTTAGATACTCCCTGGCAGTATGACCTTGACCAAGTCACTTAACATCTGTTTGCCTTAGTTTCCTCAACTGTAAAAAGGGAAAATAATAGTATTTACCTCCCAGGGTTGTTGTGAGGACCAAATGAGATGATATTTGTAAAAAAACACTTAGCACATAGCAGGGCAAACACATGGCACAAAGCAGGCACCATAAGATGCTTATTCCCTTCCCCATGAGAATGTTAAGTTCATTGAGAGCACAAGCTGTTTTTTTGTCTTTGAATCTAATGTGTATATATACATGCCCGCATAATGTATATTTATATATGCATCTCATATATGTGTTTATATATGTGTATATGCATTCTATATACATATATAATAGATGCTCAGTAAACGTTTATGAAATGAACTGACCCACACCCATACAACAAAAGAAATAGCACTGAAGTCTTTAAAAAAAATTCCAGGATTCTCTGAAATATATTATTAATGTGTTCTACTTAATTCAGATGAGAAACTTTGAAAAGTTTATCTGAAAGGCATCTAGTGCAAGGGGCAGCAGGGAGCGGTTGATTCACTTGCCCAGCAGGGCAGCCCAGACTGCCCCTCTGCCAAGCTTCCCCTCACCCCCACACCAATCACCAAATTATCAGACCTTTTCGTTCTGCATGTGGCTTTTCTAGGCAGACAAAAGCAAAGCTGAGTCAGACTGCTTTCCTTTCCCCAATTGTTTGGGGAAAGACAAAAAGGGCGCTGACAGCCGAACTCTTCGGGCTCAGCGAGCAAACACCTGACCGCTTGCCTAGGAAACCGGGCATGGAGCTATTAGTAGCTCAGGGTCACACGGACAGACACACACACTCTCCCTCTCCCCTTCCAGCTAGCTGTACTTTCAGTGACAGAAAAACCACCAGAACAGAAGGCAACACAATTCCTGAGTTTACTGATCCTTGCAGATACAGAGCTGGCTGATTCTCCACCCACCTACTCGAAGCTCAATCCTCTTCAAATTCACTCCTCCTCTTATTGTCCCTTGGCAACTAATATATAATTTAGAGTCCACATTGTCATACGCAGCAAACGGCAACTGCCTATGAATTAGTAACAAAATGCTGGTGCCAGAGGACAGGAACAAAAACATATCAACAGTCCCCTGCACAATTACACAAGGTTAAATCTGTAACCTACTTTTTCCACCATTGGTTACCTAAGGATAGAACACTGTGAGCCTAGGCTACCATGATCAGAAACATACAGGAGCAAAGAAAGGCCTTTCTGCCTGGATTACATATAATAAAAAGCATCTGGTGGCTCCCTCAGCCTCCCCTCTCATTCATAATAACAATCCTTCACACTGGTCCAGCACTTTCACATCCTTCACCTCTTTCGATCCTCATAATAGCCCTAGGAGATAGGCAGAGAAAGAATTATTACCCACTACTTTACAGTTGAGGAAACTGAGGTCTAGAGACTAAGAGACTCACCAGTTGAGCTGGAACTGAAATCCTGATTGAAGGTCTAAGGCCCCTTCCATGAACCAGCATTGTCTCAATCCCCACACACCTCTATCCAACCTATTTCCCTTCTAGACCACTGTAAGTTTTATATACCAGGGGTGGTATAAAACATATGGCATATATGCCCAGGGGCAGTATATAACACTGATCTAGAAAGAAAATGTAATGAGCTCTCTCTTATAAAAAAGATCTTCAAGAAGCTGCATGACTGCTTGTCAATAAGGTGGGGAAAGAGCTCTCAGTTTAGATATCAACTAGACTGGATGAACTCTCCCCAATATGACCCAATGTGAGCACTCCTGATTCACTGGAACTGAAACGTCAACTATTTTTCCAAGGAGATGATACACTGACTCAATTAGGGAAAGGTAACCTAAGTGCTCACGAAAAAAGGCCTATCTTGCTCCATAAGTCTTAACAACCCCCTCAACCAACATCCTTCAAAAAAGAAAACCCCTATCAATATTCTCTTTCTGCAGTGGTACAAAGAGACCTACATCAATCATTAGGCACTTGAATGAAAGTGGTATGACAGGGTCTATTATTCTCTTGAAGTACACTCGTCCTTTTTCCCGAACAGCTGCCAGACCCTATTAGATGTACAGAATGAGGGCTGAGCAGAGTTGGGATCTGCTATTGAAAGGGGAGAGACAATAGGCCCCCTTACACTGGGGATTCGGTCTCTGTATAACATCTGGCCAAAATCAATTTCTGACCTAATGTTACTTTCATTTGCTATCAGACTTGGTTTCATATGTAGTCTGTCATCTCCTTGAGAATTAGAACCTGTGCTGGGCTTGCCCTAAAAAGACTTGGGGGTGTGGCCAGTCTTCAGTCGCACATGGAAATGGCACTTCTGACCATGAAGGAGTCTACTTTCGTAGTCCTGGGCTCTGCCTGGGTTTTTTCTCCCTAGTTCTCATAGTTTCAAGTTTCTGAAGCCTTGAGAAAGTGGTCTTATTTCTTTTGTAGAGGGGTAAGGCAGTTTATGAATCAAATGAAAGAATATGGCTTTTGAACAACAATAAAACCAGAATGCAAATGTACTATTTAGGCTGGAGAATTTTAGGACAAATGGATGGCTACCTTCTTTAAATACCACAAAAGGAAACTAATGGATTTGTTCCTACCCTCAAAGAATTATTCTCTCCTCCTATCCCCCCAACTCTATTAAAAAAGTCATATTTACTTACCCATAAGATCTCTGGATGAAAGCGGGATGTAACTGCTGAACACCAATTGTAAAACCTAAAAAATAAAATGTTGGAAGTGTAAGAGGAAATACTGAGAGCAATTAATCGGTTGTTTGCACATGTGTGTACATATCCTCTAGATGTAAGCGAAAGCTGTCATACGTATGAGTCATTTTTTAACATGTATGTCTCAGCTCAAAAGAGGGATCTAGAAAATGCCCCAATCCAGCCACACTCCTCCTCTAGGCAGAGCTGGTCCATATTATTTAACTGCAGAAGCAGGTATAAAAAGTCTCTCTTCTTTCTCTTTTGGTCTTCTAGAGGAAGTGACACAGCTCTGGAGTACAATAACAGCAACCACTCACATGTCTATACCACAGTCTGCCCAACAACCCTCAGGAGCACGCAGGGGAATCATTTTCCCCCCTTTAATCGTTAAGGAAACTAAGACTCAGAGAGCTGACCCACAGTCCCAGGGCTCCTAAGTGGAGAATCAAGATCTCTGGGCTCCAATTCAGCCCTCTTTCATGCTGCTCCCCTAGAACTACCACTGCGTCTTTGGTTCAAGTTTTGTTTGGGCTCCAGTGGGCCCTTCCTAGATGTAGGGCTCACCTCTTTCAAACAGAGTTTCTAACTCTGACCTGAGCACAAATGCCAAAGTGATGACTGGTCTCTTTGACTTTGGGAAACACATGATAACCCGACAGCTTGTTCAATGACAGGATGAGGCAGAGCCCATGAACATGCATTTTGTACTTCACCATCGATAAGTATGCTGAATATAGTAATGTGACTAGAGAAAAGATGGGAGGAAAAAAACAAACCAAGGCTGTTTCTCTCACCAGTGTGAATACTCCTTGGCTTGGCTCCCAGGTACGCCAAATTAACGTTTGCTTTCCGGCCATCTATGATGGGGTTGGGGTCTTTACAAGCTCTTTCTGCTGCAGCCCGGTCTGCCATTGTAACCTAGAAGGAAGTACATGAGTTCTCAAGGGTCCTACCCACAGAGTGTCTTCTCTGTACTACAAATTCAGTCTTCCCATCTTAACACTCACTCTCAAGTGGAATGAGTAAGCAGGGAAGGAGGAAGCTCCCTCCAAAGGGAGTTCAGGGTGTTTTTCCTTATCCACATCAGCTTTGCCCAATGCCTACTGGGACAGTTCCTCTGACTTTCCTCACTGCCACTGAGCGTTGCCCAAGTGCAAAAAAAAAACAAAACTCAAAGAGAACAATGACCACAAAGCACTTTGGTCGATCATCGAGCAAAAGGCACCCATGGGGCAGGACTTTTAGGTAGATGGGAAACTTTCAAAAGTAGCAAAAGAGGAAGTCAGCCAAGGAGAGGCTTCAGCCTCGGGTCTCCCACCTGCTCCCACCTGCTCCCACCGGGAGGGACAGGCTTGCCGGCCAACACGGTGTCACAGAAGCCTTAGGGGGCGAGCTTAGGAATCAGGGATAAACTTGAGCATGGTGTCCTTTCCTGGCCAAGTTCTCTAGAACACAGAGGTGACAACTCTTTCCTCTCCCTCCGAGGGCCTCTTGAAGAAGTAGGGTAAGGGGGGGAGGCTGCATGTAAACTCTTTTTTAACTTTCTCCTTCGTCTGGCGTTTGTCCTGAAATGAGAATGCCCCGGGAGCCACCTGCAGGGTCAGCCCCAGAGCTGCGCTCCCGGAGGAGGAGCACAGGGAGGGTCTCTGGGTGGCCTATGGATGGGCTCAGCGGGGGAGAGGCGCCTCGGGGGGCGGGGTGGGGGGATAGGAGGAGGGGACGGTTGGAAAGCCGGGGTCTGAGCCGGGCTCGCTAGTTTACACGACGCAAACAGCACCTCCGGCTGAAAGGGAGCAGATAAGACGGTGGGGGAGGGGGGAGGGGAGGGGGAGGGAGACCCGGAGGCCCAGCGCCGCTGACAGGCACCGTGCGGCAAACGGCGGGGAACACAAGAGCGTTCCGTAAGTGAGCGTCCAGCCCTCAAGGGAAGGCACCGAAGCCAGCCTGGCCAAGCGGCCGGCGTCGGGAGGAGGCGGGGTGGCGGTGGGGGAGGGGAGCCTGGTGCCGGGGCGCCGGGTCACTTACAAAGCCGTAGCCCCGGGACTTGCCCGTCTGGCGGTCGGTGATGACCACGGCCTCCTCGATGTCCCCGAAGCCCTCGAAGTACTTCCTCAAGGAGGAGTCGGTGGTGTGGTAGGGCAGCCCCCCGACGAAAATCTTGGTGAACGTGGTATCCTTCTGGAGCGTGTGCATGGCGCCGGCCGGGGCTCGCCCGCTGCTCAGCGAGCACGGCGCCTGCTGGAGGAGCATCCGCGCCGGGGCGCGGCCAGACGGAGCCCGGGGGCCCCGGGCGAGCCGCGCTCGGGCGAGGCGTGCGCGCCCACCAGCCTTCGCCCCGCCGAGTGCTGCCCCGAAGGGGGCTCCCTCCCGTTCGATGCAGGGGCGATCCGGCTGTTTCCTCCCAGCTCAGCGCATGGGGGTGAGCAGCAGGTGTGCAAGGGCCCCGGCACGCCCGGCGAGGCGAGAGAAGCGCAGGGCACCGGCGCTACCCGCGAGCCCGGACCTCGCCGCTGGGGAATCACCACCCCGCCGGCAGCCCGGCTCTTTGTAGGCAGCACCGCCCCCTCCCGCCCCCGGGCCCGCCCCCGCCCGCCCCCGGGCCCGCCCCCGGCCCGCCCCTGGATGCGGCGACCGCTGGGAAACGTAGTCTCTGACCCAGCCCTGCCCCGCCCGGCCTTACCCTGCCCCGCTCTGTCCTGTCCTGAGCCCCACCGGAGGACCCGGCTCTCAAGCCGACAAGGTTAACGTTCTGGGTTTGATAAGGTGATGAGTGAAAAATAAAAGTCTGTGGGGAAGTGGAAGAGACCTGGTTTTTCCAAAGGAAATTCCCCGAATTTGGAGTCATAGAATTTTGCATTGTGAGGGGCATCAGAGATTTTCTCCTCAGACACCTTCATTTTACGGAGAAGGAAACTAAGGCACAGAGAATGCCCCAAAAGTCTTCGTGCATTTTTGAAACATCCTGTATAACTAACGGATCACAGGGAGCAGAAATAAACCTGGAATTCGAGTCTTTTTAGTGCAAGCTAAAATGCAAGTTATCCAACATACACAGATGAAAGATACACAAAAGAGAAGAGAAAGAAAAAGTATAAGAATAAAATAAAAAGAAGATAGACACACAGCTCTGAGGCAGAAACAGAAAGGTGATACACACACACACGCACACAACTGTGTTACAGAAAGAAGGAAAGAAAGAAAGATGATATAAAAATAAAAGATAGACACATCCAGCTCTAATGCAGAGAGAGAAGGGAAGGGGATGCACATACATAGATAGCTCTAATACGGAAAGAAAGGAAGGAAAGGAAGAGAGAGCGGAAGGGAGGGAGAGAGAAAGAGAAGGAAAGAAAGAAAAGAAAAAGAAAGGATACAGGGCTATGTCACGGTAAGGACTAAATGCTTTTGAAATGGGAGTTGTGTTCTGTGTCAGGGTCCTAGATGAGGTCATTTGCAAATGCTTTGCCTGGGCGTCGGCACGGGCCTCCAGATGGCCCGGGGCCATGCCAGGACCACCAGCCTCGGCATCATCTCCGCCTCCTCTGTCCCAGTCCGAGAGGACGCAGACGGCCCAGCGCCTGGCTCGGGGAGAACCGTCGGCGAGAGACGACGAGCCAGCTCTCGCAACCGACTACAAGTCCCAGGAGCCTCGGCACATGCGCCCGCCCCTGCCCCTTCAGACATGCAAAAGAGCCCGGGGCCGGAGACGCGCGGGCTCAGAGTTGATTTGCTCTGGGCAGCCGGCGTCATTTGCCTAAGAAATGAACGTTTGCAAAACAAAACAAAGCAGAAAAGTTTGTGCCATTGTCGCTAGCTAGAGAAAGACGCTTTAATCCTGGCGGGGAGGAGGGATACATTGTAATTAATCTTTTCGATGTACCTTTAGTTCTAGTGTTGGGTACAAGGAGGGCCTGTACCCGGGGAAGTACGGTCGAAAGAACGAAGTGGGGAGGTGTCTGGGGCGATGTAGTCTGGGAATTGCCCCTTTTTTAGACTCCGGGAAGGGAGGAAGTTGGGGTAGGGAGAGAAGATGTGAAGGGGTTGCGGGGTGAGGGGAGATACAGACAATAGAACTGATGAAAATAGGAGGCACAGGCACTTTCCCTTCCTTTTCAGCCTCTCAGCCCTCCTTCACCAGCCCCACCATCCCTTTCCTAAGACAGAGGGGGAAATCAGGGCAGAAAGTAAGGGAATCTGACTTTTCCCAAAAACATTGAATCGGGGAGGTACACGATTATTTCTATGAGCTGCCCTAGAGCTCAACCTATTCTTACGCCTTCCTGGAAAAGTGATGGTTTTTAGTTGTTTTGTTTTTAAGAAAACTGTCATTCAGAGGATCGCAGAACAGAAGGAGGAAGAAACTTTAAAGATTATATGTTTGGAGGCACTGCTGTCCCACCTTATTTTACAGAGGGGGAAAATGAGGCCCAGGAACTGGAAGTGATTTGTTTGCTCAAGTTCACACATACAGTAAAGGACAGACAAGGAATCAACCCAGTAAACCTAGCCTCCCGTTAAACATAGTCTATGCCTGGCTTTTATATTTTTAATGTAATCACACAGTGTCAGAGTTGGAAGAAAACTAGAGATTAATGCCATGAAATATAAAGAATCCTTGAACTTCTCAACTGAACCTGAAGGAATTCGTTCTTTAGAGCAGTTTATAAATGAGGAAACTGAGGTAAACAGGGTTAATTGATTTGCCCAGGGTCACAAGTGTCAGAGGCTAGATTGAACTCAGGAAGATGAGTCTTCTCCACTCCAGGCCCAGCACTCTCTGTCCAAAACTGCCACCTAGCTGCCCCAAAGTCATGGGACCTGAATTCAAATACTGGCTCAAAGCTCAGCTACAAAATGAAGGCATTGCACTGGGGGACCTCTAAGTACCCTTCCTTCTCTAGCTCACTTCCCATTTTGCATGGAAGCCTAGAAAAGGAAGGAAAAGAGTATTTATTAGGTGTCTACTATGCACCATAGAATTTGATCCTCAAAGCCAACATGGGAGTTGGTGTTATACTATGCCTCATTGTACAGTTGAGGACACTAAGGCAAAGGTTAAAAGTCTTGCCTAGGTTCACACAATTCGTATCTGAGATCAGATTTGAACTCAAGTCTCCCTGACTCCAAGCCCAGCACTGCTGCGCCAACCAGTGACTTGCCTAACATCCCACAGCAAGTGGCAGGCTGGCACTCAGATTTTCTAAGTTCTGTTTTGTTTCCACAGGTACCTCTTCCAGGTAATCTACATGGCCCATCTAAATTGAAAACTGGCTAATGGCCACACTCGTTTGATAATTCCTTAACCACAACGGTTTGCTTTAATCCGAAATGCTGTAGGATACATTTAATCTAGATATTTGCCTGCCAGGATAATTATGAATTACCCCAATAGTCACCTCAAGGAGGAGGCAGCTCCCTAAAGAACTCAGTGAGTTACCTGACCAGGTGTCAAATAATATCCATCCCAAGCAGTGGGCAAAGAAACTCTCTAGTTATCGTGATATTTGCTACAACCCAGATTTAGATATAAATACTATATAGTCAGCACCTGTCTCTGCAGAATCTGTACATCTACTAGGAGGGTCAAATAATCCTGATTTTTATGTGCAGCCATACAGTCTGTAACAGTGACCCATAAGGCCCTCTAACATCCTAAAAGGTCATCAGAAAATCAAGGAAAAATCCAAGTGTGTTTTTAATGTTGTTTGCTAGTCATTTATTATCTTTGAGAATTCATTGACTTGGGTATGCTGTAAATATAAGTTACTGATGATACTTGGGTTTTTGACTCATCTGCAATTTCATTAATATGGTTATTCTCTCCAGCATAAGCACTTCCTCCTCTGTCACTTAGTGCCCAGTCTTCCAGAACTGCTATGGGTAGGAAAAAAAAGTCACTGGTTTCTTGGCTAACCCATTGGAAAGGAGCTTCTTTGAACTTAGCTGGGCTGGTCTTGGGGTGATAAACACACCCAATCCATAGCTTCTAGACTGTACTGGATGCCTTCCCAGCAGTTTCTCAGGACCTTTGAGACCTCTGAGTTTCCTCCACTCCTAGATGAATCTTAAAAAGGAGAGCTTTGACGGAAGAACTCCCAGACCATGTTGTACACCCTGTGTTTGTGCTCTGCTTTGCATCTGTGCAGGGTATTCTCCAGTGCCAAGAAATTTCAAGTCAGTTTAAATGGGAAGCATGAAGAGACCCAAGAAAGTTACTAGGGAAGACTTGTGCACCAGAGGCAATATAAAAGATGTCACCAAAAAGGATGTATAACCTGGAAAGGTTGTGGGTCAGTCATATATCAAGAGCAAGTGGTAGCAGATAGTGGGTATGCCACATAGTGTCAACACATTTAGAAGAAGGTCCCCAAACACTGGATGAGCCCTCAGTAGATGATTTTTCACAAAACATGGACAAAACTCACAAGATGAGGCCTGGATGAGTTACAGCTTGCGGAGCTGGCACAAGGACCCTTATCCCTGAGATTGTAGAGCCATCAAGTATATCACAGGGCAAGGCACATTGTAGGTATGCAGGAAGTGCTACTATTCTGCGATGTTATGGATAAAGAGCCAGCCTCTAAAGAGGGAAGATCTGGCTTCAAGTCTTGTCTCTAACAGACATTTAACCTCTCATTTCTATTATCGTTTCTCTACCACTATAAATTGCCCAGAAGGCAATAGCTTTGCTAGTAGCTAGTTTTCTCACTGGGGAGTTTCCCTATATCAGTGGAATCAGAGGTCTGTTGTCTTCCCTATTAACTATCTCCAGTTTGTCCCGTACATATTTTATGTGTACCTAGCTATTGGCAGTTGTCTTCCCTATTAGACTGTGAGTTCATCGAGAGCATGGCCTATATTTTCATGGTTTTTTGTATCCCCAGAATTAGTAGGCATTTAAGAAATGCTCATTGACTAACTAATTATCCTTCTCTTTCACCATAGGCCTTCCAAATGGTAGGGAATAGAGAACAACAGGAAAACATTTCGTATTTGTATAACCCTTAGAATTCTCAAAGTGATGATATAGTAGCAATTATAATAGATGTGTATGTTTGTATGTTTGTTCAGTCATGTTCATCTCTCTGTGACCCCATTTGGGGTTTTCTTGGCAAAGGTACTAGAATGGTTAGCCATTCTCCAGCTCATTTGAGGATGAGGAAACTGAGGCAAACAGAGCTAAGTGGCTTACCCAGGGTCACACAGGTAGTAAGTGTCTGAGGTCAGATTTGAACTCAGGAAGATGAGTTTGACTCCAGGCCCAGCACTCTGTGCACTATGGTGCTGCCTAGCAACCTGTAACATGTACATAGTGCTTTGAAATTTGCAGGGAACTTTACCTACTGTCTCATTTCATCTTCACAAAACAATGAGATAGGTAGTGTGGCTATTCTCCCCATTTTACAGGTGAAGAAACTGGGGTTCTGAGACTGTATGAAAAGGTCTCAGATGTCATTTAATCCCTGCAAAAGTCCTGAGAATAGATGAGGAGGAGGTGGGGATGGAAGAGAGAAGATGGAGCTGGGTGAGATCAACATCCTAGAGTCTAAGGAAACAGGCTTAGAAAGAGGAAGAGAATTGACTATTGGGAGAGGAGGGTGTCTTAGATTAAAATGCAGGTCTCCTGACTCCTAGTTCAAATCTTTGTAAACTACAAAGTGCTTACTCTAGCTGCATGTACTTGATGGGCACTTAGTGCAGTATGAAGTAGAATAGGAATTGGTCTCAGTCTTAAAAAAATATATACTTTAGTGTGAGAAGGTAATGGTTTAGATGGATCTTGAAGCCAGGGAAGCCAGGAGGTGGAGGTGAAGAGGGAGAGAATTCCAGGTACATGGAATAGACAGCTAGTGAAAATGACCAGAGTCAGGAAATGGAGCACCTTGTGCAAGATAAAGCCAGGAGGCCCATGTCCCTGGATCATTTGGAAGGAAGGAAGGTCTAAGAAGACTGGCAAGGTAGCTTAGTTTAGGCTGTAGGGCATTGTCTCCTAGAATAATTGCGCTATCTTCGGAGCTTGGCTGGTATTTACTGGGGGCCCCAAACAGAAAGGTAATGAGGGCCAAACAAAACCAGTCAGGCCAAATTAATGCCCTGCGGGCTGCCAAGTCTGGGCATGCCCTGCCTCTTCTTGCCAGAATGAAGTTCTATTCCTGCTCTTTGGGCTGTCCAGACTCTTGTTTGTTCATCAACCTTGCCCTAAAAGCAGGAAAAGAAAGAAACTTAACTACCCAGACAGGTTTCTCCCTACTGGAGTTCTGCCTCCACTCTGAGGGACTCCAAGGAAAATCATCTTTTGGCAGTGTGGAGACTGTCCACTAAAAGGTTCACTCCACAATATCTCCTGAAAAGTAACAATTAAGTATGTTCTTTCCCACAGATCCCAAAGCCCTGGACACTGCCCAGAAGAGATGTGGTTGCCATTTTTTATTCTTTCAGATCTGGTAAACTCTTGACATAAATGTAAAGGAAGCAAAGTTTGTCTTTGATGCCTCTAGGCCTCTCTCATCACAATACCCTCCTCCCCAAACACTCCATAAATGGGAGTTTACTGATCGATGCCATCTCCCAATATCTATTCAAGACCACCCCTGCTGCCACTCCTCCTCTCCAACCCAGGTAACCATGGTTCTAAATCTTCCTTCCACTTCTGCCTTGCCCCCATTAATCAAATCTGCTTTTACCAACTGCCATATTAGAAAGGATCCAATAAACTAATTCCTAGGATTAATAGCTTGGAAGGATCTTCAGGGAATAGGGTCCAACACTAGCTTTATACATGTGAAGACTGAGTCCCAGAAAAGATCTGATTTGCCCAGTGTCATATGGCTATAATGTAACAGAACCAAGATTTGAGCCCAAGCTGTTAGAATCCAAATCCAGTGCTCTTTACACCACAGTTAAGTAACCTATGACAGCTATGTGGCACAGTGGGTAGAGCATGGGGGTTGGAGCCAGGGAGACCTGAGTTCAAATTCAATCTTGGACACTTACTAGCTGTTTGAACTTGGTAAGTCACTTCAGCTCCCTCTGCCTCAGTTTCTTCAACTGTAAAATAGGATTCATAACAGCACTACACAGCATTGTTGTGAGAATCAGATGAGATGATATTTGTAGAGCCCAGTGCCTGGCACAGAGTAGGTACTTATTTTCTTCCCTTCCTTCTTCCCTGAATATTAATGATGATTAAATAAGCAGGCATATATATTCTGCCCAGGAACAAAGAGAGTATTAGGAGTCTGGCCTAGGTTCTTGTCCTGGTTCAATCAATGACTAGCTGTATACCCTAAGGTAAATCATTTCTGCTCTTATAAGAAAGTGATCCTTAGGTTTTCTTTACTTTTTATCTGAACTATCAGTAACCTAATTGGCCCCCCTGTTTCTAGTCTCCCTCCTTTCCTATCTAACCTCCTAACCTAAACTTTGAAAATAATCTCCCAAAAGAAACTTGTCACTCCTCTGCTCAAGAAACTTCAGTGGCTCCCCATTGCCTATAAAATAAAATGCAAATTCCTCAGTCTATCCAAACTTGTTTTTACATTACTCTCTTTCACGTGCTCTATATTCCAGGCAAAGTAGCCTATTTGTTGCTCCCTGAACTCAACATTCTATCTTCAACTTCCTTGCCTATTATATATAGGTTTTCCCTTATGACTGAATGTGTATCCCCCAGCCCTCCTCCCCTTTGCCTTCTAAAATCCTTAACTTCTTCAAGACCCAACTGACATGCCACCTCCTACAGGAAGCCTTTCCTAATCTCCCCATTATTGGTGCTCCCTCCTTCTTTAAACTATCTTGAAGATTATGGAGTCAGAAGACCTGTGTTCAAATTCCACCTCTAACATTTACTACTCATATGACCGTAGGCAAGTCACTTAACTTTCTTGGGCCTCAGTTTCCTCATCCGTAAAATAGACTAGATATCCTCTGAAGTCCTTTCCAGCCCTGAGTCTATGATGACATAACCTTACATGAATTGACACCAAGCAAAGTAAGAACCAGAACTGATGACAGCAGTAATATAAAGGAAGAACCATAATGAAAGCCTTCAGAACTCTGATCAATTCAGTGACCAAACATGCCTCCAGTATCTTGTAAATGTTTAACAACCAACCAGCACTCCAGAAAAAGAGAAAAAAACAGCTTGGCACCCTTTTAAGTTTAATTTACATTCTTAACATTTTCTCCATCTCTTTTTTAAGTCTAGACAATCGACAAAGCAATTAATCAAGAACTAATTTGCAGCAGTTGTCTTTTTCTGAGGTATAAATGCTTGCCACCTTTCCAGCAGGCCCTGACCCACCCCTGACTAATGGTGTTACAGCACACTTAGCTCCTCTCGGCCTGGGAGAGGTGGGCTGTACGTGTAGACTAAAGCATACATTTTCATGTATGGCCAATGTGTGGATCCGCTTTGCTGGATCGTATTTATTTGTCTGAGGGGAGAGTCCTATGAAGAAGGCAGAAGAAATGAGGATTCACTGGAGACTGACTGTGATCTTTAAAAAGAAAAAGAAAAGAAAATCAATAAATGCTATAAGAAGAAAAAGATCTTTACTTAGTTATGCATATAAATGTGTATTTCCACCTCACTCCACCTGTAGAATGTAAACTCCTTTAGGGCAGAATCTGCTCCCTTTTTGTCTTGCATTCTCAGGGCCTAGCAACATACCTAGTATATAGTAAACACTTAATAACAGCTTGCTGAATAAATGAATGAATTTCTAAAGTCCTTTCTACCTCTCCAATTTGATTTTAGGGAATCTGAATTTCTTCCTGCAAAGGTAAATTGGAGAACAGTGTTACCTTCCCTTTTCACATTCCTATCCCTTCCTTCCCCTTCTCTGCCCCCTACCCCAACCAAAACCCCAACCAAAACAGGGGAGCAGGAGATGAACCCAGCTCCTATGGTTCCTAAGCCCACACTGTTCACCCTTCCTCTGCACCATCTGGGAGGATGACTGCCATTCTAGGGCTCCTAAACTGGGTTCCTTCTACTATACTGTTTAGGCAGAATATTGATCAAGAGTCGATGATCATTTTTTCTTTTGAAAGCCTTGGCTGCTACCAACATAAACTTCCCAGCTGGGCACATATGAAGCTGTGCATCACTGGTCCAGGGTGAACAGGGCTCCTGGGAGCCAGCAGGTTTCTCCTACAGGTGGTCACCTCCTAGATCCTGTCACTATCAAAGACTTTACTTTCTTAGGGTTTACCTCCCCCTCCTCACAAAGGGAATGGGGGTGAGGTGAGGGAGTGAGGGTCAAGTAATCTCCAATCCTAGCATCACTGGCCCATGGTTCCACTGTCTCCTGCACCATGACTTCTATTCTCTACCAACAACTCTTTTCACTCCGGATGAAAAGATTCCTAGCTATGGCTCTGGCAAATACTATGGCCTTTAGATGATCACAGAATCTCATTGTTGTATTATCTGGTCCAGCCCATTTCTGACCCAGAATCTCCATCAAAACACCATTAGCCTGTATTATTGAGATTGAAGGAAGGGTCTCTAGGGATATTTCTCTAGAGAAAATAAGATTTTCCATTGTAAATAATTCTGATTTTCAAGTGTAGTGCTATGAAGAGAACTTAAGGCTTCTATGTATAAAATTAAAACAGGGCATATAGTAGGGGCTCTTGATAAGTGTTTATTGGATGAATTAAATACTTCCTCATGAATCATTTTCCATGATGCCAAGGTCAGAGTGGCTCTGAAGAGGTAGATAAGTTTGAGTAGGAATGAGGGACAAGGTTTCTCCCAGCTGCCTCCATTTGCAAGAATCACAGTGACAGGGGTGGAGCCAAGATGGCGGAGTAGAAAGACTCATATTTGCCAGCTCCGAACCCACAGCCCATAATTATCTATAAAAAGAACTCCCAACAAATTCTGGAACAGTGGAGCCAGGCAGCAATGGAGTGAAGGAGATTTCCGTTCCAGAGAGCCCTGAAAAACCGACCACAAAGGTCCATGGCACACTGGACAGGAGCGGAGCCAAGCCCTGCCCTGCCCCAGCTGCACAGCACGGAAAGGAGCGAGCAGATCCGAGCAGGCTTCAGGGATGGAATCTCCAGCAGCTGTGAAGGCCCCTCCACCCACAGATGCATAGGTCAGTGAAAGAGATGTCTGGATAATCTGCGAGGGGAGCAGGGTGTCTCTGAGACTCAGGGCCCCTCGGGAGGCAGTGGCAGAGGCTGCAGGCAGCCAGAGGCTCCCAGAGCAGGCAGGAGCTCAGCAGGAGCTCCATTACAAAAGGTCTCTGCATAAACCCCCTAAGGGAACAGAGCCTGGGAGGAGGCCCTGCCCCCACCTGAGCACCAGGAATTAAGCTCCCATTGAATAGCAGCCAGGCCTGCCACCAAAAGCCCTGAGGCTGGGGAGCAGCATTTGAATCTCAGACCCTAAGCACTAGCTGGGTGGACCTAGACCAGGGGTGGAGAGGACTCTCAGAAGTCAAGTAACTGGCTGGGAAAATGCCAGAAAAGGGAAAAAACTAAGACCTTAGAAGGTTATTTTCTTGGGGAACAGATTGCGCCATTTCTCTCTCTTACCATCAGGTAAAGACATATGAGTCAAGGCCTCTGTATCCCAAACATCTGAAATAGATATCCAATGGGCTCAGGCCATGGAAGAGCTCAAAAAGGATTTGGAAAATCAAGTTAGACAGGTGGAGGAAAAACTGGGAAGAGAAATGAGAGAGATGCAAGAAAAGCATGAAAAACGGGTCAATACCTTGATAAAGGAGACCCAAAAAAATGCTGAAGAAAATAACACCTTGAAAAATAGGCTAACTC